>OY294046.1:36375256-36832589 GCA_958510825.1 Brachypterus glaber
CCTATTTATTAATGTACATGTAAACTTTGTTTGTAGAGTATTTTTCTGCTATTTTTCTTATGCCAAATTTATGATTTACTTTGAAGATTAAGTAAGTAAATTATGATTATCTCGTTTTTATACGATAAAAACAAAAACGAAAAAAAAGTAAACAAAAAAAAAATCAGTATTTTATACACAGAATTTTCGGCTGAACTCAAAATTTTTAAAAATTACAGGGTATTTAAAAAATATATATACCGGCGAAACCGGAAGTGAAACAAAAAAATTGAATTCCCCATTTTATACTAATGTAAAATTATATAAATCACCAAAGTTTATTATCCTAATTTTAGGGGTGAACATAAATAATATATTGTTTTTTGCAATTTTTTTATATGGATTAATATTAGTTTAAGACTATAATTTACGTTTTTTGAAATAGTTCATTTTTCAAAAAAAAAATTATTTTTTTAAAGAAGTTTGGACGAAAATGCCCATTTTCAACCCTATTTTAAACCCCCAAAAAAAGGCCAAAAAAAATATATGACTGTCGAATAGAGAATTTTATAAGCTTTAAAATGATGATCACACCACCCCCTTTTCTATTAAAATAAAACTCCCCCATGCCCCTCATGCTAAAAATATCAAATTTATACAAAAATAGTTTAGTTGTCTTATTTATTTATTATTATTATTATTATTATTTAAAAAGTTCCAAATTTTAAGTCGATATCTCAATTCCTTCAAAAGTTAAGAGGGGGGTGTCTTTTTTGACCGCACGGATATATTTATTCAGTAAAACTGAATCTGTACTCATTTTTTAGAGAAAGAAGCCATTTAATGCCCATGTACCAAAAGTACAGCAAAAGACTTCTCCGGTCTTCAAGTTGTCCTTAAAATAATCAAGTTAGGAAGCTTGCCGTAAAATTGCGACCCCAATCTAACATGGAAAAACCAATCTCCATGAAATGAGATCGTGGGTGCATGCTGAATAGTACTCACCTAAATATACAAAAGGCCGTAACGTTAAGGAGTACACTGATAAAACAGTTTATTTGCGTGTAGAAAATATTTTGTTGGATATGGTCAATTGAATTATTTGGTTGTGACAAATAAATTTTATTTCTGTCAAATAAACTATTTTGTTCCCATTAATAGATGATTTTAAACTTAAAATATTTATTTACATAAACTATATATTTATTTGACTCAAATAAAATTTATTACTCACAACCAAATAGTTTAATTGGCAATATCCAAATAAATCTAAATTATTTTTTTTATCAGTGTAACTGAAGTAAATTTTGTGAAGGCCACACTGATAAAAAAAGATAATTTTGATTAGGTTGGAAACGGCCAATTAAATTATTTGGTTGCGAGGTAAATAAATATTTTAATTTCAAAATCATTTATTAATGGCAACAAAATATTTTATTTGACAAAAATAAAATTTGTTTGTCACAACCAAATAATTAAATTGGCCATATCCAACCAAATATTTTGTACACACAAATAAACTGTTTTATCAGTGCATAATGATGCAGTAAAAAAAACCTTTAAAACGGATAGGTTCAAAAGTACAACTAAAAGCAACTCTTAAATGAGGAGTGCCAGATCAAAAGCCAGTATAAGCCAGAAATTAATAATTTCTAAACGGCACAGAAATTAATTAAAATTGTAGTTGATTGTGATAGACAGTAATACAATATACATAACATTAATTAAATCAAATTTGCTGTAAATCACTAGATAATAAAAAAGCTTTTTGAAGATGACCGGGTTTTGATGAGGCACATGCAGATGGCGGCTTTTGATCCGGCAAAATTAACCCCTTCGGGAGAGGGGATTTTTCTTTAATGTTCTTAATATTTTTATCAACATTTTTTATAAGATCAACGAAACAATATGATAATAACATTTTTCTAACTCCACCCCGATGGGGTGGGGGATGATTAATTTTAAATGTTTACAATATTTTCGTGAAAATTTGTATACAGGGATTTTTAAGGTCGCTAAAAATGAATCTGATAATAAAAAATCTAACCCCACCCCAGGGGCAGGGGTTAATTATTTATAAATGTTCACAATAGTTTCGTAAAACATGGTATATTGGGTTTCTGAGGTAGCTGAAACTGAATCAGATTATAGAAAAAATGCAACTTCACCCCCGAAAGGCGGGGGATAATTAATTTTAAATATTTACATTATTTTCGTGAAAAAGGATATAGAGGGGTTTTTGAGGTAGCTGAAACTGAATCTAATAGAGCAACTGAGGCAAAGAGGTTTAGTAATGTTAATAAGAATTAACCTTATTACTTTAACAGATATTCCGTCAGGTCCTGAGGCTGAAATGTTATTTAGGTTTAAAATAAAGTTACCAACTTCAGTCTCAAGAAACAACGAATTTTAGATATATTTTTGGTTAATAACCACCCATTACTAAATTATATGTTTTTGGCTTTATTTTTTTTTACTTTTGGTTCTTGTTGCCTAAAACCAAAAAAAGTTTTAGGCGAAAAACAGAAAATTCACCCGGTTTCGAATTGAAATAATTTTTTTTTAGTCGACTAGGGGAATCAAATAATGTATACTTGTATATATATGCTTATATACTAATATATGTTTGCAGATTTTTTGTTTAAAACTATTTTTTATTCACTTTTTAAAACTTGAAAAAATTAAATTTTCACGAAATCTTCAAATAATTGGCGTTTTTTTTTATCTTCTAACTTAAGGGTAGGGGGATGTAATTTTTTTAGTTTCTTACAAATAGCATTGTTTCTAAATATTACCAAAGATCCCCCCTTCAAAATTTCCTCAATTTTATATCAGTTTTTATCCGAAAAACAGGTACCGATTTTTTTCAAAGTTTGAGTGCTTTAAGCTGCCTCTAAACATTAATCGATTTAGCTCATTTTTGAGTGACCACTGTTTTTTACTAAAGAGCAACTTTTGAGCTAGAGAGCGTTTTCGATTTAGAAAATCGGGATTTTTTGACGCACCCTATTACTGTCTAAAAAAGTGTATCTTTTACGATTTTCTTTCAAATGTGAATTAATTTCTTATGTCATCACATATGTTTTAGTTCAAAAAATGTAGGGTCTGCTAAATTTTTTGCACGAACACAAGGCTTTCCCGAAATTTTGAAAATGTTCAAAATGGGAGAACAAAAGTAACAAAAAATTGTTTCAACTATAAATAAATATGATAACATACATTTACATATTAGTCTAAGAATGCGTTTTTTACTCTAATAAATAAAATTAAAAAAAAAAATACCTTTATATTTTTCCTTTTTGTTTAGCCCATTATGGGTCATAGTTTATGGCCTTTGGTTTATTTTAGGCAGCGTGAACCTGAGATAAAATTATCCAACAGAACGTGGTATACCACGCACCTGTGGATATCGAAATTCGAATTTCACCGAAATATGTATATTTTTGCAGCTATATATTTTCTGTCAATAGAAAATGGGTTTACAGTGAGTGTATCTACTCATGTGTGATACAATACAACAAAACTGGCAATATTTGCAACAATAAAAGCATTTTTTTCCTAAAAAGAAGTAATTTGCAGTGATAATAATTTTTTTATTAACTTTTTGGTTGTAGGAAAAACAACTTTTCATTTAAAAAATATGCAGACAGACAGAAACACAGAAACGATTACACAAAATTAATACTTTCGATATTTTGGGTGGCCTAATTATTGCCATGTTAAGACATTTTCATTTTTACTGCATTTAAATTTATTTGTATTACAAACTAAATAAATAAATCTCCTGAAACTTTACTACATTAACAACAAACATATCTTTATTCCAATGGGTAAAAAATAAACAAACTGCAGGAGCTTGAAAAAAATATTATTGTTTTTAAAAAAGATTGCATACTGACATTATTAGGAACCAGAGTACTGGCAATAATAGCAAAGAACAAACTTACAAAAAATAAACAAACAAATGAGAAAATATTGCTGCACAATAACAATTTCAGCTGTTTTTAGGTACAGTTTGGGCATATAAATAACAATTTGTCGTTTTTAGTAAGCTCATATCTGCCTGGTGATTTTCTTTGAATAAAAAGCGGAACCAAGATTCAGAACTCTCTGATTTCTTTATTGCTTTCTTTTCTTGTTATTTTTGTTTTTGACTTTTTTGTTATCAACTACTACGCATGGAAATATTAGGAACACAGCTACTTAGACAACGATCTCAAAAAGTTACCTTTTGAAAGAAAGTAGATGTTATACTGGCAGTGCCATCTAAAACACAGAGGACTAACTACCAAGTTTAAGAGGGAGTGGCAATATTAGGAACATGGCAATATTTGACTCACCCACCTTATTTTACTTGGTTTTCACATTTTTAATTAGTTTTTACAGTATTTAGTAGGGTTTCACTAGACGGGAAACTGAACTTCTCGTCTCGTCGAAAGTCTTGATTTTCGGGAAAGAAATAGGTTGACGACGATTATATATGTATATATATATATATATATTACATACTGACGTGGAAAATGTTTCATTTCCTGAGGGGAGGTTAGCCGACCCTCGGTCAGCTAATCCCCGAAGGAAAAATTAAATTTTCCGCCGAGGTTTGCTTACTATTTTATTCGAAACCATACCTGTTTTGTTTACAATTATTTGCCTTCTTTTCCACTACAAAAACTGTTTGAATTTTGAGGCCATATTGAAAAGTTTAGTTGCAGTGAAGTTTGTTACAAATGTTGCTTTTTGAATATAGAATAGAAATCAATAAAATAAACCTTGTTTTTTGTTCAATCAACAATCTTAAAACATTTATATTCATTCAACATAAATTAAGTAATACATTTAAGGGCAGCATCTGTTTTTGTTTTTGAGTGCGTTTGTTTTGTTTTGTGCAACCAAAAAATAAAAAAATCGAGAAAAACTGAAAGAACATTTCGATTAAAGTAACTTTTTCAGAAAAAATTACTTTTATTATATGTATATATTCTACCAATTTTAAAAGTAATTCCCCCAAAAATAAAAAAAGTTATTTGTTTTAAAATATAGAAAAAGTTTGAAAAAAAATTCCGATTAAAGTAACTTTTTCAGGAAAAATTAATTTTATTATATGGATCAATTCTACCAATTTGCAAAGTAATACCCCTAAAAATAAAAAAGTTATAGTGTGTTAAACTTAAAAAAAAATAAAAAAACTATTATTTTAATTTTTTTTTTAATTTTTCGCAAAAAAGAAAATTTAAAAAAAAAATTAAAAACTTTGAATTTTTTTTCTTTTTGAAAACAAAATATTTTTAAAAAATGTTCCTTTTCAAAAAAAAAACCTTTTTAAAAAAACTAAATAGCTTTAATTTTTTTTAAGATTTTTTAAAAAATTTTCGTTTTTCGCAAAAAGAAAATTAAAAAATAAAAATTGAAAAATTTTGATTTTTTTCTGTTTTTTTTTTTGAAAACTTTTTTTTTTTTTGAAAAAATAAATCTATAATATTTTGTTTTTCAAAAAATATCTTTTAGAGAAAATCGTATTTTTTGAAATTTTTTTATTACATTTTTTATATTATATTACATATCTTTACGTCGTTTTTTTATTAATCGAGACAAGACAAGAAATCTTGAATCTACGAACAGAGTAAAAAAATCAATCAACAATTTACAGGTCTGTCTTCGAAAGACAATTAAAACTCACAAAAAAGTTTTTCAAAAGTTTCCAAAAAAAAATGTTAATCACTTTGAGAAGTTATTAATCTTTATTCTTAAAATATAAATTTACAAATATGGCGAAGGCGCTAGCAATAGTATATTACATAACTAGTGTGGAAAGTGACATATTTCACCCGAGTGGGAAGGTTTGTAACCCCACGAGTGTATGAAATACACTTTCCAACGAGTTATGTACACGATTTTTTCTACGAACCCGAAAAAATATGAATTTTCTTATTTTAAAATTTTCTAATTTTTATCAACTTTTAAGAAAAGCATAAGAATTTATTTGCAGTCAAACATGAAATATGATTTTCATTTAATTCTAGGTTTCTTGGTTTTATATTTACATAGCAGTTTAATGGGTTGCATATATGCTTGTCCTAAATGAAGGCAAATTTGAAAGTTTGCTACAGTTTGTGTTCTGTGGTTTGTTAGTTAAATTAGATTTCTGTGGTTATGGTGCCATATAAGACAGTAAAATTGTACTGTTTTACATTTCATAAGAAAAATAGTGTGTATTTTGATGTCTTTTATAACATGTAAGGTTATTAAATTTAAATCAAGTAATTTATATACAATCCTGACAGTAATGGTCAAAATAGTAACGTTATAACTATAGTTTCTATTTTTGACATGAAAAACAGAAATATTTATAAAACATAAAATATATCAAAAAAGACTGTGGTGAAAGGTGGAAAATGGCTTATAAAACAAGGTGAATAAAATTCGTAGAATCTACTACTAAATGTCTTAATCTTACTCTTTCAATACAGCCCGTTTGAAATTATACAAAACATAGAAAACAAAGATCCAGACTGACGTGTTTTTTTTTTTAAATAAACGGCACCACATCAGACTACAATCTCCAATCCAATCCTCACTACAATCACGTCAGCCTTGATCTAATCGTTATATCTTTATTTTTTCCGTCTAGTATAATTACAAACGATGAAAACAGAATACTAAGGTTTTATTTTAAAATACTGCAGGCGATTCTACATCAACAACTATGAAAAAACTTCCGGTACAAAAATATCCAAAAATCGCTTTTAAGGGAGCTAGAGTCCCTTAAATTTTTTTATTCTTTCAAAGGCCATAGTTCTCTTAAAACTGATTTTCTAACCTAAATGTATACAAGCTTTTTTTCACACTTGTAGAAATATTAAACAAAAACTACTTTTTAGAGTTACCCTTAGTAGGGTCGTAGCTCCCTTAGGGCTTATTTCCGAACCAACCTTTATATGAACTTTTTTTCATATACAGGGTGGTCCAGTTTATATCATCAGGATTTTAAGGGGTGATTCTACATTGAAAAATATGAAAAAAAGTTGAAATGAAAAAACTTCCGGTACAAAAATATCCAAAAATCGCTTTTAATGGAGCTAGAGTCCCTTAAATTTTTTTATTCTTTCAAAGGCCATAGTTCTCTTAAAACTGATTTTCTAACCTAAATGTATACAAGCATTTTTTCACAGTTGTAGAAATATTAAACAAAAACTACTTTTTAGAGTTACCCTTAGTAGGGTCGTAGCTCCCTTAGGGCTTATTTCCGAACCAACCTTTATATGAACTTTTTTTCATATACAGGGTGGTCCAGTTTATATCATCAGGATTTTAAGGGGTGATTCTACATTGAAAAATATGAAAAAAAGTTGAAATGAAAAAACTTCCGGTACAAAAATAGCTCCATTAAAAGCGATTTTTGGATAGAGTCCCTTAAATTTTTTTATTCTTTTAAAGGCCATAGTTCTCTTAAAACTGATTTTCTAACCTAAATGTATACAAGCTTTTTTTCACAGTTGTAGAAATATTAAACAAAAACTACTTTTTAGAGTTACCCTTAGTAGGGTCGTAGCTCCCTTAGGGCTTATTTCCGAACCAACCTTTATATGAACTTTTTTTCATATACAGGGTGGTCCAGTTTATATAATCAGGATTTTAAGGGGTGATTCTACATTTAAAAATATGAAAAAAAGTTGAAATGAAAAAACTTCCGGTACAAAAATATCCAAAAATCGCTTTTAATGGAGCTAGAGTCCCTTAAATTTTTTTATTCTTTCAAAGGCCATAGTTCTCTTAAAACTGATTTTCTAACCGAAATGTATACAAGCTTTTTTTCACAGTTGTAGAAATATTAAACAAAAACTACTTTTTAGAGTTACCCTTAGTAGGGTCGTAGCTCCCTTAGGGCTTATTTCCAAACCAACCTTTATATAAACTTTTTTTCATATACAGGGTGGTCCAGTTTATATCATCAGGATTTTAAGGGGTGATTCTACATTGAAAAATATGAAAAAAAGTTGAAATGAAAAAACTTCCGGTACAAAAATATCCAAAAATCGCTTTTAATGGAGCTAGAGTCCCTTAAATTTTTTTATTCTTTCAAAGGCCATAGTTCTCTTAAAACTGATTTTCTAACCTAAATGTATACAAGCTTTTTTTCACAGTTGTAGAAATATTAAACAAAAACTACTTTTTAGAGTTGCCCTTAGTAGGGTCGTAGCTCCCTTAGGGCTTATTTCCAAACCAACCTTTATATGAATTTTTTTCATATACAGGGTGGTCCAGTTTATATAATCAGGATTTTAAGGGGTGATTCTACATTGAAAAATATGAAAAAAAGTTCTAATAAGCATATGTCTAAAACGGTATCAGTTTTTTGTCCCAAACTTTTTTCTGTGTAACTTTTTTGAAATTTTATTTTTCAAATATGATTCCTCAGGTCAAAATACATAAAAAAAGGTACTCTTGTTGTAATACTGTAGGATTAACCGTTTTCGAGAAAAATTCATTTGAAGGTGAAATTCCACGGTTCGAGGACGAAAAATTAAATACTAAAATGTTGAAAACCAAAATTTTAATGATGCAGGGCGAATGTACATCAAAAACTAAGTAAAAAACTTCCAAAAATCAATCCTAAGGGAGCTTTGGTGTCCTAAAAATGCACCATTTTTAAAGGGCCATAGTAGCTTTAAAAACGATTTTTCGACCTACAGTTATATCATCAGGATTTTACCAGACAAAAATTTATCGAAAAATAAGGGTATTTTGCCCTATAAAACATAGTCGAATTTTACTTCCTTTTTGATCTACAGGGCATTAAAAAAAAAAATAATTATTTTAAATAATTTGCTATAATTCAATAATAAAAAAAGGTAGCCTTCAGAAATTTTGCATAGATCATTTTTTTTTTTTTGTATTCTTTATTAAATAGTGGTCGTAATTATTTTATTTAAAATTCAGAGGCGTGCGTACGGGTTTCCTCAAAAATACTTTATTTAATAAAACGTACACCACTGATTTTTTGTTTTGAAGACCAAATGACGTTTATAAAATTTGGAAATGTCAAAATTAAACACAGGTAATTCTTTTAAATATTTATTTTTAAAGATTCTGGTCTGTAGATCGAACGAAAAATGTTGTTCGCAACTCGTTTGCGACAAGTCCTTTAGTCCTTAGTGCACTCGAATTATTTTTTGACTTCGCTTCGCGTCGTCAAAAAAACTTAATTCTCGTGCACTAAGGATTAAAGTCGCTTACTTGTTACGAAAAGTACTATTATTTCTAAATCAATCTTCAATGTAAAAAATCGCAAGGAGGTTGTGATCGTTTTTAAAGCTATGGGCCTTTAAAAATGGTGCATTTTTAGGACACCATAGCTCCCTTAGGATTGATTTTTGGAAGTTTTTTACTTAGTTTTTGATGTACATTCACCCTGCATCATTAAAATTTAGGTTTTCAACATTTTACATAGTATTTAATTTTTGGTCCTCAAATCGTGAAAATTTACATTCAAATGGATTTTTCTCGAAAACGATTAATCCTACAGTATTTTCACAAGAGACCTTTTTTGTGTATTTTGACCTGAGAAATCATATTTTAAAAATAAAATTACACAAAAGTTACACAGGAAAAAGTTTGGGACACAAAACTGATAAGGCCCCCCCGTTACGCACACCCCTGGTAAAAATAAGTACATGAAAATAACATACGAAGATGGTCCTTATTACTATTAGTTTACGTGCAAAACTTAATTCCTATATCTCAAAGAGTTCCTAAGTTATTAAATAAAAACCGATTTTTTTAGCCACTTTCAAAGGGGCGTAGCTCCCTAACTACGCATTTTAGACATATGCTTATTGGAATTTTTTTTCATATTTTTCAATGTAGAATCACCCCTTAAAATCCTGATGATATAAACTGGACCACCCGGTATATATATTTTTTTTTTTTGTTGTATCACCCCTTAAAATTCTCGAACTTATTTCTGAATAACCCTGTATAATGATTGATAAATTTCTATTATAAGAAAATTTGGTAAAAATGTATAGACATTTTCCTTGGAGTTTACCTCTAAAAGCCGATGTAGGTGTACAAGCCGCTCCGGTTTATTCCTCGACTAAGCAAAAAATTTTACTTAAACAAACAATTTATAATCCCATTATGTCATATGGTGGAAAAATTTAATCAAACTACGCAATGTATGTTTAAGAAACAAATTTTTATTACTATATTTTCATATATTTACATTTTCTAAACAGAAAAGTATGCGTCCAGAGGAAATGGAAACGGCAAAGGCCAAGAGAGAGAAGAAGAAAGTGTTTCATGTTTCATTACCTAGATACACTCGAAGCAGAATCTTTCTAAGTAAAACAGTAGATCAAGTTAGCCATGTTTAGTGACAATGACTTTTATTATCTATTTGCTATTGACAATTTTTGACATTTAGATTAAATTTAGTGTCACTTTATGTCTTATAAATAATTATAAGAAAATGTTTATAAAAAGTGGAAGTTTGTATATAATTATTAAAGTGTTTTTATTTATATTATATTATAAAATAAAATTTTACATTACCTGAGTTGGTGATAACTAAAATAATATATTATTCCATCAATCTATTTTCTAATCATCGTACAGAGTGATATTGGTAGACTGACAGTTTTTAATATTTTTATAATTTTGTTTAAAATTAAAAATTTCTGTCCTTACTAAAATAATATATTTTAAATAAAATAGACCATTATTATTTAACTTGCTCAAAAATATTCTGCCACATTATTATAAAACTTTCATTAAGCACTGCGTTATATTGCTTTATTCTAACAAAACACTTGCAGATTGATGCTTTGATTTTCTTTTTTAGGACTTTTCTTGTTCCCTTAACTATTTCCTTCTTCATTTTCAAAAATTAATAAATTGTTTATTTTTTAATGTCAATTAATATCAATTAATTTGAAACAGAAGAAAGTGAACCTTGCGTGATGAATTAAATTTATCCTGCCAAGCAAAAAGCAAGAAACAAATGAGCATCACCTTAGATAGATACTGCGCGGAGTTTACCTGTTCTCATGGACAAGTACACATTTTTATTGCAACGTTTTCATATATTTAAATTTTCTAAAAAGAAACGTTCTTTTGGCTCGTATCTCTTATAACTTATAACCTTTAAAGAGCAACATGTATAAAGGATAAAAAAGATAAATATATGAGCTTTAAAATTTAACCAGCGTAGAGTTTCTAGAGTTACACGGAAAGAGGAAAAAAGAAATTTTATATTCATAGAAAAAATAAATACACTGACAATCTTGTTAAATTTAAGTTTATGACAATGCTTTAAACTCGAAGGGGTGATATCTACTATTATAAGAATTTAACCGGGGTGCGACATTGGAGCAGCGGTTACTAACCAAGTTAGGGGAATATGTTTTTCTTTCTTTTTCTTTAACTTATCAATTAAACAGAGGAAGAGATACATACAGGTTAACCGGCGTTACCACGAAAAATTGACATATAATAGATAAATAATGTTCTAGTTAGTTTCTTTTAACTCAAGTCTGGCTGACCTCAGATAAAAAAGTTCGAATCAAGTATATATAAAAATGCAGAAGCAACGTTTGGTTCATATATTTTTATAATGACCTGCGCGAAAAAAGCTACACATCGCCAAAATTTTTTAATCCTGCTTCATCTCACTTTAAATATTAAAAAAGATTTAGACATATGAATCTAATTTTGTTGTCTGTGACGATTATTGTAAAACTATTTGAGCTGGGCCAACTTTCGTTTGCAGGAAATCAGCTAGGTCTAAAAAAAAATAAATTTGCCTTTGTGGACCCCACTGAATCCGAAAATGGTAATCGTTCTTTGCGGAAATACCCAGTTTTTTTTCTATGGCGATTTTTTACATATTTTTAGCTTTAGCAAAAAAACGTTATGGAAATCTGTTTTCGTTGGAAATGAAGTATATTCTACTTATTTGGACCCCCCTGAATCCGAAAATGGTAATCGTTCTTTTTTTTTTCTATGGAGATTTTTTATATATTTTTAGTTTTGGCAAAAAAACGTTATGGAAATCTGTTTTCTTTGAAAATAAAGTATATTCTACTTATTTGGACCCCCCTGAATCCGAAAATGGTAATCGTTCTTTGCGAAAATGCACCATTTTTTTTCTATGGCGATTTTTTTATATATTTGCCAGTACAATGGCAAAAAAACGGCATGTAAATCTGTTATTGTTAAAAATTAAGCATATTACAGTTATTTTGGCCCCCCTGAACCTGAAAATGGTAATCGTTCTTAGGGAAATAATAATAATAATATTTATTTAGAAAAAATATTAATTATATATTTTAATTTACAGTATTATTAATTTGAGCCATTTCGCCTCAATGATTATTTATATCGATCAAAAATTTAAAACAGAAAATAAAATTAAAATGTTAAAATAATTGAAAAAGAACGAAAAACTGAATAAAAGTTAACTTTTAACGTTTCGGGATCTAATCTGATCCCGTTTCAAAGAAAATGAATAGATTAAATCCCGAAACGTTAGAAGTTAACTTTTATTCAGTTTTTCGTTCTTTTTTAATTATTTTAACGATTTATCAAGAATTTTATTAAAAATTCTTTATTTAGGCAAAAATTTTAAACTTTGGTAAGGTATTGACTAATAATATTTTTTAGGTAAAGAAGATATAGCAGATAAGTATTATTTTAAACGCAATACCTTACCAGCGCATCTAGAAATAGGTGCGCCTGATAAGAACATTTTAATTTTATTTTCTGTTTTAGATTTTTTATCGATATAAATAATCATTGAGGTGAAATGGCTCAAATAATAATACTGTAAATATATATACGCCTCGAATAAATTATAGATTCTATATATATTATGGTGTACACAAAATGGCCTTAGGATTTAATAATAATAATAATAATAATAATAATAATAATAATAATAATAATAATAAACTTTATTCATAAATTAAAATGAAATATTAACAGGAAATACACATTTTGAACATGAACATTTGTCATAAAGAAAAAAAAGTATAGAAATATAAAGTACCTACACAAGTAAAGAGCAAACACAAGTAAAATACAAGTAGAATACAAGTAAAATAAATAATTAAAAAAAAAAAATAAACAGAATAATTTAAATTACATTAAAATAGTGAAAATACTCTAAAAATAGTAGTTTATCCCGTGTAATCACTTAACTGATACGGTTCTAATTCAACCAAAAGCTGAAAAATTTTTCTTTTAAAGGTGGTCAAGTTTTGAGTTGACTTAATATTATCAGGAAGTTTATTGAACATAGATATTGCAGAATAAAAGCTTCCTTTTTCAAAAATAGTTAATCTATGTCTAGGAATAATATAGTTGAAGTTTCTGCTACTTACTGTTGTCATGCTATTAAAAAGCTGTTGGTTTTTAAATATAAAAATTAATATTTCATAAAGATAAACACCAGTGAGCGTTAAAATTTTATTTTTTTTAAAAAGTCCTCTGCACGAATCAGAATATTTTAGACCTAACATTATTCTAAGTGTGCGTTTCTGAATTCTAAACAACTCGTCGACACCAGTACTTCTTCCCCAGAAGATTATTCCAAATTTTAAAATTGAACCAAAGTTCGAGTGATACACCACTTTTAGTGTGTCGAAACTTACATAAGGTGTTAGGACCCTTATAGAAAACATAGCCCTGCTTAATTTTTTACCAAGTTCTTCTAAATGTAAACCCCAGGAAAGATTTTCGTCCACATGAAGGCCTAAAAATTTGGTGTTATCTGTTATATTGATCATTGTATCCCCAATAAGCACCTGTCCAGGATTGGCAAAGTTTGATCTTGATGTTCTAAAGAGTATCACGTTTGTTTTGTCCTTATTAAGGACAAGCTTGTTTTTTAAGAACCACTGAAGCAGTTCAGTAATGGTTTGATTGTGTTTGTTCAGTAAAACATCAAGACTACTTGCTTTTATGACGGAGTTCGTGTCATCTGCAAAATTGACCAGTAATCCAGTGCTTATTGCAGATACAATGTCATTCACGTATATTGCGAAGAGAATTGGACCTATTACGCTTCCCTGGGCAATACCTATGGGTAATTCTACTAAATCTGAGGTGAATTCTTGACCATCCTTAGTGACTACAACTTTTTGTGTTCTGTTCTTTATAAAAGACTTTATCCACTCCAATGCTGCTCCCCTCACTCCATATCTCTCCAGCTTTTGAATGAGGATATCAGGGTCAATTGTTTCATATGCTTTGGAAAGGTCCAAGAAGGTACCCAAAATGTAGTCCAAATTTTCAAAGCCGGAGAGAATTTCATGAGAAAGAGCATGCACTGCTGTGTTTATTGACTTGTTTTTCATATAGCCATGTTGACAGTCATTAAAAAGTTTGTTTTATATAAAGAAATCTACAATTCGGTTCGCCATGGCCGTTTCAAAAATTTTTGAAAAAGAAGAGAGTAAACTGATTGGTCTATAATTTTCTATAAGAGTCGGATCCCCTTTTTTATAGATTGGTTTTACCAAAGCAACTTTCAAAATTTTTGGGAATACCCCATATGTTAACGAGTTGTTTACAATGTGGCTTAATGGTTCACAGATTTCTAATAAACAATATTTTAAAATCGTGACAGGGACTTCATCCACTCCGCTACTTAATTTGTTTTTTAAGTTTCTGACTATATCGACTATTTCAAGGGATGTTACAGGTGTTATAAACATTGACTTTGGGTTGTTATTTATTTCACAACTAAATTCAAGTTTTTCTAAATTTTCAATTAATTTTTGAGCTGCGTTTGCATAAAATTCATTAAATTTGCCTGATAATTCTTTTGGATCACCAGGGACCTGAAATTTATATTTTTTGTTTTGACCTTTAATGTCTTTAACTACATTCCATATTGACTTGCTTTTGTTGTCTGAAATGGTGATTTTCTGTGAGTAAATATTTTTTCTAAAATCTGTAAGTAATTTATTGTACTGTTTCTTTACTGTATTATACTCTTCTGTGAATCTACCATCCCGACACTTTAGCGTATACAAAATGTCAAGCCTACTCTTGCAAACACGAATTTCATCCGAGTTATAATTTATCTTATTTGATCTAGGTTTATTTACTTTTAAAGGAAAACGTTCATTAAAAATTGGGATAAAAATGTTCATAAAAAGACTATACTGCTTATTTACATCCCTTTCATCACAATCATAGACTGGCTGCCAACTTTGGTCTCTGATTCTATTTATAAAGTTTCTTTTATTGTCTGAATTAAAAATTCTTTTAAACATAGGCTTTTCTACAGTACGTGTAGAATTAAAACTTAGTTTCTGTCCCAAATGGTCAGAAAGATGGTAATTTATTATTGACGATTCAAAATTAGATAGGTTGGTGAAAATATTGTCTATACAACTTTTACTTGTTGCTGTTATTCTAGTGAAATCAAGTGTGGAGGGTTTTACATTTCCAGAGCGCAAGATTGACAGTAAATCTCTCTTTTCACCAGATTTTTCACGAATATTTATGTTGAAATCTCCTGCTATAAATATATTACATCTTTCCTTACTTACAGTTTTTACTAGTTTATCCAGTTGCTTAAGAAACTTTTTTGTATTATTGCCATTGTTGTAGATACAAACTACTACACTTTTCACATTTTCAGACACTACTTCTACAGCTGAACATTCAAAAAACTCACACTTTGACAGTTGAATAATGTCTAGCCTTTCTTTCACACACACAGTATCTCTACAATAAATTGCAGAACCTCCATGCTCTCCTTCATTCCGACAAAACGATGACACAAGATTAAACCCATTAATCGAGTAGTTTGGTAACTGGTCTTTTGCTTTCCAGTGCTCACTAACACACAAACAGATGCATTTTTTGTTCTCGATTGCTATTTGATTAATTCCATCAGTGCAGTTACCTATTGACTGCAAGTTATAGTGGATAATTTCAGAGTCATAGCTATTAATAGGCGTTGTATATTTGGTTTGCACAGCATGTTCTTGATCGGCTAGATGTTGTTCTTCTTTTTGGCTAAATGGTACAAAAAATTACTAATACTCGCGCCTTCCGGCCATTTATTTGGTTGTTTTACTTGTTCTACAAGGTTCTCGGGCACTGTAATGATGTAGGATTTGTAAATATCCGGATATTTGGAAAAACCCATTTTAACCTCAAAATTTGCTATTTCGTGTTCTTTAAGATGTTCTTTCATCGATTCTATCGAGCTCTCAGCGGCAATTCTACTCACATAAATGGATTGCATCTTTGCAACTCCTTTTAAAGTTGATTGACAGTTGCTTCCTAGAATTTTTGGTTTTCTTATCTTTTTGTGAGTGACTAACTTAAAATCATCTGCTATTTGTTTATTTTGTTCTGAATTGTTTACTGGTAACTGTTTGACGTTTATTGAAGTATTTGTTGGTGGCGCCATCTTTTGAACAGTAGCGATAGCGGGTTTTCCAACCTGTACATCGGCTACTGCTGCTGAATAGGACGGAATCTGTAGTGACATCTGTTTGCTTGGTTCCGGACTATTTGCACAGTGTTTATGTTGATTTTTTACCGGGTTTTTTGTTTCCTTTAACCTCTTAATTTCATTTTCTAAGGATGCAATTTTCTCCACAAGGACATCATTGTATTCCATTAGTATTTTTTTTTTACTCACTACCTCCTGGAATAGTAAATTTTCCAGGATGTTACCACTTTCCGCAGCTTCACACACTTTTTCAAACACATGTTGACATTCGGTGATTTTTGTCAAATTAATGCACCCAGGATGAAAAAAGTTATTGCACTTTTTGCATACAAGTTTGTCTCGCACTATATTCCGTTTACACTGTTTACACAATGGGAAATTCCACGGATTTTCGCTTTTTCCACTTGTTAATTCTGCAGCCGGACTTGTACCGCCCGCCATTTTAAGTTTTAACCCGAATAAAACAGTAGCTATGTGTATAGGTACCCCACAAAAACTTTCAAAAATTGATCTTAACAGTTTAAAAATTTATATTAACAATACACCTATCTCTTGGTCTAATCACACAAAAACCTTGGGTATTATTCTTGATAAAGATCTTAACTTTGAAAAACACGTTAATAAAGTTGTAAGTACAAGTTACATGAAACTTAAAATGCTGTACAAAACAAAACATGTTCTTTCAAGAGATACAAAACTTAAACTTATTCAAAGCTTAATTTACCCCAGTATAGATTACTGTTCAAGTGTATACTACTTCTTTTTGTCTCAAAACAACAAATATAGACTACAAAAGATACAGAACTCTTGCATGAGATTTGTATTTAACATCCCATATAGAAATCACGTTACATCACATATTAATAACTGCAATGAATTAAAAATACACAATAGAGTACTGTACTCTTTTAGCATATTTCTCTTTAAACTAATTAAATACAAACAGCCTAATTATTTATACTCAGAATTAAAATTACGGTCACAATGTCGTAGTATAACCTTGCGTAATGATACTTATAACATGCCTAAGCCAAATACCACTAAATTTACTGCCTGTTTTAACTATACCGCCCATAGCACTCTTAACTATATAATTAATTTCTTAGCTTTATCTGAAAATACATTTAAATTTCGTCTTAGAAAATACCTATTAGACCAACAACATTAAAAGTTATTCAATTTTCAAGTAATTATTTTGTAATGTATGGATGATGTGGAAGATCGCTATGCGAACATCATCTTTTGTGTGATATTTTATTTTGAATTGTTACATACTAATACTTAGTACTAATCCTTTATAATATAATTAGCTTATTTATAAGATTAATATGTAAATTTTTGTTATATTTATTTAGTTTTTACACACAATAAACGATAAACGATATTCTATTTTAAATAAAGAAACATCAAACTGGCGCAAAACTTAAACCAACGTTAACATAAACCAACGTCCCCCATTAAAAAAACACCAAACCAGCAAAAAGCCAAAACAACGTTAACGTAAACCAAAAAAACGTTATGGAAATCTGTTATCGTTAGAAATAAAGTATATTCTAGTTATTTTGGCCCTCCTGGATCCGAAAATGGTAATCGTTCTATGGAAATCTGTTATAGTTTGGAATGAAGTATATTTTAGTTATTTTGGCCCCCCTGAATCCGAAAATGGTAATCGTTCTTTGCTGAAATACACATTTTTTTCTTTGCTCGCTATTTTAATATTTATTTAGAAAAAATATTAATTATATATTTTAAATAAATAAACATCAAACAGGCGCAAAACCAACTTAAACCAACGTTAACATAAACCAACGTCCCCCATTAAAAAAAACACCAAAACGCCCAAATTTAATAAAAAACCATTCGAAAAAAAACTGTTTTTTTTAATAACAGTTTACCCTGGTAATATCAATCTCCTTAAAAAAAACTCATGACTACTGAAGCATTTCCGCAAAGAAAGGTTATCATTTTCGGATTCAGGGGGACCAAAATAACGAGAATATACTTCGTTTTTAACGATAACAGATTTCCATAACGTTATTTTGCCAAAACAAAAAATATATAAAAAATCGTCTTAGAAAAAAACTTTGAGTTTCCGCAAAGAAAGATTAATATTTTCGGATTCAGGGGAGTCAATAGAATATATATCTTTTCTAATTATATCAGATTTCCATAACGTTTAAACTATAAAAAATCGCAGAAATTTTTTGTAATTTTTGAACTCAGGAGGGTCATTTTAGATAGATGGTACCAAACCAACGTTAACGTAAACCACCATTTTAATATAAAACACCATCCGAAAGAAAACTGTTTTTTTTTTAATAGCAGATTACCCTGGTGTTATCAATCTCCTTAAAAAACTCATGACTACTGAAGCATTTTCGCAAAGAAAGGTTATTTTCGGATTCAGGGGCACCAAAATAACGAGAATATACTTCGTTTTTAACGATATCAGATTTCCATAACGTTTAGAACTATAAAAAATCGCAAAAATTTGTTGTCATTTTTGAACTCAGGAGGGTCAATTTAGATAGATGGTAAGTAATTTGTAACGATATCAAAGGAGGGTATCGCATTTTGGGCTAAATCGCCTGCAACGATAAGACTTTACATGCTTATAGATACATAAAAAATAAATACTTAGCCAAAATTTCAGCCCTTTTTACACCCCGGAACATACTTTAATTAATTATTCTAATTAAGAATTTGGACATATGCCAATGTACGATTTGGCAACATTGCACGAAACTTCAAATGTCAAATTAACATTAACTACTACAGTGGGGCCAAAAGAAAGAGCCTGCTCTTGACTATAATATTAAAATATTTTGTTGGTTTTATTAGTTTTTACGGATTTAATATACTATAACTCAATGTGTAATTAAACTTATGTGACTAGTTTCTTAGATTTCAGTACGATTATGGAGTTATTTTTGAGGTATTTATACTATAATAACCTTTTAAGCAAACCAGTAGTTTTAACGATAAACCAAAGCATGTAGTTCCATAGGACAGTGTTACCCAAGACAAGTAATTTAATGTGGCTTTCAAATGTCAAATTAGTTTATTTCCATGATATGATTTAACTTAATTATAAAAAAGTTACACATATACTTTTAACTTTTAATATTAATTAAATATATTTATTTAAAAATAAATATATTTAATTAATATTGTACAGTGTTTTTATTATACATTCTACAATGTATTTATGTTGGTTTTTAAATAACAAAAAATATTGCTTTTTTAAATATGATAATCACATTTTCGATAACAAATAATTCCCGAGTTTTTAATTTTTGTTTCATTTTGTTCTTTATTTAAAAATAACACAGTTTTTTATCATTTCTTTTTATCATTTTGCAATTTTTTAAACAAAAACATATTTTTCTTATCTAGCCCAAAACTCCTATTTAAAACGATACCCTTCTTTCCTTAAAACGGAAGTTGGGCCATGTGTAGTTCAGAATTATTAAACCTACTGTTTTAGGTAATGGTTTTTAATAATATTATCAAAATTTCATCACGTAAGTACTTTTTCTTAGTATAAAACAAATGATTTGTCAATCAGACAAAAATTAAATAGTGGACTGTTTACAACAGTATAGTGCTATAAATGCAATATATTGTTAAAAAAAAAGCAAGAAAGTATATCCTTAAAATAACAAGCAAACATCCTTTTAAGATCTAAATTGCATAAAAGACTCGAAAAGGTGCGTATGTGTTTGGAATAAATTTTGAAAAGAAAGGACTAGTTAGGATAATATATTTTATTTTAAATTGATTTAAAGTTGAGAATATCAAGCTTTTATTGTATGAATTAATCACACCGTTCTGGAAACAATTTTTAGCTCAACTTTCATATAACCCGAGTTTTTTTCACAATTTAATTATTTAGAGCTTTGCCATCTTTTTAAGACCAAATTTAAAAAAAAAATCTATCGATGCGTTTTTGAGAAAAATGATTTTCATTTGTTTTAGCAAAAAAAAATAAGACATAATCAAATTTTTTTTTTTGGATATTCAGATTTTACGTCAAAAAGTGAGACAAAAAGTTTCTATGACGTTTGTGTTAAATGGCTTCTTAGGGGAGCTAGAAGACTTTTAAGGGGAATTTTTAGAATATTATTTACTTCATGACTCAGGAACGGTTTAACTTATTGACTTGAAATTTTTACTGTAGTATGCAACCAATAAACATTATCATTTTATGCATAAAAATAAATTAAATGTTTAACCAGGGGCTGGCTTACAGTGCTACATATTAATTATGAGGCACCTATTATCTACGCCCCTGGTCAAAAACTTAACTTTAACGTTAAATGATTACATTGTAACGACATAAATCGTCACTTTGTAATATAGCAAGGGTTAATTAAACTATTCGTTTACTTACGTTATAATTTATGTTTATTTTGTATATAAATAGTTACGTACGTACAGAACTATTTTGTATCTGGGACTATTTTGTAGCAGGAACTGAATTCTAACCATATAAGTCTCTATTCCATAGTTCTACCTGAAAATAACATAAAGAAAACATAATTAGAATATGATTTTTAATAATAAAGAATCATATGACTTATTTCTCTATAGTGCATTTGTCTATGGACTTACCTGGTTTTTATATGTTTCAGAGTCTATTGAGGGTTGGATTTCACTGGCTTTCACCTGTAGCTTGTCTCTCTTGTGGAAAGTTGTGTATGATTATCCCTTCGGGATAATCCAGAATTTGTTGAAAATAGTTTGCTGGAACTGCTTACTTAGATTCAGTATTTTGTTTATAATTAGTTCACAGGACACTTAGTATTCTGTTCGTATTTTTATTAGTTTTGCTGATAAACAATAAGTATTGTTTATATTTGTTTCTTAGAGTAATATTTTGAGGTTAGATATCACTAATACAGATTTATTAGGAAATAGTCTTTTTGGTTGTTATCTTTGATGTAGTTTCAGTTACCTTTATTAGGAATCCTATACGGTAAAACTGTAGTTGATAATGACTTGCATAGATGTCGCTAATAGTTCAGAAATAGGATTTTATTCACCTGAAGGGTTCATACCGGTTGATAAGGTCGATTTTCGCTCCTTCTTGATGAACTCTGTACAATGGTGGTCTCATTTTGACGAGTGTTTATTTTCTGTAATCATCGAAGTAATCCTTCATGTATTTTTATTTAAAGTTAGTGAAAATGAATATTTAAACAATGCGGAAGATATTATAACTGATATTTTCTAAAATTATGCATTTATAACGTTTCGATGGACATCGAAGACTTAGAATGAGACGTAAGTTAAGTTTTTCTGTTTCTTAGAATATTTCTGAGATATAATTATTGTTTTAGCACCATTAATTAAGCACAATCACTAAACCATTAATTACTCACCATTTCTATACCATTAATATGGAATTACATTAATTTAAGTTGAAGTTTATTTTGGTATATTTGATATACAAGTTCTCCGCATGGAGTGATGTTCTGTTGGAACATGGTTCTGTATTTTTCGGCATAGATAAATTCTATATGACCGTCTAGCAGACAATTTTATATTGGACATAATTTTCAAAAGCATATTTAATCCCGGACAACATTTTCAATCGAACATTTTATCCTGGAAGATGATTTTTCCAAAGTAGATGGGACAGCTTATTTTTTTCTTCTCTCATTTGAGAAATGAATTCATCAGCATAGGGGAGACTTGCACAGATGGAGACGATGGAATTCATACCTCATGGATTTTGCAGAAACCAGCTAAGTACTCATTCTGAAAACTTTTGAAAGCAATATCTCATATTTTTAAATTCTTTTATTTCAATATTTTTATAACTGTAAACTTTATCAGATCTGATATAGTATTGATTAATACTATATGCCCTTCTGGCTTTTGTTCATTTTTAGGTACTTATTTTTTTTAAAACATTTAATCTCATTTATTAATTATTAAATATCATACTTTTGATTAAATGATTTCTAATTTAAGCATGACTTTTATACACTGCAAGAAATGATTGTTGTTTACATACATTTCTTGGTGCTTGCTGAACTTCATGTTTTCTTTATACATTTAAGTCGAATGATTTCTGAATTTAGTAATTTTTATTAAGATTTCTTTAATTATATCTTAATATAATTACACATATTTTTTATATATATTAATACATTACTTGATGTGCTTTCATTAAGTTTATTTATAATAAATTTCTCAAATGAATTATCTTATTTTATTTAGGGGTTATATTTTCTCAAACTGAAAAGCTTAAGTATTTACACTAGGTTGTTACTTACCTAAAGGAGTAAAAGCTAAAGTAACTGGCGCCCCTAACAACATTAATCAATTCTTTCTATTTTTCCCTTGCCCATACCCATTGCTCCGCTGTCAAAACTAGCCGTTGGCAGTGAACGTATTAATTACGGTACACTAATATTGGCGCCCAAGAACGTGGTATTTGGATAGATAGAACACTTGTTTTTTTAATTTTACTCCATTTTTCTCAGTGTATTTTTTGTAAAAATCTAAAGCTTATTTTTTTCAGTGTAACTTAAAGTTCATTTTGAGAAAAACTACATATAACTGTTGAATAAAATAATTTTTGTTGAAAATTAAGTCAAACTAGAGTTAATCTGATAAGATATATCAGATATGTGTTTTTTATGTTTATTCTGAATTTTATGGAATAACATGGAATAGAGAAATTTTGGCGTGGGTTCAGTTTTTCTAGAAATTATCTTTTATTCAATAGAAATAAATGGATAATAGGGTATTTATTTATGCGAAGGATATGAATAAATATTAGCTAATTTTGTAGTTTTGGAGACTATTTATAATTATTAATTTGTCCAATTGAGATAAATAATAATTTAGTATTTTTTTGACATATTTGGGAAATTTTCCAAAGTATGCAAAAACTTTGTTGAACAGTGTACACAAAAAAAAAATAATTTGTGGTACAGTATAAATATTTTATTATTAAAATAAATATTTTGAGTAAATTAAAGTTAATTTTGAAAATAAATATTCAAAATGGAAGATTTAGATAAAATGGAAATTCGATTTTTGACTGCAAAAATGGTAAAAATTTAGCAAAAATAGGTCTAGCTTTACGAACGTCTGTAAATGAAGTTACGGGGTATACGCCGGCATTTCTTAATTTTGGGAGGAATGTACCTATCACAGGAACTTATTATGGCAAAATGACATCAACTGATGGTGTTAAATTAGAACCTTGTGACAGAGACTCGTATAGTCAAGACTTGGGAAATCTTAAAGAGATTTTTATTGATGTAAAGAAATATTTACATGAAGCTTATGAACGTAATAAGCGTACTTATGATTTACGCAAGCGTGAAGTAAATTTTGAGATAGGTGAAAAAGTTTGGAGACGAAACAAAGTACTCTCAGATGCTAGTAAAAGTTTTGCTGCAAAACTTGCTCCAAAGTACATACTTTGCAAAGTTGTTGCGAAAAAGTCAAAGTTAGTGTATATTTTGGAAAATGCAGATGGTCATAGAGGCGACTGGCATGTTAAAGATCTAAAGAAATATTTTGGATCGAATAGTGACATTTCAGTTGGCTAGATTTGATTAAATAAGAATATATTCTTAGTATCATTCAGAATGATATTTAAAAAATATCAATGTATTGAAAATATTTAAAGGGTACCCAAAACTTTTGTATATAGTAAAAAAAAAAAAATATATATAAATATATTTTTTGTAGAAGAGAATTCTGGTGCACACAGTCAAGTCTTATTTCTATTTTTTTATCTTGATAAAACTTAGCTAAAAAGAAAAACAAAATTAATTATGACAATTACCCGATTATGACAATTACCTGATTATGACAATTACCTGTTTATGACACACACCGATAAAGTCCCAAAATTATGTTCTACATAAGAGTAGGCGGATGATACACGTAGTTATAAAGCTTAGCTATTGTTAATTATCAAGTAGTATTTCAAATGATTTACATAAAGTATTGTATTTTTAGTTGATTTATTAAATAAAATATAGTATATATTTTAGCTATTTAAGTTAAATAGTTATAGAGTTTGGTATAAAAATATTTTTTGTATATTAAATATTTTTATTATTTTTGGAGGGGGCATGTGTAACGACATAAATCGTCACTTTGTAATATAGCAAGGGTTAATTAAACTATTCGTTTACTTACGTTATAATTTATGTTTATTTTGTATATAAATAGTTACGTACGTACAGAACTATTTTGTATCTGGGACTATTTTGTAGCAGGAACTGAATTCTAACCATATAAGTCTCTATTCCATAGTTCTACCTGAAAATAACATAAAGAAAACATAATTAGAATATGATTTTTAATAATAAAGAATCATATGACTTATTTCTCTATAGTGCATTTGTCTATGGACTTACCTGGTTTTTATATGTTTCAGAGTCTATTGAGGGTTGGATTTCACTGGCTTTCACCTGTAGCTTGTCTCTCTTGTGGAAAGTTGTGTATGATTATCCCTTCGGGATAATCCAGAATTTGTTGAAAATAGTTTGCTGGAACTGCTTACTTAGATTCAGTATTTTGTTTATACTTAGTTCACAGGACACTTAGTATTCTGTTCGTATTTTTATTAGTTTTGCTGATAAACAATAAGTATTGTTTATATTTGTTTCTTAGAGTAATATTTTGAGGTTAGATATCACTAATACAGATTTATTAGGAAATAGTCTTTTTGGTTGTTATCTTTGATGTAGTTTCAGTTACCTTTATTAGGAATCCTATACGGTAAAACTGTAGTTGATAATGACTTGCATAGATGTCGCTAATAGTTCAGAAATAGGATTTTATTCACCTGAAGGGTTCATACCGGTTGATAAGGTCGATTTTCGCTCCTTCTTGATGAACTCTGTACAATGGTGGTCTCATTTTGACGAGTGTTTATTTTCTGTAATCATCGAAGTAATCCTTCATGTATTTTTATTTAAAGTTAGTGAAAATGAATATTTAAACAATGCGGAAGATATTATAACTGATATTTTCTAAAATTATGCATTTATAACGTTTCGATGGACATCGAAGACTTAGAATGAGACGTAAGTTAAGTTTTTCTGTTTCTTAGAATATTTCTGAGATATAATTATTGTTTTAGCACCATTAATTAAGCACAATCACTAGACCATTAATTACTCACCATTTCTATACCATTAATATGGAATTACATTAATTTAAGTTGAAGTTTATTTTGGTATATTTGATATACAAGTTCTCCGCATGGAGTGATGTTCTGTTGGAACATGGTTCTGTATTTTTCGGCATAGATAAATTCTATATGACCGTCTAGCAGACAATTTTATATTGGACATAATTTTCAAAAGCATATTTAATCCCGGACAACATTTTCAATCGAACATTTTATCCTGGAAGATGATTTTTCCAAAGTAGATGGGACAGCTTATTTTTTTCTTCTCTCATTTGAGAAATGAATTCATCAGCATAGGGGAGACTTGCACAGATGGAGACGATGGAATTCATACCTCATGGATTTTGCAGAAACCAGCTAAGTACTCATTCTGAAAACTTTTGAAAGCAATATCTCATATTTTTAAATTCTTTTATTTCAATATTTTTATAACTGTAAACTTTATCAGATCTGATATAGTATTGATTAATACTATATGCCCTTCTGGCTTTTGTTCATTTTTAGGTACTTATTTTTTTTAAAACATTTAATCTCATTTATTAATTATTAAATATCATACTTTTGATTAAATGATTTCTAATTTAAGCATGACTTTTATACACTGCAAGAAATGATTGTTGTTTACATACATTTCTTGGTGCTTGCTGAACTTCATGTTTTCTTTATACATTTAAGTCGAATGATTTCTGAATTTAGTAATTTTTATTAAGATTTCTTTAATTATATCTTAATATAATTACACATATTTTTTATATATATTAATACATTACTTGATGTGCTTTCATTAAGTTTATTTATAATAAATTTCTCAAATGAATTATCTTATTTTATTTAGGGGTTATATTTTCTCAAACTGAAAAGCTTAAGTATTTACACTAGGTTGTTACTTACCTAAAGGAGTAAAAGCTAAAGTAACTGGCGCCCCTAACAACATTAATCAATTCTTTCTATTTTTCCCTTGCCCATACCCATTGCTCCGCTGTCAAAACTAGCCGTTGGCAGTGAACGTATTAATTACGGTACAACATGTATTGTTTCTATAGTTCAGTAAAAATTTCATTTTAATGAGTCAAACCGTTACTGAGGTATAAAGTGAAAAATATTCCAAAAATGTCCTTTAAAAGTAGGCTAGCTCACTTAAAAAGCAATTTAGCTCAAACGTCTATAAAAACGTTTTTCTCACTTTTTGACGTAAAATCTAAATATCTAAAATAATTTTTAAATATGTCATATTTTTTTTAAAACAAATGAAAATAGTTTTTTTTTTAAACGCATCGATAGATTTTTTTTAAATTTGATCTTAAAAAGATGAGAAAGCTTTAAATAATGAAATTATGAAAAAATAACTTGGGTTATATGAAATTTGAGCTAAAAATCGTTTCCAGACAGGTGTGTAATGTTAGTGTTTTTTGGATCTCACTTTTTATGTATAAGACAGTGCGTGTGTTGATTAATCATATGCATAAACGTGTTTCACATATTTCAACACAAAACCAAAGAGTAAATTCTTAAAGCGTGTTGCCTATAGAAAGAGTTCTGCAGTCTGAATTTGCTTATTTTCTTACTTGTTTCAAAAAGTAGTATAGCTCCTTGTTCGGTATCGGTATGATATAGGCAACACTTATTACAATTAAAAAATAAAACATCATATTCATTCTGCCTCACTCAACAATGAAAAAAAAAACAAGAATTAGAATATAATGCTAAAAGTATTTATTCGTGCATTTTAGATTTTTCCACTCGCTTTTATAATGTCCATATTTTAAGCAAACAAAATTAGATTTATATGACAGTTTTTTAGATACGGTGATCCATGTTACTTGTCGCCCTTTAGCCCGGCAGTTTCACCCTACAGAAATACTTTTTATCTACGACTAATTTAGAATAGCATAATTTTTAAATGATTTTCAATTATAAATAGACACTAAGTTTCCATGTAAATTACTATATTCTGGCATATTGTGCGAGAATATTATATTATCTTATACTCTGGCTCTTGTGAGGAAATATACATATGTGCCGACATTTTAAGGCTTATAATTAAGGCCACTAATCAATTTCCGCAGGCGATTTTTTTTAGAAAAATCATATAGAATAATGATAATTTTGTTTAAAGTCTTGTATTTTACACTACTTCTTAAGTTAAAATTATAGTCATGGGGGCAATTACCCCCATGCCCCCTGGAAATTGGTCACTGAAAGTCGTTCTTTCTGACTTTGGCACAAAATAACTGTTAGGGTGACAAATTATTTGGAGTACCTTGTACATAAGGTAAATCATAGACGTCATATTTGAAAAGGTTTTTGCCAAAGTAAAAATGATTGCTTTTTAAAATATTTTCCTTGTTTCTATTTGACAAAAGTATAATAAACAGTTGATGAATGCAAAAGCAAGCTGTATTGTCTCATCTTCATTTGTTTTTTGTTTTTTTAATAATTTAGGAAACAATGTGTAGCCGGTGATACAAAATTCCTTAAAAAAAATTAAATAGTGGAGTGGAGTAGATTATAAACACATGTGACCTACCCTCTCCCATCAGATTTAAATTTAATTCAATTCAACTTAACCAAAGAAGTAACAATTGAGATATGAGATGGCAACTATTAGGGAACGTTCAAGTATTACGTAACCCAAATTTTGATCATTTTGAACTTTTATTTAATTTTTGTCACCAAAATAATAAATGATTACTTTTTTGTATTTATACAATTAATCTTATACAGTATGTATTTATATTTTTATATACATTTTGAAATGTTGGCATTCAATACAAACAGTCTTGTTTAGGTAATGCCAATATCTTCCAATCTTATTTATTTACTCTGTTATTATTTAAATATTTTGAATAAATTGAAATTGAATTGAAAATTCCAGGAATTTCATGAAGTATGAATATTTTTAACTTACTACAAGAAAAAGATGATTACTTGGAGTAAGAGTAAGGAATAAAAGTTTTTTTTAGTAAAAACCTAAGCAAAAATGAATAGGTTAAGAATGTAAATATATTTTATTTAAATTTAAGCATGTATATATGACTTATTTAATCTATTATTTGTTTAAATATATTGTATACAAGACAGTCTTGTAATTAACAGTGAAAAATGTGTGTATTTTTTAATTATCCTTAAAGTTTAGTCAGTTGAGATCAAGAAGGAAAAGATTCCACCAGTTTTGATACATATCAGAGCTAAACTAAAGGTTTGAAAAAGAATAGTATATTCTAAAACTAGTATGGAATAGATAAAATTCCACACGAGCGGAAAGTTTTTCATACGAGCCGGCAGGCGAGTATGACGGTCCCGCGAGCGCGGAATGACTATTCCATACGTGTTGTAGACTATACTTTTTCTTCGACTGCAAATATGAAACACTGTATGGCTTTAAAGTGCGGACAAGGTTAAAAACAATGTTTTTTTGGACTCGACATTGCAAATGCAACAAAACACACATTTTTAAATAAAGCAATTAATGTTATTTAATAATTTTATCAAATCAGTACTTAAAAAAGATTTTTATTTAATTCTAGCACATATTTACAAATTATAATGCAAAAATTGAAGGTTATGTCAAATTGTTGTGACAGATATCAGGTTTAAAAATTAAACAATAGATGGAGCAGTTTTAATTTTTTGAACTAAATTGATAAAAAACTGGTCAAATATTAAGGAAAACTAATAAACTTTATCTAATTTTAATGCAAAACTTTAAATTGCATTAAATTATTCAATAAGTATTTCATGGTAAAATATATATATATTTTTGCTAATTTTGCTACAGTTTTCTTTTATAAACAAGAGACTACATGTGTTCATTCTAACACTTGATGCGGAATATTCATACCGTATCTAGAGCTAGAATGGATTCATTCTGTGTGTTGAAAAGTGTGTGTATTTGCTTACATTCTAAAGCAGTCGTAGAAAAACTACTTACTAAACATTGTTACTATGGTTATGATGAACCAGCTTGTAATGTTGTGTTTCTTTATTGGGCTTTTGGTTTGGTTGCTATAATAGACCAGGCTGTAACCCTTTCAAAACACCCATGTTTGGTAAATCGGATAGTATGCTATATTTTTGGATCAATGGGTCCAGAATGTCACTAGAAATGATGTGTGTTTTTATGTGTGTTTGTTTTAACCTCGTACTATTCTACTTAATTAATCATCCCCTAAGTCCAGGACTTGTGTGGGCTAGTAGTAGAGGGAACCACCGGCTTTAATTGACTTTCGAACCAATATATCTTCGCCAAATTTCAATTATTAATTAACTGAAAAAGGCAATCGGCGCCAGTGAGGTTTGAACTCACGATCATTAGCTCAGTGTCAATGCTATATCGATGCCTTAGACCGCTGAGCTAATTCTCCCCTGAATACTTTCACTATGCGCATAAGGTGAACCGTGGGCTTTACTTTTTATTTAACAAAATGTTGCAAAATCAAGAAAAAATTCATTTTTTTTCTCCTTTTCGTTCATATATCTCTGGAACTATTAATTTCAGACAAATATTGAAGAGGAAAAGAAATTTGTAATTAAATTTTATACATGATAAAATTGGTTGCCAATCGAAAAAATAATTATTATTATTGAAAAAATAGTAAAAATCACAAAAAAGGGGTAAAAAACTCGAGTTTTTTTGGGATGTTTTTTTCGGAGACTTAAAGTAAGAACTTCAAAATTGACCCAAGAAAACTTTATGGTCATCATTACTATGGTTATGATATGGTTATGATGAACAAGTTTGTAATGTTGTGTTTTTTTATTGGGCTTTTAATTTGGTTGCTATAATAGACCTATATGTTTCAAAACACCCATGTTTAGGTAAATCGGATAGTATGCTATATTTTTAAATCAATGGATCCAAAATGTCACTAGAAATGATAATTTTAATATGCGCATAAGGTGTACCGTAGGCTTCACTTTTTATTTAACAAAATGTTGCAAAATCGAGAAAAAACTCATTTTTTTTCTCCTTTTCGTTCATATACTTCTGGAACTATTCATTTCAGACAAATATTGAAGAGAAAAAGAATTTTTGTAATTAAATTTTATACATGATGAAATTGGTTGCCAATCGAAAAAATAATAATTATTATTGAAAAAATAGTAAAAATCACAAAAAAGGGGTAAAAAACTCGAGTTTTTTTGGGATTTTCTTTTTTTTGGTGACTTAAAGTATACGTAAGAACTTCAAAACTGACCCAAGAAAACTTTATGGTGTGCTAAATCATTACTATGGTTATGATGAACAAGTTTGTAATGTTTCTTTATTAGGCTTTTAGACTGGTTGCTATAATAGGCGGTATATGTTTCAAAATACCCATGTTTGGGTAAATCGGATAGTATGCTATATTTTTAAATCAATGGATCCAAAATGTCACTAGAAATGATAATTTCACTATGCGCATAAGATAAACCTTGGGCTTTACTTTTTGTTTAACAAAATGTTGCAAAATTAAGAAGAAATTTATTTTTTTTTTGTCCTTTTCGTTCATATATCTCTGGAACTATTCATTTCAGACAAATACTGAAGAGGAAAAAAAGTTTTGTAATTGAATTTTATACATGATAAAATTGATTGCAAATCGAAAAAATATCATTATATTATTATGATTGCAGAAATATAAACAATCACAAAAAAGAGTAAAAACTCGAGTTTTTTTGTTTTTTTTTCGGACATTTAAAGTATACGTAGGACCTTTAAAATTGACCCACTAAAACTTATTAGTGTGCTGAATCATCACACCAATTATTAGTTTTGAGGTTATGATCCTTCATATTGACCGCAATTTAGTTTCAGAGCATGTACTACTTGTTTTTGCGCGGTTAATTAAGATCCAGAAAACATTTTAGTTTATTGTTGATATAAAAATGTTAAATAACCAGAATAAATGCGCTAGTAGTATAAAAATTATATATAAACTACGGTAGAGAAGACTATTATAGCCTCGTACTCTTAAATACCTCGCTGTTACGTAACTCTGGATTTAATACGCTCGGACATAAAAAAATTCTTCTTTGCCTTGGTATATAATTACTATTGTCCAACAGTACAAACCTTACAGGACATTTAAATATTTAGTACAAATCATTAAAATTTATCTATATAAAATTTAAAATACCTACATCTTAAATTAGAAAAGTTTATATCACATAATTAAGAGATGTCATTAAAATTTAAAACAGATATTTACTAATGGACACGTGACAACGCTTCAGTTTAAAATTATATTTTTTTAATTGCTCATTAATGTGTTTTAAGTTTCAATAAAAGTACTCAAAAACCACTCAATCCCTATTAATAATAAATGAGCAAAAATAAATTACTTTTTCAATTCGTTCGGCCCCATTTTTCAATTTGATCCCTCGACCGGTAAACTGCGACATTTTCAAAATACATTTTTAATTGGCATACCTCTTGAACTTCCTAAGAAATCTAACAAACTTACAAAAAAGTAAGTGCCCCATGGGATCTACAAGTAGGCACAAAGAAGGGTTAAGGATAAAAACCAGAGTATCTGTTTTGAAATTGTTACAAGGTAAACCAGTCAAACTAGTTAACTGTGACTGGTAAGTAACTATGACCACTAGTTTTAGTATTAGGCATCTCTGTAAATATAAAACCCTGTATTATTAATTTTTAACAGTACTACTAACCGAAATAGTAATTTATTGTGATTTTTAAGTTCATCAAAAATTACCCTAGATCAATTTTTTTATAAACCTATTATACTTTTTTATTAAATTCCAAACAACTTTTGAAAAATCTGTATGTCTGCCCATTTCTCTCTGTCGGAAAATGTGATAGAATGACAGACAGAGACTTTTCTGTCATTCTTTCACAATTTTTGTGCTCACGATAATTCGGCAACGGAATGCCTCAAGTTCTATTTATAGTTTATACATTAAATCAGACTTTTAGACAGATCTTTTCAAATGAAGAGCACAGGTGGTGTTTCAATAATTAAACAACTTGTGACTACTACCAGGATCCGGACAGGACACTCATCTAAATGGGACATTAGTTATTTAAGGACAAACCTTTCTTCGTACAGACCTGTTGATAAAGGACTGTACAAAGTTTCAGGCGACCTTATAATTTATACAAATAAAGTGTGTGCCAAGAACCTACTTAAGATTGCATTTAAAATTTACTAAAAATTTATTGCTTTCACAACAATATGATATATAGGTATAAAAGTTTAAACTGAATTAATTCTTGTTAGTAGTTTAAAGCTACTGCTACTGCTGCTGCTGCTGCTGCTGCTGCTGCTGCTGCTGCTGCTGCTGCTGCTGCTGCTGCTGCTGCTGCTGCTGCTGCTGCTGCTGCTGCTGCTGCTGCTGCTGCTGCTGCTGCTGCTGCTGCTGCTGCTGCTGCTGCTGCTGCTGCTGCTGCTGCTGCTGCTGCTGCTGCTGCTGCTGCTGCTGCTGCTGCTGAATGATTCAGGCTGAAACTATTAGCTACGTAGACTATAGATCTATAGACCCTGATGTTTGACTAAGTGGTTTAACTGTCTATATACATTTAGTTTGACAAATTTTACGATTTTTGAGAGGAGTTGCTTCGTTATTCCGAAAGAATTTAAATTTTTTTATATTGGCATCAGTCCCAACTAGCATTCTTTGTGAATTTTACCCAAAGAACTGGAACTGATACCATTCATGAGTTGTAATTACGTAGCTCTCACTTATTATATAACTTTATGGTGTTAAACACAATTAAATACATTTTTATTGGTAACAGAATGGTAAATTCTACCAATAATATTACTGTTATTTTTTTAAATTATTAGGAATATTAAAGTTGCCTTAACTACGTAATTACCCAATAAAATGACCACCAGGGTTATATTACTAAAATGTTTCAAAAGATACGTCGCTGCAGCCAAAAAAAATTACCATAATCCTACTTTAAAGTAACCATTCCTATTTGGTTATCATATAAGTAACTACGTTTTTGAAACTTTATAGATACGTTTTTGAAACTTCATACATTACTAAACAGTAACAGATAAGTTTTTAGTCACAATTATAAGTTATCGCACGGTTATAGCTGCTCACAAAAAATACATAATAGTTTTAATTTCCATTGGGACCTTGTAAGGGTAGATAATCGCCATATTTTATTTTAATGAGTAATACGCAGTATTGAAAATAGTTATTTATGGTACTAGTGGGTAAAGTAAGATATTGCCCATGAGAAAATTAACCTGCGAGGCGTCAGCCAAGCAGGTTAATTTTCGAGAGGGCAATATCGGTTTACCCATGAGTGCCATACAAGGTTTTATCCAATAAATAGCTTAGGAATTCATATTTTTATTAAAAATTTTAATGACATTTACAAGAAAATAACTTGACAAGTGACAGTTAAGTGGGTAAAATAAATAATTATCCACTCAATAAAGTAAAAGCCACGCGGGGGTTATTATTGAGTTTATCTATTTAAAATAAAGCTGGTAATTGTCTTATTATCTGTATGTATTGGATAAAATATTTAATTAAGCATAATTTCAATACAAAGTAAATAAATAGTGACCAATTTTTTATTTCGAAATAAGAAATACTTTAGCTATAATATATTTTACTAAAAAATATTTAATTTTGCCTTTTTAACCTCAAAATAATTTTCAATTATATCCTTCATTTAAAAAATAAAACTATATAATTTTCTTGGCCCAATAGTTTTTTAGAATTATAATTATTAATATTCACTGAAATTTTTCCATAGTTACTATTTTCATACCAGAAGAATGCATTTATTTTATAAGATTGTTTTACTTCCAAACCGAAATATGTATATGATGTTCATAATCTGTTAAAATTTATATCAGACCTTTGACAAAAAATCTGAACTAAATTGCTCAGCAAAAGAAGTGGATCACTAAAAAAATTGACATTTTTTAAATCACCATATTTCAAAGACCGCTAGACTATTTTAAATGATTTTTATTTTACCTGAAAGGCTGGACTTTTAGCTTTTGTTTACAATGAAAAATATTTATAAAATTAATTATTTATACAGGGTGCACCGAAATAAGCGCGAGTATGTTTTCTTAGGTATCAGGTCCCGTTTTTGCAAAAATAATTTTCGTAAAGTGTTAACTACCTATTTTTATAGAACGCTTTATTATTAGCAATTTGTTTTTTTCTAAACATGTCTACAACCTTTTTTTTCCAGAGCTATGAAGGATTTTGTAAAAGAGTGCATATTTGTCTGTTGAAGCTGTTAGCAAATATACCTAGACCCTACTTAAGTTTAACCTAATTATTTAACCCACATTAAGTACTTCATTTAAGACCATGTAACATTATTAATAAAATATGCTATAGATAGATAAAAATTACCAATGTTTTACCAATTCTTTACATAAATTGCTAAAACATTATTATTGTTAGTATTCTGCTAAATTTAATTATATTTTTTTAAACCAATCATAGCAACTGTTAATTACAAAATATTGTGGAATTAAGACATTTTTGCAAACCATCAATAGCAGAATGAGCTTAATTTTAAATTTTTTAATACAGTCAGATTAAGCAAAAAACTACAGCCGAAAATTTTTTTTTGTTATTTTTTAAACAAAAAAAATTATCATTTGACACAATAAGAAAAACTCCTCGACAGACTTTTTGGTTAAGTGGGTTAAAATGAAATATTAAACTTACTCTAAGAATAATCATGCCATTTTATGGCTATAGAAGTTAGATCAGAAAAACCCTAATTCTATCTGCTTAAACACGCAAATATGCAAACTTTTACAAAATCCTTCATAGCTCTGGAAAAAAAGTCGTAAGCATGTTTAGAAAAAATCAATTTGTTAAGAATAAAACGTTCTTTAAAAATAAGTATTAAAGACTTAACGAAAATTATTTTTGCAAAAACGGGACATGAGACACTTTTACCTAAGAAAACATACTCGCGCTTATTTCGGTACACCCTGTATAAATAATTAAGTTTATAAATCTTTATGATTGTAAAATAAAGCCAAAAGACCAGCCTTTTAGGTAAAAGAAACATCATTTAAAATGGGGTAGTGGTCTTTGAAATATAGTGATTTAAAAAATGTCAATTTTTTTAGTGATCCACTTCATTTGCCGAGAAGTTTATTTTGTCAAATATCTATGCACATGTAGCAGTAACTAATAACTACCATACAATTACGTGGATACGTAGTAACTGTTTTATAACGAGATCATTCCGAACTAAGTTACAAACACGTAGCAAGATCGTAATTTTTACCCTTACATTTTCCCCATTTTGGTAGTATCTGCGTAATTACGTAATTATAGCGTTCCTGTAACTAGTCTACTTAATTTGTTTCAATTGAGGTAATGATCACGTAGCGGCAACCAAAAATGTTAGTTGGGGTTAAATTGAAGCCTGTGTTATTAGTAATAATAATAATAACTTATTACTAATAACTTATTAGCAGAAAAAATTAGCAATGTCATTATAAATTTATAAACAAATACAATTTATTTTATAAAAATATATTTTGTAACATTTAACGTGGCTCATTTAAACTTAAATATTAGGAACAGAATAGCTGCCCATGGGCATTTAAAAATGGTAGGAAAGTTCATAATGATGCAATTTATATATAAAACTACTATGGATAATTTACTTTTGCCTAAAAACGAGTTTCTTTCTAAGTAGGCAAGACAGAGACATAAATCATAAACGTGTTTTACATAACATAATGTTATCATCCATTTACCATAATAATTTACTTGATTATCCCTATCTCTACTCCATAAATTCTCTACTCTATATTTTCTATATCACTTGACTCAATAATAACTTTTTTAAACAATCAGCACTGATCTCCCCTAATATTTAAAATAAAAGAATTTGATTGGATGGTTAAAGCTAAATTAAAAATACTGTTGCCAACAAAATAATACTTTCCCCTATAGGCCTAGGTTCATTAAAATCAAAAACAAAAAAATTAAAAAAAAAATAAATATTTTTTTTTGTTTTTCAAAAAAAAAATCAAAAAAAGTTTTTTTTTCCTAAATCGAAAATTTAACTGAAAAAAAAATTGTTTTTGAAAAACATTGTTTTTATCCCCATACCCCAATCGTATTTTTACCAAAAACTATCCCAGCCTAGAACTTTGGATAATCAAGCTCTGGTCTAAATTTGAAGTATTTGGCCCAAAGCGTTCGTGGTCGTTATCGTGGTCACAAATTTTTCGGACACACAGACAGACAGACACACCGACAGACAGATTTTTTTTGACGGAAATATTATTTTTTGGATATAAAACGTCCAGAAACGTAAAAAAAGCAATAATTTTTTTTCAAAATTTGTTATTAACGCAAGACTTTCCTTGGGGGATGTAAAATATATAATATATATTATATATTGTAAAAATGACCTAATTAAATCTTTCCACAAGGTTGAAAAATAAATTGAACACAACATTTTAAGGGGTAAATCTGCATTTAAAAAAAGTTTAAAGAAGGCCCAATTATAGCCCCTCAGGATCATATAACTTTCTTTCTTCTTTTTAATTAGAATAATTATATTAAAATTAATTATATAAATAAAAAAAAGGTCTGATTCCCCAGGCAAGACAAATATTTATATACGTTTTTGGGGTCGCTGAATCCGAATCTGGGGTTGGTTTGACTCGGTCAGATCGCATTTCGTTGCTAACCTCAAAAAAACGATGAGTTGAAACATATTTCATTACTTTTTTAAGGTTAGCAACGAAATGCGACCTGACCAAGTCAAACCTACCCTAGATTCGGATCCAGCGACCCCAAAAACGCATAGAAATCTTTGTCTCCTCTAGTGAACAATTTTTTTTTTGTGTAAGTGCCTGTGCACAGGCGTACCAAAATAAAAGCTATGGGATGAATGGGGAGATGGGGGGGGGCTCCCCCTAGGGGAGCCTCCCCCTTACCTATCTTGAAATTAAAAAAGTTGCATATTTCATGGATTCAAAATACAAAAGTTGCATATTTCACAAAAGGTGGGAAACTTTTTTGTTGGAGAAAACATTTGCACATTAGAATATAATATTTTATTTCATGGATTTAAAATACAAAAGTTGCATATTTCACGAAAGGGTGGGAACCTTTTTTTTAGTCATTAACTTTTTTGTCATGGATTCAAAATGCAAAAGGTGCATATTTCACGAAAGGGTGGGGATCTTTTTTTTAGTCATTACCATTTTTAAGAACTTTTTTTAATCATTAAGAAGAAGAAGAAGAAGAAGAAGAATTTGTAGACTAAAAAAATTGTAATTTTTGACCTTCTGCTCAACCACGAAATCTTCTTGGCTACGTCCCTGGACGAGACAAACATAAAATAAAATATTCTATACGTTATTGGGGTTGCTGAATCTGAATCCGGGGTGGTTTGGCTCGCTCTGGTCGTATTTCGTTGCTAACTTCAAAAAGGTTATGAAATGTTTCAACTTTCATCACTTTTTTGAGGTTCGGACTCGGATTAAGCGACCCCAAAAACTTATAAAAATGTTTGTCTCTTCTCGGGAATCAGAACTTTTTTTGTATGCCTGTGTATATATATATAAAATTATATTAAATCAACTGGTTTCGATAAAAATACATTAGAAGTTTAAAAAGAGTTAATAATTTTATAACGTGAACATTAAAAAATTATGGAAATCGGCTCTATAAAAACAACTGCAGTCTGTTAAAAATAGCCCCTTTCCATTTAAGGCGATTTAAGGGCTTCTCGGAACTTCTCTCATGTTTTTTTATGTAGGGTACCGTAAAACGGGGTGAATAGGAACGAAATTGAACTTTTAAGAGCCACAACTTCTATACTTTTCATTGTAGGACTAAGATTTTTCCTTTCAATTAAGAGCGAACCTATGTACTATGTATTCCAACCCTAATTTTGAATGAGAATCTTGCCCAAAGCTTAATATATTTTTTGCACGACCAAGACTAAAACCTAATTTTACGCTTTCATTTTCGGGACTAAACTTGCTGTTTTTCTCCCTAGGGAATAAAAATCACGGCAACCTTGATAATATTAAAATATTATACTCACTAAGTATGTGCTTTGCTGGTTCAAAAATTAGGTTTGGTGGAGTTTTGTAATAAATTAGCTATTCAAACCAATTTATTTGATTTTAACAAAGAAAACCTTTAAAAATAACATTGTTATAACAATTTATCATATTAGTCCATTTTTTTGACGTTTGTGTCAACCATATTAAAAAACAATTGAAATCGCGATAGCCATGAAACTGACTTTTCGCAATTTACAGGCATCTTGATTAAATTACGAAAATAAAACAACCGATTTTAGACGCGTGGTTTTTAATTTTAATTTTATCTACCTACCTAAATTATGTTTGGTCCTGCAAAAAATAGTGTATATACCTAAGGACTAAACTTGGCTGTTTTAGTCCCTTGCATTTTTGTTTCCCTCGCTCGCTACACTCACTCAGGAAACACTAATGCAGCGGGACTAAAACAGCCAGTTTAGTCCCTCGGTATATAAATCACTATTTTTTATAGATTGTTCCTATTCGCCTCCGAAGGGGGGCGAAAAGAAATATAAACGTTTTTAAATGAATATTTTTATTTAAAAGATTCATACGGTGAATTAATTAATTAATTAATTAATTAATATTAAAGCCCATTTATACAATAAAAATGAATGCCAGATTTATCATCTGAAGAATACCCAGTTAGTGTGTCAAATTCATGTGTTTAATTTTTTTGTCAGATTATGATATAAAAAAGTTTTTTACATAGGAATCCAAAAAAAAAAATAAATTTAACACACTAACTGGGTTTCTTTGTGCAGGGTCACATATTGAACATAAATGAATATACACTAGGCTATAAAAAATGGTAGTAGAGCAATTATAAAAAGATCATATTAAAGCTTTAAGTATCTAGTTTAGCTTTGTCTCTAGTTAAATATTTTTATCATATACCGTTTTTGAGTAATCATGAACATATCAGGGGTAAAAAATAGCTATTTATGGTACTAGTGGCTAAAGTAAGATATTGCCCATGAGAAAATTAACCGGCGAGGCGTCAGCCAAGTTAATTTTTGAGACATTTACAAGAAAATAAATTGACAAGTGACAGTTGAGTGGGTAAAATAAATAATTATCCACAAAAGTAAAAGCCACGCGGGGGTTATTATTGAGTTTATCTATTTAAAATAAAGCTGGTAATTGTATTATTATCTGTATGTATTGGATAAAATTAATTTTTGCTTGCCTTTCAAAGGGTCCACGGTCTTCAATAATTTTTTGTGAATTCATCTGGAAACTCTTTTAGCCTTGATTTTTCTTTAATTTAAGTGCATTGTGCGATAATTTTATTATTTTTAAAGCTTTTTTTCTTTTATTCCTATATTCCCATTCACCCCACATAAACTCAAAATTTACACGGCAAAAGAAAAGAAAATTCATAGTATCAAAAAAATTTCAGCTGTTGAATAGTTATCTTAATATGTCTATAAAATATTAATTATAAACGAACTTAATTTTTCAATACGACCACTTTTGAGCACAAGTTTTAGCACTTTAAAAAGTACCGCTATTTTTATTTCACGATAAACATTTAAGTTACTGAATAGTGATAATAATAATAATAATAATAATAATAATAATAATAATAATAATAATAATAATAATAATAATAATAATAATAATAATAATAATAATAATAATAATAATAATAATAATAATAATAATAATAATAATAATTTATTAAATCCGTAAGAGATTATACAATCTATGGATACGTCACGCTAATGAACTAGTTGTAGGTTAGAATAATTTTAATCTAGGGATATTCCTACATAAGATTTTGTTCGTAAAACTATAGAATTCTATATGTAGGCACTCTTACACATGTGCAAACATTTTACGCAGGAACGTTCCTATACACCCCCTTTGTTCCGATACACCCCGTTTTACGGTAACCTCTTAAAACTATGCATCCTATTTCAGAGTCCCCTGTATAAGTCACTAATGAATTTAACCTAGAAATCCATTAAAACTTTAATTAAATATAAAGTCCAAACCAAATAAGATTTTGTTCGTAAAACTATAGAATTCTAGATGTAGGCACTCTTACACATGTGCAAACATTTTACTCAGGAACGTTCCTATACACCCCCTTTGTTCCGATACACCCGGTTTTACGGTAACCCCTTAAAACTATGCATCCTATTTCAGAGTCCCCTGTATAAGTCACTAATGAATTTAACCTAGAAATCCATTAAAACTTTAATTTTGCTAAAAAAAAATTAAACAAGGTTTAAAATGATTTATGGTTCGATAGCCGATTGTTCTGTTTGTCTGTTGGCCTGAAAAAACTGCCTGAAAAAAATCAATTTTCAACTTAATTATAAATCACGTGTTGAATTTATTGGTGGCAAATCGAAGGGCTGTGTGCAATAAAAAACATTGGAGACCTATACTGCCCTACTACGCTAGAAAGCCGTAACTCCAATTTTTGTGGATTTTTAATTAACCTTACACTTAGTTGTGCATTTCCATGGGCTATTTATTGAACCAATAAAATTTGAGTAAATAGTTTTATTTATGCAGTTATAAACTTATGAAAATTGCAGTATCTCCAAAATAAGGGACTGTTACTAAGCTAAAAAGCAGTAACTCCAAATAAGTTTTTTATTATGAAAGAAAATATTAGTGACATATCGGACAGACAGTTTTTTATTACCTAATATATTAAAATAAAATTAAAAGAATGAAAAGCATTAATAAAACAGTTTCTTTTTGCATTATTATAGCTTTTGTATAACGCTAGGTTTTCCGGAAATAGCAAAAAAAAACTGCTGCCAACAAAATAATACTTTTCCCTGTATATCTTTCTATATTAAAACAATTAAATTGGAAAACAAAAAAACAATTTTTTTTTTTGAAATTTTTTTTTTTGAAAATTTTTCAAAAAAAATTTAAAATGTTTCTTGTTTCGAAAAAACAAAAAAAAAACAAAAAAATAGAGGTTCTTAAAAAAACTTGTTTTAACCTTGTTTTACTCCCTTACCCCAAACCGAATTTTATCAAAAACAATCCCAGCCCAGAATTTCGGATAATCAACCTGTGGTCAAAATTTGAAGTCTTTAGCTCAAAGCGTTGTCGAGTTATCGTGGTCAAACATTTTTGGACAGACGGACAGATAGACCAAGACAAAGATTTTTTACGGAAATAATGTTTTTTTGTATATAAAACGTCGACAAACGTATGAAAAAGAAATACAATTTTTTTAATTTATTTTACTAACTCCAGACTTTCCTTGGGGGAAAGTAAAATTTATTTTTAAAAGGAAATTTAAAAATATATATATTTTTTTATTTTTGGGATTGTTTTCTCTTTATCTTGTCACATGCTGCTTTTTAGTTTAGCATTCTCAAAAATTTTGACTACGAGATACTAAAATAAAAAGCAGTATGTGCCATTTTTTTATTTAAATAAATAATTAATGATTGCTTACTTGTGTTATACTTTAAACCTAAATTTATACGCCCACTTTCTCGATTTTGGCTATAACACAAGGGAATGGCTAAGACGATTTACTGTTTTTGCCATTATTTCAGTTTTATTAAATATGGAGTTACTGCTTTTTAGGGTAGTAGGGCAGTATAGTTGTATATTCAAAAAAAAAAATTGTTTTTTTTAACCGGTTCAAAACAAAGCCAGATTTTATATAAAAAAAATGTTTTTTTACAGTTTTTTGTTTTTAAAGTAATGGATGAGAATTTTATTTTATTTACATAATTTTTTATGTAACCAAACTTAATAAAATTTGTTTTTGTCTGAGAAATACAAAAGTTTATGTCACTCTAATATATGGCATATAATGTATAATTTTTATTATTTTACAAAAAATAAAGTATTTTGATATAAAAACTATTGAAAAAAAGTCTGTAATTAAGACTAAAATACAAAATCAGGCATTTTTTGTGTATTTTTATAAAAACAACAACAAACAAACAAAAAAAGTGTTTTAAAACAAGCCTAAAAAACACGGTTTTTTACCTGATTCAAATTATTTATCTTTAAATATCTCGGACCACAGACACCGTTTAAAAGTAAATTTCAGGTATTTTTGCTTTATGTTCGTTACTTTGGATTCCAAAATTAAGTTCAAGTACCAAAACAAATGCACAGAGAATTTATTACTGTGCCGTGTTTAAATGCTGAACGATTTTTATATGTTATATAATATAATATATTATACAAAATTTTGTATGGAACCTTTATTAATTCTATAACTAAAATTTTGAGATGTTCCAAAAAACAAAGCATTTGGAATTTTATGCGCTAAGAAATTCTGTGGTTACTTATACTTTTTACTTTCCCCAAGGAAAGTCTTGCCTTAGTAAAAAAAAGGAAAATTTTGTATTGCTTTTTTAACGTTTCTGGGCGTTTTATATCCAAAAAATATGATTTCCGTAATAAAAAAATCTTTCTGTCGTTCGGTCGGTCGGTCGGTCGGTCGGTCTGTCGGTCTGTGTGTCCACGATAACTCAAGAATGTCGGGCTAAAGACTTCAAATTTAAGAGCTTCTGGGAACTTCTCTCATGTTTTTTTTTATGTAGAGTACCGTGAAGCGGGGTGAATAGGAACGAAATTGAACTTTTGAGAGCTACAACTTCTTTACTTTTCATTGTAGGACTAAGATTTTTCCTTTCAATTAAGAGCGAACCTATGAACTATGTATTCCAACCCTAATTTTAAATAAGAACATTGCCAAAAGCTTAATATATATTTTTTATGGATTGTTCCTATTCGCCTCCAAAGGGGGGCAAAAAGAAATACAAACGTTTTTTAAACGAATATTTTTTTTAAAAGATTCATGCCGTGAATGAATGAATTAATTAATATTAAACCCCATTTATACAATAAAAATTAATGCAAGGTGATAAAAATAGAAGAATACCCAGTTAGTGTGTCAAATGTATGTATTTAATTTTTTTCTCGGATTATTATATAAAAAAGTTTTTTACATAGGAATCCGAAAAAAAATTAAACTGGATTTCTTTGTGCAGGGTCACATATTGAACATAAATGAATATACTAGGCTACAAAAAAACCTACATTTTTAGGTGATTTTTAAAGGGCTATAACTTGGCGAAAAATTATCGTAGAGCAATTATAAAAAGATCATATTAAAGCTTTAACTATCCAGTTTTAGTTGCTTTTCACCCGTGAAACGAGGAATATGTACTTTTGGCAAGAATTGTGTAATCCTTTAATCGCGTTTAATTTTTAACATCAAGTGTTTTAGTATTAGTTATTTATTTATTTGCTATCTTAGATATGCCCCTGATTCGATTTTATATATTTTATAGTGATTGTATAGATGATGTGCAGTAAAATGACGAACATGTGATTATATTGGAGTAAGAAGGGAATTTTATGTTTTTTAATCATTTATAATGCTGATAAATTTTGATTTGGAAGCAACTAACACGTGAAAAAGTTTTTATACCTACAGAATTTTTTTATATACTAGCGCATGCGCAAATATAATTACAAATTAGAAAAAACTGCCTTGTCAACAACTAACTCAACCAACAGCAAAAACGAAAAGGAAAGAAGGAAAAGAAAAAGGAAAGGTCTTACAGAAGACTGGAAATTTTCTATAATCAAAACAGGAGTGGGCATGGTGCCAAGCCAGACAAGAACCACTCTTGGTGAATTGAGTAACTAAGAGGGATCTGGCTAATTATCTCTGAGAAAAGGCAAAAAAAGGAAGAAGAAGAAGAAGTATCCAGTTTAAATATTTTTCTCGTATACCTTTTTTGAGTAATCATGAACATATCAGCGGTAAAAAAAATTAAATTTTTGCTTGAGCACAAGTTTTAGCACTTTAAAAAGTACCGCTATTTTTATTGCACGATAAAAATTTAAATTACTGAATAGTGCTAATGTTGTAGGTTCCTATACGCCCTTTGTTCCGATACACCCGGTTTTACGGTAACCCCTTAAAACTATGCATCCTATTTCAGAGTCCCCTGTATAAGTCACTAATGAATTTAACCTAGAAATCCATTAAAACTTTAATTTTGCTAAAAAAAATTAAACAAGGTTTAAAATGATTTATGGTGCTATAGCCGATTGTTCTGTTTGTCTGTTGGCCTGAAAAAACTGCCTGAAAAAATTCAATTTTCAACTTAATTATAAATCACGTGTTGAATTTATTGGTGGAAAATCGAAGGGATGTGTGCAATAAAAAACATTGGAGACATAGTTGTATATTCAAAAAAGAACATTTTTTTTTAAACCGCTTTAAAACAAAACCAGATTTTATATAAAAAAGTTGTTTTTTTACAGTTTTTTGTTTTTAAAGTGATGGATGAGAATTAATTTTATTTCATTTACATAATTTTTTTATGTAACCAAACTTAATAAAATTTGTTTTCTCTGACAAATACAAAAGTTTATGTCACTCTAATATATGGCATATAATGTATAATTTTTATTATTTTACAAAAAATAAAGTATTTTGACATAAAAATTATTAAAAAAAAGTCTGTAAGACTAAAATACAAAATCAGGCATTTTTTGTGTATTTTTATAAAAACAACAACAAAAAAACACAAAAAGTGTTTTAAACAAGCCTAAAAAAACACGGTGTTTTACCTTATTCAAATTATTTATCTTTAAATATCTAGGACCACAGAGACAGTTTAAAAGTAAATTTCAGGTATTTTTGCTTTATGTTCGTTACTTTGGATTCCAAAATTAAGTTCAAGTACCAAAACAAATGCACAGAGAATTTATTACTGTGCCGTGTTTAAATGCTGAACGATTTTAATATAATATATTATACAAAATTTTGTATGGAACCTTTATTAATTCTATAACTTAAATTTTGAGATGTTCCAAAAAAACAAAGCATTTGGAATTTTATGCGCTAAGAAATTCTGTGGTTACTTATACTTTTTACTTTCCCCAAGGAAAGTCTTGCGTTAGTAAAAAAAAGGAAAATTTTGTATTCCTTTTTTAACGTTTCTGGGCGTTTTATATCCAAAAAATATGATTTCCGTAATAAAAAAATCTTTCTGTCGGTCGGTCGGTCGGTCGGTCTGTCGGTCTGTGTGTCCACGATAACTCAAGAATGTCGGGCTAAAGACTTCAAATTTAGACCACAGGTTGATTATTCAAAGTTCTAGGCTGGGATTGTTTTTGGTAAAAATCGGTTTGGGGTAAGGGGGTAAAATGGGGTAAAAAAAAATTTTTTCAAAAACATATTTTTTTCAATTTATTTTTCGTCTTACGAAAAAATAAACTTTTTTTGAAAAACTTTTTTTTTTGAAAAACGAAATATTTTTTTTTTATTTTTTTATTTTAATGAACCTAGGAATATAGAGGAAAGTATTATTTTGTTGGCAGCAGTATTTCTTTCAACACCAGGTTTTGTATTTTGTTTTGAATAAATATTAAAACCAACACAAATTACCGGGTTTGAGAATTTGAGTTTTTGTCCTTAACCCTTAAATATATCGTTTGAGAAACTTGATTTTTCATTAATTACTCACATTATACATTGAAAATCGATTCATTTCACAATCTAAATACAAAAGCGTTGTAACTATTGTCTGTAGACGCTCATTGTTCGTACCCTAGTGTTTCCATTGCAGTTATAATTAAAGTTATATTGCGACGTTAATTTTTCTATTGTTCCCAGAGCTGGGTGTTATCAATAGAATTCGTTTTACAACTTACGACTTTTCTCGACAAACACAAATATTTTTAAATTTTTATTTTACTTTCCCCGAGGAAATTCTTGCCTTAGTAAAAAAATTTCGGAAAATTTTTATTGCTTTTTTACGTTTCTCCAAAAAATATGATTTCCGTAAAAAAAAAATCTGTCTGTCGGTCTGTCTGTCTGTCAGTCTGGAATATTTGTGACCACGATAACTTAAGAACGCTTCGAGCTAACGACTTCAAATTTTGACCATAGGTTGAAAATCCAAAGTTCTAGTCTGGGATTTTTTTCGTAAAAATCGGATTGGGGTAAAGGGATAAAATGGGGTAAAAACAATTTAAAAAAAAATCAGTTTATTTTTCGTTTTACGAAAAAAGAAACTTTTTTTTAATTTTTTTTTTGAAAAAATTTTAATTTTCTTTTCTAATTTTTAATTTTTTTTTAATTTTTTTTTTTTTTCGTTTTGAAAAAAAAATTGATTTTTTTTTATTCTATTCGTTTTTGATTTTAATGATCGTAGGCCTATAGGGGAAAGTAGTATTTTGTTGGCAGCAGTATTTTTTTAATGGCAAGTTCATCGGCGGCCATATTTAAAAGTAAGTACACAATTTTTTTACGAAATTACACTACTGGCAGGCGGACTCTATGTCCTGTAGAAATCTGTTACTAGCGGCAATTCTACATATGACCAAAGTATAATCAACATTGTAGATTACAATACAATACAATATAAGTGGGTAGACTGACAGTTTCGGGCTGCTGGCCCTCTTCAGTACCAAGAGTCAACTCTGCACGCTGATTAAGAAAACGTTTTTAGACTTTACTCGCAAAAGGAATATAGCCATTAGATTGATGTAGACTTGTGCGCCATCTATTTCTAGATGTAGACAACTACTCATACCTCTCCTTATCTGGAGACTTTGAATGGTAGCAAGTTGAAGACTTGTGTGTCTCAAGCACATAGTACCACGTTAGACGTAAAATTAGTAAGGACAGAAATTTTTAATTTTAAACAAAATTATAAAAATATTAATTTATTATTCCATCAATCTATTTTCTAATCATCGTACAGAGAGATATTGGTAGACTGACAGTTTCGGGCTGCTGGTCCTCTTCAGTACCAAGAGATTAGAAAATAGATTGATGGAATAATAAATTAATATTTTTATAATTTTGTTTAAAATTAAAAATTTCTGTCCTTACTAATATAAGTGGGGTTGTGAGGCATGGTACTGCCTTTCAAATCACTGCGACCAATGAGATCTATTGTGAATCCCCTTTGCAATTTAGTCTTCATCAAACTTTAGGCTTTCAAAGAAGCCTAAGTTTTTTGGGGGCTACTTGGGATATATCTGCAGGTCTTGGGTATACCTGTTCTAGATATTGTAGCCTTTTGTAGATTACTTTGTAGATTACTTTGATATGACGTACTCCGCGCGTTAAAAATTTAGCGGTACCAGTCCTATGTGCAGTTGGCGATTGAGAGCCTATAGTATATGTTTTTGAGTGTAAGTCACACCTACTTGGTAAGATTTTATTCAGACAACACCTTAACCGTCGATTCAGGTATAATTATCACTAAATTCACTAAATTGAATTAAGAAATTAACAAATTAAGAAAATTAAGAAACCTGAAATTCTATAATAAATTTTCCGTGGCAGGCAAAAATTAAGATAAAAGATAAAATATAGAATAAAATAATGATAGAATCTTAAAATACACCATGGAAAAAGACGAATTTCTGAAATACACAAACATAAGTGCAAAATTTTATAAACAGTCCTTATCCAAGTATCAAAATAAAAATGAAGATGACGACACCTCTGTATTTTAAAATTCGTTCATTTTCAGGCTTAAAAAAAACACAGTAGTTACATAAGAAATTAAAACTACTTTTGGAGGTAAGTTGGTTTTAAAACACGATTTTTAGACTCAACAACTGCAAATATACTAATAATCGCCCTACGCAATAGATGTTTGTTTTTTTTACTAATTCAGTCGTATTTACACATGCTTATTATCTATTTGGCAGTTACCTTATTGTTGCATACCAGGGAAAATTTATCATACAATTTGAGGTTATGTTTCTTAATTTTCTTAATTTCTTAATTTCCTAATTCAGTTTAATGAAGTTAGTGATAATTATGCCTGAATCGACCTTTATAACAATTTGCTAAATTATATTTTTTTATTTATTTTTTTTATTTATTTATTTTTTATTAGCATAGCTATTTCAATTTACAATATTTATATTATATATTTCATTACAAAAAGTTAATTTATTTGTGTATCTTGTTACTAGTTAATACTTAATAGTTTTTTTTTACAAATTCCGCTAATTTTTTTTTTAAATAAAACATACCTATCACAGTTTTTAAGCTCTACTGGTAGGTTATTAAAGATCCTTATACCACTATATAATGTTGAGTTTTGTAATTTTGCAGTTTTACATATATTTAAAAAAAAGTCTTGATTGTTTCTCGTATTGTAGTCATGTATGTCATTGATAAATTGGGTTTTCTCAGATAAATAAGAGGGTAACATATTATTTTTAATTTTATATATACATTCAACCGTTTTAAAGACTATTCTTTGTTTAATATCCATAAAATTTAAAATGTTTAACATGTTTTTTATGAGTGTATATTTATTGCATTGTAAAATGTATCGCATTATTCTATTTTGAATTTTCTGAATTTTTTGTAAAATGTTCTGATCCAGGTTAAATAAAATGGTTGTGCAAAATTCAATGTGGGGCTGTATTATTGTTTTATAAAATAATACTTTTGTATTACGATTCATACAGTAACCTATTCTTCTTAATAAATAGACTTTTATGTAATAAGGAATTCATGCCAATTCATGAATTTTATGTACAGAAATGCTTTTTAATTTTTTTAAAACTGCTTAATATTTTTAAAATTTATGGAAAATATTGATAACCACCAGACACCAAAGTTATTAATTCACTCAAGTGGTATAGACCCAACCCACACAGCACAAACACTTTCCTATTATATACATAGAATATTCTCCGAGAATATTTTTTACATTCTAAGAATATTCTCACAATGTTCTGATATCACCATAGAACGTTCTATGCACATTCATATGTTCACTATTTTTAAAATTCTAGGAACGTTCTGAGAAAAGATGATGAAATATTTATAGAATATTTAGAATATTTTGGTAATGTTAATAGAATATTCTTAAAATATTTTGTTATATTTAAAAACTATATTTGGGAATATAATAGGTAGGTTTGTTTATTTGTGTTGCTTTACTTAGACTGTTCATATATATCGTAAGCAATTTAATGAACCAATTGCATACATCTGCCTTTTATGAGGCAATTATCGCAGATATTCATAATGTCTTCTTCATGCTCGCTCGCCCTTAACGGCAATTTAGGGGGGTAGGTGTATCTTAAGAGACAACCACCCCCCTTTTAATTCAAAGCCTAAACAAGGGCAGGAATCTGATGTATAGTTAAATTAAAGTCGCAAGCAAGTTGCAAAACAAGTTTACACTACGATATTTCAAGAACGCTTTGACGCAGAGTCTTGAAATTTGAAACACATATTCTCTACTACTTAAAAAATATTTTTTCCAAATTTCAAGTATCTGGGTCAAAGCCTTTTTAAAATATCATAGTGTAAAGTTGTTTTACAACATGCTTGGGACTTCTATTTGACTCTAGCCAAAATTAATAAAATTGCTTATACGTATTTCAAGTACCTAATCAAAGCAGCTATAATTGTATTTTCCAACATTTTTGAGCTAAAAATCATTTTTTATTAATAAAACAGCCCCACGAAAAAAAAGTGTTCTGTACTCCAGACCAGACCATTATGTCCGTATGTTTTTTGGGTTGCTGAATCTGAATCCTGTATCAGTTTTGCTTAATCAGGTCAGAATTTCTCAATAACCTCAAAAAATAGGCAATAAACCAGAACATATCACAAATTAAACAAACCTGACTATATACAGCAATCCTTAAATTATAAAAAAATGCATATTTTGTTTTTTATCTAGAGAGAACATTCTGTGCATGTTATCATTTTTAAGAGAATGTTATTGTTGTGTTCTATAAATATTCTCGAAGAATATTCTACAAGAAGTATATTGGCACCTTTTCAGATTGTTCATAGAATATTCTGTGCTGTGTGGGAAGTAATCCGAATTAAGATTTTTTAAAATGCAAGTTAGCTTTTGCTGAACTTTAACAGCGATTAAATCCAAGCTAGCTTTATTAAAAAAAATAGTACAGTTTATTTAGGAAATAATTTAACAATGTTAAATATTAACATAAATTAATTAACATAAATTCGAGCAGAAATCCTTAGTTTGCGACCTAAACTACGAGTAGCTGTATTTTTTGAATTTATTTGCCTGAAAAATCCAAACCAAATGTTTATGACTTATTTAACATAAAAGTTTACGACAAACTTATTAAGTATTAGCCAATCAATTTTAGCCCCCAGAAGTTTTAGTTTTATGTGCCTGTGGTTTATTCTTTATTGAAATTTTTTAACATTTTTAGCTTACTCCCCATGGATTTAAGGCTATTTGCGCCTATACGTGATAAAACAAATATTCTAATGACAGGTAAACGTATTAGTTGTGGCATGAAGAAGAGGTTACCTAACTTTAAGGTACGTAGGATATAAATTAAACATAATAATTCAAGGCTTTGAAAGTGCAAGAGAGTCGATTAAGCTCCCCAGCACGATGAAACTTTGGAAGCCATGCAAATGCACCGAGCCGTGCATTCGCATTTTAAAGCACAATGGATAAATATTTTTCAGGATCTAAGCTATAAAGATATTTTACAGCACATTTTTTGGTAGAAAAAAATAACAATTGGATGTACCCAAGGCTACGTCAAAATGATACTTTTTAGGTTAGCTTGACTTGCAAGTGACTAAAATACCAATAACATGATAAAATAATCGATCCTGTTTATTAAGTAACAAAGTACTTTTCTAATTTTTATTACTAATCAAAATTTTATCACTTTTTTGTCCCAAACTTTTTGGTTTGTAGATTTTTTTACATTTTCTCAATAAACTATAATTCTTTGATTAAAAATACATACTCTTTATGTAACACCGCAGGGCCAGCCGTTCTCGATAGAGTTTGAGTTAAAGGGAAATTTTCTCGTTCTGAGCATTCAAAATCGGAACTAAAAGAAGCACCAATAAAAATGTTAATACTGCAAGGTTATTTTACATTAAAAACTGTGAAAATTAGCTCGTATACGTCTTGGTTCGAAAATCAGGTTTAAGAGTACTACAGCCTCTTAAAGAATTACACTTAAAAGTGATTTGTGCATATTTGTGTACTGGAACTTTTTTTCATAGTTTCTAATGTAGAATCACTCTGCGGTATTGAAAATTTAATTGGCGTATTTTTTAGTTACTATTTTGGATGCTCCCAAAGTGAAATTTTCTCTTTAACTCAAATTTTCTCAAAAACGGTTAGCCCTACGGTGGTATAAAGAGTACCTTCTCTATGTATTTTTAAACTAAATAACCATAATTTATTCAAAAAATCTCAAAAAATCTACGGATGAAAAAGTTTGGGGCATTGCCTTCCCATTTTGCACGTCCCTGGTTAAAATTACCAAATAAAAATTACATAAAATGGTCATAGCCTTTATCAATGTTAAGGCAAAAATTCGTTAGGTATTATGTTGGGATGAAGTCATTCCGAATAGTTGGGAGTTTAACTCTACCCAGTAAACACATGAGGTTGCAGATATCCTGAAGAATTCTTAAAAAGGGTTAGATTGTGACTTTTCAGCGCAACCACTATGCAACTTTTATAAAACGTTTTTCTGTGATAACAATGTATAAAAAAGGTTTGGACTTGTGATTTAACAACGCAACTACCATGAAACTTGTATAAAAGGTTTATCTACGATATCGCGTATGCATATATTATGAATCCCTATAGTAAAACTTAAAAAAACGTGTAATTTTCGAAGTGTAAAAGAAGTATTATAAAGAAACTTTTGTAGAATTCCTGGCGTAGCGAACATTCGTAATTCTTCAGCACTTCTTGTAGAAGTTTTTTCTGCTTCCACTGCTCAAACGCGTTTCCATTTGTATCCTACCAGCAAATACATTTTTTTTTTTTAATAAGTAGGTACTTAATATATTAATTTTAGTTAAGGCCTAAGCCGGTCATGCTAATTTAGTGCACATCACTGGAATTGTAAATGGGACCCTCTGTCTGCCATTGGGAATACTGTATGTAGTCTACAGCTTACCCCTTTAACTCTTTGGGTTTCTTGTGGTTCTCGAAAATCGCAGATCGGAACCACCACAATTAAATTACAAAAAACTTACAAATCTTCGCAACTTTATTAGAATATAAATATATAAAAAAAAGTAATGTTGTTACTATGTATAGAATTCCCTATGCATATATTATACAACCCTATAGTTAAACTTAAAAAAAAAACGCGTATTCGTTTGAAAGAAGTATCCTAATATACAGGGTGTTCCGTGAGGAAAGGGAAATATTTAAAGAATATGTTCTATAGGTCAAAATAAGAAAAAAAGTTCCCATAAACATATGTCCACAAACGGCTCATAACGCCCCTTCAAATGGGGTACCAAAAATTTAATTTTTAATTAATAACTTAGGAACCCTTTGTGTTATAGCAACAAGGTTTTGCATGTGATCTATTCTTAATAAGGCCTATTAGCCAATGGTATTTGCACATAAACCAGGGGCGTGCGACAAGAGTGGTCTAATCATTTTTTTGCCCCAAACTTTTTTCTGTTAAAGTTTTTTGTGGGTTTATTATTGGAATAGTATTCTTTAAGTAAAAACACATTAAAAAGGTACTCTTGCTAAAATACTTTAGGATTAACCGTTTTCGAGAAAAATACAATTAAAGGGACAAAATTACAAGTTTCAAGAACCAAAAATTAAACACCAAATTGTTGAAAACCAAAATTTCAATGGTGTAGGTTAACTGTACACCAAAAACTAAGAAAAAAAGTTTGTATACAGGTAATTCCAAAAATCAATGCTGAGGGAGTTATGGTCTCCAAAAGTTTTGAAGGGTGATGGTACCTTTAAAATCGATTTTTGAACCTACATGTAAAAAACTTTTTTTCTTAGCTTTTGATGTAGAATCACATTGCAAAATTAAAATTCTGGTTTGGACTTTTTAGTTTTAATTTTTTCTTCTAGAAAGGTGTAAGTTTGCCTTTAATTGTATTTTTTTCGAAAACAGTTAATCCTATGGTATTACAACAAGAGTACCTTTTTTATGTTTTTACCTTGGTTATAATATTCTAAAAATAAACCCACAAAAAAGTTGAGCAGAAGAAGTTTTGGGCAAAAAAGTGATGACCCCCATTACGGACGCCCCTGGTTAAAGTAACTACATGCAAATACCATTGGCTGTTAGGCTTTATAAAGCATAGATCACGTGCTAAACCTCGATGCTATAACACTAAGGGTTCAGAAATTATTAATAAAAAATCGAAATTTTGGGACCCCTTTGAAGGGGCGTAGCTCCCTTACGAGTCGTTTTTGGACATTTGTTTATAAGAACTTTTTTCTTATTTTGACCTCTAGAATACATCCTTAAAATATTTCCCTTTCCTCACGGAACACCCTGTATAAAAATAAATTTTTGTAGAATTCCTGGCGTGGCGGACATTCGTAATTCTCCAGCACGTTCTAAAAAACGAAACATGAAGTCTTATAAGAAGTTGAACTTCTTGATGCAACTTTGTGAGAACTTCTTCCCAGATAGCACAAAGTGATACTATGGACGTACAATGGACGTATGTTCATGGACGGCTGTATGTCCATAGGATGCCCATTTTTTCTCTATGGACGTCCCATGGACATCCGTTCAGAGTCCAGATGACACAACTGTGGACATCCATAAGGTATCCGTTCGAATCATCCATCCAGCGTCCATAGGACTTGTAAGGTGTCCGTTCGAACCATCCATCCAGCGTCCACAGGACTTGCTTTTTTGCTCACTTAAACTGGTTCTTGTGACTGTGAAAAACTTAATAGAACCCTTTTTTACTTTCTCATTAAAGAAAGTATTGCGATGGAAAAAAAATCAATTTTTTTTTGGTTAAATCACGTTATTTTTTTCTGAGTGGAGAAAAATCAAAATAGGCAACAAAAAAATTATTGTCTGTCTGTCTATCGGTCGGTCTGTCTGTCTGTATCCACGATAACTTAAGAACGCTTTGAGCTAGCGACTTGAAATTTGGTATGCAGATGTATTTTTATATTACCTTGGACAAGTTCGTATTTGAGAAAAATCGGTTGGAGAGAAGGGGGGTAAAAGGGGGGTTATATTTTTGTTTGGGTCGTAATTTTTTTATTTACAATAGAAGAAAAGTTTAAAAACCACATAAAACGTTAAATAAAACTAGACAAAAAATGTTATTACACAATAAATTTTATTATAATTTTTTTCATGACCCCCAAAATGTACCAAAATGTAATAAATTGTTTTTCGAAACGGCTGGTTTAATATGAACTTGCAAGACCATTATTAACCCTTACATCCAAAAACTCTAAAATTGACGTGTTTATTTGTTTATAAGATAAAACTCATATGTGTAACAGATAAACCGTTTTATTTTTAAATTAAATAAGTCGTATACAGAACGTCCGTGTGACAATTTATATGGAGACCCCGAGTAAATATATGGACGTACAAAAATCCATTATTAGTCCATGGCCAATGTACTTAAAAGGGATTTAAAATGGACGTCCATTGGACGACCGGTGCTATATGGGTTGTAGAAATTTTGTGTTTACTGGGTAGTGTCCTTTACTTTGCCACTGTGCGTTGAAGGCTCGGGATAGCGTGATAGGCCACGAAACACTATCATTGCTTCCGCTCAACCATAGTAGTCAGGAAGTTCTTCCTCCGCATAGCCCCCTTTGGCCCCCTCACATGTCCCTATAAAATATACATCGTAATTAAACAAGGACGCGTCCGGACGGCGAAAGGAATAAATCACAGCTTTTTTCCACCTGTGGAATAAATGGATCATTTCCGACTAAAGGATCTCAGATAAAACTTCACGAAAGGTTTTTTGCAGATACAAAAACACTTAGCGTATTGATTAAGTGCGCTTTGTAATGAAAATATCCAGAGTTTATTTATACTTCTACTCTGAGATATCTGTTTAAGCACTCATTAATAACAATTCACTTACAAAAGGTTGAAAAATTATTTGAATTTCATTCAGCCCTCAAAACTTCTTGCTTACTTACTATTGATCCCTTATTTAACCCTACATTGAGCCCTTAAGGTAAAATAATGTAAGGGCATAATAAAACTGTCGATAAAGAAAAAAGCATCCTTTAATGAAGGCTTTAAAAAGTCAGGGTCAATATCTTCACAGGTGTTGTCAATAGTAAATTACGCTTGAACTTAATTTTCAGTGCACGAGACTGCACTGAAATAGGTTTGCGTCGAGGTGCGTATACTATCTTTTCTACGACCTAACTACTAAACATCCTAAAAACGCAGAAATTATCTTAAATTTAATTTGTCAATTTGACGTTTCGGTTTGTCTTTCACTCATTCTCTAACACCAGATATGTAAAATCAGCTGAGTGTCACTTTCCGACCGCTGTCATGACAACGGGCAGAAAATAAGCACTAACTAGGAAGTAGAAAAAAACATTTAAGCGGCTTCTCAAGGTCTCATAAAATTGTTTCTTTAAAGCCTTATGTTATATTGATTTAGTTTTTAATATTCATACAAAATGTATAAACCTAAAGATATTCTATTGAGTGCACTGGATATACCAGCATAGAAAGCGACTCTATTATCTGTCGGATATGCATGAAGTGAGTTACTGTGCTACTAGAAATATTTTTTCTCAAAGACCACTTTAAATATCTACTTCAAAGATAGGTATTTGAATATATATAACGTTGTAATAAAAGCAATACCACGTACATAGAATAAAAAATTAACCCATCATTCCGGTGGGTGGGTTGTTCTTTTAGGAGTCCTAAATTAGGACCATGCAAAAATATAATACACCAGTGTACACCAGTTGAGAATTAAATTCTTTTTTTAAGGTTTTCATTTTTCATTTTTTTTTGCTAAAAATGCGTTTTTCTAAGATTTTTTTTCTAAAATTTTATTTATATCATTCAAAATTAGTTTAAAAGTATAAATGACATATTTGCATAATGAAATAAACTATTTTTCGAAAATTATTTATTTTTTTTAACGAAAATCACTAGTTTTGGGGCATTAAAATAACCCCCAGAAATTAACCAGAAAAAATAAAAAATATGTGGGCAAATAGAGAATTTTATAATCTTTAAAATAATGTATCATACTATTTGAAAAAAATACCCCCTTGCCTCTCTGGCTCTATTGTAACCCCTAAGCATATCAAATCTATTTCAAAAAATTATATGGGTTATCTTATTGACGTGTTCAAAATTTCTTCTGACACGCTGTGTATATGGAACCCCACGAAAGTTCAGTAAACATTTACTGGTTGTTACAGTAATACTTATCGTTATTATAGTACTGGTAACTACACCTTTTCAAGTTGTAAATAGGAAAGTGTAAATTGATATTCAGAATTTCAAATTAAATATAAATTAAAATTCAGATTTTTAAAATAAATTTCAGAAAGTATAAATTAAAATTCAGATTTGTTAAATATATTTCAGAAAGTATAAATTGTAGTTTAGATTTGAAAGTTATATTTCAGAAAGCGTAAGTTGAAATTCATATTTGTAAAATGATTTTCAGAAAGCATAAATTAAATTTCAGAAAGTGTAAATTATATTTCAGAAATTGTAACTTTATTATTACAGAGTAAATTGTATTTCAGAAAGTGTAAATTGCATTTCAGAAAGTGTAAATTAAATTTCAGAAATATTTATCTATGGAGAAACGTTAAAATAAAACAAAACTTACCTAACGATATTTATGTTTCTTAGAACACAATTTTCTGATACAATTTTTTGTAAAAAAATAGTTTTTTAATTTTAATTTATTGCTGTTTAATATTTAATACCAATTATATAATAGACAACTGTTACTTTTTTTTTGTTTTATTGAATAATACGTTCCGAAATACAAAATGTGATTTCTGATTTACAAATTACCGTTTCCTAATATTAATTTATACTTTCTGAAATTGAATTTACAAATTTAAATAAAATAACACATTCTGAAAATTAATTTATACTTTCTGAAAAATAATTTACGCTTTCTGAAATTTAATTTATATTTGTAATATATATTTCAGAAACCATCTGAATTTCAATTTATACTTTCTAAAATATAACTTACAAATCTGAATTACAATTTACACTTTCTGAAATATATTTTAAAATTCTAAATTTCAGTTTATAGAGTCTGAAATATAAGTTAAAAAGCTGAATAACAAATTACGCAGTCTGAAATGAATATCACACTTTCTGATTTACAGCTTGAAAAGGTGTATAAGGAGTTAATGTTTAATAAACTTTCGTGGGGTTCCAGTACTTTTAATTAAAGACTCAAAGTTTTCGTCCCTGTAACGTTACCTAACTGATGCAGCGCGTTGGCTGAGACCCTACACAAAAAATAATTTCCGAACACACTAGCGCGATTCCTTATTTCTTACCTTTACATTGCGACTTATTTGTTTGTAATTTACTTAAAACGTTAATAACACAGGTATGAAGTGTATAAATTTTGGTACAATTTGCGTTACGTAATACTTGAACGTTCCCTAATATGTCGTTCTCTGTCAAAAATATGTGGAGAAAAAATCTAGGAAAATGGCAAACCAACAAACGTGTTCTTAGCATTTTTCAGATATGTCAAGTTTCTCTTCTTCGTAGTTATAAATGTGTCAAAATATATTTTTTCTACGATCTAATAGAAAATTTAACATTTCTACAAAAACAAATTAAGTTTTTTGACCAAAAAATAACCTATTTCTTAGCATTTTACTTTTCTGCTCGTTACCATGATAGCAAGCGCAAAATTGAATTTTGCGCGCTAGAGTGTAGACAACAGGCAAGTCAATCGTAAAACAGCTGTCAACTTGACAGAGTCAAGTATGTGCTACGGGAGAAAACGGGACAAAATGATCTAAAAGTCCAATCAAGTTACTAAGATCTGTAAAGTTAGTCCTAGTCCTGACTTATTCGTCTAGTAAAGACTAGTTAGGACAATTTTATTTAGAAAACATTGAAAATTTTCCACATAGGACAAACATCTTAGGCTTATTTTTAGGGTTTGGGTTTTAGATAGGACATTTCTCTGGCCTACTAAGCACATGGGGCTAGTGTAAAGCAATAAAATGGTGTGCTTATCTCAAAAAATGAATTTTTGTAGATAGGACAACTTATCTAAGCAGGGCAGTTCTACACTATACCAACTAGGTAAGATGACATTTTTTAACCAACTTCCAAAAAGGAGGAGGTTATCAATTCGACGTGTGACTTTGTTTTTCCTTTTTTTATGTTTGTTTCCTCATAACTTTGGAACGAATGAACGGAATTTTATGAAACTTTTTACAACTTAAAGATATTTTTTATTTTTGCGAAAAGTTTTTATTAATCAAAAAGTCGACACTAATGGAAAGTACTATATCGAGCACACCTGTGATAGTGATAGATAAAATCAATACAAGCAAAACCGTAACTAAAGACAAACAAAAAATATTTACTGCTCAAGGACACGACATCACACAGAATAAAATCACTTAACATTACTAGCGCAAATAACTATTTAAAGTTACTGATATAGACATAATATGTCCTTATATGTGTATTATATTAACATTATCAGTATGCAAAAATAAATTTGTTTGTTATACCTCGCATATTTTGAAACCTTTTCTTGTTTTTCAGATGGAATTATTCATATTCGACCACCATTATCTTATTAACAAATGAAGTTTTAAATAAAAGGAACCGATTTTATTCCGAGTTATATCAACATTTGAAAACCATTTTCTTTAAAAATACGCATACTGAAAAAAAAGTTTATTTGCGTCAACTAAATATTTGGTTGGATATGGACAAATAAATATTTGGTTGTGACAAATTTTATTTCTGTCAAATAAATTTTATTTCTGACAAATAAAACATTTTTTTCTCATTAATAAATCATTTTGAAATTAAATTTATTTGTTTACATGAACTAAATATTTATTTGACCCAAATAAAATTTATTTGACACAACCAATTATTTATTTGTCCATATCCAACCAAATATTTAGTTAACGCAAATAAACTTTTTTTTCAGTGCACCCTTGTAATTTGTGATATCTTAGTACCAAATAGCAAATAACAATTTTTCCTGGATTTTTTTAACTTTGCTCTTTTTCTTGACAGAATAGGTCCCATTAAGGCACTCATCAGGTAGTTTATTATCGACTTCCAAAAAGGAGGAGGTTATCAATTCGACATGTGACATGTTTTTTTTATGTTTGGAACGAATGAACGGAATTTGATGAAACTTTTTGCAACTTAAAACTTAATTTGATTCTAATACCAACCAAATCTTTAAAGAAATATCGGATAACTCGGATAAGCCGGATAACTTGATTAAGGGGTCACTCAAATATTACAGCACATTAAAATATTTTTAAATGCCCCTTATCTTGATTCTCTGGACCTGTAATATTAAAATACCAAGAGAAAATGATAAATTTTGTGATTTTACCATAAGGCGTTATTTGATTGTTACTTAACGCTTAAAGTTTAACAAGATTTTCTTTAGTATTTCGTTTAAAATAAGGTTGTCTGGACTCTTGGGCGCTGAAATAAAAATATTACTTTTATTTATCTTTAAGATAATGTCGTCACAAAGCACTAACAGTGCGTTGTGACGTCAGCAGCTTGCCGAGATGGAAGGACAACTATAATTTAGCTTAGATGACGTTACAAATCTACAAGTTCTGTCTCTAAAAAGTAAAAAATTAAAACTTTTCGCAAAAAAAATGAATCGACTTCTATGTCTCTAAAAAGTAAAAAATAAAAAATACTTCGGTGCCAATTTCACAGCAAACAATAATAAAATAAAAAAAAAATAATTGTTAGTAATTAATTTAGGGAATGGTGAAATTGGCACCGACTTAAGTATTCTTTATTTTTTACTTTTTAGAGACATAGAAGTCGGTTAATTTTTTTTGCGAGAAGTTTTTATTAACAAAAAGTTTCACCTTAAACTTTTGACGTTTTCGTCATTTCTCCCTTCTACGGCAATGCATATCTTCAACATTATGATTCAGTTTATTCGGTACCATATAGAATACTTAACTTACATATAAATGAAATATTTTATAGCGATATTTTTTCATTTTATGGCATATAATCCTATCTGCAGTTTTATCATTTTCTCTAGCGATAGAATATACAAGAAAATATGAAAATTTCTACGAGCTCAATAATTCTAAAAGGGTAGATCGTAAAATATATTAAACAAGGGCGTACCAACAATTGAATTAAAAATATTCTAGTAGATCAAAATAAGCAAAGCTGCAACCAGGTGTGTGCCAGTATCATCCTCCATGGGTTCCTGGAAAAATTTTAGCATTTCCTGTAGAATTATCTCCATTAGAATGGATTAATGTGACATTTTCTCTCAAGAAAACGAGTGGAGATAAAAAAATCTGGTTACCGAATTATAACATTAGGTATTACTTTAACAACTAGTGAATATTAACAGAAAACAGAAAAATGCCAAGGAAGATACGGGAATCGATAGAAATCATCAAGCATCCTAACAATATCAATCGGGACACTGGTTACCACTTACCTGCAATATGGAAGTCTTTGATAGGAAAAACCTCGTCACGGGTGAATAACCACAACTCGTCATAAATAGTGACACAAGTTGATTCGAAACTTAGTTTCAGATTAATCCCTGAAGATGTCTCTAGTAGTAAGAGACGAAACGTCGGAAAGTGAAAATCCATTAACACGGTCTAAACCCGAAAGTGAAAGTTCTTTATATCTTAATGGCCGTGAAAGCTTAAAATCTAAAACTAGTGAATATTTTCTAAACTTTCGTACACTGATAAAAAGGATTTATTTGGATATGGCCAATTAAAAAGTTTACTACAGTTTAATTGAGTCAAATCTAAGATATCTTCTACCTTGTTGGGGTAATGCTACTAAAAATTTGATGGAAAAAGTACAAACAACACAAAATAAAGCTATTAAAGTAATTTATGGTTATAATTACCTTACCTCAACAGTGACAATCTTTTCAGAAACTCGACTACTCAACATCCAAAAGTTAAAGCAACTTGACTTAATAAAACTTTTTCAAGGAATTATCCATAAAACTAGTAAGTCAAATAGATTATTGGAGAATGTTTCGCAAAAACATCAGCATCAAACAAGAACTCGAGAAAATTTTAGAAATCCTCTACGTAAAACTAAGAAAACCCAAAAATCACCTATATATGTTGGAACATCAGAATACAATAAAATACCAAATGAAATAAAAATTATATTAAACAATAAAAAAAATATATAATCTAAAAATGTACCTGTTAAACTCATAAGTATTATTAATCAAATTATGTATATAATATTATATTCTATATTGTTATAAACAAAAGATATTGTAATTATATTTAGTAGTTAGGCCTTGTTATCAGTTATGTAACTGTTGTTTGAGGTCATTTATAAATGAAATTTATAAATGAAATAAATAAATTATTTGGTTGTAACAAATTTTATTTCAGTCAAATAAATAATTAGTTCATGTAAACAAATATTTTAATAAAGAACTTTCACTTTCGGGAAGAAAACCCACACTGACAGATACTTAAACGCATTTTCACATCACCATCCCTCTCAAAAACGCTCGGTAGTTAATTCACTTGTTCATAGGGCTTTCATGATTTCAGACAAGAATTCCCTAGACACAGAACTCCTTAAACTAACCAAAGCCTTGACCATGAACGGTTATACCAAAAAAGACATTAATAAGACCATATACAAATACAGAAATCCCAGACCCAAACAACAGGACAATAGTGACAATGACAGACAGACACAAGTTATACTTCCCTATGTAAGCGGTATCACGGATAAAATAGGTAAACTTTTGAAGAAGTCAAATATTAAGCCTATATTTCGGTCCAACCAAAAATTAGGTCAATGTTTGACTTCAACAAATGACAAAATACCCCTGAGTTCAGAAGGCGTATATAAAATACCCTGCTCCTGTGGTACGGTTTACATAGGTGAAACTAAGAGAAAAATTTCTACAAGACTTCAAGAGCATGAGCGCAATATAAGAAAGAAACAAATTTCCTTATCGGCAGTAGCCGAACATGTACATGAAACAGGTCATAAAATCAATTTGTCTGAAACAAAACAAATATTAACAGAAAACAGAAAAATGCCAAGGAAGATACGGGAATCGATAGAAATCATCAAGCATCCTAACAATATCAATCGGGACACTGGTTACCACCTGCAATATGGAAGTCTCTGATAGGAAAAACCTCGTCACGGGTGAATAACCACAACTCGTCATAAATAGTGACACAAGTTGATTCGAAACTTAGTTTCAGATTAATCCCTGAAGATGTCTCTAGTAGTAAGAGACGAAACGTCGGAAAGTGAAAATCCATTAACACGGTCTAAACCCGAAAGTGAAAGTTCTTTATATCTTAATGGCCGTGAAAGCTTAAAATCTAAATATTTTAATTTCAAAATGATTTATTAATGGGAGCAAAATAGTTTATTTGACAGAAATAAAATTTATTTGTCACAACCAAATAATGTAATTGGCCATATCTAACCAAATATTTAGTTGACACAAATAAACTGTTTTATCAGTGTAGGGTTCCATATATACAAAAAGTTAAGTATACAATACAGTAACAGATTCTTAGTGTGTAATATGTTACATTTACCCCCTATGCACCCTGTACGACTGTCTAACAGGTGGATTAGAAAATTAAATAAGTGTCGCCCGTAATTAGGTATTAAATTCTTTTATGGATTCGCTTAGTCGGTTACGAGGAAACGTAAGCGTTTTAACGGGAAATAAGTTAAATTGAAACCATTGTAATATAAATAATTATTTAGCGTTAAATACGATATTATTTAATTCGCTTATTAAATAAATTGTTTACTAAAGATTCACTTTTTAGATAAAAAAGATGAAGTTGTATTTTTTGTTTATAGGAATCAGTTTCAGCGACCTCAAAAACTCCAATAAACCAACTTTCATGACATCATTGTAAAATTTTTGAAATTATTTGCGCCTGCAACTCGGGTGGTGATGTTTTTTAGTAAAACACCTGTATGATAAAGGTTAAGTCTAAAGCTTAAAGCGTTCTTAAGTTATCGTGCTTACAAGATTTCTCGGACAGAGCCACCGACCAAATGACCGACCTGCAAATTTTTTGCCAAATCGATTTTTTTTTTGGCAAGCAAAAAAATATGTTATTGGAGTTTTACATGAATACAGGGGATTTCCAAATTAAAATAAAAAATAAAATGGAAAATCCGAGGGAAAAGCAAAATATCGATTTTGTTTTCTTTTCAGGACAAAGTTAGTTAAAGTACATAAGTCACTTTGAGTGAATAGCTTCTTTTGACAGACTTGTAATTTTAGAAGCGAAAATTTAGTCAAGGGGCCCCTAGGGGGCGCAATTTAGTCTTCGTCTAGCCTGTTTCTAAACCAACGTCCGGCTCTGCTTTGATGGTTACTATTTTTAATAAAAATTGGATTAGTGTCTAGTCTACTAGACACAAAACCGAACAAATTGAAAATATGTTTACGGCTGAGAAAAATGGATTGTGTTATGTAATAACATGTTAACCCACCTTGTGAGATAAAAATAAATTGTTGAACTTTTTCTCTTAATATCTTAATATATTTTAAACCTTTTGTCCAAATCACTTAAAACAAGCATTTGGTTTCATTCTTTATGTCTCATAATATGTACAAAATTTCATTATGTGGCTTAAGTTTAGCAGCAGTGTGAAAAAAGTTTGTTATATATTGCCAACAGCTACAATTGTTTTAAAATAGGTTTCTTTCTTAAGATTTAAAAAACATACAGGAATAAATACAATAAAATGCTAAAAAAGATAAAATACACTGGTCGACAAAAAAAACATATGTCTCCATTTTGTCTGATATATCATTTTCGATGTACTTTTTGATGCTGAACACGAATTAGACCTCCATTTGTTAATTTTAGTTCGAGATTCGGTTGCTAAGGGTTGTTTATTTTAAGCGTCCATAATTTTTTATGAGCGAAAATATAGAAATTCCACAAAATATTATAAAAAATACTGAAAAAGATAAGCAAAAATTATTACCGCCCTGTATGATAAGGAGTATGAAAAATTTTTACAATGGAAAGTAAAAAACCAAATTAACGTGATTCCTCAAAAGTAATGATGGCTTACTTTCAGAAACTGGTATGGAACGTTTTTGCTCATTGGTTATAACAATTTTTAATTATTTTTGCTTTAATTTAGTTAAGAAAATATACTCCAAATAGCCTTTGGAGAAAATATTCCCAGGTAGTCTGAACTTGTAAGTTAAGATATATCGTAAAGGAAAACATTAATATTTCAACATATTGTGAAATAATAGCATTTTATCCACGGCGGTGATTAATAGGCCTATTAATCACGGGTCTGTAAAAAATGAAAATTTCAAGAAACAACATTACTGTTAATATTTTACTTTATTATTTGAATAAAAATACTTAAATAGTGCTAGCAATGAAAAATATAATATATAAACCAAGGTAGAGAAGAATATTATAGCCTCGCACTCTTATATCCCTCTATGCTACACATCTCGGGATTTAATACCCTCGGCTAAAAAAAATGTCTTCTCTACCTTGGTATACAATTACCATTGCACTTAAAATTATTCCTGAAGTCCTTTATAATAAATCCTTTTTTTTTTTCTTTTTTTTTTGTATATTTTTAGTTTTTTTAGTTGATAGTTCGCGATGTGTTAAATGCATTCATTTGTTATATGATAAGTTGTTGGTATTTAGCGTTTGCTATTTTATTTTATATAAAGGCGCCTTCAGCATTTGTCTTTCATATAAATATAGTTCACTATAGTCTACCAAGAATACATATAGGTGTTCTTGTGATAAGAAAGAGGAAGAAAAAACATATACAGTTAATTTGAAATATGTCTACGTGTACGGTTCTATAGTTTTGTTTATTGTTCGTAATTGTTTATTTAAATAATATTTATGTTAAATGTAGTGTTTTAAGTATGCTAAGGTAAATGTTTTTCGTATTATCTAAGCATAAGGTTAAAAAGTAGCCGTTTTTAATTTTTTTAATTTTTTTTTTTTGTTATACATTTTTTTTATGTTATTACATAAGGTCTTTTTCTCTCTTTTAGCTTGATAAAGTCTTGAATAAAGACGAAACATCGCTAGTGCATAAATCTAGTGTTTTTATTTAAAGTCCTAGTCCCGATATTTGTTTAATAATTGTATAATCGAAGGACACTAATATAATTTGATAATAATAAATTATATTAATACTATTATTCTTAGGGTTGAAGAAATTAAACGACAGTGCTAAATATTGTTTTTCTATTTTGCGACTCTAATAAGCTCATAATCACACGCATTTTGGGTGTTCTTATAGGCCCATAAGAGATCTACTTTTTTTCTGTTGGGTTGGCAACATACAAAAGCCTATCTCTTGACGTTTTGCGTGCAAATGTCAATGTCGATTTAAAGTTTAATTTTTTACCAAATTTTGTGTTTGGGTTATTTTTTACCGTGTTAAAATTGTGGACTGGTTAATTGCAGTGAAAAAAGAAGAGATGACTGTAAAATATATCAAAATATCATTTGTTACTAGAATTTTAAAAATTGTGTAAACTGTAATGCCAACCCAAAACAAAAATCCCTAAATCATTCATCAATTTAAATGTAAGTTTTTTAAATTTTAGAGCAAAATAGAAAAAATTGTATAAAGCACTCGTTTCATAACACGTTTTTAAAGCACTAGTACTTTAGAAAACTCGCCGCAAGCGGCTCGTTTTCTACATTTGTACTCGTGCGCTAAAAACGTATGTTATGAAACTAGTACTTTAATATACTATTTTCTATTTTGCGACTCTTATAGGCTTATAATCACACGCATTTTCGTGTTCTTATAGGCCCATAAGAGGTCTGTACTTTTTGTGTTTTTGGGTTGGCAACAGACCTGGCCTATCGCTTGACGTTTATCGTGCAAATGTCAATGTCGCTTTAAAGTTGAATTTTCTACAAAATTTTATGTTTAGTTATTTTTACCACGTTAAAATTATGGCTTGGTTAATTGCAGTAAAAAAGAGAAGAGATTATAAAATATATCAAAATATCATTTGTTCTTAGAATTTTAAACATGGTATAAGCTGTAATGCCAATCCAAAACAAAAATCCCTAAATCAGTCATCAATTTAAATGTAAGTTTTTTTTTAATTTTAGACAAAATAGAAAAAATGGTATAATGCACTCGTTTCATAAAACGTTTTTAGCTCACTAGTACTTTAGAAAAGTCGCCTCAAGCGGCTCGTTTTGTACTCGTGCACTAAAAACGTATGTTATGAAACTAGTACTTTAATATACTATTTTTTTTTCTATATGATGCCATAACAGAGTTTTAAGGGTCGTTATACATAATAGATTTATATAATTAGTTATATATTTATATTAATAGTTACGTTTTAGATATGTTAATTTTTTAAATAAACGCAAGTTCAATATATGTTGATTTAAAGGTCTTTTCATCGCTAAACACCACATTGTTCCAGTAATTACCGTTATCTAAGTATTGGATGTAATATTACTATATATACAGAGCGGTCCAAAAGTCACCCCCCCCCCTCTTAACTTTTGAACCAGTTGAGATATCGACTTCAAATTTGGAACTTTTAAATAAGACAACTTAAACTATCTTTTAGCATATATTTAATACTTTCAGCTCTTAAAGTGTGGGCAGGGGGGCATGGGGGCACATATTTTTTAAATGGAAAGGGGGGTCGTGTAATACATCATTTTAAAGCTTATAAAATTCTCCATTTAACTCCAAATTTTTAAATTAAAAAAAAAATGGGTTTAAAATGAGGTTGAAACTGGGTATTAATGTCAAAATTCCTCTAAAAAAAAACAAATAATTTTCTAAAAATGCCTAATTTCATCATACAAAAATGTTAATTATACTTTTGTACTAATTTTAGTTGACATGAATAAAAATATATAAAAAAAAAACTTAAAAAATCGAATGTTTTAGCACAAAAAATTGAAAAATCAAAAGTTTTTTCTATGTCGGATATTGATAGAGATCACTCAGAAAATGTTTCGGTAGCTAATATCACAATAGTATACAGTGCGGTCCAAAAGTCACCCCCCCCCCCCTTTTAACTTTTGAACGAGTTGAGATATCGACTTCAAATTTATAACTCTTAAATAAGACAACTTAAACTATCTTTTTTCGTATATATGATATTTTCAGCTCTAAAAATGTGGGAAGGGGGGCATGGGGTGACATTTTTTTAAATGGAAAGGGGGGTCGTGTAATACATCATTTTAAAGCTTATAAAATTCTCCATTTAACTCCAAATTTTTAAATTAAAAAAAAAAATGGGTTTAAAATGAGGTTGAAACTGGGTATTAATGTCAAAATTCCTCTAAAAAAAAACAAATAATTTTCTAAAAATGCCTAATTTCATCATACAAAAATGTTAATTATACTTTTGTACTAATTTTAGTTGACATGAATAAAAATATATAAAAAAAAAAACTTAAAAAATCGAATGTTTTAGCACAAAAAATTGAAAAATCAAAACCTTAAAAACATTTTAAAAAAAATTAAAAATATTAGTTTAAATAGAGAATTTTATAAGCTTTAAAATGATGTATCACACGACCCCCCTTTCCATTTAAAAAAATGTCACCCCATGCCCCCCTGCCCACATTTTCAGAGCTGAAAATATCATATATACGAAAAAAGATAGTTTAAGTTGTCTTATTTAAGAGTTATAAATTTGAAGTCGATATCTCAACTCGTTCAAAAGTTAAAAGGGGGGGGTGACTTTTGGACCGCACTGTATACTATTGTGATATTAGCTACCGAAACATTTTCTGAGTGATCTCTATCAATATCCGACATAGAAAAAACTTGTATTACCGATAAGAGTATACGCTTAAAATATTATTGGAAAACACAATCCCAATAGGGTTGTACAAGTGGCTATCTCGCATATAACATAACGAGTAGATCAATAGCACCTGTAAATGTAATCATGCGAAACTTTCAATGTCCAAATTAAATTATCCCACTGCCGGTTGCCACTAACAAGCTTGGCTTTGTATCCCCAATCGGTGCACAATGGTCCATTTACACGGAGAAAAATAAAAATCTTTTATTTATTTTTGGATGCAAGGGATGAATCACTATGGAAAATCCTTGTACAAATTTTCAGAAGTTTTTCAAAAATCTTTGAAGAATACCTAAAAAATTTCATCAAAACTTTTTCGGTAATTTTTGACAATATTCTTTAAAAATCTTATCGGAAACTTCAAAAATCTTATATTAAAAAAAAATAAATCCCACAAATATTTTGTAATCTAAAATTCTATACAATTTCCAAGATATGGATAAAAACATATTTTGTTTTTAGTTTCTGTTTTACTCTATGGCAGTTTCTATACACACAGAAAAATATTGTCTTGAGTCAAGATATGATGATTTGTATATAACGAAGAGAATATATTCTTCTTTTATGCATACTGTATTCTTATCCTTTCATATTTTAGAAAATAACCTCCTTTCTCTGTGTGCGCCATTTGAAAATAAGAAATATCGCAGTAAAATTTAATTAGGTTTAACTTAAAACTTTATTAGAAGAAAGCTACTTGCGACTGTGAAGAAAACGAAGCATTATACAGGGTGACCAATAACTGGCATGCCAAAATTTAAAAAAAAAGTTTTTACAGAGGGAATAGAATATTTATTAGTCGTTTCTATGGGCACGTTAAAAGAATACAAAATTAATTAATATTATTTACAAGGATGGTCCGGAAATGAGCCCTAAGGAAGCTACGTGATACACTGGATGACATTTTTTATATATTTTTACTCAAGGAATCTATATTTTTACAAAAAAATCCAAAAAAAATACACATAAAAAAGTTTGGGGTAAAAATATGTTAAGCCTCACACATTTTGTCCGTCTAGGCTGGATAAAATTTAAAAAATAAATTAATGTAAGCTAATTGCCCTTATCAATACCAGTAAACATGCAAAACCTCGTCGCTCTAGCTTATAGGGTACAGAGTTAATAATTAAAAACCTTATTTTTATTGTAAGTTTAAAAGGACGTAGGCCCCTTAGGGCTTATTTCCGTACCAACCTTTATAAAAACTTTTTTTTTATATTTTTGGATGTAGAATCACCTTTATAAAAACTTTTTTTATATTTTTGGATGTAGAATCATCTCTTAACTTTTGACATGCTAGTTAGTGGCCACCCTGTATATCTTCACAGTTTGTTCTCATCTAGGGATCGTATAATGGTAAAAAGTCTTTATGGCTGAATTCGATATCACAACTCACAAGTTTTACCAGAATCCGGTAACCGGATAGACTCACAGACAGGTGCAAATAATAATAAATTAAGAGAACTGTTTAAACAACAATTAACATGTATGATTCAATCGGACTTTTTTATTTAAAGCATTTAAAAATTAGTTTTAAATGTACACAGAAAAAAATACTGTCTTAAATCAAGAATGTGTGATTTGGATATAACGAAGAGAATATATCGCACTATGAATGCAAGACCACCATACCATAGTTTTTTTTTTGAGTCCAAACCATACCACAGTTTTTTTGGTCTTGCATTCATAGTGCGATATTCTCCTCTAAAGCAGAATTGTGCTTTAAATATGAAAGGATAAGAATATGGTATGCATAAAAGAAGAATATATTCTCTTCGTTATATACAAATCATCATATTCTTGACTTAAGACAATATTTTTGTGTATAGAAACTGCCATAGAGTAAAACAGAAACTAAAAACAAAATATGTTTTAAAGGTATTTTTTGCTTTAAATAAGAATATGAATACTTTATAAGAATATGGTATGCATCAGCATAACTTCGTTAGGGAACGTTCAAGTATTACGTAACGCTCCTAGGGAGGGTGGGGGTCATTTTGGAGTATTACGCCCATGTTAATGGTATAGGAAAATAGCGTTACAGGGGGGGGGGGGTGGTGGGGGTCCCAAAATTATCAAAATTTGTGTTACGTAATACTTGAACGTTCCCTTATGTAAAAATCAACATATCCTTGATTTAAGAGGATGCTCTTTAACTTTTGGGGGATTCTTTTAATTTTACAGACTTTGTGTCCTTACCAAGATCGATTTTTCCTGAAAGTTTGAAGTCGATCGGATTATTCTTTCTTGAGTTATACTGCAGAAAAGAAAAAGTGACATAAGGACAGATAGATGGACGGACGGGCCGAAGGATATTTTTAAAAGTTTTAGAATTGTATGTAACGCACTTTGATATAATTCTTTTTCCGGCAAAACTTTTTTTTTTGGTAAAACTTTTTTTTTCGGAGTCCGAAGTAAACGTATAATTCTCTGCGAGCAGTATAACAACTGTTCCGACAGATATATTTGTTTAAAAAATTAATAAATAAGTTAAAACAACACGATGCATTTTGAAATTTTCTAAAATTTCATCTTCGTAGGCTTGTCAAAAACTTTAACATTTAGCATTGAAAACCCATATAGCACAGGTTTATACAATGAATATCCCCAGAATATCCGTTTTGGGATTTCCGACATCCCCTGGATATACGATTTCGTCTATAGATATCCGAGGACATCCTCAGGATATACTTTGTTACCAAAGCGACTTCCGAACCGTATATCCCAAAGATATCTCGAAGGTATGTCCTGAGGATATACTGTACCCCTGTCCTAAATATAGCTGATAATTATTTACACCTGTCCCCGACAAAAGTGGCTATCAAATAGTATTGCTTTTATTGTTTTTTATGTGAAGTATTGCTATTAGCAGCTTGCACCTAGATGCAAGTTATTTAAATTTGAGCTAATAGTTTCACAAAAAATAATAAAAGCAATACTATTAGCCACTTTTGTCGGGGAGATTTGTACATAATTAGTAACTTACTTATCTACGAAATATATCTCCCGTTTTTCGTGGTTAATACTGACGAAATTGTCCAACAGATGAAAACACAATATAAATATTTAATAATAAGTGTGGATAAAACTTACACACATAAACAGACCACAAACACTAATAATTATTATAATAACATCAGCCATTAAAGTCACGAAAAATGCATTAAATTTAAAATAATGAAGGAATAGCCATCGTAGGATATCTCAGGGACATCCGAAAGGACATCCACGGGACATCCCCTCAGGACCTCCCTGAGATGTACGAAGGACATGCCGTATATCCTTGCGATATACGGGCAGTATATCCTTGGGATATACGGACAGTATATCCTTGGGATATACGGACAGTATATCCTCAGGACATACCTTTTGGGATATCCTTGGGATATACGACTAATGCCCAGGGACATGCGACATTGAAAGGACATTGAGAGAATATCCGAGGGATATTATGTGTTATATGGGAATAAACATTATAATATATAAAATAAATTATAATGTTTATTTTCAATGTTAAAAGTCTTTAACAAGCCTCCGAAGATGAAATTTTAGAAAATATCGAAATGCATCAGGTGTTCTTTTAACTTATTTATTAATTTTTTAAACAAATATGTCTTCCGGTGTTAGATAATATACTAAATGGTTTTATTTTAAATATTACACCGAATACATCAGGATGATATCACCTCACGAAGTACATAATTTAGATTTTCATAAAATTTAAGCTTAAGAATAAGTATTGTTTTGTTGGCAAAAGTATTTTTTTGTAGTGTTTATAACCACTGTGCCGGTTTCAACTAACCCAATGTATTCCCAACCTGTGTGTTTCCGGATTTTCATTCTGCATTGCCACCAAGGCAAATAATAACGTGTTTAAACTGATAAAGGCTACTGAAATATCATTTATTGCTTTCCCATTTATTTTTTAAAAATATGGAAAAGCCTTTTGGTAGGGCAATCTACAAGTTGGTTAAGTCCGAAAAGACTTGCGCATTGAGGGTTACGTTCCTAGATTTTTTGTTTTTCATACCTGTTCCTCGTAGCTAAAAAATGCATATGAAGTTTTTTTGTAGAGAATTACTTGAGATTTCTTTTGGTACAATTATCCTTTTCATATGATAATTATTAAGCGACAACGATAAAAAATATGTTTTAATCCCTTTTAGCTCCTTTGGACCCCCTTACCCAACCCTGATGCAGTTCTCTATAGTTATCCCTAAAAGTTTATGATAGAGGAAGGGCCATATAAAAAACCACACTTTTTTAAATATTATAGTAAAAAAATGTTAATTTTGCGAATTGGGTATTTATCTTATTACGCAACAAATTAATAATGTATTAATAAAATTTAAAATTTAATTCAAACTTTTAAATGCTCCGATTTCGACTAGCGTGATTACCAAATCTCCGATCTCTGGTAATAACAGTCCTTTCATACGATAATCACCTCGAAAAGGATCTCTAAAAAATTTTTTTGTCGAAATTAAATTTTTACTTTCTGACAAAAAAAATATCTAGACTAGATTCTCTTTAGTGTAGTCTACTCGTTTGCCAAATTTCAGATTCCTAGATTATATAGTTCCTGAGATAAACGGCTGTGATAGACGGACGGACAGACAATCGATCAATCATATAATTGTTCCGTTTTTTTTAATGTACGGAACCCCAAAAAGGTTAAGAATAATATCGAAAAAGGTTCCTATAATGGTTGGTCCTGAAATGAGCCCTAAGGGAGCTACGGCCCTTTAAAAGTGTAATAAAAATAAGATTTTTAATTAATAACTCTGCTACCCTTTGAGCTAGAGCGGCGAGCTTTTGCATGTATACTAGTATTAATAAGGGCAATAAGTTTATGTTAATTTATTTTTTTGAATTTATCCAGAGGCGTGCCTGGACGGACAAAATATGTGAGACTTAACACATTTTTGCCCCAAACTTTTTTATGTATATGTTTTTTGGATATTTTGTAAAACATATAGATTCATTGAGTAAAAATACATAAAAATTGTCATACAGTGTAAGACTGTAGAAGAAACCGTTTTTTAAAAATATGCAATTAAGAGGAAGTAACATTTTGTGTCACCAAAAACGTTACTTTTTAAAAGGCTATTACTTCTTTTATATTAAATTTAGGTGTTTTGGTGAAGAATATTTTTTTGCTTAGTTTTGAATGAAGAATCGGCATACAGTATTAAAATTTTATTGATGTTTTTTTTTGTTCCCCATTCAATATGTCATCTTCGAAGGGCCGGCATGGAAGTTACTGATCACTGTGTATATTATGATATATTTTTTTGACATTTTTTAAGAATACTTTTGGGAGTAAAAACTGTCAAAATAATTGAGGGACCCTAGTAGATGCGCCTTCGCCAAAATTTTAAATATTAAAATAAAAGACCATATTTTTCCGCTTTTTATAAATTTTATATTTAATATGAATAGATGTTAGTCGAAAATTCGGTTAAAAGTTTTCATTAACCTCATTAAGGAGGGTAGCACCACTTGAGACTTTTCGCCTACACTAATTAAGGCAGATAAGGCATAAAAAATGCATTAAGAATAATTTAATTAAAAGTATAATCTTTTTAAGCAGGAACAGACAATAAGTACTTAAATATTTTTTTAATAAGAAATAAAATAACACTGTTCAACAAACTTTTAATTTTTTTTAAATAGAATTACTAACCCTAAAAAATATAACAATCAAAAATAAAAAATACAAAAAAATGTATTAAAAAATATTAAAAAAAACTTTTCAATTTCAATTCAATTTAATTCATTTTCATTCTTTTTTACAAGCATACTAACAATATATAATGGTGACCCGCCTAAACTTGCGTTTGTGCGCGGTGTCTAGTATAAAACTAATGTAAAATAAAATATACATACTAGGTTTATATTTTAACTTAAATTATAACTTTGAATGTTAATTTTAAATTATAATTTTGAAGAAGAAGAAGAAAAAATTGCTGTATAGGGGCTTTTAAGGTTACTGAAATTGAATCTGATAAAAAAAATTCTAACTCCACCCCCGCAGGGGTGAGGGGGTAAATATTTATAAATATTTTCAATATTTTTGACAAAATTGGTATATAGGGGTTTTCGTGGTCGACGAATATGAATCTGATAATAATTTTTTTCTATTTCCACCCCCTGAGGGTTGGGGGGTAGTTTTCGTGATAACTGCTATATTGGGGTTTTTGACGTTGCTGAAAGTGAATCTGATTATTACAAAATTCTAACTGCACCCCAAAGGGGCGGGGGTAGTTTTCGTGTAAATTGGTATATTGGGGTTTGGACTTTTTGAGCTAATAGTTTCACAAAAAATAATAAAAGCAATACTATTAGCCACTTTTGTCGGGGAGATTTGTACATAATTAGTAACTTACTTATCTACGAAATATATCTCCCGTTTTTCGTGGTTAATACTGACGAAATTGTCCAACAGATGAAATCACAATATAAATATTTAATAATAACTGTGGATAAAACTTACACACATAAACAGACCACAAACACTAATAATTATTATAATAACATCAGCCATTAAAGTCACGAAAAATGCATTAAATTTAAAATAATGAAGGAATAGCCATCGTAGGATATCTCAGGGACATCCGAAAGGACATCCACGGGACATCCCCTCAGGACCTCCCTGGGATGTACGAAGGACATGCCGTATATCCTTGCGATATACGGGCAGTATATCCTTGGGATATACGGACAGTATGTCCTTGGGATATACGGACAGTATATCCTCAGGACATACCTTTTGGGATATCCTTGGGATATACGACTAATGCCCAGGGACATGCGACATTGAAAGGACATTGAGAGAATATCCGAGGGATATTATGTGTTATATGGGAATAAACATTATAATATATAAAATAAATTATAATGTTTATTTTCAATGTTAAAAGTCTTTAACAAGCCTCCGAAGATGAAATTTTAGAAAATATCGAAATGCATCAGGTGTTCTTTTAACTTATTTATTAATTTTTTAAACAAATATGTCTTCCGGTGTTAGATAATATACTAAATGGTTTTATTTTAAATATTACACCGAATACATCAGGATGATATCACCTCACGAAGTACATAATTTAGATTTTCATAAAATTTAAGCTTAAGAATAAGTATTTTTTTGTTGGCAAAAGTATTTTTTTGTAGTGTTTATAACCACTGTGCCGGTTTCAACTAACCCAATGTATTCCCAACCTGTGTGTTTCCGGATTTTCATTCTGCATTGCCACCAAGGCAAATAATAACGTGTTTAAACTGATAAAGGCTACTGAAATATCATTTATTGCTTTCCCATTTATTTTTTAAAAATATGGAAAAGCCTTTTGGTAGGGCAATCTACAAGTTGGTTAAGTCCGAAAAGACTTGCGCATTGAGGGTTACGTTCCTAGATTTTTTGTTTTTCATACCTGTTCCTCGTAGCTAAAAAATGCATATGAAGTTTTTTGTAGAGAATTACTTGAGATTTCTTTTGGTACAATTATCCTTTTCATATGATAATTATTAAGCGACAACGATAAAAAATATGTTTTAATCCCTTTTAGCTCCTTTGGACCCCCTTACCCAACCCTGATGCAGTTCTCTATAGTTATCCCTAAAAGTTTATGATAGAGGAAGGGCCATATAAAAAACCACACTTTTTTAAATATTATAGTAAAAAAATGTTAATTTTGCGAATTGGGTATTTATCTTATTACGCAACAAATTAATAATGTATTAATAAAATTTAAAATTTAATTCAAACTTTTAAATGCTCCGATTTCGACTAGCGTGATTACCAAATCTCCGATCTCTGGTAATAACAGTCCTTTCATACGATAATCACCTCGAAAAGGATCTCTAAAAAAATTTTTTGTCGAAATTAAATTTTTACTTTCTGACAAAAAAAAATATCTAGACTAGATTCTCTTTAGTGTAGTCTACTCGTATGCCAAATTTCAGATTCCTAGATTATATAGTTCCTGAGATAAACGGCTGTGATAGACGGACGGACAGACAATCGATCAATCATATAATCGTTTTTTTAATGTACGGAACCCCAAAAAGGTTAAGAATAATATCGAAAAAGGTTCCTATAATGGTTGGTCCTGAAATGAGCCCTAAGGGAGCTACGGCCCTTTAAAAGTGTAATAAAAATAAGGTTTTTAATTAATAACTCTGCTACCCTTTGAGCTAGAGCGGCGAGCTTTTGCATGTATACTAGTATTAATAAGGGCAATAAGTTTATGTTAATTTATTTTTTTGAATTTATCCAGAGGCGTGCCTGGACGGACAAAATATGTGAGACTTAACACATTTTTGCCCCAAACTTTTTTATGTATATGTTTTTTGGATATTTTGTAAAACATATAGATTCATTGAGTAAAAATACATAAAAATTGTCATACAGTGTAAGACTGTAGAAGAAACCGTTTTTTAAAAATATGCAATTAAGAGGAAGTAACATTTTGTGTCACCAAAAACGATACTTTTTAAAAGGCTATTACTTCTTTTATATTAAATTTAGGTGTTTTGGTGAAGAATATTTTTTTGCTTAGTTTTGAATGAAGAATCGGCATACAGTATTAAAATTTTATTGATGTTTTTTTTTGTTCCCCATTCAATATGTCATCTTCGAAGGGCCGGCATGGAAGTTACTGATCACTGTGTATATTATGATATATTTTTTTGACATTTTTTAAGAATACTTTTGGGAGTAAAAACTGTCAAAATAATTGAGGGACCCAAAATTTTAAATATTAAAATAAAAGACCATATTTTTCCGCTTTTTATAAATTTTATATTTAATATGAATAGATGTTATTCGAAAATTCGGTTAAAAGTTTTCATTAACCTCATTAAGGAGGGTAGCACCACTTGAGACTTTTCGCCTACACTAATTAAGGCAGATAAGGCATAAAAAATGCATTAAGAATAATTTAATTAAAAGTATAATCTTTTTAAGCAGGAACAGACAATAAGTACTTAAATATTTTTTTAATAAGAAATAAAATAACACTGTTCAACAAACTTTTAATTTTTTTTAAATAGAATTACTAACCCTAAAAAATATAACAATCAAAAATAAAAAATACAAAAAAATGTATTAAAAAATATTAAAAAAAACTTTTCAATTTCAATTCAATTCAATTCATTTTCATTCTTTTTTACAAGCATACTAACAATATATAATGGTGACCCGCCTAAACTTGCGTTTGTGCGCGGTGTCTAGTATAAAACTAATGTAAAATAAAATATACATACTAGGTTTATATTTTAACTTAAATTATAACTTTGAATGTTAATTTTAAATTATAATTTTGAAGAAGAAGAAGAAATTGCTGTATAGGGGCTTTTAAGGTTACTGAAATTGAATCTGATAAAAAAAATTCTAACTCCACCCCCGCAGGGGTGAGGGGGTAAATATTTATAAATATTTTCAATATTTTTGACAAAATTGGTATATAGGGGTTTTCGTGGTCGACGAATATGAATCTGATAATAATTTTTTTCTATTTCCACCCCCTGAGGGTTGGGGGGTAGTTTTCGTGATAACTGCTATATTGGGGTTTTTGACGTTGCTGAAAGTGAATCTGATTATTACAAAATTCTAACTGCACCCCAAAGGGGCGGGGGTAGTTTTCGTGTAAATTGGTATATTGGGGTTTTTCAGGTTTCTGAAAGTGAATCTGATAATAAAAACTTCTTACTCCACCCCCTGAGGGGCAGGGGGTAGTTTTCTTGAAAATTTATATATAGGGATTTCTGAGGTCGCTAAAACTGAATCTTATAATAATTTTTTTCTAATTTAACCCCCTGAGGGGTTGGGGTAGTTTTTGTGAAAATTGGTATATTGGGGTTTTTAAGATTGCTGAAAGAGAATCTGATAATAAAAAAAAATCTAACTCCACCCCCTGAGGGGTGGGAGTAGTTTTCGTGAAAATTGGTGTAATGGGTTTTTGAGATTTCTGAAAGTGAATCTGATAAAAAAATTTCTGACTCCACCACCTAAGGAGCGGGGGGTAGTTTTCGAGAAAATTGGTATATTTTTTAGATTGCTTTTTAGAACTTCACTTCACTTTTGTGAATCTGATGATAAAAAATCCATTTCAAGCGCGGAGGTGAAAAATGGGAAAGCTCTTTCACTGGGCAATGTATTTTCCATGGATTAACATGGGATTATTTTAAAAATTAGAAACTATGGTCTGTTTCATCAAGCAAGATAGTAAAATAAAAATAGCACAGTGAATATTTTCAAAACAGATTCGAATATTGGATGAGCGAATATACTGCGTAATTTATTTTATAAAACATACTATTCAAACCTGTTGTAAAAATATTTCCTGTGCGATTTTTAATTTACTATCTCGCTTGAAAAAACAGACCATAGGTTACTTCGTTTTGACGTAACTGAATTATTTAATTGAAGTTAACTGTCAAAATTTTTTAAATTAATTAATTAATGTTTGTTTTCAGCTATTAACAGGTCATTTAGACCCAGAGCTTCTGGAGAGAGGAAGGTCACTTCCTCCTTAACCTCGCCTCACGAACCCGGATGTCGCATATCTTATGATATGGGGTGATTTGGTTAGCATCACGCCTTAGGCATCCATCTTATTCCCCCCCTTGTTCCTAACGAACACAGGTACCCAATTCTTTATAGTAACTGGGTAGGCGACTTCGCCATATTTGCACTGCCACTCAACGTAACTAAATGACTGCAAAGCGTATAGGGCAGCAGAGTCGAATTAATCAATTAATGAAAAATTTTCCTCTACTCCGCGGGAAATCGAACCACCGCCTCTGGTGTCTAACGGTCTACTTACAAGCGCTTTAGACCCCTAGACCACCATCAATGTTTATTGTTAAATATATATTCATTAAATTTTACACAAATGTTGTATTTAAATAATAATAAAATTTATATTCTTTGGATCACAATTGTACCATATGGGTAAAGAATATACACAGGGAGGATTGGTGTAGTGGACTACCGCGTCGTACTTGACGAGTTTACTACCCAAATAGCGTGAGTTCGATTCTCACCGGCGCCGATTTGCCTTTTTCAGTTAATTAAAACCGGTGGTTCCCTCTACTACAAGCCCACACAAGTCCTGGACTTAGGGGATGCTTAATTATGTAGAATAGTACGAGGATAAACAAAATGTAATGTAATGTAATATGTGTTTAATATCCATTAAAAAAACACACATAATTTTACCCTTCAGTACAGCTAAAAACTCACAAGGTTTTATAAATTTTGTATTGCAAATGGATTTGAGTTTAAGAGTTCATTAGTAAAGAGCCGCCCCGAGGTACGAGGAAAAAAATTCTAGTATACGGCAACTGCACCTTGTTTTTCTTATATAATTAAAAAATGCTTCACCATCCATTAGGCTTTTCGCATCTCGGCTTAATATAAAAACCTAATGATTTCTCAATACAACATTTCTTAAGAAACATATTAATTTCTTGAACTGTCTTCACTAAAATTTAACCTCATCAGTATCTCCCAATACTAAGGACAACTAAGCATTTTTTCTCTTAAATTTCCACGATAAGTAAACTCATTTTAAATTAAAATAAAGATAAAAAACACTTTTTTCATAAACTACTTGTATAACAGCAGAAAATAAACAAACATTTGACATATTTTGACTTTTTCTAAAAGATGACACAAGACCCACTATAATCTATGAAAAATTGTTTGTCCCCTTATTTAATGCAACCACTGTACGTTTTTAAAATTAAGTATTGTAAAAAAAAATGTGCTGCCAACAAAATAATACTTTCCCCTATTATAGGCCTAGGTTCATTAAAATCAAAAACAACAATAAAATCAAAAAAAAAATTAATTTTTTTTTATTTTTCAATTTTTTTTTTTGCGTAAAACGAGAAATAAATGTTTTTGAAAAAAAATCTTTTTACCCCATTTTATCCCAATCCGTTGTATACCAAAAACAATTCCAGCCTAGAACTTTGGATAATCAACCTATGGGAACGTTCAAGTATTACGTGACGCAAAATTTGGCCATTTTTGACCCACCCCACCATGTAACGCAGCGTAACATTTTGCAAGGAATCCGCCTCTTTAGACCCAGATCATTGTTATTTATATATATTTATTTTTCAATTTTTTTTTTGCGTAAAACGAGAAATAAATTGATAAAAAAATGTTTTTGAAAAAAAATCTTTTTACCCCATTTTATCCCAATCCGTTGTATACCAAAAACAATTCCAGCCTAGAACTTTGGATAATCAACCTATGGGAACGTTCAAGTATTACGTGACGCAAAATTTGGCCATTTTTGACCCACCCCACCATGTAACGCGGCGTAACATTTTGCAAGGAATCCGCCTCTTTAGACCCAGATCATTGTTAAATACGTTTTATAAGTTTATATTTTTTTAATTGTTACGTAACATCTTTACTGACACCCCCCCCCCCGCTGTAACGCGGCGTAACGTTTTCGGGACCCCCCCCAGCGCGTTACGTAATACTTGAACGCTCTATGGTCCAAATTTGAAGTCTTTAGCACAAAGCTTTCTTAAGTTATCGTGGTCACAAATTTCCCGGACACAGACCGACAGACCGACCGACAGGGATTTTTTTTTTTCACGGAAGTCGTATTTTTTGGATATAAAACGTCCAGGAACGTAAAAAAGCAATAAAAATGTTTCTAAAATTTTTTACTAAGGCAAGACTTTCCTTGGGGAAAGTAATATTTACCAAGATTCTATTATAGTAAATTTTCGTATGCTTATATATAAGCATATACGACTCGATACTTTTAGTTTAATAAGTTCTATATTTTACGTGTCGAGCAGTGTATGAAATAAAATAATTTAATGGGTGCTTTTATAAAAGTTTCCCGTAAATATAGTCATAGAATAAAGTAAATTGTGTCTAAACTTGGGGTTCTGCAAATAATAATAAAGCTTAAAAGCACACTTTTTGTGTAAACTCATTATACTGCCCCGGGAGAGCATCTAACTTTTTAAACTGGCTAAATATTCGTCACTTTTATTTAAGTTTTACTTTTAAAGCGGTTGTTCAAATTTACGAAGGTAATATTTTCACTTCGTAAAATGTTACATCAACAGTGCACCTTTCCGCTTTCCCGTTGCACAAAGGATTGTTAGCCTTAATTAAGGGAATATAGCTATTGACAAAAATAGTTTTAAAATGTAATATGTTTATTAGAATGTATAGGTTTCCTAGTAGATCCAAATTTATTGTGGAGTTTTCATAGTAAATAAAAGCCTTGTTAACAGTACACTCAGAAAAATCTCATCTTTTAAAATCAACTATTTTAATTTAAAAAAATTGCCTTTTAAAATATTAAAAGTAAAAACTTTTCATTTTAGTCAAGAATAATGTTAATTTAAAAAAAAATAATAATTTTTACACCAAAACGTTTTTCAGTTTAAAGTAAAAGTATTGTCCCTTACTTTTTTATTTTAATGTTTTCTTAATAAAATTATAATATTTCCCTTTATATTGTTGATAAACATCAATATATTAAAAGAATTCTTTTTAAAATAACCAGTTTTTTATTCAAATCATTTACAAGTTTATAAATGTTTTAAAAGGAAACATTTTTCAAATAATGTTTGTTTTTAACCTCGTACTATTCTACTTAATTAAGCATAACATAATATAACAATGAATATTTTTATTTTTACAATTAAAAAATATCTTTTTGAATTAACAAAAAACACTGTTGGAGCAAAAACATATTGGTTTTCTTTTAAATCATATGACTTTTGTTTCATTTTACAACGATTTTTCTCTGAGTGTACTACTCATATACCTATAATACAGGACATATATGTAATAAGATCCTATATATTATATAGGATCTTTGTGGTCTTTGTTTTATTTGTTTGTATCTAAAATACAAATTAATTGATTAAAAAATAGTATATGGTACATGAACGAAAACTGTTTTTAGGGCAGTTATGCTTGCCAACCTCACTCTCAGAGCTCTGGTGGAAATCTACGCACAGTAAGTACAGTATGTTTCGTCCTTGTATCAGGGCCGTACAGAGCCAGCCCGGGCCCCGGTGAAACTTTTTACCTGGGCCTCCCATTTTTTCCAAAACATAACTGTCCCATGCAGGGCTGCAGCTAAGGCATTTGTATGCTGGGGGGCTGAAGTAGCACCCCCATTTATTAACTAAGTTATTTTAAACTCAATTTTATAATCTTAAAAAAATAATAATAAGCAAGTCTTAGCGCCGCAGCCAAAAATTTTTACAATTTTGATAGTCCATTTTAATTTTAAAACAGTATTTTAAATTTCACAAAAATGAAAGCTAGGTTAAATTAAGGAAAAAAAAACGTAAATTAGCCCTAGCGCTGCGGGAGAAAATTTTTATAGCCTATTCTAATTTTAGAACAGTATTATAATTTTAAGTTTCATATACATGTAAGAGTGCTGTACCCGAAAATTTTTACAAATTTGATTGTGTATATTAATTTTAAAATACTATAGTAACCGTGAACTATTATTAATATAAAGTTTTACAAAAATGGTTATGTTTAAATTTTAAAATCTTAAATAAAAAAAAAAAACGAATAAAAACCCTAGCGCCGCAGGAGAAAATTTTTTTGAATTGGAGAGTCTATGGTCCACTTGGAAAGGGCTCTGCAAAGCTACTCGTTTTGACGCCCTTAGCGTTCTGGGATATATAAATAAATAAACTGTTGATTGTAAACTTCCGACGCCGGGCCCCCCTCGAGGTCGAGCCCCGGGTAAACTGTACCCCCTTGCACCCCCCTGAGTCCCACCCTGATTATAAGCTACTATTGTTTATATTTTGCTGTTAATGTTAAGCTTGAAGGTTAAGGGCATATGCACAGGCTCGCATAAGAACGTAATATATAACAATGCGAGGCCGTGATTGGCTTGATGCGCCTCCATTTATCTTGTAAACCAATCACGGCAACGTATTCTTATGTTTTATGTTCTTATGCAAGCTTATGGATAGGCCTTAATATGTACTTTATCTCGTATATAAAGTACAAGAGATATAAATACGGCAACAGCGCGTTAAGCCCGTTCAAATTTATAGTGAAGTATTCTGTCGTGCAGCACCAACAGAATAACTCAGTATCTGAGACTCAGTTTGGGTTAGACATAGCGTGCAGGGAGTTGCAATGTTATCATTTTATATCATGTGGGAAGGTGTCATATTCATATACCTAGAGACTATTATTAAGTGGACGAAAAAATGGTTGATGACTCTGAACTCGAATAAGTGTACTATCCTTCATCTGGGATCTAACAACCCAAGGAATACATATAGACTAGACGGAGAACAAATACAGGCGGTACATACACAAAAGGATCTTGGTGTAATAATATCTTCGGACTTAAAATGGGAAACTCATATCTCTAAGATTGTGAAAAGAGCAAATTCCATAATCTACCTGATAAAAAATGCATTTCGAAACCATTCAGCCACGAATATATGTAGGTTGTATAAATCATATGTGCGCCCAATCCTGGAGTATGCCGAAAGCGTATGGAATCCCTATTACGCCAAAGACATCTACCTTCTTGAGAAAGTGCAAAGAAGGGTGACAAAGATACCCTCTGGCCTAAAGCACCTACCATACCCCGAGCTTCTTTCACACATGAATCTCACCACATTAAGAGAAAGAAGATCAAGAGGAGACCTCATACAAACATATAAAATCCTAAGTAACTTTTATGCAGTTGATCTCCGGACAACGCAACAACACAAACCTAGAGGCCACAGTAAGAAAATCCAAAAAGAGAGGTGTGAAAGGCTGCCAAGGAAAAACTTTCTAACAAACAGAACAAACAGGGTGTATAGGTGGAATGCTTTAAGTGAGGAGACTGTACAAAGCAGTAGTGTGAATGCTTTCAAGAATAGGCTGGATAGAGAGATAGAGAGGATTAGGGGGGAATGGGTTCATTATCCTGCATAAAAAAAACTACCTGTGATAATTTGTGATTGTAATTAGTTTAGTTTAACTAGTTTATTTATTTGTATTAATTTAGTTGATTATTATGATACATATTTGCTTGGAAACAACAAGTGGAAGAAGATTTGGAGAAACTCGGTGTACGAGGATGGACAGATGCAGCCAAGGATAGGAAGAAATGGAAGAAAATAGTAAACCAAGCCCTGGGCCAGTAGGCCTCTTGTGCTTTATATATACATATATATATATTTGCTTGTAAAGAAACACAGTTTTATCGGCTCTGCCGCCTACTGTATTTAATAATAATAATAATAATAATAGTATTTTCCATTCATTGAAAGCCCGTCAATCACCAAAAAAAAACATTATAACTATTAGTTAAAATCAATAGATAATATAAATTGATTACTTTTATCTTGTTCATATTATCTTAAACCCATTACCACACAATATCTGATTAAACATCACATTAAATTTATTTTTATAAAATGCAATATTGTTTTCTAGGACAATGCATGCAAGATGCAAGATTTTATTATTTTTATTAGGAAATTATGGGCAGCGGCCACAGCACACTTAAATTTACTGACTTTGCAAAAATAAGCTAGATAAACAGTTGCAAGCATCATTGTTGTAAATATTAAAAAAAAGTTAAGGCTAAAACAAAAATTTAAACCCCCTTTTAGCCCCTCTTCTTAACCGATTTTTCACGAATACTTGTCCAAGATAATATAAAAATACATCTGCATATCAAATTTCAAGTCGCTAGCTCAAAGCATTAGCATTATCGTCGATAGAGACAGACATCATTATTTTTTGCTTTTTTTATTTTTCTTGACGTTTCAGGAAAAAAACAAGCTGTGAAGATATGTAATGTAATGCATTCCATTACATATTATTTACGGTAAATGGTATATTGCATTTTTCCAAATAAAAAAAAATAATTTTCAAAAAAAAAATACATTCTTATCAAGATCTTTTTTTAAAAAATGAAAAATTATAGAAAAAAAATTAGAAAAAAAATAATTAAAAAAAACTAAAATTTTGTTTTTTTTGGTTTTCTTTTTGGAAAAAAAACGAAAAAAGAAATTGAAAATTATAGTTTATATTTTTTCAAGTTTAACCGCCCATAACTTTTTTGTTTTTAAACGGATTACTTTCAAAATTGGTAGAATTGATCCTTTATATAAAAGTAATTTTTCCTAAAAAAGATAGGTTAATCGGAATTTTCTTTCAGTTTAACTTAACCTCCCATAACTTTTTGTACTTTCAAAAACAATAGGGATCTTCCCCTTTGTAGAACTTGATTTTCCTGAAAATATCAAGTCGATCGGATTATTCGTTCTTGAGTTATCTTGTTCACAAAATTCGTGACATCAGACGGACAGACAGACATTTGAAAAAAAAGTTGCTTATTTTTTCATAAAACAAATTTATATCTAAGATTTTTTTGTCTGGGATGATATTTGATTTTTTTTTTTGAAAATTCGAAACTACTGTATACAATTACAGGCGATGTGAATAAAATAATTTAAGCAAAAAAAAAAATGTTTTTTTTCACAATACATTCTTTATGAGAAAGTAAAAACTCTCAAAGTATGAGTTTTACCACATTCTTACCACTTTAACCCTAATCGTTTAGCCTTAAAATCTAATTTAATAAACATCAATTTGCAAAAAACAAACGCTTGTTCATATCTTTTTTATAAATGGAATTATCGAGCTCACAGGGAGACAGACGTATGTATTGCTTTCCCATTTTAAAATCTTTTAAAATTTCGGAAAGCCTTGTATTCGTGCAAGAATTTTCAAATTTTTTTTGTGTATTTTTGCGTTTTATGACGTTTTATGACGTTTTATGTCGATATAATCTGAAAGCCCGTCATTTACCAAAAAAAAAACATTATAACTATTAGTTAAAGTCAATAGATAATATAAATTGATTACTTTTATCTTGTTCATATTATCTTAAACCCATTACCACACAATATCTGATTAAACATCACATTAAATTTATTTTTATAAAATGCAATATTGTTTTCTAGGACAATGCATGCAAGATGCAAGATTTTATTATTTTTATTAGGAAATTATGGGCAGCGGCCACAGCACACTTAAATTTACTAACTTTGCAAAAATAAACTAGATAAACAGTTTCAAGCATCATTGTTGTGAATATTAAAAAAAAGTTAAGGCTAAAACAAAAATTTAAACCCCCTTTTAGCCCCTCTTCTTAACCGATTTTTCACGAATACTTGTCCAAGATAATAAAAAAATACATCTGCATATCAAATTTCAAGTCGCTAGCTCAAAGCGTTAGCATTATCGTCGATAGAGACAGACATCATTATTTTTTGCTTTTTTTATTTTTCTTGACGTTTCAGGAAAAAAACAAGCTGTGAAGATATGTAATGTAATGCATTCCATTACATATTATTTACGGTAAATGGTATATTGCATTTTTCCAAATAAAAAAAAATAATTTTCAAAAAAAAAATACATTCTTATCAAGATCTTTTTTTAAAAAATAAAAAATTATAGAAAAAAAATTAGAAAAAAAATAATTAAAAAAAACTAAAATTTTGTTTTTTTTTGTTTTCTTTTTGGAAAAAAACGAAAAAAGAAATTAAAAATTATAGTTTATATTTTTTCAAGTTTAACCGCCCATAAATTTTTTGTTTTTAAACGAATTACTTTCAAAATTGGTAGAATTGATCCTTTATATAAAAGTAATTTTTCCTAAAAAAGATAGGTTAATCGGAATTTTCTTTCAGTTTAACTTAACCTCCCATAACTTTTTTGTACTTTCAAAAACAATAGGGATCTTCCCCTTTGTAGAACTTGATTTTCCTGAAAATATCAAGTCGATCGGATTATTCGTTCTTGAGTTATCTTGTTCACAAAATTCGTGACATCAGACGGACAGACAGACATTTGAAAAAAAAGTTGCTTATTTTTTCATAAAACAAATTTATATCTAAGATTTTTTTGTCTGGGATGATATTTGATTTTTTTTTTTTTGAAAATTCGAAACTACTGTATAAAATTACAGGCGATGTGAATAAAATAATTTAAGCAAAAAAAAAATGTTTTTTTTTCACAATACATTCTTTATGAGAAAGTAAAAACTCTCAAAGTATGAGTTTTACCACATTCTTACCACTTTAACCCTAATCGTTTAGCCTTAAAATCTAATTTAATAAACAACAATTTGCAAAAAACAAACGCTTGTTCATATCTTTTTTATAAATGGAATTATCGAGTTCACAGGGAGACAGACGTATGTATTGCTTTCCCATTTTAAAAACTTTTAAAATTTCGGAAAGCCTTGTATTCGTGCAAGAATTTTCAAAATTTTTTGCGTTTTATGACGTTTTATGTCGATATAAATCAATTTCGAGCAAAAAAAAAATATCGGTCGGTCGGTCGGTCGGTCGATCGGTCTGTCCGGGATGTTACCAAAAGTTCTCGCTCGGGATTGTTTTTGGTGAACATTGGTGTGCGGCAAGGGGGGCAAATGGGGAAAAATACATTTTTTTTACAAAAATTTGAAAATTGATGAATGGGGGTTTTCAAGGTTGCTTGAAAACTGGTGTATTGGGGTTTTCAAGGTTAAGGTGAATCTGATAATAAAAATATTCTAAATCCACCCCCTGAGGGGTGAGGGGTAGTTTTCGTGAAAATTGGTATATTGGGGTTTTTGAGGTTGTTGAAAGGAAATCTGATTATAACAAAATTCTAACTTCACCCCCAAAGGGGCAGAGGGTAGTTTTCGTGAAAATTGGTATACTAAGGTTTTATGGTTGCTGAAAGTGAATCTGATAATAAAAAAAATCCATTTTACCCGCGGTGGTGAAAAATGGGAAAGCTCTTTTACTGGGCAGTGTATTTTTTAATGATTTCGACTCAGGAAGATTTACAACTTCGAGAAATGTGAAAAATATACGGTGAACTATTTTGACTTGTCACCGGTTATTTCGATACTTCGGCACTCTTAGTGCTACTAAGTGCCGATGTAATTTAATATTTAAATGCAATATTTAAATTAAAATTTTAACATTAAATAAAGTAAAACGGTTTAGAAATAAATTAGGCTTCGTAAAGCTTGAAAAATAAATCACTTTTAGATTACAACCTTCGATAAACAATTGCAAATTTAAATTTTATAATTGCTACACAATGTGTAATGTCATAACATTATATTGGGCGCGATTTTATGGCACAAGCCAAGCGACACTGGTTTGGGATTCATTGTTTTTTTGACAACACACACATTTAGGTGTAAAACTTTCTTCACCGTCAAATTACTTGGTACCGGCATGCAGGTGAGAATTGCAGTCACGCTATCTAGCGGCGGCTGACGTCGCTAGATAGAGTGATTCTAGTCAAAATTTTCACGCTTGACCTAGACCGCTAGCAAAATATTACCTTACTCTATAATTCATTTTTCCTTACAAAAAAAAACTAAGCAAAAATGCAAAAAACTAAATTTTTCTATTTTGCGACTCTTATAAGCTCATAATCACAAGCACTTTGCGTGTTCTTATAGGCCCATAAGAGGTGTCTACTTTTTTTTCTTTTGGGTTGGTAACAGACAAAAGTCTGCAGTGCAATTGTGAACGTAGGTTTAAAGTTTAATTTTCTACAAAATTTTGTGTTTAGGTTATGTTTTACCGTGTTAAAATTGTGGCTTGGGTACTTGCAGTGGAAAAGAGAAAAAATTACTACAAAATATATCAAAATAATATTCGTTCTTAGAATTTTAAACATGGCGAAAACTGTAATGCCAATTCGAAACAAAAATCCCTAAATCGGTCATCAATTTAAATGTAAGTTTTTTTAAATTTTAGAGCAAAATAGAAAAAATTTCTGTAAGGCACTCGTTAGGTTTTTAGCGCACTAGTAGGGATGACCGGGGCTAATTGTCGCACTTTTCATTCAAAATTTTTTCCTTTATTTTTGTATTTTTTTTTAATTGACCTAATGGTAATTTTAGCTGCATGTTTCAGTAACATTATTTAAAGAAAAAACATGGAAAAATTTATAGGGTATTAGAGTTATGTTTTTTTTTGTGAAGTCTTGAAAATTGCCCCATCACGGGGCACGTTGTCGAGGCACTTCGAGTATATTTTTTTGAATAAATATAAAGGCATTTATAAAAATTATAAATAACTAATAAGGCATGTGCCTCCCCACAAGCTGATTGTTATCTAACTTTTTACTTTTGTGCCAAAATTTCCAACTTTATAATTAAATAATATTTTTTTGATTTTTTTTTAATTGACCTAATGGTAATTTTAGCTGCATGTTTCAGTAACATTATTTAAAGAAAAAACATGGAAAAATTTATAGGGTATTAGAGTTATGTTTTTTTTTGTGAAGTCTTGAAAATTGCGACAACGTGCCCCATCACGGGGCACGTTGTCGAGGCACTACGAGTATATTTTTTTGAATAAATATAAAGGCATTTATAAAAATTATAAATAACTAATAAGACATGTGCTCCCCACAAGCTGATTGTTATCTAACTTTTTACTTTTGTGCCAAAATTTCCAACTTTATAATTAAATAATATTTTTTTGATTTTTTTTTTTTAATTTAATATAATTTAATAAACGAATTTATTTGCTATTCGACAAAGTTTCACTTTTTTAGACAGTTTTGAATAAAAAAATGCCAAAAAGGAAATGTTATACCATGAACATATCTCCAGATCATGCGACAACTAGCCCCAAACCAAATGCGAAAACTAGCCCCAGTGGCCAATTTTACGTTATGTATCAAGTACTTTCTAATTAACGAATAAACACTCCTAAATGACAATATCAACAAATAATATACACCTTAAACTATTATTATACATAAAATTCTCTTATCTTAATGCTTTAAATCAGTAACAATAAGAAAAAATATTTACCACAAAAAAATTACTGGGCTCTTTAATTTTTACATTTTTTGGTTTACCTGGATGTTCTTTTAATTTATTGCATTTAAGTTTACAAATGATAAATGGCACTATTGTAACGCAGCGGTTAATCTTGGTTTGGCGCAGAAAAATATTTTACTTTTTAAGATATAAGCACTTCGACAACTTACCCCTGCGACAACTAGCCCCGGTCACCCCTACTTTAGAAAACTCACCGCAAAATATTAATTTATTAATCCATCACACAAGTCTTCAACTTGCAAAGTCTCCAGACTAGGAGAGGTATGAGTAGTTGTCTACATCTTACAATAGATGGCGCACAAGTCTACATCAATCTAATGACTATATTCCTTTTGCGAATAAAGTCTAAAAACGTTTTCTTAATCATCGTGCAGAGTTGACTGTTGGTACTGAAGAGGGCCAGCAGCCCGAAATTGTCAGTCTACCAATATCACTCTGTACGATGATTGGAATTTTTAACTTAGAAAATAGATTGATAGAATAATAAATTAATATGTACCGGGTTTGGACTCGTGCGCTAAAAACGTATGTTATGAAACTAGTACTTTAATATACTATATAAGCCGTTATAGTATAAACACGAATGCGACCGTTATAGCGAGACGATTCTATGGATTCAAATTGATCAATTTATTTTGAGTTCTAAAAAAGAATGTCCTATTTGCATGTAAAGACCGTTTTGAACATAATCGCATAATCCGAAATTGCATTTGTATCAGTCTATCCATTTCCATTAGGTTGGCAATAATTGCAACAAAATATACATAACTGGTCGGCCAAGCAATTAAAGCACTTTAAACTATCTTGATTATTATAGCGTATATTATAACAAGTGTAAGTTTCTAGCTATACTTACATTAAATACGTTTTATAGGCGTAATTGTTATGGATACTAGGACCCAGTGGCGTGCCATGGCGGTGTGTTCCAAAAACGAAGTAACGCTGAAAAAACAAACTGGTTGCCTCTAGCAGAAAAATAGTAGACTAGTCATCTACTATTTTTTTTTTGAGTCCCAAAAAGTTTCCAAAGTTACATAATTCCACAGTAATATGTACAATGTACATTGTACATGATAATATTACTTGTACTCAGGCTCAATGCCCAATGTGCATACAACCTTGAGTGGACCACCGGCTTATAGTGACTTCCGAACCACTTTTTATAGTGGTCCCTATTCTCACCTGAACTGGTAGGTATCCTCCTTATACAGAAATTAAAAAATATATAATATCGTTGGCTTACAAGTAAAGAGCACTAAGTCCAAAAACATGGTTTTGAGATATTGACAAATTTAACTTTCATTGTTGTTTTTTAATTTTTGTAATAATTGTTTTTGGAAAAAAACTACCTCAGATCGCAATGACATGTTTGGTCATAATAATGTCCCATTTGCAGTTAAATAAAGAAAAACTGAAGTAGTTTAATTCAACTAAATTTGAAAAAAGACATGGACTTAGTGCCTTTTACTTACACTAAGTCAATAAAATAATATAAAAAACAAGTATTTAAAGTTAAAACCCTTCTATTATCATGATAATTAAAAGTAATGTATAACTATCAAGTAGAAAACAAGATGTTTACATAAATTTTCAAAAACTAGATTTTTAAAAGAAGGGTTTGGACTTTTTGATTGTTTAAAGAACATTTCCAAAATTAATAATAATTATTAATTAGTATTAATTATATGAAACTGCTTAATATGCCAGAACTAAGACAGTTTTCAGAGGCCATAGGCTGTGCCGGCAAAGAAGCATCTCCTAAAGTCAATAATTATAAACACATCGAAAGTACACGTAAAAAGCATTTTACAGGTAAAGGTAAAGTTCTGTTTCTCTGTTCGGTCTATATTCCATCAACTTTAAAATAGCAAAATTTGAATGCTTTTGTCAGTAAAATAAATAACACGATATTGTATCATATAAATGATTCAAGCAATCATATTTTTATAAATTAACTCTTTTTTAGAAATAATAACATAACCTCAAATAAACAATAATTATTTTTCTCTGCTTGTTTTTTAAGAAAGCAAATATTTTGGCACCCGGACTACACATTATAACTTAATTTTAGCTTGTAAATTACAAAAAGAAAACGAAAAACAACACTACAAAAATGCACGTTTCGGCAAACAAACAAACACTAAGTCGCTTAGTGCAATAACATTTGAAATAATCTACAAGTAAAACGCACTAAGTGCACTAAGTGACTTAGTGCCTATTGCCAAATAAAATTTAAATCAAAATTAAATTGGTGCGTTTTGTATAGTGGGTAACTCTGTTGGCAGTCCACCTAGAAGTTAGTTCGGTTTACCTGTACATAGATCATCAAAAATTAATTACAGTGCCATAAAAATCCCATTTTAGTGCCTTTTACTTGTAAGCCGACGATATATTATATTATTTATAGGTACTATCTTAAATTTTAACAATTCACGAGAATTGTGCAAAGATAGCAGCCTTACTGTATAGTCACCCACCAGTCTCCATGTCACAAAAAGAGCAGCCATACTATACAGTCGACCACAAGTTTCGATGCAACCCCGCATGAATAAAAAATTGACTTTAACCGCGGAGACTCGAACCCACGCTTTAGTAGTGAATTTTTGCCTCATAAGTTTCTGATATATAACCCTGTTTCATTTTACACTTATATTGATCTGTTTTATTGCATGCCAACTTAAGACATAGATCTAGTGCCCTTGTGGCAAGGCTTAGGACGTAGTAGTAGTAGTGGTAGTAGTAGTGGTAGTAACAGTAGTAGTAGTAGGAGTAGTAGTAGTAGTAGTAGGAGTAGTAGTAGTAGTAGTAGTAGTAGTAGTAGTAGTAGTAGTAGAAATAGAAGTAGTAGCAGTAGTAGGTAGCAGCAGCAGTAGCAGAAGCGCTGCACTGTCTTTTAATGTCTTCCTACAGGGTAGGATTATGCTAATAAGTTCCAGAAATAAGTTTCTGACAACCGGTAAAGTCGACTTTGGGACTATAGAATCCTATACGACCGTTAGAAAAGCTGATTAAACTGGTCCCGATGCAAATTCAAGAACACTTTCGTAATCGCCACCAGGTTAATTTCATCAAGGGTGGCCGTAACAGGGGATGAGTTTCAGATTATATTTTATAATTACGTTTTAATTTCGCATATAAAGCGATTAAAAGGGTTAACGTATGCACGTGTAGATTCCTTTTATTTTGCGATAGATTTAACACGGGATAATGCCCAGTAAAATATCGCTTTATTCCAATTAGTTCGATTAGACCACAAAAAAAACAATAAGGAATTTGACTGTAAAAGAGCTCGCTAAACCCGAGTTTTATCAAAAAACTGCAAAAAAGAATATAGAACGAACTAGCACGAAATCTTCAAAGTTCTCTAGATCTTCATCGCTGGATGCGCTGGAAACGGTAACTCAGAAGCTATGTTCTCCAACGCTAATCTTCTAAACAACTTAGTACTTAAGCCTGATAAAGGAAATGAAGCTGTTTGACTAGAAACAGACTCAAGGATAACACAATAGGCCCACAGAGAGCCGCAGTGTTTAAGGTACGAACCCTTATCAATCAATGAATCAATCACAGCGCCGCAGGCAATTTTTTTAGAATTCTGAACTGCAAAATATTTTTGAAATGTTATTGATATTATATTTGAGCTGAAACAAAATCTCAGTCTTCAAATTTAAATTATTAATTATTTTGTCGCCTTTTTATTATCACATGAACGAATGACAGTTCATTGCGGAGGTCATTCAATCCCCATCTTCCTTTTGTACTTAACAGCGCGGCAAGCGGTTTTCTAAACTTAAACTCGGGTGCTAAAAACGTATGTTATGGAACTAGTACTTTAATATACTATTAATAATATACTGGCGCTTCAAGTCTCAGGTTAGTTAATTTTTTATTTATCTAAACCTAAAATATATAAATTTTATTTTTTTATTTCTCAAATTTTTGGTATTTTCACTAGGGTCACTCCATCGGTTTTGGCTTTGTCTAGTTGGTGTGTTAGTGTGTTTTGATAGTTTGTCGGTTTGGGCTTTTTATCAGGTGAAAACTTCCAAAAACCCAAACGGCTAACCACCAAAACACTATACAAATTAACAATTGATCGAGTTTTCACTCTAAAAACACGCTACCACATGTTAATGTATTCGACGCAGCTGACCCCTTGCTAAAGTTCATTTTATTAAGGTATAGTTTTTTTTAACTTCCCGCTTGTAAACATTCCTAAAGTTGCTATGGTAACGCGAAATTCGCATGCGTCGTAAGCCGGTTTGCAAGGCCCGTTTCACACAAGCCTAAAAGCGTTGACATTTGACATCACAGAACAGCCATTTGGCGGAAATGTTGAAAAACAACGCCAAAAAAAATAAAGAAGAATAAGAAGAAGAACAGCCATTAACCAGTTAAAAAGTGATTTTGTGACAAAATTTTGTTTCTACAGAGATAGTATCTATACAAAAGTGTTTTTTTTATTAAACGTTTTAGCAGTTCTCCTTTTTTTATATCAAAACATTATGGACAGAGAAGGTAAGTACCTATTTCTAATTAACTATTTTAATGCTTTTGATTACAAAAAACTACTTGCTTTTTATTATAAAAAACTACGAATTAACACAATTCCATAGAAAAGTTACGTGAAATCAGAAGGTGGGTGTTCTGTGATGAGAAGTATTTATGGGTTATGTTGACATTTTAAACAAGGCAAATGCTTCAGTGTAAATCGGACTTCTTGACTTATTTAGCGGGAAGTTCAAAAAAAACTATACCTTAATAAAATGAACTTTAGTATTCCACAATATGGAATTTCCACATGTTAAATATTGCCCGAACAACCCCCCCGAAGATATTAATAAAGCTAGAGACAAGAAATTTGTGAATTTTATTTACGAAACCAGAACGTCTTTACTCATATTAAAAAATAATTTTTATTTTTCTTGAGATTTTTATTATTTCTCTGGATTTCTGGGGGGGTTGTAATTAAGTATACCGTCTTACTTGTATTAATTGCAATTATTATTATTTGCCTACGGATTTTAAAATGCTCATTCTCATATTTTATTTCTAGTTTAAAAACTAAACCGTTGTTTTTAGTACGATTGTACTTTATATGCTTTTTTCAACTATAGTTTTATAAAAGCGATTAATTCGGATTTAGTGCTGTTTTATTGGTCGAATATACATAATTGGTTTTATATGTGGTCGCCAGTCTGTAATTTTGTGATAACTATATGGTTTTTTCCAATAATTACCACTATTAAAGCTTTTTATTGTTGTAGTATGTTATTTTTGCCAAATATTGCATTTTAATGTTTCATAAAAAATATACGATATAAATTTTAAAACAATAATTACTACACACGGGTAAATATTTACTAAAAATTACTTTTTATTTAAATCGAGTGGCTCAAAAGTTTGTGCATCCGAAAGCATTTTGAGTAGGTACTTAACTGGTTCGAAAGTCAGTATAAGCCGGTGGTTCCTTCTACTACTAGCCCACACAAGTCCTGGACTTAGGGGATGCTTAATTAAATAGAATAGTACGAGGTTAAACAAACAAACAAACAAAACAAATCAAGTGTTATACTTTATTGAAGTTAAATACGAATGTTACTTAGACCATGAAGTTATAACTTGAAAAAAAGTTTGAAATATGTTTGATTAATTAAATTTCTCGCATTGAGTTTTAAAGAAACTTAAATTAAACATGGTAATCAGTATTTAAATAAAAAAAATAAAAATAGTACTATGGTCTGTTTCATCAAGCAAGATACTAAATTAAAAATCGCACAGTGAATATTTTCAAAACAGATTCGAATATTGGATGTGCGAATATACTGCGTAGTTTATTTTATAAAACATAACTATATTCTATACACAAACATATACTATTCCAACCTGTGCGATTTTTAATTTTCTATCTTGATTGAAAAAACAGATCATAAGACTATTTTTTTAAAAAACAAGTACCAATAATTAGTGAACTGGAAAGAAATTATTGATTTTTTTTAAATTAATTAAATATATTCATATCAAGTATTTTTATACTTGCAAGTTTTTAACACAAGTATTACATGTTTTCTCTTTGTGTATATTTGATATATAATTTATTTTTGTTTTTCCCAGGATCCTTATCCAGTAAAGCTTTGAGTTTAAAACAAAACAAAAAAATACTGCTATATGTCTATTTTTTACTATGCGGTATTGCACTTGCACGCATCCTGTCTTAGGATGCTTTAGACGTTGAGTTAAGAGGTCGCTAATGCACAAAAATCGGGGTATAGTAATAAAACAATAATGAAATATAATTAAAAGAAAAAAATTTATTTTCAAAAGTTTTTTTTTATGAAATCATTTTAGATTTTTTCATGAAAAAAAATTACAAGGTAAAACTTTTGACGAAGAAGCCACAGTCATGCCCATCTTGAATATTGTGTTTTTGTTGATTTGCACGCGTATTTGGCATTTCTCGATAAAAAAGGTAAGTAACAGATTTGTAGAGACTTTAATTCTATACAATCTTTATACAGGGTTATTCAAAAATAAGTTGGAGAAATTTAAGAGGTGATTCTACGTTAAAAAATATAAAAAAAAGTTCCTATAAAGGTTGGCCCGGAAATGAGTCCTAAGGGAGTCACGGTTCTTTAAAATTGTAATAAAAATAAGGTTTTTAATTAATAACTCTTGTACACTTTACACAGTCTTCTGTATCTAATCCAGTATTTTCGTCGTAACGTATGAAGCTCCCTCTTTGCTATGGAAAAGTCGAAAGGAAAGCACGCGTCTATCCTACTAGCCTAGGAAGCAGAGTTGAGTCATGAATCGCAAACCCCCGCTGTGTATTATTTGCCTACCTTATTTCAACAACAATCATTAAAAAAAAAAAAACATTTTCCCTTAGGATTTATGGAGAATTTAAAACTTTTGGGTGAATAAATTGAGTTTTTTTTAATTTCTATGTGATTTATTTATTTATTTATTTATTTAGTTTATAGTTGTTCTCGGACCTAATTTTAAGTATTTTACACGATATTGGACTGATGTGACTACAACAAATTTTGAATAGATACGCAATGGAAGAACTTTGATTGCTCTAACAAGTTTCTCAGATAATTATTTTTATTTAAGAACTCAAAAACTGTCAAACATATAAAAATAATAAAAGCCGTTAGTTCTGTGTTTTTTTTACAATGATCAAAAATTAATATTTTACATTTAGTCTATCGTCTTACTTATGTAGTTACAGCGTAAAGGAGTAACACCCTGTGGCCAATGTTATAACACAGTTAAAAACAGTATTTAAAGAGTTACAATTTGCACCATTGGTTTTTCTCGTAGGTAAAAAAATAACATAACAAATCAGAAAATTACATCAAGGGTTAATTTTTTTTTGAATTCTAAATTAGCAAGTTTGAGGGACTATATCTCAAAAACTGTACATACGAATGGACTGAAATTTTGACCAAATACTATGGGTAATAGGTCAAATGAAATATATTATTTCCAGCAAATTTAGCCGAGGGCTAAAAACAGGGGTTTCTGTGAGGGGTTCAAAGAATGGGCAAGAATGTTATTTCTTCATCTACTCCGCGGTGGACACGTAACTGCGTCAAAAGTTCTAACCAGGCCCGGACTGGCCAGGTCGGCTAGTCGACTATCGCCGAGGGCCCCCGACTCAAGGGGGCCCCAAAGGGGCCCAAAAAAAGTGGTTTATAGTTTCTATTAAGGTAGAGTGGGATAAGTGTAACGGCAAAAATGCTTAGTTTTTTGTATTTTTTTTTAAATTAGCCGTGACTAAATAAGCATTAGCAGAGTAGTACATATTTTTTTGTAGGTAACCTGGGGTTTAGAAAAACAGTAGTGAGTTTTTGAGTAATTTTATACCACAATTTTTTAATCTAAAAAAATATTTTACCATGTCGTGTGGTTACAGTTTCCCCGCCGTTTGGGGCATAGTCTAATAATTTAGCTTTCATCAAAAAAAAACATATTTTTATCTCTCATAGCAAAAAGGATATAAACTTTATTGTAGATAATACCATTTCACTTCAATCTGAAATAAAAGAAAACCTATACTAAACTAAACTAAAAAAAACTATAAAAAAACAATACTTAAGTTATTTAAAAACGCAGTTACACTTACCCTAGGACCACCAGTCACACTTGCTCCTTCTATGGATTTAGGAGGAGCAAGTGTAACCAGTAATTTAAAATTTTAAGGCTTGTTCGTGGACAATTTTTGATTCCAAATATGGAATTCTAGTCAAAAACTACCCAATATGACACAAACTATTTTAAATAAACCCTAACAGTAACGCTTATAAAAAATCAATAAAAGCAAAGGCCTCACTTGATATTTTAGTTTAAACGCATGCACGACGAAAAAAAAGTTATTTCTTTCTGTATGCTTATACCTATTAAAAAAAAAACATGAATTGGTAAAGGAAAACCTTAAATCTACCGGAATATTGAATAATGTATTTTTTCTTGAACAAGAAATAAAAAAATGGTGGTGGTTACACTTACCCCGCTATTACACTTACCCCACTCCACCTTACTCAGGTATTTTTTTAACTACACTATATATATAATTTGTGTTTTACATAATCTGTACGTGTCTTTGAGGATATAAGGGACCACAAACAGGCAACGCTGTTGCCAACAACAGCCTGTTGATAATTTATAAACAAGTAAACTAAAGTAAAGGGGGAATTTTGGCTAAAAAGGTTTAATTACTTTTTTATTTTATTTATTAAATTTTACAATATTTTCGTGAACATTGATATATGCATAGGGGTTTCCGAGGTAGTTGCAGCTGATTCTGAATATATAAAAATCCAACCCGTCGGGAAGGGGAACTGCCGGGAAAGCATATCTGTGCAGTATACTTTTTGCTTAAGTTTCTTATAAAATAGTGTGTATTTAGGTATGTAGTTATTTATTTATAATTTTTTTTTGTTTTAGGATTTTATTACTTTTTATTTCCTTTTTGACTAGAATTCTCCCAATTTTTTTATCATCAACCTGTTTCTTAAAGAAATATTGTAAAAATTGGATTAAATACATATTAGAAATTTATAATGAAATAAATTTTAACCATTACTTTATAACTCTATAATTTATAAAATAAATAAATATTATAACACTAAAAAAAATGGGCATAGAACGATATGACCATAATCACGTAAAAATTGTCTATATAGACCACAAAAACCCATTAAAATATTTTTGTCCAACTTTATGGGTCAAAGACCACACTGTGCCTTGTCTCTCAAATCAGGCTCGTGCAGCAAAGACGTTTACTGGGTCAAGCATTAATTTGTCCACTGCAGTATTTTTGCGAAATTTAAAAAGGGTGTGTAAATAAATATTGTTTAGGTAGACATTTTAATTAGAGATTTCTTTAAAGTTCAGGCCAAGCCTGTTTTGTTAATGAGGCTGCAGACTCATTAAAAAACCGCTGTGTATACAAAAAAAAACACATAGGTACTGATCAAGACAACAAAGGTCCAGCAAATTAACTAAATTACTCCAGGGTTTATAATGAACATTTATTTTTGGTAAGTTTACATATTTTATATTTATTTATTTATACACTCAGAAAAATCCCATCTTGTAAAATTAATAAGAAATTATTTTAATTTAAAAAATTGCCTTTTAAAATATTAAAAGTAAAAACTTTATATTTTAGTTATGAATAATATTCATTTAAAAAAATAATTTTTACACCAAAACGTTTTTCACTTTAAAGTAAAAGTATTGCCCCTAACTTTCTTATTTTAATGTTTTCTTAATAAAATTATAATATTTCCCTTTATATTGTTGAAAAATATCAATATATTAAAAGAGTTCTTTTTAAAATAATCTTTTTTTGTATTCAAATCATTTACAAGTTTAAGTTATTTAAAAGGAAACATTTTTTAAATTACAATCAATATTTTTATTTTTACAATAGCTTATAAAATTAAAAAATATCTTTTTGAATTAACAAAAAACACTGTCGGAGCAAAAACATATTGGTTTTCTTTTAAATCATATGACTTTTGTTTGATTTTACAACGATTTTTCTTTCTTTCATTACACAAAGTCATGGGGAGCCCCAAATAAGCTATATGCTTGTGCTAGGGGCTCTCCATTAATTTTATTAAAAATGTATTCTTTACCTTATTGGTAAGTTAAGGGGTTATACTGATTTTTGGATTCAAGAAATCGATTTTTTTTTTTGCGTTTTTATACTTCCTAATATGTGTAGAATACGGTCCTAAAATATTTTGACGAAATTCTTCTTTAAAAAGTTAGACATGCACTCTAAAACACATACTGCGTTAGTTTTATTTATGTCAACCCCTCATAACTTTTGAATAATATCAACTTCAAATTGGAAACACCTAAATAAGACAACAAACCATATTTTGGCATATTTTAGATATTTTTAGCTTTAAAATAGGGGAGATTTTTTTAATGGAAAGAGGGGTCGTGTAATACATCAGTTTAAAGCAAATAAAGTTCTCTATTTGACCATATATTTTTTAATTTTTTCTAAGGTTTTTATTTTTCAATTTTTTTTGGCTAAAAATGCCATTCTTTAATTTTTTTTTATAAAATTTTATTTATGTATATTATTTAAAATTAGTTTAAAATTGTAATTTAGAAATTTTAATTATGCAATTAAGCATTTTTCAAAAATTATTTATTTATTTATTTATTTATTTAATGGTTTAAAGTCATTCTGTGACCTTATTTTAAGATTTTAAAGAAATTTTGACGAAAACTCTCATTTCCAACCCTATTTGAAAGTTTAAACCCCTAAAAAATGTTTAAAAAAAAAACAAAAAAAAATATGTGATCAAATAGAACTTTTTATAAGCTTTAAAAGGATGTATCACACGACAACTATTAACTCGTTTTTCTCAAAATGGTATTTTTCAAAACGGTTTCAGCGATTGAAAAAAACTATTTAACATATTGACTTAAATCTTTCGACAATTTGTCGAAAATCGTGTTTTTTTCCAAAAGCTTGTTATTTATTTTTTATTTACCCATTTTACCCGTTTTTGGCCGAAAAAATTGCATTTTTTTTTTCACTTAAATACGCGTGAAATTTTTTGTTGTTGGAAATTTGACTTATTTTGCCACTAGCGAACTAAAGGATGTAATTTTTAACAAGACTCTTTGTGATTTGTTTGTTTTAGATCAATGGAGTCGGAGCTATCGCTTGCTGCACATTTATTTATGACGGCAAAGAAAATGAATAATTTTTTTTTGTAAACTTTAAGAATTGCCTAATACTTAAAAGTTTTGTGTATAAAAATAATACAGGTTTTCTGAAAAAAAAATAAATCTAAAAATCGTCAATTTTTCGCCTCAAAAATCGAAACAACCCCTTATTTATTTATTTTTTTTAATTTATTTATTTGTTTATACTCTTTAGGGACCCAATTAATTATACATTTTTTATATTTGGTTTTTAAAAAGTTTTATGTCAAGCGGCGAAGCGGCGAGTGCGCAACTTTTCCTAAGTTCATGATTGCTTTACGACTCGAGTAATATACTATACTTTTTCTCCGACCATGAAAACAAAACTCAAAATGTTTGTCTGAAAAATTCATTAAAAATCCAAAAACAAAAAAGAAATTTATCATAGTTCTCGACTTTCTGACCAAATGTCTCTGCGGGCACAACTCACAAAATGTAAAAGTTTAGGTTCTAGAAAACTTTGAAGATCTCGAGCAACTCCAAATTTTTTGCTGTCAAATTCGGTTTGAGAACACAAAAAAAGTAAGTCTTGTTAAGAGTAACTGACTTTATTACCTTTCTTGTGTTAGTAAAAAAAAATCTAAACATTTTTATTGTTTTTTTTTTACGTTTCTCGACGTTTTATATCCAAAAATTATGATTTCCATAAAAAAAATCTGTCGGTCTGTGTCCGGGAATCTTGTGTCCACGATAACTCAAGAACGCTTTGAGCTAAAGACTACAAATTTAGACCATGGTTTAATTATGCAAAGTTCTAGGCTGGGATTGTTATTGAGGTGGAGTAAGAGGGTAAAATGTGGTAAGGGAATGTTCAAGTATTACGTAACGCAAATTTTGCTATTTACATGGGCATAACACTCCAAAATGACCCCCCCCCCGTAGAAGCGTTAAGTAATACTTGAACGTTCCCAAAAAACATTTAAAAAATTTTTTTTAGATTACTTTTTGTTTTACAAAAACAGAAACTTTTTTGAAAAAATTTTTGAATTTTTTTTTAAATTTTTTTTTAAAGGTTTTTATTGTTTTTTTTTTTTCAAATTCCAAACCTAGGCTTTTGGGAAAGTATTATTTTGTTGACAGAGGTATTCTTTTGTGTGCCTGTGAAATCTATTAATTTAAAATTATAAAATTATTTATTTTATGTAAATTGTTTCTATTATTATATTAAATGTTTAATAAATAAATTATAAAGCTTTGTGTGGACCGACAATTTAAATAAATGCTTCTGCTGTATTGTGAATATTCAATATTTTGTCATTTAAAACTGCTGACTGTATAATTTAATTATATTTTAATAGTAAAATAATCAATAATCAATATTTTTGCAGAATAATTAAGCCGAAAAGTATAATGTCATGACATGTCATTAGATATGGGTCCTTCTATTTGATCCCAACTATGTAAATATTAAGAATTTTTAATGACTAAAAAAAGGTCTCACCTCTGAAAAATAGCTTTACCCTAAGAGAAAATAATCAATAATCAATATTTTTGCAGAATAATTAACCCGAAAAGTATAAAATGTCATGACATGTCATTAGATTTGATCCCAACTATGTAAATATTAAGAATTTTTAATGACTAAAAAAAGGTCTTCACCTCCAAAAAATAGCTTTAAGCCTGAGAGAAAATAATCAGTGATCAATATTTTTGCAGAACAATTAACCCGAAAAGTATAAAATGTCATGACATGTCATTTGACTGAAAAATAGCTTTAACACTGAGAAAAAATTTTACTCACTTATCACGTAAATAACTATTAAATTACCTAGTTGGACTTTGATTTTATCAAATTAATCAATAACGACAAAATAATGGAAGTTCATAATTAATTATAATTAGCTAATAAAGAATTGAAATTATAGTTGGTTTTTACAAACCCTTTTATTATGATAATTATATCATATACTGACCTAGATTTTTACCAAAATAAACTTTTCGGTACATCCAAAAATTATATACTTTTCTTTTATAGTTAATGGTGCAATAAAGATACAACCGAGTTACAACCCATTCCTTTACTTTGGGAAAAATATGTGACGCTTTATACAAAAAGGGATCTTATTACTAGCTTACTAGAAAAATAGATCTGTTGGTCCTTTTTGCCTGCCCTTGATATACTTCTTAACATAATACGGTCCCACAACGAAAATGTACTTCTTTCTGACATAACCTATCTTGAAGCATTTTTTTCCTGATTCCAAATCTTTTTTCAGATTTGGGCTAAGACCTCACAGTTTTTATATACGGTGTTTAAGAAAAAACACATTTTTTTAACTACAGGGTGATCCATAACTCGCGTAGAGAAATTTTAGAGGTACATACAAAAATATGAAAAAAAGGTCCTATAAAGGTTGGTTCGAAAACGAACCCTACGGGAGCTACCGCCTTTCTAAGAGTGCCCCTAAAAAATAGTTTTTATTTAATATGTCTTTTACCCTATTAACCACAGTAACGAATTTTTGCACATGCCTTAGCATTGATAAAAGCTATTATTTTATGTGATTTTTATTTGGTAATTTTAACCAGGGACGGGGGTTATCTCACGTTTTTGCCCCAAACTTTTTTATCTGTATTTTTTTGACATTTTCTCAATAAAATATAATTCTTTAGTTTAAAATACATAAAAAAGGTACTCCCAGTATAACCATAAAACCAATCGTTTTCGAGAAAATTGAAGAAAGAGATTTTTTCACGTTCTGATCATCAAAAATAGGAACTAAAAATAACGCCAATAAACATTTTAATATTTCAAGGCGATTCAACATTAAAAACTATAAAAAAAAGTTCCTATACACTAAGGTTCTAAATTCAGTTTTAAGAGTACTACCGGATCTTAAAATGTAACCCTTCCCAATTGGGAGTAGCTCCCTTAAAATCCATTTGTGATCATTTGTGTATGGAAACTTTTTTTATAATTTTTAATGTAGAATCGCTTTGCATTAATAATATATTTATTGGCGCGATTTTTAGTTCCTATTTTTGATGCTCAAAACGTGAACAAATCTCTAACTACGGTGTTAAAAAAGTACCTTTTTTATGTATTTTTTAACTAAAAAATCATATTTTATTGAGAAAATGTCAAAAAAATACAGTTAAAAAAGTTTGGGGCAAAAAAGTTGCATAGCCCCCCCATTTTGCACTCCCTGGTTAAAATTACCAAATAAAAATTACACAAAATGATAGCCTTTATCAATGTTAAGGCATGTGCAAAAATTCGTTACTGTGGTTAATAGACTAAAAGAGATATTAAATAAAAACTCTTTTTTAGGGGCACTCTTAGAAGGGCCCAGCCCTTAGGGCTCGTTTCAGTACCAACCTTTATAGGAACTTTTTTTCTTATTTTTGTATGTAGAATCACCCCTAAAATTTCTCTATTCTAGTTCTGAAACACCCTGTATCTGTAGATCTTGCATTTATAAATATTTTTATCAAATACATACAGATAATAAGGCAATTACCAGCTGTATTTTAAATATATAAACTCAATAATAACCCCCGCGTGGCTTTTAATTTATTGACTGGATAATTATTCATTTTACCCACTCAACTGTCACTTGTCAAATTATTTTCTTGTAAATGTCATTAAAATTTTTAATAAAAATATGAATTCCGAAGCTATTTATTGGATAAAACCTTGTATGGCACTCATGGGTAAACCGATATTGCCCTCTCGAAAATTAACCTGCTTGGCTGACGCCCCAGGTTAATTTTCTCATGGGCAATATCTTACTTTACCCACTAGTACCATAAATAACTATTTAATTAAATTTGGGTGACTTATGAAAAAAGGATGTGCCTTGAAGATGTTAAAAGATTTTTTCAAATATCTATCCTATTTTTTTTAACTGAGAAAATTTTTTTTTACTGTCAAATTTTCAAAAGATATATTTTTTAACGTAATGAGAATTGAAATATTCTGTATTTATCTGGCTGTATTTTGTTTTTCAAATTTTTAACGGGCAGCTTCTAGAAGTGAGTCTACATCAATTTTAAGTGCGCTGTGCAGGAAATTTTAACAACAATATGACCCACCAAAATTTTAAAATAAAAATTTTTAGGTCTCACCCCCCAAATTTCTTTACTGGGGTAAGAGTATCAACCCTGATTTTTTCATAATTTTGAAAAAATGTAGAGGTCGCTCACAGCAATTTTTTAAAATGTTATGTATCTTTAGTTTGCAATGAAAGTGCAAAGAAATTCCTGAAAAATAAAATTAAATTGCCTAATAACCGAATTTATTTTTCAAAAAAGCTAAAAAAATATATACATATTATTTTTTTCTGGATACCCCGTATATACATTAAAAAATAGTGGTTTTAATGTGGGAACATATTGGGTTATAGGCATAATTTTTTTCGACAATGAAAAAAATTTTTTGTACCTGTCATTACGCCTAAAATGAAGCAATGTAGTGAATTTTCGAATTTAAAAGGGCACAGCTCCGCCATTTTGAAAGAAAACATTTTGATTCTTTTAGGTTTTTCATTTGCTATTCCTGTATACCGTGCCGTGTTGAAAAAATAAAAAAAATCCTTGTGTCTTGAAAAAAATTAAAAAACCAGAGACATAACTTTTTAAAAAATTGCTGTGAGCGACATTTTTTTCAAAAATTATGAAAAAAATCAGGGATGATACTCTTACCCCACTGAACAAATTTGGTGGGTGAGACTTCAAAATTTTTTATTTTAAAATTTTGGTGGGTCATACCGGTGTTAAAATTTCCCACACGACGCAATTAAAATTGATGTTGCGCCACTTTTAGAAGCTTCCCGTTAAAAATTTGAAAAATAAAATACAGCCAGATAAATACAGAATTCACGAGGTGGTTTCATCCTGATATTATTGGTATTATTATAATAAAATAAATAAATTGTATATTGTTGGAAAAAATTATTTTAGATTGTTGCCTGATGCATTTTGAAGTTTTCTATACAAATAACTTCATCTTCGGAGGCTTAAGACATGTCACACACCATTTTTGTGACATGTCTTAAGCCTCCGAAGATGAAGTTATTTGTATAGAAAACTTCGAAATGCATCAGGCAACAATCTAAAATAATTTTTTCCAACAATATACATTGGTATTGACAATATACAATTTATTTATTTTATTAAATACAGAATATTTTAATTTCCATTTAGTTAAAAAATCCATATTTTGAAAATTTGACAGCAAAACAAAAAAAAAATCACTTAAAAAAAATGGAGGTCGATGTTTAAAAAAATCTTCCAAAGTCTTAAAAGCAAATTCTTTTTTATAAGTTGATTGAAAAATATTCATAAAAGCAAATTCTACAGTCATTTTAAAAAAGGTATTTTTTTTTCTTAAACATCCTGTATATAAAAAGTGTGCGGTCGTGCCCAAATCTAAAAAAAGATTGAGAATCAGGAGAAAAAATGCTTTAAGATGGGCTATGTCAGAAAAAAGTATGCTTCAAAAATATCATTTTGTAGGTTAGTATAATATAGTCCTAACGAGGATTTTTAAAGAAAAATTCAAACATCGGTCTTCAGTTCGGTAATATCTGTATTTAATACTAAATATCCTTACCTTCTTTTAGATTTTCAAAATTATTTTTAATAAGGATATAGTAAATTTTCAATTTAGCTAGCTTTGGCTTTGTAAATCAAAAGCAACAATTAAAAGCCCCAATACCACTTTTTAGAAACACAGAACTTGTAGATTTGTAACGTCATCTAAGCTAAATTATAGCTGTCCTTCCATCTCGGAAAGCTGCTGAGGTCACAACGCACTGTTAGTGTATTGTGAAGTCATCATCTTAAAAATTAATTTCTAAAAAATAAAAGTAATATTTTTATTTCAGCACCCAAGAGTCCAACCAACCTTATTTTATTTTTTATACTAAATAAAATCTTGTTAAACTTTAAGCGTTAAGTAATAATCAAATAACGCCTTATGGTAAAATCACATAAAAAAAAAGTCACACGTCGAAATGATAAACTCCTCATTTTTGGAAGTTGGTTAAAAATTATTTAAATTTTGCAACCATTTTAAAGCCCCCATATTGAATTTTTTAATTTTGACAGTTAATTCGGTTTTAGCAAACATAAAAAACAATGCTGGTTGTGAATCCATTCGATTCAGGCAAGTATTTTTGCCAATTTCGCCAATTTAAAAATTTTTGGTTTGCGGATTCAGATTCAGCGGATACAAATACGTAAGAAAATTGTAAAAAGAATTGGCGCGCAGGAAAATAGGAGGAATGTAAGATAGAATTTTTCATATAGAACTTATAATATTGCATCAAAATTTTTATATTTATAGAGCTAACCGAAACTGCTACGAAAATTCTTAAAAATTACTTAAAAAAATGTCCCACGTTTGATAAAGATGAGATTTCCTAGGATTTCCTTATAAGATTACCTTCAAGATTTCCTTCAATTTGTGCACTTGAATCCCTCAGCGGTTTACTTTTCATCTATTACTAAAATCTCATTTTTACCCTTTCACATGGATAAGTCCCTTTTCGTTTAGAATGTCACACATGATAGATGAGGGTAATCCATAATATAATGTTCGTTTATAGAGGGAATAAACCTACATTTTGTGGTTACATACCTGTTGATCTATTTCTGCAACGCTTTGTCAAATTAGGCTTGCAGGAAAGGTAGAGCCGAGCTATACATAAAGGTATATAAATCCCAGGAGAAATCCCGAATTTGTGCGGATATAGCGTCAAATTTCTGTCCAAATTTATTTAGTAACCAGACAAATTATTGCTAATACAAGTATTTAACATAAATCTACGAGGGCTGATCCATTTTACAATGAAAGGACAATAAAACTTATTTTCCTACGATCTCCTATGAAAATGACATTAACCTCTTCAATACCATTTCGCCAACGGTGGCGAAATGAGAAATTTGCAATTTAGCTTAACCGGCAAAAGTTTGATATAATGGTTTAAGTCCGTGGCATTTTAAATGCTCGTTACTGTACACCCTAAATTGTGGCGATTTGCCTTTTGGGAACAAGTGAATAGATAACAGTGACCACATCAATAGATGGTACCATGCTTTTATATCTATCTAACGTTTTATTTAAGAATTAACAGCATACAGAATACACACTGCTAATGATTCCCAAAAAGGATGAAATGGTACTATTCACTGTTTCCTTTCCTGTTCATTTGATTTTAACGACAGATAGATAACTTTCTTATATATATTTCGGTTATTAACCGACAAACGTGCAGTATATATTTTTAACGACTGTCGATTCTTAACTTAGAAAAATATATGTTTTGCACTAGGAAAAAAGTTTACACTGTGTGCTTTAATTTTATTTTATTTTCATTTATTTAGTTTTTACGAGCAAACTAAGCAAAATTAAAAAATATTGTTATATATATATATATATATATATATATATATATATATATATATTTGTAGAAAATTTTATTATCTACCAATTAAGTTTTATAAAATTTTTATATATTTTAATAGCTTTGACACAAATAAACAATTTAGTAAACTCTGTACTTTAATTTTAAGCTTTTAAATTTTTTTTTTTGACAGTCCTTCGCATATGGATTTTTGAATACCTCGTATATTTTTTATAATGCCCTAAAATTTTCAAATACCTACTATTTTTTTCAAAGATTTTGAAAAACGTCATTATTTCCTGTACTCTCAAAAATCTTAGGTGCTAGAATTCTTCTAGTGTGAGATTCGGATTCTGCGCCCCCGAATTAGTAAGACAAATTTACTTTCAGATCAGGGCAAAAAAAAGAGATTATTTAACTAGTGTAATCAGTACATTTTGTAGCTCAGTTAAAATTCAGTTATTATCCAGGGAAAAAAAATTATGCTATGGTTAATTAACATGTAGATTTGTTAATTAAATAATTAATTTGTTAATTAATATTTAATTTATGTGGAAGGTTCAAGTGTAAATAATGGCTAATAAAGGTGAGTAAACAATTGCAGTCAAATTTGGAAAATTTATTTAATTGTAAAATTATTAATTGTTAACCAATACAAATATATTCAGAAATTATACACACTGATTTAATAATTTTATCTGGCGGACCCAGAAAAAACATCGTTTTGCTTTTAAAAAAGTATTGAACAATATATAGTTCTCCGCATGAAACAAAGTCTCCGACGGAAGGGGGAGGTATTATGTGCGCTCGTTTTTTTTTTTGGTCAAAAGCGTTATAAGCAGTGCCCGGCGTATTTTCAGTTATAGTCCAGTCTTCAGGTCAATAAAATAGGCTTTTTAATTCAGGGAGTTTTGATTGTCGGTTTACTGGGTAAGGTTTAGGGCCACAAATAAAAAAAACAATTTTGCGACGTTGAACTCTATTTGGAACTTTATTAACTAATTTTTTAACATTTCACAAAAAACGGATTTTTCAAAATATCTCAAGATCGGTGCGTCCTATGACAAAAAAACGTTTTATATGAAAATAAAGAAGAAACAAATTTACAACATTTTTTTGTTTTATGTATTTTTTTGTACGACTTATAGCTAATTCACAGCATCGCCTGAAACGTTACACTATAGAGTTCTAGATTTTATTTTTTTTTAATCAAAATTTTTCTTGACTTGTCGGTTAGGCATGTGACATGCCGAATATCCCTTAGAACATTTTGGGTAAAAATAAATAAAAAATCTTTCTGGGTCTTTCTTTTTAATTTACCTAAAATTTAAATTTTATAATAATTCACAGATTTTTTGCCTCATTATACCGAGATTTTCGATTGAAAATCACCATTAAATTAGGCATTAAAAAACTTTCCTAAACGAGTCATAAAGAAACATTGTGTCGTACAAAAAAATACATAGAACAAAAAATTTTGGAAATTTGGTCCTAGGATCCTCTTTATTTTCATATGGAACGTTTTTTTCCTAGGATGCACTGACTTGAGATATTTTTTAAAATCCATTTCTAGTGAAAAATAAGTTAAAAAAATGACAGTTTCAAATCGAGTTCAAAGTCGCAAAATTTATTTTTATGTGCGGCCTTAAACCCTACAATAAACCGAAAATCAAAACTCCCTGAATTATTTCCAGGTAAAGCCTCTTTTGTTGACCTGAAGACTGGACTATAACTGGAAATAAGCCAGGTACTGGTTATAAGGCGTGCGTGGCTTGAACAGGCCTCTCACTTGCACACACATTCCACGCATATTTCCAGTAGCTACAGATCCGTGAGTCAAAGTATATTTAGAATTTAGAATGAAACTTCCATGTATTATAACAAAGTATTAATTTTGACCCGGTATATACTTAAGGGATCTTTCTTCAAATTAAAAAAAAATAAACATTTTTTTTTGTATAGAAATAAAAAGATATCATTGTAAAATTTTGAAGTTATGTTTATATTCAAAAAATACAAAAAAACATAGATTTTTAAAGTGCCTTTTTTGGTCATAATTTTTTTTAACCTCAAAAAACGGTAGTCGCCATGATTCCGGCCGTTTGGATCGAAAAAATCCAAAAAAAAAAAACTCGAAAATGTCTTGCGTTAGTAAATAATTATTACTTTTTTTACGTTTCTGGTGTTTTTATATGCAAAAAACATGATTTCCGTTCCAATTTCCGTAAAAAAAAATTCTGTCTGTCGGTCTGTGTGTCCGGGAAATTTGTGACCACGAACTCTTCGGGCTAAATACTTCAAATTTGGACCATAGGTTGATTATCCAAAGTTCTAGGCTGGGATTGTTTTTTGTAAAAATCGGATTAAGGGGGTAAAAACAATTTTTTTCAAAAACATTTTTTTTTTTTTTATTTTTCGTTTTACTAAAAAAGAAACAAAAAAATTGAAAAAAAAAAAAAAATTTGAAAAAAATTTTTTTTTCGTTTTTGATTTTAATAAACCTAGGCCTATAGGGGAACGTGTTGTTTTGTTGGCAGCAGTATTTTTTTGTGGGCCTGTGTGATTATTTGCAATTTTGGCGAAGGCGCTTATGCAGTAATTCCAATTATATTAATAAATACAGCCATGGGATAAGTTAGGGAAAGGTGGATCAGCAATAAAATGGCATGTGTAAGAGGATATGAAGCAAAACTGTAAAGCATGAGAATTTAGGGAAAAAGTGAAAAAGGGTATTAAAGTATTTACTCAAAATATTTAGGATACGACAACGAAAAGTACTGTTTCAAGGCGATTACAGAGATTGCCAGTCGACCTCGGAAAGCGAGGTTGGCAACCGTAATCACCTTAAAAACAGTTTTCGTCTGTGCATCATATACTACATATTTTTCATTCGATTTTAATTTTAATAGTGAAGTCATATAAGCGGAATTTTTTATGAATAAGGAAAAATCTGGTAATAGCCCAATTTTTTTTCTAATTTGTTCTAGATATCCAAAAGAGTCTATAACTCGATTTTTTCCATTCTCTGCAGGGCGCAAGCTATCTTTTTTGTTACTTAAAAAAAAAATAATAATTTTTTCATGTTTCCGTTTTAGTTTTTTTTTAATTTTCTCTTCTCCTATGGGTCCAATTGCGACGATTTACAAAGTATTATGTTCGTTATACATGTCCGTTTAAAACTGTCAAAAATGTTTTTTCTAACACAATTTCATAACCTAAAAAAAAATTAAAACCGTTGCTTTTGGTACTTTTTTGTATTTTTTTGTAATTTTGTCCAGAATTTGTATATTTGTTAAGGTGTACTTCCAATAGATATAAATAAGTAAACCAAATTTGGTTTTAAAATATAGCTTAAATCGGTCCATGTGCTTAATTATAAAAAAAAAAGAATTTGCTAGCCATTTTTGGGCAAAGTATCATACGCCCCACTTTTTTTTAAACGTAGGTTTGTAGTAAAAAATCTTATTTTTCTTTAGATACAATAGAATAAAAAATACTTTCCCCTATAGGCCTAGATTCATTAAAATCAATAACAAAACAAAAAAAAAACAAAAATAAAAAACAAATTTTTTCAAAAAAAAAATTTAAAAAAGTTTCTTTTTTTGTAAAACGAAAAATAAACTGAAAAAAATACGTTTTCGAAAAAAATTGTTTTCACCCCATTTTACCCAACCCGATTTTTACGAAAAACAATCCCAGCCTAGAATTTTGGATAATCAACCTGTGGTCCAAATTTGAAGTCTTTAGCCCTAAGCGTTTTTGAGTTATCGTGGTCACAAATTTCCCGGACATAAAGACCGACAGACCGACTGCCGACAGACAGATTTTTTTTGCGAAAATCATATTTTATGGATATAAAACGTCCAGAAAGGTAAAAAAAGCAAAATTTTTCGATTTCTTTTACTAAAGCAAGACTTTTCTTGGAGAAAGTAAAATAAGTTTTCAAACTTCAGCGTTTTCGATAGTTTTTCTTATATCTTAAAAAAATCCTACTTTAACAGATCTGCATATATGCGACAATTTATCTTAGATTGTTTAAAATGGGCATGTGGAATCACATTTGAAATCCAGCGCAGATTAGTGGTTAATTTGGCTTTTATAAAATATAATTGGATTTTTAATATTAATTCTATTATGCGTTACAGTTTTCCCTGCTTGAATGCATTCAATTAAAATATCGCGATGCGCTTTGTAATTTATAATGAAGTTTTTGGTTTACTATCAATTAAAAATTTATGCACATCCGACCGTATAAATTAATTAGTCCGATTTATAATTATTATTATTTTACGATTTTGTAAATTAGATACTTAATTTTCTCATTATGGCTTAGTACCAGCGATTATTTTAACAGGCAATGGAAAATTACATTTTTGCACGACCAAGACTAAAACCTAATTTTACGCTTTCATTTTTGGGACTAAACTTGCCGTTTTTCTCCCTAAGGAATAAAAATCACGGCAACCTTGATAATATTAAAATATTATACTTACTGTGTGCTTTGCTGGTTCAAAAAATAGGTTTGGTGGTGTTTTGTAATAAATTAGCGATTCAAACCAATTTATTTGATTTTAACAAAGAAAACTTTAAAAATAACATTGTTATAACAATTTATACATAACTTAAAATTTATCATCTTCGTCCATTTTTTTGACGTTTGTGTCAACCATATTAAAAAACAATTGAAATCGCGATAGCCATGAAACTGACTTTTCGCAATTTACAGGCATTTTGATTAAATTACGAAAATAAAACAACCGATTTTAGACGCATGGTTTTTAATTTTAATTTTACCTACCTACCTAAATTATGTTTGGTCCTGCAAAAAATAGTGTATATACCTCTGGACTAAACTTGGCTGTTTTAGTCCCTTGCATTTCTGTTTCCCTCGCTCGCTACGCTCGCTCAGGAAACACTAATGCAGCGGGACTAAAACAGCCAGTTTAGTCCCTTGGTATATAAATAACTATTTTACATTACAATTCACGTACAATTTGACGTTTCTATAGTTCTATAGGATACAAAAAACTTTGATTTGAAATATTTTACCGTCTTTTTTTTAATGGTAACGAAATTCATAAAAACTGAAAAAAAAAACAAGAAAATAAATCTTTTTTACCCTAAACCGAAGTTGAATATTTATTGTTAAACTGTTAAATATCAAGTTAAATAATATGTATAACAATCAAGCCAAAAATCGACTTAAACTATACAGTGCGATCTAAAAGTCTTTAAAATGATGTACCACACTACTCCCCTTTCCATAAGAAAAATCCCCTCCATGCCCCCCTACCCATATTTTAAGAGCTGAAAGTGTCAAATATAGCTAAAAGATAGTTTAAGTTGTCTTATTTAAGAGTTCTAAATTTGAAGTCGATATCTCAACTCGTTCAAAATTTAAGAGGAGGGGTGACTTTTGGACCGCACTTTATAGTTCAAGTCTATTGTTCGCTTGATTGTTATACATATTATTTAACTTGATATTTAAAAATTTAACAATAAATATTCTACTTCGTTTTAGGGTAAAAAATATTTATTGTCTTGTTTTTTTTTTCAGTTTTTATAAATTTTGTTACCATTTGGAAGGTAAAATATTTCAAATAAAAGTTTTTTGTATCCTAATAGAACTATAGAATAGATAAACGTCAAAAAATCTAGGGTGAAGATACTTTAGGGTGGGAGATATTTCAGCCAAGGTGTGAATTTTCAGCTGATCAGTCAAGTAAAGTTTCACAAAAATCGGGGACTCGGCATCTTGAATTCGAAAACAAATCAAGACCAAGCACGATAATCTTGAGTAGACATTAAGTTTAAGAGACTTTCCAACGCAAACCAAGAGTTAATCCTGTTAGTTGGACGTCTCAACATTATAAAACCAACAGTAAAATCTCAGGTGCTCGGTTTCGGAAAATAATGGAATTGATCCCTCAAAAATGGCCATAGTCGACTTAATAGTTCTTTATTTTCTACTATATAAGTTTTGAAAAGAGCATGTTCACAGAAATTTTCTATTGATTTCCATTTCAGAAGTAAGTGTCACTAAGGCTATTTTTAGCTTATTTTCTCAAAAAATATATGCTATCTATTAATGACAAATTATTTGTCAAATACTTACCTATTCTTTTTTTTTTGAGATAAAATAGAGGGTCAGCTAGCTTTTATACTGTTAAATTCATTTTTAGCGCAGAAAAATATGTAAGAAAAATATAGTCTGACATTATTTTTTTCGTGGGCTTGTTTAATTCTTCTGTTTTTTTTCTTGTTCTTTATGTAACTAAACTAAAGGTATAATCTTCTTTATAGAACAATAAAAAATAAATTAAAAACAGTTGGAGTAAATATAGTTATAGTTATATTATAGGAGGCTGCTGCTGGCATCTCAGCGTTGACACACAATCTTCAAGCAAGTCAAACTAACCTAATAGCTATTTATATATCAAGGGACTAAACTGGCTGTTTTAGTCCCGCTGCAGGAGGACTAAAACAGCCACGTTTAGTCCTGAGGTATATACACTATTTTTTGCAGGACCAAACATAATTTAGGTATGTAGATAAAATTCAAATTAAAAAACATGCGTCTAAAATCAGTTGTCTTATTTTCGTAATTTAATCAAGATGCCTGTAAATTGCGAAAAGTCAGTTTCATGGCTATCGCGATTTCAATTGTTTTTTTGATATGGTTGACACAAACGTCAAAAAATAGACGAAGATGATAAATTTTAAGTTATGTATAAATTGTTATAACAATGTTATTTTTAAAGGTTTTCTTTGTTAAAATCAAATATATTGGTTTGAATCGCTAATTTATTACAAAACATCACCAAACCTAATTTTTGAACCAGCAAAGTACATAGTAAGTATAATATTTTAATATTATCAAGGTTGCCGTGATTTTTATTCCCTTGGGAGAAAAACGCCAAGTTTAGTCCCGAAAATAAAAGCGTAAAATTAGGTTTTAGTCTTGCAAAAAATATTTTATTTTGACATAACCTTGGGTAAAATCAATTGTTTTTTGCGCTGGCAATGTCGCTGCAACAGATCTATAGACTATGGCCTATTTGTTAAATAATTCGTTTTTGCAAATATAATTATCCAATTTAAAACGAAATATTAGCATATCAAACAAATAAAAATTGTAAAAATGGGAATATTATTGTTCAGGTAATAAATAAAAGACCGTATGGTATAATTCATGGCTGGCAATTTATTTACCAAATTAAAATAGGGTATGTCCATAGTTATGGCAGTAACTTACGGTTGAGACATACTTTTTTTACTACACACTAAAATACACTGCCCAGTAAAAAAGCTTTCCCGTTTTACACCTCCGCGCGTAACATAGATTTTTTATTATTAGATTTTATTTAGCAACCTTAAAAATATACCAATTGTCACGAAAACTACCCCCCGCCTGTTAGGGGGTGCAGTTAGAACTTTGTTATTATCAGATTCTCTTTCAGAAACCCTAAAAACCCCAATACACCAATTTTCACAAAAACTAACCCCACTCCACAGGGGGTGAAATTAGGAAATTTTTATTAAAAGATTCAGTTTTAGCGACCTCAAAAACCCCAATATTTAAATTTTTAAGAAAACTACCCCCTGCCCCTCAGGGGGTGGAGTAAGAATTTTTTTATTATCAGATTCACTTTCAACAACCTGAAGAACCCCAATATACCAATTTTCACGAAAACTACCGCCCGCTCCTTTGGGGGTGGAGTTAGAATTTTTTTTAATCAGATTCACTTTCAGCAACCTCAAAAACCCAAATATGCCATTTTTCACAAAAATTACCTCCCAGCCCTCAGGGGGTGGATTTAGAAATTTTTATTATCAGATTTACTTTCAGCAACCTCGAAAACCCCAATATACCAGTTTTCACGAAAACCACCCCCCACCCCTTAGGGAGTGAAATTAGAAAAAAAATATTCATATTCGCCAACCCCAAAAACCCCTATATACCAATATTGACGAAAATATTTAAAAATATTTACCCCCTTACCCCAAGGGTGGAGTTTGGAAATTATTATCAGATTCAATTTCAGCAACCTCAAAAACCCCTATATAGCAATTTTCAAATTTTTCTAAAAAAAAAGTATTTTTCCCCATTTGCCCCCCTTGCCGCTCCCCAATGTTCAGCAAAAATAATCCCGAGCTAGAACTTTTGGTAACATACCCGTATGTCAAATTTTAAGTCTCTAGCTTAAAGCGTTCTTAAGTTATCGTGCCCACAAGATTTCCCGACCGACCCACCGAGCGACAATTTTTTTTATGCTTGAAATTGATTTATATTGACATAAAACGTCATAAAACGCAAATATACGCAAATAAAATTTTTGAACATTTTTGCCGAATACAATGCTTTCCGAAATTTTGAAAATTTTCAAAATGGGAAAGCAAAATTAAGTGTAAACTTTTACGCTCGATTTACACTCAAACGGGTACGTATTTATCACACCGACGAGTGTAATAGTATATTCTATAACTAGTATGGATAAGACAATATTCCGCGAGAGTGGAAAGTTTGTCATACGAGCCGGCAGGCGAGTATGACGGTCCCGCGAGCGCGGAATGACTATTCCATACTTTAATATGAAACACTGTATGGCTTTAAACTGACAAGGTTAAAAACAATGTTTTTTTTGTGACTCGAAATTGTATATGCAACAAAACACATATTTTTAAATAAAGCGATTAATGTTATTTAATAATTTTCTCAAATCAGTACTTAAAAAAGATTTTTATTTAATTTTAGCACATATTTACAAATTATAATGCAAAAATTGAAGGTTATGTCAGATTGTTGGGTTAAGTGTAAGAATATTGGGTTAAGTGTAAGAATAGCCATAGGCTAAACTTCGCCCTTTTCTTTAAGAAATAAAGGCTATTATTATTATTATTATTATTATTATTATATATCAGGTTTAAATATTTAACAATAGATGGAGCAGTTTCAATTTTTTGAAATAAATTGATAAAAAATATTAAGAAAAACTAATAAACTTTATGTAATTTTAAGGCAAAACTTTAAATTGCATTAAATTATTGAATATTTGGATTCATTCTGTGTTTGAAAAGTGTATTTGCTTACATTCTAAAGCAGTCGTAGAAAAATAATATTTCCGCAGCAGGTGGTTAAAAAAAGTGGTAAACTTCAGAGTGCAAAATTTACACTCAGTAAATCAGTTTTACCATTACAATTACATTAAGATGAGAAACTGTTTAGAATCTTTTTGTAGAGTTTTTTTACCACCTTGAAATTTTTTACTGTGTACTAGCATTCAAACTTACCAATATTCACTTTAATTAAGTTGTAAAACCGTTTCCAACCTTTCGTAAATGTTTTAAAATCAAAATAGACTCAAATTCGTAAAAATTTTCGCCTATGATAACACTAGGCAACACGGTTTCTTGCCCTGATTGAAGTCATATGTTTTTAAACTAATTTTGGGTCGCTGAAACCGAATCTGACCTTAGAATATTTCTATTACCTAAGTTATCTGAGAAAAATGAGATAAGAATGTTAAAAAATAATTATTTTATCCCTCTTTTGTTCTAAAATCATGGGAGATAAAAATATTCCGAGGACAAATTTAGATTCGGCGACTCAATATTAGTTAAAAAATACCCAACATAGAACATGGAAACTTTAATTTCATAGGTAGAATAAATGGGGATATTATGAAAAAAAATATTAAAAAAAAATGGATAATGTGACAAAACTAAGTAGGTGTGGAGGGTAAGGAGAAGGGTGCATAAGGGGACAAGTTTATCGCCACGTACTCATGCTAAAAATTGTCAAAAATCATTACTAGGGGGTCAAAAATGAACTAAATAATGTTACGTAATATGGTTCTTATGTAATAAAGTAACATTTTTATGATGTAGAACCATTAAAAAAACAAACAAAAATACACAATATTTTGTTTTATAAATTATTTTTAAATTGGCATAATTGCCTGTACTAAAATTTTAAAAATAATACGTGCTGGATTTTTTTTAAGGCCAAATTTGGATTCTGCGCTTTTAAATTGATAAAAAAATATATTTTTTGGGCTCAGGAAAAAAGTTTACACTGTGTACTTTAATTTTGTTTCTTTTTCATTTATTTACTTTTTACGAACAAACTAAGCAAAATAAAAAAATATTTCTATAAATATTTTTGTAGAGAATTTCATAATCTACAAATTAAGTCCTATAAAATTTTTATACAGATTTGATAGTTTTGCCACAAAAGAGCAATTAAGTAAACTCTGCACTTTCATTTTAAGCTTTTTATTTTTTTTTCGCGTACATACTCTGACAGTAGGTCCTTGGCATATATATATTTTTGAGTTCCTCGTATTTTTTTTAATATACCCTAAAATTTTCAAAATCCTACTCTCTTTTTTTAAGATTTTGAAAAAAAAAGTCATTATTTCCTGGACTTATATCTCAAAAATTTTAGGTGCTGAAATTTTTCTAAGGTCAGATTCGGTTTCTACGCCCTCGAATTAGTAAGAAAAATTTACTTTCCGATCGGAGAAAAAAAAAGTTGAGATTTGTTGCCTAGTGTAATAGAGGCAGGGTTATTAAATTTTTGTAAAAAGAAAGACAATAAAAATATATTACTTAGAAGAAATAACTTTAAAATTAGCATAAACCCTCTAATTCGTAAAAGTTTTCGGATTGTGTTAGGGCTTTCTGTAAAAAATTTTAACTTTTAAATTCATAAGAATTTTCGCCTGAGGCAATAGAGCTTGCATTTTTATAAAATTTAAAATTAAATACTGGTAAAATAAAAACAGTCCATCAAATTTGTAAAATATATGTTTTATTATTTTTTATTTTATTTTTATTATTTAAATTGGATAAGTCATTTCTTGATTTGGCTAGAGTTTGAACTAATCCATTTTTAACCGACTTCCAAAAAGGAGGAGTGATAACCTCCTTGGACGTGTGACTTTGTTTTTATTTTTTTTATGTTTGTTCCCGCATAACTGGAACGAATGAACGGAATTTGATGAAACTTTTTGCAACTTAAAGAGGGCATTTTTGAGGTGGTCCCGTTTCAATTTTACGCTCGGATAATGCCGGGTTAGCCGGATAATTAAGATAAATCTAATCATTTTAACGAAATTTCACTTAAAACCGGCTTAATTTGGTTATACTACCAACCAAATTTTTAGAGAAATATCGGATAATTCGGATCCGGATAACTTGATAAAGGGATCACTCAAATATTACAGCACACTGAAAATCTTTTAAATGCCGCTAAACTTGATTCTCTGGACTTGTAATATTAAAATACCAAGAGAAAATGATAAATTTTGTGATTTTAACATAAGGCGTTATTTGATTATTACTTAACGCTTAAAGCTTGACAAGATTTTATTTAGTATAAAAAATAAAATAAAGTTGGTTGGACTCGTGGGCGCTGAAATAAAAATATTACTTTTATTTTTTAGAAATTTATCTTTAAGATGATGACGTCACAAGGCACTAACTGTGTTGTGACGTCAGCAGCTTGCTGAGATGGAAGGACAGCTATAATTTAGCTTAGATGACGTTACAAATCTACAAGTTTGGTGTTTCTAAAAAATAAAAAATAAAAACTTTTCGCAAAAAAAAAATGAACCGACTTCTACTAAAAAGTAAAAAAAAAATAAAAAATACTTAAGTCGGTGCCAACTTTACAGCCAGCAATAATAAAATAATAAAAAAATAACTGTTAGTAATTTATTTAGGGAATAGGGAAATTGGCACCGATTAAAGTATTTTTTATTTTTTACTTTTTAGAGACATAGAAGTCAGTTCATTTTTTTTGCGAAAAGTTTTTATTAAAATTGAAATTTTTGAAATTGAACACTTGCAAATAGTGGGTAAGTTTCTGTGGACATTCTTATTTCATTAATCTGGCCATGTATAGCAGAATTAAAACTGCATTTTGTGCCATTAAAATTCTCATAAAATACATGAAAAGGTAATATTTAAAATTAACTGTGTTCGCTGAAAAGTACTAAAATAAAACTTATTCAACATAAATTTCTTTGCAGAAAAAACCACATATCTACTACATTTTATTCACAACCAATCAGTAATCGGCTAATTGCATACATACATAAAAGTTGTAAAATTAATTACACAGGCACACAAAAAAAAGTGGTCCGTTTTTTAATAACCACATATGTACCCTTATGTATTTTTTTCCGAATCCCAATCCGAGGTCACAGTTGGCCCATCACCCAAGGATTTTAACATAACCTCAAAAAAATGGCTAAAATTGACCTTATTTTTGATAAAAGAGTTTATTAATAATTAAAACGATTCAACTATGCTCTTTATATGTATTTAGGGGAGCTTAAACCGAATCTGCACGTCCAAACACGTTAAGGTTTCAACATAACCTCAAATACCTCAAAATGGCCTAATTTTAGGTAAAAGAACTTATTATAAATGGAAATCATGCTATCTATAAGTACTTCGGGGCGCTGAAACTAAATTATAGATCCGAATCGGCCGATCATCCTAGAATTTTGAATTCGAAGCAAAAAAAAAACACGTAAAAACCGGCCAGAATAGGGTTTAAAAAGAAAATTGAAGATTTTAAAAGTGCCATACATGATTTCGATGTATTTTTTCCGCTGAATCCGATTCCACGAATTGGGATATCAGCTAAAATACTTTAAACCTCCCAGCAAACATTGGTTCTTTGGCCGCCCGTTGGCCAAACATTGGGGTGCCAATGTTTCCTACATTGGACCAATGTTGGTAAACCCACATTGGGCCTACATACTGAGGAGACATCTGTAACGACATAAATCGTCACTTTGTAATATAGCAAGGGTTAATTAAACTATTCGTTTACTTACGTTATAATTTATGTTTATTTTGTATATAAATAGTTACGTACGTACAGAACTATTTTGTATCTGGGACTATTTTGTAGCAGGAACTGAATTCTAACCATATGAGTCTCTATTCCATAGTTCTACCTGAAAATAACATAAAGAAAACATAATTAGAATATGATTTTTAATAATAAAGAATCATATGACTTATTTCTCTATAGTGCATTTGTCTATGGACTTACCTGGTTTTTATATGTTTCAGAGTCTATTGAGGGTTGGATTTCACTGGCTTTCACCTGTAGCTTGTCTCTCTTGTGGAAAGTTGTGTATGATTATTTCTTCGGGATAATCCAGAATTTGTTGAAAATAGTTTGCTGGAACTGCTCACTTAGATTCAGTATTTTGTTTATACTTAGTTCACAGGACACTTAGTATTCTGTTCGTATTTTTATTAGTTTTGCTGATAAACAATAAGTATTGTTTATATTTGTTTCTTAGAGTAATATTTTGAGGTTAGATATCACTAATACAGATTTATTAGGAAACATTCTTTTAATTAGTTATTATTTTTGGTGTCGTTTCAGTTACCTTTATTAGGAATCCTATACGGTAAAACTGTAGTTGATAATGACTTGCATAGATGTCGCTAATAGTTCAGAAATAGGATTTTATTCACCTGAAGGGTTCATACCGGTTGATAAGGTCGATTTTCGCTCTTTCTTGATGAACTCTGTACAATGGTGGTCTCATTTTGACGAGTGTTTATTTTCTGTAATCATCGAAGTAATCCTTCATGTATTTTTATTTAAAGTTAGTGAAAATGAATATTTAAACAATGCGGAAGATATTATAACTGATATTTTCTACAATTATGCATTCATAACGTTTCGATGGACATCGAAGACTTAGAATGAGACGTAAGTTAAGTTTTTCTGTTTCTTAGAATATTTCTGAGATATAATTATTGTTTTAGCACCATTAATTAAGCACCATAAAGCACCATTAATTAAGCACCATAAAGCACCATTAATTAAGCACCATAAAGCACCATTAATTAAGCACCATAAAGCACCATTAATTAAGCACCATAAAGCACCATTAATTAAGCACCATAAAGCACCATTAATTAAGCACCATAAAGCACCATTAATTAAGCACCATAAAGCACCATTAATTAAGCACAATCACTAGACCATTAATTACTCACCATTTCTATACCATTACTATGGAATTACATTAATTTGGGTTGAAGTTTATTTTGGTATATTTGATATACAAGTTCTCCACATGGAGTGATGTTCTGTTGGAACATGGTTCTATAATTTTTGGCATAGATAAATTCTATGTAACCGTCTAGCAGACAATTTTATATTGGACATAATTTTCAAAAGCATATTTAATCCCGGACAACATTTTCAATCGTACATTTTATCCTGGAAGATAATTTTTCCAAAGTAGATGGGACAGCCTATATTTTTTTTTTTTCTTTCATTTGAGAAATGAATTCATCAGCATAGGGGAGACTTGCACAGATGGAGACGATGGAATTCATACCTCATGGATTTTGCAGAAACCAGCTAAGTACTCATTCTGAAAACTTTTGAAAGCAATATTTCATATTTTTAAATTCTTTTATTTCAATATTCTTATAACTGTAAACTTTATCAGATCTGATATAGTATTGATTAATACTATATGCCCTTCTGGCTTTTGTTCATTTTTAGGTACTTATTTTTTTTAAAACATTTAATCTCATTTATTAATTATTAAATATCATACTTTTGATTAAATGATTTCTAATTTAAGCATGACTTTTATACACTGCAAGAAATGATTGTTGTTTACATACATTTCTTGGTGCTTGCTGAACTTCATGTTTTCTTTATACATTTAAGTCGGATGATTTCTGAATTTAGTAATTTTTATTAAGATTTCTTTAATTATATCTTAATATAATTACACATATTTTTTATATATATTAATACATTACTTGATGTGCTTTCATTAAGTTTATTTATAATAAATTTCTCAAATGAATTATCTTATTTTATTTAGGGGTTATATTTTCTCAAACTGAAAAGCTTAAGTATTTACACTAGGTTGTTACTTACCTAAAGGAGTAAAAGCTAAAGTAACTGGCGCCCCTAACAACATTAATCAATTCTTTCTATTTTTCCCTTGCCCATACCCATTGCTCCGCTGTCAAAACTAGCCGTTGGCAGTGAACGTATTAATTACGGTACACTAATATTGGCGCCCAAGAACGTGGTATTTGGATAGATAGAACACTTGTTTTTTTTAAATTTTACTCCATTTTTCTCAGTGTATTTTTTATAAAAATCTAAAGCTTATTTTTTTTTTCAGTGTAACTTAAAGTTCATTTTGAGAAAACCTACATATAACTGTTGAATAAAATATTTTTTGTTGAAAATTAAGTCAAATTAGAGTTAATCTGATAAGATATATCAGATATGTGTTTTTTTATGTTTATTCTGAATTTTATGGAATAACATGGAATAGAGAAATTTTGGCGTGGGTTCAGTTTTTCTAGAAATTATCGTTTATTCAATAGAAATAAATGGATAATAGGGTATTTATTTATGCGAAGGATATGAATAAATATTAGCTAATTTTGTAGTTTTGGAGACTATTTATAATTATTAATTTGTCCAATTGAGATAAATAATAATTTAGTATTTTTTTGACATATTTGGGAAATTTTCCAAAGTATGCAAAAACTTTGTTGAGCAGTGTACACAAAAAAAAAATAATTTGTGGTACAGTATAAATATTTTATTATTAAAATAAATATTTTGAGTAAATTGAATTTAAATTTTGAAAATAATTATTCAAAATGGAAGATTTAGATAAAATGGAAATTAGATTTTTGACTGCAGAAATGGTAAATTATGAACTTCGTATAAGACATTTAACAGCAAAAAATAATAGAGCATCTAGAATTAAAGTTTTAGGTAGAGCCATAGCTAGGGAAGATCCTAAAGTAAAATATGTAGATCCGACTTTTAATTTTAACAGTGAAGTGGAAAATATTAATAGAATTTTAGATAGTATATCTTCAGAAATTGTAGAATATCATGGTGATTATAGTTTAGCTGATTTAAGAAAATTAAAAACTTATTTAGTACATGTAACAAATCGTCTGCAACGTTTTCCTGAAGTAGAAGAAAATAAAGTTAGACGTATTCAATTTTTAGAAATAACTAAAGCAACTTGTTTAGAAATAGAAGCAGATATTTTAGATCTTTATGAAAAATCTGGTAAAAATTCAGAACTTACTCAAGTAAATAATAATATTTCATTACATAATAGTACACAGTTTAGTCCTAATGTTTCTAGTAAAAAAGATAATGATTATTTAAAATCAGTACCAGTTTATAAATGGAATATTAATTTTGATGGAAAGTCTAATGTTTTAAATTTTATTGAGCAAGTTGAATATATGAAAATAAGTAGAAATGTTACAGACGAAATGTTATTTAAATCCGCATATGACTTATTCAAAGAACCAGCATTGTCATGGTTTCTCTCAATTAAAGATAATTTAAATTCATGGTCTCAAATAATTCAAGCATTAAAAAAAGATTTTCTTCCAGCTAACATAGATGATAGAACATGGGATGATATCCGTTCTAGATATCAAAATCCCGATGAATCTATCGCAATTTTTATAGGTGCTATGGAAACCTTATTTAAACGTTTAATTCATGCTGCAAGTTTATATACTAGACTTAAGACGATTAGAGAAAGAATATTACCACATTATTTTACACCATTATCACTTATAGAAATAAATGATTTAGAAGATTTAAAAGACAGTTGTAAAAGAATAGATGAAGCTTATCAATTAAAACAAAAGAGCATAGCAGGTAAAAGTGTGGCAAAAAATAAAACAGTTAATAAAGTAAATGTCCTAAGTTCGGATATAAATCAAAATTTTAGTAGTAAATGTAATTGTAGTCATAATACCACAGTGTCCAAACTTACCCCATCTTCCTCTACTTGTCAAAGTTCAGTATGTAATAGTAGTCAAGTTTCTCAAATTAGTCAAAGTACCAATCAAAGCTTTAATAATACACAGAATAGTAGTAATAGTAGTAATAATAAAATTAGACAAGTAATTTGTTATAACTGTAACCAACCAAATCATATTTTTAGCAAATGTTTAGCTAAAAGAACAAAGTTTTGTTATAAATGTGGATATAAAGATGTAGTTTTTAAAAATTGCCCTTCCTGTACAAAAAAACTAAATAGGAAAGTGGATGATTTTAGTCGGCATTCACTTAATAAAAAGGCTAAAAATAATAATGACAGTCAGGTAAAAAAGGATAACAAAACTACTTTTTGTAAAAACATTTATTATAATAAAAATAATATCAATTCTTTACAAAAATCAAGTGTAACAGAAACAAATAAACGATTTTATTTGAATGAATGGAAAGATTGGTTGGATAAAGTTAAAAATTTTTATAAACCGTATAGTTTGTCTGTAATTAATAAAAATTCTTTTATTAAATTACCTAGAGATAACCGTCCATATATTAAAGTAAATATTTTTGATAGAAATATAACAGCTTTGATTGATACAGGTGCAAATTGTTCAGTGGCTGGTGGTCACGCGATTAAAATTTTAGAGAAATTTAATTTAAAAATTGATAAATGTCTTATACCGCATGTTACTACAGCTGATAAATCTAAACAGTTGGTAACTGGTGTTGTTTATTTACCTATTAAAGTAGATAATGAAGTTAAGATTTTACAAGTCTTGGTTGTTCCTTCTTTGGAAACAAATTTTATTTTTGGTGTGAATTTTTTACAATTGTTTTCTATGACTCTGGATTTTTCTGATGAATCTAGGAATAATAAAATTAATAATTTGAATGTGATCAGTAATAACAGTGATAGTCAGGATATAAATAAAGATAATTCAGTAGGCTTATGTGACTTGACAGACGAACAGAAAAAGATAGCAGATAAATTTGTTAGTTTATTTAAAGAATTATATAGCGAAAAAATAGGTAGAACAAATTTAATAGAACATGATATAGATACAGGAAATAATAAACCTTTTGAAATGCGTCAATATCCTTTGTCACCTTATTTAATAGAAATTTTACATAAAGAGTTAGATAAAATGTTAAAAGATGATATAGTTTCACCATCTTATTCTGATTTTAATTCACCAGTTTTATTAGTAAAAAAAGTTAATGGTACATACCGTTTTTGTTTTGATGGACGTAAATTAAATTCTATTACAAAAGGTGATTCACATCCTTTACCAAGGATAGACTCCATTTTAAGTTTATTAGGCGATGCAAAATATATATCAAGTATAGATTTAAAAAATGCTTTTTGGCAGATTCCACTTACAAAAACTGCTAAAGAAAAAACTGCATTTTCCGTACCTGGTAGGGGACTATTTGAATTTAATGTAATGTGTTATGGACTCAAAAATGGAACACAAAGTCAGCAAAGATTAATGGATAAACTTTTTCCTTTCTCCTTTTATCCAAATATATTTGTTTATATTGATGACATTATAATAGTATCAAAAACTTTTGAGGAACATATTAAATTACTTCAAATAGTACATGAAAAATTAAAATCTGCTAATCTTACAATAAATTTTGAAAAAAGTAATTTTTTTAGAAAATCACTTAAGTATTTAGGTTTTGTAATTGATAATTTTGGTTTAAGAACCGATCCGCAAAAAGTAGAAGCAATAATAAACTATCCTAGACCAACAAATAGTACAGAAATAAAACGATTTTTAGGTGTAGCTTCGTGGTATCGTAGATTTGTTAGGAATTTTTCAACAATTGTTAGCCCATTAAATTCACTTTTGAAGGGCAAAGGTAAAAAACAAGCCATTAGTTGGAATACTGATGCAGAAAAAGCTTTTTTATTGTTGAAGGAATCTTTAATAAATGCTCCAGCTTTAGCAAGTCCCAATTTTTCTTTACCATTTGTTATACAATGTGATGCTTCTTTAGTTGGCCTCGGTTCCATATTAACACAAACGCAAGATGGTCAAGAAAAAGTAATAGCTTATGCTAGTAGAGCTTTAACACGTAGTGAAATAAAATATTCTGTAGGTGAAAAGGAATGTTTAGCTGTTTTGTTTGCTATAGATAGGTTTAGACCATATATTGAAGGTGTTAAATTCACAGTAATTACAGATCATTCTTCATTAAAATATTTGAGTAATATGAAAGATCCCTCTGGTCGCTTGGCTAGATGGTCATTAAAATTACAGCAATATGATATGGATATCGTATATCGTAGAGGTAAATTAAATGTAGTAGCTGATGGGTTATCCAGAGCTTTTGATAGAATAGAACCAGAAAAATCAATTTTTCCAGATGTAAATTTAATTAATTTTAATGTAAATGATTATAATAGTGATAAATATTATATTCAGTTGAGGGAAAAAATTGTTAAAAGTCCAGATTCATATCCGCAATTTAAAGTTATTGATGATAATATTTATAAGTTCATACCGACCAAGACAAAAGTAAAAAGTAATATTATAGAGTGGAAATTGTTAGTGCCTCAAAAATGTCGTAAACAAGTTCTAAAAGAATGTCATGACGATGTATTAGCTTCTCATATGGGATTTTTTAAAACTTTTCATAGAATTTCAGAAACATATTTTTGGCCAAAAATGCGTAAAGATATTTTAAAGTATGTAAGATGTTGTAATATTTGTCAATCACAAAAAGTTAGTAATTCTGCACGTTTTGGATTGATGGGTCGTGAAAAAGAAGTAAATTATCCGTGGCAAGTTATTTCATGTGATTTGCAGGGACCATTTCCCAGAAGTTCTAAAGGTTTTTGTTATCTTTTAGTTGTGTCAGACTGGTTTACAAAGTATACATTATTACATCCTTTAAGGGAAGCTACTGCAAATGCAATATGTAAATTCATTGAGAATGAAGTTTTTTTAGTTTACGGAGTCTGTCAATTTTTAATTGTCGATAATGGAAAACAATTTGCTGGTAAAGTTTTTAAAAAATTAGCAGATGAATATAATGTACAGAAAATTTGGTTTAATGCACTTTACCATAGTCAAAATAATCCGACGGAAAGGCAACATCGCACAATTTCTACTGCTATAAGATCATATATAAAAGATAATCAAAAAGAATGGTGTAAAAATTTAGCAAAAATAGGTCTAGCTTTACGAACGTCTGTAAATGAAGTTACGGGGTATACGCCGGCATTTCTTAATTTTGGGAGGAATGTACCTATCACAGGAACTTATTATGGCAAAATGACATCAACTGATGGTGTTAAATTAGAACCTTGTGACAGAGACTCGTATAGTCAAGACTTGGGAAATCTTAAAGAGATTTTTGTTGATGTAAAGAAATATTTACATGAAGCTTATGAACGTAATAAGCGTACTTATGATTTGCGCAAGCGTGAAGTAAATTTTGAGATAGGTGAAAAAGTTTGGAGACGAAACAAAGTACTCTCAGATGCTAGTAAAAGTTTTTCTGCAAAACTTGCTCCAAAGTACATACTTTGCAAAGTTGTTGCGAAAAAGTCAAAGTTAGTGTATATTTTGGAAAATGCAGATGGTCATAGAGGCGACTGGCATGTTAAAGATCTAAAGAAATATTTTGGATCGAATAGTGACATTTCAGTTGGCTAGATTTGATTAAATAAGAATATTTTCTTAGTATCATTCGGAATGATATTTGAAAAAATATCAATGTATTGAAAATATTTAAAGGGTACCCAAAACTTTTGTATATAGTAAAAAAAAAAAAATATATAAATATATTTTTTGTAGAAGAGAATTCTGGTGCACACAGTCAAGTCTTATTTCTATTTTTTTATCTTGATAAAACTTAGCTAAAAAGAAAACAAAATTAATTATGACAATTACCTGATTATGACAATTACCTGATTATGACAATTACCTGTTTATGACACACACCGATAAAGTCCCAAAATTATGTTCTACATAAGAGTAGGCGGATGATACACGTAGTTATCAAGCTTAGCTATTGTTAATTATCAAGTAGTATTTCAAATGATTTACATAAAGTATTGTATTTTTTGTTGATTTATTAAATAAAATATAGTATATATTTTAGCTATTTAAGTTAAATAGTTTTAGAGTTTGGTATAAAAATATTTTTTGTATATTAAATATTTTTATTATTTTTGGAGGGGGCATGTGTAACGACATAAATCGTCACTTTGTAATATAGCAAGGGTTAATTAAACTATTCGTTTACTTACGTTATAATTTATGTTTATTTTGTATATAAATAGTTACGTACGTACAGAACTATTTTGTATCTGGGACTATTTTGTAGCAGGAACTGAATTCTAACCATATGAGTCTCTATTCCATAGTTCTACCTGAAAATAACATAAAGAAAACATAATTAGAATATGATTTTTAATAATAAAGAATCATATGACTTATTTCTCTATAGTGCATTTGTCTATGGACTTACCTGGTTTTTATATGTTTCAGAGTCTATTGAGGGTTGGATTTCACTGGCTTTCACCTGTAGCTTGTCTCTCTTGTGGAAAGTTGTGTATGATTATTTCTTCGGGATAATCCAGAATTTGTTGAAAATAGTTTGCTGGAACTGCTCACTTAGATTCAGTATTTTGTTTATACTTAGTTCACAGGACACTTAGTATTCTGTTCGTATTTTTATTAGTTTTGCTGATAAACAATAAGTATTGTTTATATTTGTTTCTTAGAGTAATATTTTGAGGTTAGATATCACTAATACAGATTTATTAGGAAACATTCTTTTAATTAGTTATTATTTTTGGTGTCGTTTCAGTTACCTTTATTAGGAATCCTATACGGTAAAACTGTAGTTGATAATGACTTGCATAGATGTCGCTAATAGTTCAGAAATAGGATTTTATTCACCTGAAGGGTTCATACCGGTTGATAAGGTCGATTTTCGCTCTTTCTTGATGAACTCTGTACAATGGTGGTCTCATTTTGACGAGTGTTTATTTTCTGTAATCATCGAAGTAATCCTTCATGTATTTTTATTTAAAGTTAGTGAAAATGAATATTTAAACAATGCGGAAGATATTATAACTGATATTTTCTACAATTATGCATTCATAACGTTTCGATGGACATCGAAGACTTAGAATGAGACGTAAGTTAAGTTTTTCTGTTTCTTAGAATATTTCTGAGATATAATTATTGTTTTAGCACCATTAATTAAGCACCATAAAGCACCATTAATTAAGCACCATAAAGCACCATTAATTAAGCACCATAAAGCACCATTAATTAAGCACCATAAAGCACCATTAATTAAGCACCATAAAGCACCATTAATTAAGCACCATAAAGCACCATTAATTAAGCACCATAAAGCACCATTAATTAAGCACCATAAAGCACCATTAATTAAGCACAATCACTAGACCATTAATTACTCACCATTTCTATACCATTACTATGGAATTACATTAATTTGGGTTGAAGTTTATTTTGGTATATTTGATATACAAGTTCTCCACATGGAGTGATGTTCTGTTGGAACATGGTTCTATAATTTTTGGCATAGATAAATTCTATGTAACCGTCTAGCAGACAATTTTATATTGGACATAATTTTCAAAAGCATATTTAATCCCGGACAACATTTTCAATCGTACATTTTATCCTGGAAGATAATTTTTCCAAAGTAGATGGGACAGCCTATATTTTTTTTTTCTTTCATTTGAGAAATGAATTCATCAGCATAGGGGAGACTTGCACAGATGGAGACGATGGAATTCATACCTCATGGATTTTGCAGAAACCAGCTAAGTACTCATTCTGAAAACTTTTGAAAGCAATATTTCATATTTTTAAATTCTTTTATTTCAATATTCTTATAACTGTAAACTTTATCAGATCTGATATAGTATTGATTAATACTATATGCCCTTCTGGCTTTTGTTCATTTTTAGGTACTTATTTTTTTTAAAACATTTAATCTCATTTATTAATTATTAAATATCATACTTTTGATTAAATGATTTCTAATTTAAGCATGACTTTTATACACTGCAAGAAATGATTGTTGTTTACATACATTTCTTGGTGCTTGCTGAACTTCATGTTTTCTTTATACATTTAAGTCGGATTATTTCTGAATTTAGTAATTTTTATTAAGATTTCTTTAATTATATCTTAATATAATTACACATATTTTTTATATATATTAATACATTACTTGATGTGCTTTCATTAAGTTTATTTATAATAAATTTCTCAAATGAATTATCTTATTTTATTTAGGGGTTATATTTTCTCAAACTGAAAAGCTTAAGTATTTACACTAGGTTGTTACTTACCTAAAGGAGTAAAAGCTAAAGTAACTGGCGCCCCTAACAACATTAATCAATTCTTTCTATTTTTCCCTTGCCCATACCCATTGCTCCGCTGTCAAAACTAGCCGTTGGCAGTGAACGTATTAATTACGGTACACATCAGCCACCCTAAGGCCGCATACGAAGGGCCGATCAATGTTGGCAAAACTGCGTTGGTCCTACATTGGCCGCCCGAATGCCGCTATAAAGCCAACGATAAATTTTTTAATATTTAAGTTAAAAATTTGCCATTGGCCTTAGGTTGGCCAACGTACGTTTGTCAATAAGACTGCGGCCTTAGATTGGCCATTGTACGATTTTACGATCGAAATTGAAAAATTTATCGCTGGCTTTAAAGCGGCCTTCGGGCTTTTGGCCAATGTAGGGACAATGCAGTTTTGTCAATATTAGCCCATCGTATGCGACCTTAGGGCGTCTGGTGTCTCCTCAGTATGTAGGCCAATGTGGGTTTGTCAACATTGGTCCAATGTAGGAAACATTGGCACGCCAATGTTTGGGCAACGGGCGGCCAACGAACCAATGTTTGCTGGCTGATTTTCAGACGTATTTTAGCTGATATTTCAATTCGTGGATTCGGATTCAGCAGAAAAAAATAAATCGAAATCAAGTATGGCACTTTTAAAATCTTCAATTTTCTTTTAAACCCCTATTCTGGCCGGATTTCAGGTGGTTTTTTGCGTCGTATTTAAAATCCTAATGTGGTCGGCCGATTTGGACCTTGAATTTGATTTTAGCGCCCCAAAATACGTATAGATTGCATAATTTCCATTTATAATAAGTTCTTTTATCTAAAATTAGGTCATTTTGAGGTATTTTGTGAGATTATGTGGAAACCTTGACGTCATTAAGGTCAATTTGATTATTTTTTTGAGGTTATGTTAAAATTATTGTGTTTGGATTGGACTGGCCAATTCTGACCTCGGATTTGGATTTAGGGGAAAAAATTACATAAGGATACATATGTGATTATTAAAGAACAGACCACGTTTTTTATTTTGTGTGCCTGTGTTATTATTGACTGCAGCTTCCTAAAAAATTAGAAACTCCTCATTTTCCTCCCTTGCTCGGAAAAGCTCTTGTAGCCAACTTCACGTATGTCACATCAAAAATTTGAATTTATTGACTTAAATTTTATGACAAAACAGTTTTAAATACATTTATTTTTTTAAATAATTCATTTATTCGTGATTTATTTTTATAAAATAACATCACATATAAATTTGAGTTATATTTGTTTGGCATTTATGAAAAATAAACAGTGACTACTTTTAATTTTATAGGTTAGTATATTACTATTTTGAGGTTTAAATGTTAAAAAGAAAAATGCATTACAGTATAAGGTAAGGTAAGGTAACTTGATATAACAAATAAACAAAAAAAGTTTTAAAGTAAGATAAATTCAAGAATTTTATTTACCTTGGTGTTTGTTGACTTCTTTAGTATATTTCTTTGGTTTGTCTACTATAATCAAAATTGTCATTATACTTTAGCTAGTGTATACATTTACATTTCCTGTTTTTCCTCATTTTTTACACCGAAAACTATAAATAATAGTATATTAAAGTACTAGTTTCATAACATACGTTTTTAGCAAACGAGTACAAGTTTAGAAAATGAGCTGCTTGCAGTGAGTTTTTTAAAGTACTAGTGGGCTAAAAACTTGTTATGAAACGAGTGCTTTATACAATTTTTTCTATTTTGCTCTAAAATTTTAAAAAACTTACATTTAAATTGATGACTGATTTAGGGATTTTTGTTTCGAATTGGCATTACAGTATTCGCCATGTTTAAAATTCTAAGAACGAATATTATTTTGATATATTTTATAGTAATTTCTTCTCTTTTCTACTGCAAGTAACCAAGCCACAATTTTAACACGGTAAAACATAACCTAAACACAAAATTTTGTAGAAAATTAAACTTTAAACCGACGTTCACAATTGCGCGGTAAACGTCAAGAGATAGACTTTTGTCTGTTACCAACCCAAAAGAAAAAAAGTAGAGACCTCTTATGGATCTATAAGAACACGCAAAATGCGTGTGATTATGAGCTTATAAGAGTCACAAAATAGAAAAATAGTTTATTTATTAACTTAGTCATGTCTCAATAAACGTCGTCAAGTCAAGTCCAAACCTAAAAGCAGGTGCTGCCCTCTAACGCTAAACTAACGAAGTAACGTAGGTATTTCTTTTCTACTAATTTTTAGAGAAAAACATTTAATATATTAATTTATATTGAATGAATATAAATGGTTTTACCCTTTAGGTGTCTTTGGGATACTATTTTCCCACCGACTTTATATTCCTCCCACAGCTGTACCCAATGATGAAATTCCCTTAATTATTTTATATTAGTAGTATATTTCTGACATCTGTTAAAGACTCTGCGACAAGCTCATTCCACTCAATCGGTAATAGGTGGGAAGATATTCTCCCAGTGGTCCACAGGAAACACTAACTTTCCGTAGACGAGTTAGGAAATGAAAAAAAAAAATAGTTTTTTTTTAATTTTATGTAAAATGTTAAAAAAATATTACTTAAATACTAACTTTCCGTAGACGAGTTAGGAAATGAAAAAAAAAATAGTTTTTTTTTAATTTTATGTAAAATGTATATATATGTATATTTACTTGAGAAAATATAGTTTATTTCATGTTTAACTTAGTAACAGCAAGAAATGCCAAAAAAATTATTGAACAGTATATTTAATAAAATAAAAGCGGTTTTGTTCTAAAAATACCCATTTTAGTAAAACGCAATTGTTAAAATTAGCCTAACATAAAGTTCTACCTCTTGGGCCCTAAAGGGTTAAGATTATTAATTAACAAAAAACAAAGTTTATTTTATTAATTTCTATTTAATTTATTATTCTATATTCAAAAAGCAACAGTTGTAAAAAATTCACTGGATTTAAACTTCAATACGGTGTCAAAATTCATAGTAATCTAATTTTGTATTTTTGAGAAAAAATGTTATCAGCTTCACTATCAATGAACCAATGAACGTCGACTATCTTACATATCGCACTAGCGTGTAAATCAAACTTTTTGTACATATTTATTATACAAAAAGTACCGTTTTTAGATACAATATAATAAAATAATTTAAGTAAAAAATATTTTAACTTAAATTTTAACCTAAATCTAAAATCAATAAACAGTTTTATAGGAAATTTCTTTTACTTTCCAACAGTCCCAACTTTCCATATTACCCTATCTTTTGTTAGCAGCAGTATTTTAAATTGGTTCAATAACTCTGGAAATAGAATACTAGGCAACCCCTATTTTATCTGCTGTGTTGTGGTTTTCCGATGCTACAAGTAGTAACCCTAAAAAACCACAGATATTTTATAAAACAAATTTAACTCCCAGAGTTATAGGAATTCAAGTACAGCCTTTTTATTATACTCCTCGAAGCTTCACAGTAGAGGAGTATTATACTTTTACCTTGGACTTTTTGGACCAAAAAAGGAAAAAAAATTAACCAAAACCAAAAAAAAAATACTGCTGCCAACAAAATAATACTTTCCCCTATTATATAATTATTATATAATAGGCCTAGGTTCAATAAAATCAACAACGAAAAAAAAAATAATATTTTTTTAACATAAAAAAAAAATTTTTAAAGAGAGTTTCTTTTTTCGCAAAACGAAAAATAAATAGAAAAATATTTTTTTTGAAAAAACATGTTTTTACCCCATTTTACCCCCTTACCCCACCCCGATTTTTACCAAAAACAATTCCAGCCTATAACTTTGGACCTATGGTCCAAATTTAAAGACTTTAGCTCAAAGCGTTCTTAAGTTATCGTGCTCACAAATAGTCCGGACAGACAGACAGGCCCACAGACAGAATTTTTTTTGACGGAAATCATATTTTTTGGATATAAACGTCGAGAAACGAAAAAAAAAATCAATAAAAATTTTTTTTACTAACGTAAGACTTTCCTCAGGGAAAGTAAAATGTACCAAAATGCGTTATATACAATTCTAAATAACTTTTTTAATATCCGTACGTCTGTCCGACTGTTCGTCCGTCCATCTGTCCGTCCGCGTGTTCGTCCGTCCATTTGTCCGTCCATCTGTCCGCCTATCCGTCCATCTGTCTGTCCGTCTGTCCGTCCGTCTGTCCGACCGTCCGTCCGTCTGTCCGTCTGACCGTCTGTCCCTCTGTCTGTCCGTCTATCCGTCCGTCTGTCCGTCCTTCTGTTCGTCCGTCTGTTCGTCCGTCTGTTTGTCCGTCTGTCCGTCCTTCCGTCCGTCCGTCCGTCCGTCCGTCTGTCCGTCTGCCTGAATGTCACGTTTTCTTTCCGGCACGATAACTCAAGAAAGACTAATCCTCTTGACTTTAAAATTTCAGTATAATTTAATCCAAGGACACAAAGTCTATTTAAATTAAAAAGAATCGTTTCAAAAATAAGAAATTTATAAATCAAAAATAGTGGAAGAAAATCTCAGATCAACTTCATTTTTTAGGGAAAATTACTTTTATAAAATAGATCAATCTTACCAAATTTGAAAAAAAAAATCCCCAAAAAAGTTTTAGGGGGCTAAACTTAAAAAAAAAAACAAAGAAAATGGAAGGAAAATTGAGACAAAATTAATTTTTGCAGAAAAAAATTTCTTTTATTAAAAGAATCACCAAATTAAAAAAATAAATAAATCCCCCAAAGGGGGAGTATACTATAGAATGCGAAGCATTATATATCTTCACATCGTGTTTCACTTTACACTTTGAAAAGTTATTAAATGGCCTTTCAACTTTAACACATAAAAGTAAATAATTATTTTAACAATTTAATTCCTGAAATCCCCAAAGGCAAAACATAAATTAAAATAATTTCAAAGCTCAACAAGTCCAAATTAGGGTAAGAGAAAAGTTATGGATGGATTCATATTTAAATTGCGTTTGCCGTTGGCAAATTTGGATCTAAATTTATATTAAACACAGAAGAAATAATTTATTTTAATTAGAAGTAACAGAAACAGAACATTTTTTTCATACGTATTTTTGGGCGCTGAAAACGAATTTGTCAATGAAAAAGCTTGCTACTCTGATCTAAAGTGTTCAAGGTCACAACTTCCAAAAATCAATACTTTAGGTAGATAATAGTGCACATTGAAAATTTTTGAGCACCGGCCTTTAAAAAAGTAGCCAGATTTGACTGAAATATGGATATATATTTGACAAAAAGTTTCGGGCACAACTCCTAAAATTCAATAAATTAGGGGTAAATAATTTTAAAGATGTTTCTTCTAAAACAAAAGTGGGGGTCAACAAACTTTTGCATTGCTAAATTGGCACAAAAATACGTAAGAAAATTATACTGTATAGTTAAGAGTAACTGACGTTTTTTTTTTGTGGGCACGTGAAATAATTTAGAAATAACTAAATACTTAAAAGTTAAATATACGGTTATTATTAGACATCAGATTTTAGCCAGTCAAAATGGTTATGCATTACAATAAGTTAACAAATTCATATTAATTTTATAAAAATGTTTAATATGTTGCCAAACTACTACATTACCAAAGAAAATTATATAAATATTATGAAAATCCCTTAACGTTTTATTTAAGTAAAAGAAAATTTAAAAAAATAACAATTCTGAAAATTACGATTTATTTGGGCTCTTTAATAATCCAAATTTAATTTTATATTATAGTGGCATGGTGGCTGGGTATTACTTTTACCAAGTTGTGTAATTTTTTTTTACATTTTTTGTTTTTCAAAAAAAGATTTCATTAAAAAAAAGTTTTTTTTTTAATTTTTTTTTTTTATTTTGGAAAATACAATGTACCATTTAAGGCTTGTTTTTATTATAAATAGCAAAAAGCAGCATCTATCTTCCTACTGCTAAATATTTTGCTAAAACATTTTCCTCAATATTCCGTAATAGAATAATAACATTTTCTTATTTCTAAGCCGATTTTTCCTATATACTATTTATTTGTCATCTTTAAATCCATTTTTACCATAAATAAAACAGTCTTAAACATGTTTTATGTATAATTTATTTCTAACATCGTCCCTAAACGTAAAATTTTACTATTCAACTATTGAATTATATCGAAAAACTCGATCCATAAATCGTCGCCAGCTTAGATGTCTGCTGCACCGAAAATTCTCACTACGCGTTGAAACTGCTACTCCTTGGCTGCTACACAGGAAAAAATATCTCTATCTTTTGCCAGTTCTTGCATTTACCTAAAATTTCTACGGCCTGCATCCTTTATTATTTGTAAGAAGTATTCTAGGCTGGCATACCTACTTACGGTGAATACTGATTACTTTGCCCAGAGGGTACAACTTGGCAACATAGCAAAAGTTTGATGTTAGCAGTTCGCTTTCTAGGTTCTATAATCTAGAACTTTTAGACTAAAAGTCAGTGCTGCCAAACTATGGAGATTTTACCAAATTGCAGAGATTGGTGGAGATTTTGTGGAGATTTAAGACATGTGGAGATTTTGCGGAGATTCCAGGTATATGGTGAAATTAAAAACAAATTGCATAATATTAGGTAAAAAGTAATTCGTTTTATATGAATTTTCTCATAAATCTACATGAGATTTAATCAATCTACATGAGATTTCATGCCGTTTAAGAATTTCCACATGAAAAAGGGAACAAAGCCCTTTATATTTTAGAGGTGAATACCTTTTGTTTAGTCATCAAGATTTTTGCAGGGGTAAAGCTTTTTTTTCATAGACACAAAATAGTCGAAATTTTTGCCAGGGGTAAAGAGTTTAGGTCGTTTTAGAATTTAGAGGTGAGGGGACCTTTTTTTAGTCATCAAAATATTTAAAAAAGCGTTTTAGACTATAGGTCGTTTTAGAATTTAGAGGTGAGGGGACCTTTTTGAAGTCATCAAAATATTTGCTTTTTTTCATAGACACAAAGAATGTATAAGTTTTTAGTTAATTTATAATAACACATACAGAATCGGAGATTTTGTGGAGATTTTTCGGATATCTTGTGGAAATTTTGGAGATTTTGAACAAAAATTTAGAAGATTTCGACCTTTTTGGTTTGGCGGCACTGCTAGAAGTGCCGAGACGCGCTCAGTACTTCAACAACTGCTCCACTGTTGTGTTGTGCTTTAAATCAGGTAAGCAAATATTGATATTTTGGCGGTTTTTAGCACTGAAAACTAAGGTTTGCTGTGACTTTATTTATTGCAATATATTAATTAAATTTGGACTAGGTATTCCTTTACGTAATTACATATTGTTACCAAAATAGTGATATAAATTTTAGCATATGTTAAGAGGGCAGGCAAAGATGTAAGCATAGTTAGCTTCACAGTTATTGTAGGCAAACTTGAAATTTTGGTTGCCACTTTGCCCACCCTTTTTTATTTTTTTTTCTTGTTATTATCGTTAACTTAAAAATTATACACCTTAACTTGATTCACTTCACATTGGAATTAATCATTTGGCTTAATTATTTTTTGCAGGTTTTTTTTTACACAAATGTTGTTATCAAGAAACCACATTAATATGTTTTTTTCTAATAGGACAGGCACTGAATTCATAAAGGGGGCTTTCGCTGCAAAAGGTCAAGGGGAGTTCTAATTTGGTAGGTTTGTACAGTTTGGTATCCTCATTATAGTTCTCCGCATGAAAGAAAGTCTCTGACGTAAGGGGGAGGAATCATTCGCGCTCTCTTCTTTCCGTCAAGAGCATTATAAGGCGTGCGTGATTACAACGGGCCTCCCACTTGCACACACATTCCAAACATATTTCCCCTAGACACAGATCCGTGCGTCAAACTATAATATTCCGAGTTTTCGACCTTGAGCGACCGCCGCTCTCGCGGCCATGTTGGAAAAATGGTACCGAAAACCAGTTTTTCGAGAATATCTTCTCTCCAGCGCCACCTACGTTAAAAATAGCTATTACAAATGAATAGTTCACGAGTTACAGCGAAGTCAAGCTCAGCAAATTTCTACAATTCGCAAAATCGCTACATTTTTCATTATTTGTAACCCTGCAGTATTGAAATTTTTATTGGTTCATTTTTTTAGCTCCTATTTTTTATTCTCAGAACATAAAATTGTCTCTTTAATTGTAGTGTTGTTAAAAACGGTTGGCCCTACAGTTTTACATAAAGAGTATCTTTTTTTATGTATTTTTAATTAAAAATTATAATTAATAAAATGTCAAAAAATCAACAGATGAAAAAGTTTTGGGCAAGTTTAAGTTTAAGTTAGCTCTCCTGTCTTTCCACAGTATAAGCTTTTTCCCAGTTTGCTCCAATACGCTTTTATTTTAAACTCTATCTGACCAGTTTATCTTTAGCTTTTTTCTACACCTCACTCAAAAGGATTTGTCTGTCTGCCCTCCTTTATATGTATGTTTTTAAATGAACAAAAAAATACTGATGCCAACAAAATAATACATTCTCCTATAGGCCTAGGTTCATTAAAATCAAAAATAAAAAAAAATCAAAAAAAAATCAAAAAAAAAATTCCATTTTTTCAAAAAAAAATCAAATAAAGTAAACGAATAATAAATGAAAAAAATTGTGTTTGGACTTTTTACGATTTTACCCCCCTACACCAACCCGATTTTAACCTAAAACAGTCGCAGCCTAGAACTCAATCAACCTATGGTTCAAATTTTAAGTCTTTAGCCCGAAGCGTTCTTGAGTTATCTGGTCACAAATTACCCGGAACACCAAGACAGAGATTTTTTTCTGGAAATCATATTTTTTTGATATAAAACGTTCAGAAACGTTAAAAAAATCAATAAAACTTTTTCGATTTTTTTTTACTAAAGCAAGACTTTTTGGGGACTTTTGGGAGAAGTAAAAAACAGGAAGAGCATGTCAAAAGCTATGCTGTGAAATATCGCGCTATTTGGGCAATATGCATAGCCAAAGAGTGATACAATCTAGAGCGTATTGGAGAGAACTTTGGAGAAGCGTATCTTATGGAAAGGGCAGGTTGGAAGAAGAGGTCAAATTATGGATCCAATTTGCTTAAAAAAAGTAGTTATGTTTAGATGTTTTAGGTATTTAGCTAAAAAATGAAACATTGGCATAAGATAGGAGGTTGGCGAGCTTTCTTAAGCAGTAAACGAACGGGAAAGACATTTTATCACAATGGCTGCGTTCAATGGAAACAGCAAAACTCATCGAAAGCTATCAAATCACTGCTGAACGCTATGATCAGTTTCGATTGACAGATGTCGCTGAATCATTCCTCATCAACGCTTTAAGATAATTAGTTTTGATTGATTTTATAAAAGCGCGGGAATGTACTTTTAGTGGGTATTTCTACCTCAAATAGTGGTTGTGACAAGTGACAGATATTAGCCGTTCAGCAGTTTGCTAGCAAAGCTTATCATTTGATGACTTTTGATTAGTTTTGCTGTTTTCATTGAACGCAGTCAATGTATTTTTTCCTGTGTAAAATTAAAAGTAGAAAAAGTACGTGTCGAAACAAGTCCCCTTTGTCTCCACTCCCACCTGGACGTCTCATCCTTTCCCCGTTCTACGTGATGGATTCACCGGGAAATACAAAGTTGTAAATCACCGCCGCCTATCAGGATAAAGCGCGTGCCAACCTCTATCAGATGACCCGCGTGATCCCCCTTGATGGATCTATGGCCTACTACGTTTTCTTCTGATATTTCCCCACACTTTGACCCACTGGCCTCTGCACCGTTTCCGACGAGTGACCGACTTAATTACCTAGCTAATTTTATCAAGAAATTTGAGTTTGAAAAACAAGGATAAGATGCAGTGGCGTAGGTACTGGCATTTACCGTATGGTATCTTGAGATAAAAATGTTAAGTTGTGAATTGAGAATACTGGATCTAAGTAAAAACAAAACCACCTGTTAATGTGTGTCGACGTTTCGTCTTTTTTAAGATACTTTTGCTTTTTAGGTGGCGCCACATATTTTTTGCTACCACTTAAAAGACTTCGTCATGTGAGGATTATAGTGTTCTATATCCGTTTTTGGGGGGCATGGAGTTATACATATCGTTGAAATCAGGAAAATTCGCTTGTCCTTTATCCGTGCTGATATAAGAGCAAACTTGTTTAATAACCAAGACTTTGGTGCAAGTTTGTTCGATATCCTTCTAAAAGTGTATACCATAACAGTCTATATCCATAAATGAAATTTCAGAGCATCTTTGTTCAATATCATAGGCACTGGATAGCAAATACGCTACGCTATTTTGGTCTAGATCCCCAATGTTTACAAGGGCTTAAATGCAGCTCTCTGTGCAGGAGTTTGTTTTGTTTTTTTCTTGGTTTGGACTTTTTTTTAATGAGGGGGCCTTGGTTTACGTTAACGTTGGTTTGGCGTCTGTTTGGTGTTTTTTTTGTAATTTTTTTTTTTTTAATTTAAAATAACATATTAAAAAACGGTCAGCGTATGCGCGTGCGCATGCGCAGTTTATTAAAACGCTGCATAAAGAGCTGCGCATAGGCGCTCCTAAATGTTTCATTGTTCAATATGCATAAAGCACCATGTCAGGCACGACCAATTCGCCACGAATTTGACGGTGTAACAGGTGGTTTTGCACTGTGTCTTTCCCTGTTTTACTTAATTAGAATTGCTTGAAATCCCTCCACCTCTAATCAACTTTTACCCTTTTACTTTCCCCTTGCGTTAGTAAAAAAAAATTCAAAACATTTTTATTGCTTTTTTTACGTTTCCGGACGTTTTATATCCAAAAAATATGATTTCCGTCAAAAAAAAAATTCTGTCTGTTGATATGTCGGTCTGTGTCCGGGAAATTTGTGATCACGTAAACACAAGAACGCTTCAAATTTGGACCTGTAGTGAAGTCGAATTCTATCACTAATTTAGTGATGTGGTATATAATTCGGTTATAGCCGTGCGGTTAATTATAACTTTCATTATATCTTACTCATTTAGGTTGGCCATCTAATCTTCTGTCATATTTAAAGTATACCCGAGCGGAGAATATACTTAACCACTTATCACTTTATTCGGGAGCGGGTATTCTAGGAGACGGCGCTTAGGAAACAGATAAAACGATTTCTTCTTAACTTAAGAATAATATATTAAATAAATGTGAATAAATTCTTCAATAACACGAAAAGATCAATTCTTACTTCTAAGTCCTATTTCTATGCAAAGCCCTTAAATTTTAATTTCCATTATATATTAGTTTTCCATTAAATACTACTAACTTAAAACATTCTATGTTTGAAATCCCAACTATTCGCAATCATTTTCAAATCCTAATTTATTTTCCACATTTTTCTTAGTGTATATTAAAACTGGTTCGTATAAGTCATTTAAATTATTTTACAAAATATTTTTCAAAGTTAATTAATATTCGTCAAAATTTCTATCAGTGTTCATACTATCAATATTTATAAGTGTCCAAAATTATTTTTATGTCTGATAAAACGAGTCTCAAAATTTTTCTAAGTTTAAAAACTATTTTTAATTCAAGAATAAATCTCAAAATTAATTCTCACAGAAACTACATATTCACTTTTGAAACTGGCGTAGAGGCAGTCTAACTAAAACTGGATCAAAATGAATCTTTTCATGAGTTTATATAGCTAATAAGAAGGTCACTAGTTAAATTTATTTGACAATGCTATTAGCGCAAAATATCTACAAAGATACCGCGCATATTTAATTACCCCGACAAAAGAGTTTCAGTCTCATCAATTTGCAAACTAATTGCTATTTCTGACATCTGAAACGATCATTTTAACCATAAATTCAATTTTGTATAAACAATTTGGACTACTAGACAACTTTTAAGTTATACCGACAAGAATTACCGAGGAGGGGTCCGATCAAATGTAGGACACACCGAACTCTTCCGAAACCGAATCTCGTGAAGCCAGATTGTATCATAGCGCAATATTAAAGAAATATTATTTTAAAATTTTAACAACATATAAAATATTCAGATCATAACAGACCATAGGCTGATTATTCAAAGTTCTAGGCTGGGATTATTTTTGGTAAAAATCGGATTGGGGTAAGGGGGTAAAATGGGGCAAAAACATTGTTTTTCAAAAACATTTTTTTTTAATTTATTTTTCGTTTTACGGAAAAGAAAACTTAAAAAAAAAATTGAAAAACTGAATTTTTTTTTTAATTATTTTTTTGAATTTTGTTTTGTTTTAAACTCGCAAACAAAAAAACAACTCTTTATAAAATGGCCAGATAACAGAATGGCGACTGGCGAGACCGAGGAAACAGGTAGGGTCGTAACAACCTGGTCGCGGCTGCGAATTTTGGAGGAAACCGTAATTTAAGTGCAATATCTTAAAAAGTTTAAAATATTTAACAAATCCAATTTTTTTATATAAAAATTTAATATAGTTTTATCATATTTTTAATAAAATTATTTATTATTTTTCTTCAGTTCGTCTGTAATTCGTCTTTAAAATTGTGGCAAAGCATGTAAGTCGCCACAGTTCAGGCCTATTCACACTTAAGTTGCCACAATTATAGTAAGACCTACGCACACATCTCTAATCACACACATCTCTACTCACACACAACTCTACTTAAACACATCTCTACTCACACATATCTCTGCTCACACACATCTCTACTCATTGTCATATACTTTGACATGTATTTAATTAGAACTAGAATACTATGGCGAAACAAAGCACTAATCTAAATTAATTTAATATCTTTTATTGTAATTCAGCTTATAAGTTTGTTTATTGCCACCAAAATTTATTATTAGGTAAAATTTGTATTCAATAAATAAACTTATAAGCTAATCTACGAAAAGTTAGTGCTTTGTTCTGACATTGTATCCTAGTTTTAATGAAATAAATAAATGACAATGAGTAGAGATGTGTGTGAGTAGAGATATGTGTGAGTAGAGATATGTGTGAGTAGAAATATGCGTGAGTAGAGATATGTGTGAGTAGTGATGTATTTGAGTAGTGATGTGTTTGAGTAGAGTTGTGTGTGAGTAGAGTTGTGTGTGAGTAGTGATGTGTGTGTAGAGATGTGTGTGAGTAGAGATGTGATGAATAGAGATGTGTGTCACCCTTACATTTTTGTGTGAACGAATAAAATTGCAAAAAGCAGCTTACTTTATTCTGGATTTTTTATTCCATATCCAAGTATTTTTAAAGATTCTACTTACTATGTTCTAAAACCAAAATTGACTATTTTTGTTCTCTAAATTATTGGATAGTTATGGTTTATACACTCTCTCCCTGCAATGGCAAATACAAAGCGTGGTCCGAAGTTTGCGGTAACATGCTATAATTGGTTATTATGGGTGAAAAATTATGCGATTTTGTGTTTCAAACATTCAAAGTCAATTTCCCAAAAGTATGGTTTTTGGATATAGAACACCATAATCCTCACATGACGACTTATTGATAGTTAAAAATTATTAAAGTTTTTGTAGAATATTGTATGAATTATATTTAGTTAATTTGATGCACATCGCCGGATTAGTATGGATGTTCTGTGCTTTTGGAAATATTCTGTGCTGAAGAGTTCACATAGGATCGAAACAGCGCTGTTCACAGTTTTCCCATCAACATTATTGCCATAGTGGTGTAAAACAAGCTGTAAGGTTGTCGGGAGATTTTTTTTATTTTTATAATTAAAATGTACACTCTTTTTTCTGTTTTCATCAATGTTTCAATCAATTTAAATTAAATAAAATAATTAAATCCGTTGATGCTTAAAGGTAAAAAAATGGGTTTCGTCTTTTATAAGATATTTTTGCTTTTTGGGTGGCGCCACATATTTTTTGAAACCACTTAAAAGACTTTTTAAGTGGTAGTTAAAAATTATGAAGTCTTTTGTAGAATATTGTATGAATTATATTTAGTTAATTTGATGCACAACGCCGGATTAGTATGGATGTTCTGTGCTTTTGGAAATGTTCTGTACTGAAGAGTTCATATAGGGTCGAAACAGCGCTGTCCACAGTTTTTCCATCAACATTATTATCATGGTGGTGTAAAACAAGCTGTAAGTTTGTCGGGAGATTTTTTTTATTTTTATAAAATGTACACTCTTTTTTCTGTTTTCATCAATGTTTCAATCAATTTAAATTAAATAAAATAATTGAATCCATTGATGCTTAAAGGTAAAAAATGGGTTTCGTCTTTTATAAGATATTTTTGCTTTTTGGGTGGCGCCACATATTTTTTGATACCACTTAAAAGACTTTTTAAGTGGTAGTTAAAAATTATGAAGTCTTTTGTAGAATATTGTATGAATTATATTTAGTTAATTTGATGCACAACGCCGGATTAGTATGGATGTTCTATGCTTTTGGAAATGTTCTGTACTGAAGAGTTCATATAGGGTCGAAACAGCGCTGTCCACAGTTTTCCCATAAACATTATTACCATAATTACCATGGTGTAAAACAAGCTGTAAGGTTGTCAGGAGATTTTTTTATTTTTATAAAATGTACACTCTTTTTTCTGTTTTCATCAATGTTTCAATCAATTTAAATTAAATAAAATAATTGAATCCGTTGATGCTTAAGGGTAAAAAAAAAATGGGTTTACGTAAGTTTTGAGGTTTTGGTGATCTATTTCATCGTTTTATGCTAAAACGAGATGAGTCAGATGCTTGGTTTAATAGTAACTACCATTTATTTAACAGATTATTTGGGACAAGTTTGGGACAGTTTTCACAAAATGTAACTTTGGGGCTGTTGAAGAATGACGTCACCTCCATAGTGATGAAAAGTGACGAAGGGGGAAGGGGGGTCTGGCCAAAAGTCAACTTAAAAAAATCATGTTGTTATTTTTAAACAATTTTAGTGAAAATACTTATAGAAACTATCACATAAAAGACTACAGTGAATTTTACTTTAGGCGTCGCTCTACAAAAAACTGTATTTATTTTTTCCCTGTTCCTTAAAATAAGATATTTTTTAACGGCTTTAAGGATTTAACCGCCAGGAACTTTGGGCCAAATGGCCTGTTCAAACGAAATTTGTACCTAAGATTTTGGTTTATTTGTATATTAAACTTTTTATAATTTTTATATATTATTATATTATTCACAGCGCCCGTGCTAGAATTATACGGTAGTTTCGAATTTCCCAGAATCGTCAAAAAACGTCCTAGATAAAAAATTCTTGGATAAAAATGTGTTTCATGAAAAAATAAGAAACTTTGAAAATGTCCGTCCACAATTTTTGTAGACACGATAACTCCAAAACGAATTATCCGATCGACTCGAAATTTTCAGGAAAAATCAAGTTCTATGATCATATAAGGGAAGACCCCTATTGTTTTTCAAAGTTATTCCCCCAAAAACAAAAAAGTTATGGGGTTAAACTTTTTTTAAAAATAAAAAACTTAAAAAAAAAAAATTATTTTTTTTTCTTTTTTCCAAAAAGAAAATAAAAAAACACGTAATCGAGAGCCAAACCTTTTTACCAATAATCAAGACTTCTCAAATTTTTTTAACGTTTTTTTTAAAGGTTGTACCTACCCTTCTGTAGGTACACCCCGGCATTCAACCATGTCGGTTATAGCCTATTTATGTGTAGTCAATCAAGTAGTAATTAAAACTTTTTTTAACTTCTCATACACCTACACATTTTAAGTAAGTTTCCTACCCAAAATATACTATTATTGTCAATAATAAAAACAGACGAGATGAGATAAAAGTTGATCGTCGAGACTTTTGCTAGGTAAGACAAATTAATACTCAAGAAGTATGCCAGATAAGATTTCTTTTCTCGAAAATCCAGTCTCAAGTCTCAATTTTGGCGAAGGCGCGGGAGACTAACATCCCTACTCTCAATTTCCCTACTCCCTAACATCCCAACTCCCTAACATCCCAACTCCCTAACATTCCAACTCCCTAATATCCCAACTCCCTAACATCCCTACTCCCTAACATCCCTACTGCCTAACATCCCTACTCCCTAACATCCCTACCCTATAACATCACTATTCCACAACAACCCTACTCCCTAACATCTCTACTCCACAACATCCCTACTACCCAACAAGTCTACTCCGCACTATATGTACTCGATTAGCCACTTGTCTTAACTCAAAAAAATATTTGTCATGCTAAGTTACTGTCAAATATGAATTTAGTTTATTAATTACTTAGTAATTAGTGCATGTTAAGAGTACTCGGACACTTTTAGAATAATACACTTTTGATTCTAGATTTGAATTTAAAGACGAACGTTTTCTGGGAAAAAAATAAAATAATCTAGAAGAGGAAGATTCTTTGTTCGGCTAACCGCGCATTTATTATTAAGTGGCTAATAAAGTGCATATAGTGTGGAGTAGAGTTATTGGAGAGTAAAAATGCTATGAAGTAGAGATGTTGCGGAGTAGGGTTGTTGTGGAGTAGATATATTATGGAGTAGGGAAATTAAGAGTAGAGATGTTAGTATGCCGAAGGCGCTAGTACTGTTCACAAGCATCTACGTAATAAAATGTATGAGGTGTATGTCTGCCTGTGTGGTCTGTCACGGCTAGCCTTAAAAAATTTAAATGAAAAGTCAAACTACCCCGGAGTTTTTTCTATGACACATCCATGCTATAGGGTGTAGTGTAGGTAATACCTATGATACTCAATATAATCACGACCATTCACACGCCTACTTTGTTAATGTCCAAAATTACGGTCGTCTTATTTATTCTAGGGTTATTTGCAAAATTGGCGAAGGCGCTACTATTGAAAACTTCACTTGTTTAATATAAGCTTTCCTGATGAAAAACAAGCTTCACGGCTAGTTTAGCAAGTCCATTATAATATATAAAAGCGCCTACTTTCAGAAACTATTTATAGTAGTATTTAATAGGCGGTATTACTTCTTGATATATATTTTTTTTATAACAACATACAACTTATTATAGCGACCCATAATTAAGTATGAAAACAATTTTATTACAGTTTATTTTTTCCAAAAAAAAAACGGTTAAAAAAACTTTGCGCATGATTGTACATTTGAAAAAGGTTTTCTAATTTTGGAAATATCCGAATTGTTTTTTCAAAGTAGATCTGGATCCCATTGCTTATGTTTCTTGTTATTCCTTGACATTTTGTTCTTCAAATAAGAAGTAATTTAATCTCGAATTTAATCATTAAGCAATTTTTTACGAATAATGTAGGAGCCATAATTTTGCCATTTGCAATTTAAACGATTTGTGCTGCGATTTAACGGGGAAAAGCTCTACCGTTACCATATTACAGGACGTATTTAGTTTGACTTTTGGCTTTAAATAAAAGTAGATTTCTGTTTACATCTGTACATAGTAAGTATCTTAGGTACACTACTATCCGAAATTAGGAAACCATCCTAAATTAGGCGTCTTTCCTATACATTGAAAAAGTTTAAAAATAGATGTTTTTCTAAGCTTACATTCTTGATTTAGAACTGTTATTCATCCCAATAGAAGGCGTACCTACCAATTTAACTTTCAACCAAATTTAAAAATAAAAATTGTGAAACGGGATCCTTTTCTAGACGGGTGGAAATCTAATCGTAAAAGTTTAAGACTATCAGCAATTTTCTTGTTTTTTTTTTTTCTGTATTTTTTACCAATTCCTTTTGTTTTTTTTTTCTAGGTTTATAGAATTGTCTATTTTAACGAGGCCATTATCAGATATATTCAAAAACATCAAAATTTTATTTTACCTATGACAACAGACCTCATATACTAGATTGGGGATTCCATTGCAAGATCAAAAAAATTTGACTAACTCATGCGACTCTTCCTCTCTCTCGAATTTTCGTTTCTCTGTTTACAGTAACATCCACAGTTTTATTGGTATTATGTGGTATTTCCCTAGTCATTTTTTTTACGTTGGTTATTCTGTATTGTTTTTACGAGCGCCTAATTATAGCTACCCGCACCGAGATTGTTTTGGTTTTTTGTTGTTTGCGGGACGTTAATTTACTTTAGCGTTGGTTAACGGTGGTTTTGTGCCTGTTTTTATTTTGTAAAAAATTGGTTTGGATTTAGAATAATATATTGAAAAACGGTTAGCCCTCTACTACGCAGGCGCATTTCGGGTGCGGGTAGCTATAACTAGGCGCTCCTTCGTTTTTGTTTACCTTTTAGTAATCTGTTTGGCTTGTGGATTTTTTCGCTTTGTTCATGTGTTTTGTTAACTTTTGCTGGATTCCGGGACATACAAAAATTACGGAAAATGGAGCAGCCGACAGAATAGCGAATGAAGCCTGGAAAATCTCGTGGTTCGAGTCAAAACGCATTTCCGTGATTACAACCAAGAAACAAAAGAAATCCTATTTATGAAGTGGAAAAAAGAATGGGACAGTATGGGACAAATTAAGGGAGTCCCTTAAAAGGACGCATGTACTGGGAAAGGACAGAATTAAAAAAGAGAACATGGTTAATAACTTAGGACTAACCAGTAAAAAAAGAACAAAAATATGTCATATGAGAGGTAAACACTGCTTTACCAACTCCCACTTGTTTAAAATTAACATAAAGGAAGACCCATGGTGTGGTGCGGAAATATACAAGACATCAAACAAATCCTTTTTGAATGCCCAAGACACTCCCAACAATATTCATCCTTCTATGGGGCCCTAGCTAAGACATGCCCAACCCCTATTAGCCTAAATTCCCTGCTTGTGACTCCAATAAATCCATAGCAGTAGAAATAACCAAATTCTTTCAAAATAAAAACTTAATTGTAGAAAATCAGAAGAGGAAAGATATCGGAAAGGAAGTTACCAGAATTTAGAAGTCCACATGACCTGGCCAGAGAGCCTAGAGCAAACCCGAATTGGATTGGAGTGTTCAGTTGTATATTTATATTCAGTTTATAATATTTTACTATTTTTTTATCATTGATATTTATATTTTCCCTTATTAGTAAAACAAACTGTGATTAGACAGACACTTTTGTGATCAAAGAGTTTTTTGACAAAAACTTTTGTGATAGACACTTGTGTAAGAATATTTTTAATATTTGATATATAAATCATATGTATACACCGTTTTATGAGAATACGAATATGACATCACAGTGCGTAAACTAAATAGCACTCTGTAGGGTCACTGGCATCTATTTCTTTTAACTTAATACATTTTTTTTAATAGAAAATGTATACCAAAAAAAATTATTTATCAAGTCTTCAGAAATATATGCAAATATCCATACAGAGTGCTATTTAGTTTACGCACTGTGAAGTGCGATTTGTATTTTCTCATACAGTGTATAAGATATAATATATTATAAATCATATTTATAATGACCAGAGTTGATACTTTCAATACAATAACAGGGTTGGACAACAGGAATATTAAATTATTTCTAATTTTTGGTCAGTTTGTTTAATACATATTTATGCTGAATAAGATTATATGTCTGTATACAGACATAATCTTATTCTCTTATTCGGCATTGTCTGTATACAGACATAATCTTATTCAGCATAGATATGTATTAAACAAACAGCCCAAAAATTAGAAATAATTTAATATTCCTGTTGTCTGACCCTGTTATTGTAATGAAAGTATCAACTTGGCCATTATAATTTCTTATTCGGCATAGGTATGTATTAAAGAAACTCACCAAAAATAGTTTAAAATTACTCTTGTCCGACCCTGTTATTGTAATGAAAGTATCAACTCTGTATATTACATAGTAGAGAATCTCTATGTTAGTTTCTGATATTATTCTACCAAATATTACATACAATTTTTTTATAATAAAATTTATTAATATATTTATATACTTAATTCATTAAAACAATTTTTAAAATTAACTACTCGTCTATCCATTTTTACTTTATACCAAGATTAATCCTATATGAAATATGTATACAGTGCGGTCCAAAAGTCACCCCCACCCTTTTAACTTTTGAACGAGTTGAGATATCGACTTCAAATTTAGAACTCTTAAATAAGACAACTTAAACTATATTTTAGCATATATTTGATATTTTCAGCTCTTAAAATGTGGGCATGGGGGGACATTTTTGTTAAATGAAAAGGGGGGTCGTGTGATACATCATTTTAAAGCTCTCCATTTACACTAACATTTTTTAATTTTTTAAAAACGTTTTTTAAGGTTTTGATTTTTCAATTTTTTGTGCTAAAACATTTGATTTTTTAAGTTTTTTTATAAATTTTTATTTATGTCAACTAAAATTAGTTTAAAAGTATAATTAACATTTTTTTATGATGAAATTAGGCATTTTTAAAAAATTATTTGTTTTTTTTAGAGGAATTTTGACATTAATACCCATTTTCAACCCCATTTTAAACCCATTTTTTTTTAATTTAAAAATATGGAGTTAAATGGAGAATTTTATAAGCTTTAAAATGATGTTTTAAACGACCCCCTTTCCATTTAAAAAAATGTGCCCCCATGCCCACATTTTAAGAGCTGAAAGTATTAAATATATGCTAAAAGATGGTTTAAGTTGTCTTATTTAAAAGTTCCAAATTTGAAGTCGATATCTCAACTGCTTCAAAAGTTAAGAGGGGGGGGTGACTTTTGAACCGCTCTGTATAAACATTAAATAAAAATTGATATATATTAAGATTACTACAGTAAAATTTTGGTCTTAAAGGTCTTCGTATGTCCCAAGGTTGCTCCAGCTAAGGCTATTTTAGTATTATATATTTTCTTTGATGCATACTTCCTTATGCTTATCTGCACATAAACTCGCATTTTTATTTCCATAAGTTTGTTGGTTATTATCATACTGGATGGCATAATTTCATTACTCTACAATTAAAGACATTAATACTATCAATTAAAAAGTAATGGGAAAATCCCCATCCAAAACCTATAAATATCTACATGTTTTATAGAAAGCTTATGTAATCCTATAAAATTGTTTTATAGGTCGAAGTAGGAATTTTTTTATGAATTGTGTATCTATAGGTTTTTTGGAAAACCTTTGTCCAAAAAAAAATGTGAAAACTTATAGATACTTACACGTTTCATAGGGATTGTCCTAGTAAAAATTTCCAGTAGGTCTAGGAAAATATCTGTTCAAAAACATAGAAAACTTATAGATGCCTACGTTTCATACAGATTTTTCTACTTAAACTTATAACAACAAAAAAAAACAATTGAATAGGTTTATGCATAGGGATTTTCCAATAGGTCTCTATAATAGGTCCTTTTTGACTGAGAAAGCTGATATGGTCACTACACCACTTGGTTTGGTTTGTTTTAACTTACCCTTTATCCATGGTCAACACAGATCTGTGATAAAACATTATTCCCCACAATCCATATCTTATATATTTATATAGTCATATATTGTTTTTAGATTTATATTCAGTAAAAATCAAAAGTTTATTTATATTTTTCAAAGTTAACCTCATCTTGTGATTTTGACGTCTGTGTTAAAACTTCACTGTCCAAGATAACCAACGTAATAAAAAAACACCAGATAATACCAATAAAACTGTGGATGTTACTGTAAACAGAGACACGAAAATTCGAGAGAGAGGGAGAGTCGCATTTGTTAGTCACTTTGAATACGTTAATATTTTATCTAGTATGTAAAATCTGTGCCTATGACTGAATTTTTACTAGTGTCAAAATTTGACATCTAATTAAAAATGTATAAATATATCATTAAAATTTATTAAAATGCCTATATCTCGGAAACTAATAGTCCTATGACAAAAATGATCACATGTGTTTTTGTAGGGAATTAAACAATATTTTTATTTATGTAAAAAAATGCCCTGCTATAAATAATAAGTGAGATATCGCAAAAAAATATAGTTTTTGTCCATTTTGCACTCCACCCCCCCACCCCTTTCCCTACGCTAATTTTAACCATATTTGATGTGGCGCAAAGAGAAAAGGTCCTGAATCCTTTGGTGAAAGAATTTTTCAAATCGGACGTTCCGTTTAAAAGTTATGAGGTTTACAGACAGACAGACAGACAGACCGACATTTTTTTAACACCCCTGTTTTTACATTTTCTTAACGTTTCATGACATTCTAAACCCGAAAATGCAAAAAAAAAATTGATTTTTGGGACAATTTTGAACGGGTGCTTCCACCCGGTAAAAAGGCGTAAACAAATATTTCAATCATCGTTTATTTTGTTTAACAAATACCCACTTGAGAATTTAGGAAGATATATACTTGTATACTGTATACATGTATATATCCCCAACTTCTATTTTGAATTCGGGAGTATTCTACCCGCAGAATCATAAATGGTCCTAAATAAATATAGGCTAAACATACCTATTACCTATGTCAACATTTTGCTATTTTCTTGACAAAATACAAACCGTTGTATATCCAATGGCTTATATACCTTCTTGTTTGTTAAAAAGCAATAAATCTTTGTCTTGAAAGACATGTACATAAAAAAAACATAAAAATAACATTTTGGTAGCAACAGTTATTATATTTTTCATATTGATTGATCTAGAAACTAGCTTGTTTTGATATATTTAGGAAACAGACATATTTTTAAACTGATCACAATAGATATATCTAGGTATACCTTAATAACACAGACCTACAACAAAAAAGTTTTAAGTAATTTTCTGTATCCCATTTTTTCCATCACATACGACTTTTTTGCAAACTGCTTTTAATAATCCAGAAAATTAATTAGTTAAAAAATTTTCATATATAGACAGTGTATTTCAAATAGGGTCCGAAATTTTAAGGGGTGATTCTACATCAGAAAATATGACAAAAAGTTCCCATAGACATATGTCTAAAAATGTTTCGTAAGGTAGCTACGAGCCCCTTTGGCTAAAAAATTCGGTTTTTATTTAATAACCAAGGAACCCTTTGAGATATAGCAACGAGGTTTTGTAAGTGAACTAATCTTAATAAGGGCCATCTTCATATGTTATTTTCATGTACTTATTTTAACCAGGGTGTGCGAAACGGGGAGGCCTTATCATTTTTTTTTTTGTCCCAGTCTTTTTTCTGTGTAACATTTTTATTAATTTAATTTTTGGGGTATGATTCATCAAGTTAAAATACATAAAAAAGGTAATTTTATTGTAACACTGTAGGACCAACCATTTTCAAGAAAAATTAATTTGAAGGTAAAATTTCACAGTACGAGGAAGAAAAATTAAATACTAAAATGTTGAAAACCGAAATTTCAATGATACAGGGTAAATGTAAATCAAAAACTAAGGAAAAACTCATATACAGGTACTTCCAAAAATCAATCCTAAGGGAGCTATGGTCTCGTAAAAATGCACCATTTTTTAAGGGCCATAGTAGCTTTAAAAGCGATTTTTCGACATACATGTATATTTTTTTCTTAGTTTTCGATATAGAATAACCCTGCATCATTAAAATTTTGGTTTTCAACGTTTTTGTATTTAATTTTTCGTCCACGAACCTTGAAATTTCACCTTCAAATTAATTTTTCTCGAAAACGGTTAGTCCTACAGTTTTACAACAAGAGCACCTTTTTTATGTATTTTGACCTGAGGAATCATATATCAAAAATAAATAAAAGTTACACAGAAAAAAGTTTGGGACAAAAAACTGATTGGAACTTTTTGTCATATTTTCTGATGTAGAATCACCCCTTAAAATTTCAGACCCTATTTCAAATACACCGTATATATTTTCTGTTTTGAGCCAGCCTATAATAGGTTTTTAGATTTTTAAGTAGATTTGCTGATTTTAAAAATTATAGAAATTTTTATTAATATGATTTTATTGTAAACTTGATTTAAAAAAAAATAAACTTTTAATTTACAATGGTGGTGGTAGATAAATATAATATGCATTTTTGAAATCAGCACATCATGTGTACGGTTCAGAAAAACGTCCAGGTAGGGAACGTTCAAGTATTACGTAACCCTCTAGAGGGCGGTGAGGGGGTGTCGAAAAAGTTACGCCGCGTTACAAAGGGGGGTGGGTGTCAGTAAAAATGTTACGTAACACTTGAAAAATTATAAACTTATAAAAAGTTTATTGGATCAAATTTTTAACAATTATCTAGGCCTAAGATACGGATTCGTTGCAAATGTTATTTCACACGGCGTTCAATAAATCCTCTAAACCAAAAAGAAAAAAATAGAGATGGAAAACTATAGGCAATAACCTGTTTTCAGTTAACCGGTTTCGGAAATTCCCTCGTACCGGTTTTTGGTTAAAACACGGAAGCAATAACCGGTTAAAAACCGGTTTGAACCTTAAAGCAAAATTTCCTTTCAATTCCTTGACTTTCTGTAAAAAAAAATGTTAAGTAATAAATGGCCAAATTTCGTATTACGTAATACTTGAACGTTCCCGTACGAAAGATTACTGTAACAGGGATGCTAACAAAAAAAAGCTTTAAATTTATCCCATCTAAGCCAAATGTGTACACATTCTAAATGCTGCAGGGTACTCAAAATTTTTAAAAAGTGACTCAACCACATTTTGCCTCCCTCCCCTCTAGCTAAAAGCTTAAATAAAGCTAATAAAATTATCAAAAATAAATCAAATATGATTACATAAATGTTTACAAATCATGTGTATTCCGGTTTTCTGGCTATGTGTTCGTTGCAAATTTTATTGCACACGGCGTTCAATAAATCCTCTAAACCAAAAAAAAATAGAGATGGAAAACCATAGGCAATAACCGGTTTTCGGTTAACCGGTTTCGGAAATTACCTCAAACTGGTTTTTCGTTAAAACACGGAAGCAATAACCGGTTAAAAACCGGTTTGAACCTTAAAGCAAAATTTGCTTTCAATTCCTTCACTTTTTGTAAAAAAAAATGTTAAGAACAAATGGCAAAATTTCGCATTACGTAATACTTGAACGTTCCCGTACGGAAGATTACTGTAACAAAAAAAAAACTTTAAATTTATGCCATCTAAGCCAAATGTGTACACATTCTAAATGTTGCTGGGTACTCCAAATTTTTAAGAGGTGGCTCAACCACCGTTTGCCTCCCTCCTCTCTAGCTACAAGCTTAAATAAAGCTAATAAAATTATCAAAAATAAATCAAATATGATTTCATAAATGTTTACAAATCATGTGTATTCCGGTTTTCTGGCTATGTGTTAATCCAGAAAATAAAATATGACTATCATCGATGGTGTTGTTTTCTCTGGGATTATACCCATAAATCCTGTTTTTGTTGACAAGGACTTTTTTCATCCTCGCTCGTCATTTTGTTATGCTCGTTTCGTCAAACACACGACTTACTCAATTCTCTTTTATATTGTGTACAGGGTTATCCAATTTACTATATTGCCTGTTTTCGTTTAACCAAATTATAGATTTTCGGAGTTTCCCCCTTTTTATTTTTCACAAGAAGGGAGTTTTTCTGTTATATTATATACTGTTATCTATTTTAAAAAATCAAGAATGCCTGGATAAAAAATACAATAGGAACAGCGTAAATAAAAAAATGTTACAGTTGATTCTAAACTCCGCGAAAAATCTATCTGAGTAGATACTTATTTGTTTTTTGTTTTATGGTTGGCAAAATAAATTTAATTTTTCTACGACTGTCTTAGATTGTTAGGCAAATCGCACAGAAAACTCTTACGGTGTATAGCACATTCCGTAAGCGGATGAAACCTATTAGGTTTTATAGCACATTCTGTGATAGGTTTCATATACCGAAATACAAAATTTACTATACGGTATTAGATTATTAGATGAAAATTAAACTATTGTATGTCCATAAATACGATCTAAAAATATCATTACTAGAAGATTTGGAAATATATTTGAGCATTAAAAATAACAAAGATTTTTGTTTAAACAATCAAACTGAATTAAATTAAAAATTCAAAAAAAATTTCAAAAATTTAATTTAAAATTTTTAAACTTTTCCGCTTAATTTTCTAGTGTTTTAATTTGTAATGTTTTTAGTTCCATATACTTTTTAATTGTCATTATGTCAAAAATGTTTGTTTATTTATATATTTATTATTTTAATGTGTGCAACTTTTTAACTGTGATGTACCCATATTTTTAATCTACCTCTCATTCTGTTGTAATCAGCTCTGACGAGTAAGTACCCCTTGTAAATTTACTTATTTATTATTTATTCCTAACCTTACTTTTACAGCCCCCTAATTTTTGTTATCTTACTTTTCAGAGCTAAGCCCTGAAGATGATCTTTTGATCGAAAGCTCTAAGCCTATTTTAAATACATATATATGCTGAAATACAAATTCGTTTTTACTTTATTCTCTACAGCATACAAGTCAAATATTAAATATTTTATTGTATGTAAATTATTGTTTTTTATTAAAACTTCTGGTTATTATGTAATTTATAAAAAAAACATTAATGTATAAAACTTGTCGTAGAAAAAGTATAGTCTAGAACACGTGTAGAATAGCTATTCCACACTCGTGGACAGTCCACCTCACCGCTATCGCGGTTCGGGTGACAAACATCCACTCGTTCAGAATATGCATCATTCTACACTTGTTACAGAATATACTATTCCTATGTAAGTTTGGCTATCTTGTGATTCAAATCAATTGTCAACCAAAACATTATTATGACATTTAAAAAAAATGCAACTGAAATATCATCAAAATGTGCATTATAGGTACTAATTTATCTTAATATAAGCCCATCCCAGCATAATATACCACTAAATTATGAAATTTAAGGTAAGTTTCATGATTTTAAAGTTTTGATTGATCATAATTTAAATCTATAATTTATACAGTTGAAACTTTGTTGTTCTCATTCGACGATTTATTAAAATTCGAAGATAATGAGTATTGCAATAAAATAAGAACGAAGGTATTATAAATTATAATCCGTCCGTCGTCAATTTATTACAGTGTAGCTCCGCCAAGAAGTGGAAATCGCCTCGACATTTGCCAAAACCTCAACAGACCATTTTGCACGTACAAAAAGTGTATAGCCCATAGAGCGAATGCAAAATCTGTTATACTATATCAAGTTGACATAGACAAATGTTGCAGCAATTTGCGCATTTCCTGAAAACATGTGGATATAGCGATTCATACATATATGTCTATAGGGTTGTCCTTGAAGGATAACAATCCTTATTATTTATAGATTTTTTATAGTATATTAAAATACTAGTTTCATAACATACGTTTTTAGCGCACGAGTACAAGTTTAGAAAACGAGCCGCTTGCGGAGAGTTTTCTAAAGTACTACTGCTCTAAAAACGTGTTATGAAACGAGTGCTTTATACAATTTTTTCTAATTTGCTCTAAAATTTTAAAAACTTACATTTAAATTGATGACTGATTTAGGGATTTTTGTTTTGGGTTGGCATTACAGTTTACACTATGTTTAAAATTCTAAGAACAAATGATATTTTGATATATTTTACAGTCATCTCTTCTTTTTTCACTGCAATTAACCAGTCCACAATTTTAACACGGTAAAAAATAACCCAAACACAAAATTTTGTAAAAAATTAAACTTTAAATCGACAGTGACATTTGCACGCAAAACGTCAGGAGATAGGCTTTTGTATGTTGCCAACCCAACAGAAAAAAAAGTAGAGACCTCTTATGGGCCTATAAGAACACGCAAAATGCGTCTAATTTTGATTTTTATGCATCGTTCCTAAAAATATTATGTAACTACCATGTACATACATTGAATTAAATGTATAAAAATGGTCAATAATTATGAAAAAAAGTCTATAGACTTTATTCTTTATAAAGAATATAATGCCATAGTTTTCTTGTCCTAAATCACCAAACTAAAAATCGACTTTTGGTATACAAAACACCCTCCCGGACACATAGTGCAGCTTTAGAATATTATTGTACGGTAGTTTCGAGATTTAAAAAAAAATCAAAAACCGTCCTAGACAAAAAATTCTTGGATATAAATTTGTTTCATGAAAAAATAAGCAACTTTTTTTTAAATGTCCGTCGTCCGCCTGTCAGTTCGTCCGTCCGTCCGTCTATCTGTCTGTCCGATGTCACGATTTTTGTAGACAGGATAACTCAAGAACGAATAATCCGACCGTATTAAAATTTTCAGGAAAAATCAAGTTCTATGAGGGGAAGATCCCTATTATTTTTAAAAGTAATCCCCTCAAAAACAAAAAAGTTATGGAGGGTTAAACTTTTTAAAAAATCGAAAAATGCTGAAAGAAAATTCCGATTAACGTAATTTATTCAGGAAAAATTACTTTTATTACAAAAATCAATTCTACCAAAAAAAAAATAATAAAAAAAATTGAAAAATTTTGAAGTTTTTTTAACTTTTTTTAGAAAATTTTTTTCAAAAAAAAAATCGTTTTTTCCTCCTACGGGGAATCTAAACGTCTTCCAAAAAAATTGAAAAAAATACGGATTATGTTCTATAATAAAGGCAACTTTTGGTACATAGTGCTATATGATAGGGCGAAAAAAAAATCGCCCTCACCCTGGAGTTAGAATTTTTTTATTATCAGATTCGATTTCAGCAACCTCAAAAACCCCTATAATGCAACTTTCAAATTGGGATTAATATTCATGTTGTTATAGTATACCGTAGTTTTGAATTTTTCAAAATTTTTAAAAATCGTCCTAGACAAAAAAATTTTGGATATTAATTTGTTTGATAAAAAAAAAGCAAGTTTTTTATCAACGTCCGTCTGTCCGTCCGATGTCACGATTTTTCTAAACACGATAACTGAAGAACAAATTATCCTATAGACTTGAAATTTTTAAAAGTAATCCCGATAAAAACAAAAAGTTATGGAGAGTTAAAAAAATTGAAATAATCGAAAAACGCTGAAAGAACGATTAATGCAAATTTTTCCGGAAAAGTTACTTGTATTATAAGGATCAATTCTACCAGTTTTAAAAGTATACTTTCAATTATTATATACAAAAGAATTATGGGGGGTTAAACTTTTAAAAAATCGAAAAAAGCTAAAAGAAAAAAAAAGTTATATTTAAACTAAAAAAAAATATATCATTTACAATTTTTTTTTATTTTTGTTTTTGTTTTTTTAATAAAATAATTTTTTTTTTTTGAGAAAAAAATATTTTTTCAAAATTTTCGTTTGGACTTTTTACCAAAATTTACTAACTAAAAAAGCTTAATTTACTCACGTCATAAAAAAAGCTTTACCCCTGGCTAAAATTTTGATGACTAAAAAAAAAATGTGCTCACCTCTGAAAAAAAGTTTAACCCCTGAAGGAAATTTCCAGCTGGCCAAGCAATCTTCCAAGTAACCGAACAATTTACCAATTTGCATGAACAATTTACCAACTTTTAAAGAATAAATCAAAATTTACCAACTTTTCAAGAGAGGATGGGGGAGGCTCCCTCCGTCCCACCTTCGATACACCCCTGGTCAAGGGCGCCATATTTACGATTCACTCATCGCAGTAATGAGAAGAATCCAGCGGATGCGCACTGATTCTGTTTTGACGTATGCCTAAAATTATTTTAAGGTTATGTAACATTCTTTTGCAGAATTTTACAAAAATATCTACTTTTATTCTTATGCATATTGTTACACCAGGCAAGCATTTATTTTTTAATTAGCTAAAGCTAAATTATTTAGCCTAAATATAATCCTATTTGATTCTTAAAATATATCGCCTTCTAAATTCTGAAATACCTTATCTGAAAAATGCCTCCCATTAAAAAAAAAAACACCAAACCAGCAAACTACCAAAACACACCATTATTAACTTTAACCAACGCCTCCCATTAAAAAAAAACACCAAACCAGCAAACTACCAAACCAAACCATTGTTAACGTAAACCAACGCCTCCCATAAAAAAAAAACACCAAACCAGCAAACTACCAAACCAAACTATTGTTAACGTAAACCAATGCCCCCATTAAAAAAATCAAACAGAAATTCGTGAGTATTTTAACAATATTTTGCTATATATTCTAACAAAAAAACTAGTGTACTGGTAGTAGTAGTTTGGTAGTTTGCTGGTTTGGTGTGTTTTTTTAAATGGGAGGCGTTGGTTTACGTTAACAATGGTTTGGTTTGGTAGTTTGCTTGTTTGGTGTGTTTTTTTTTAATGGGAGGCGTTGGTTTACGTTAACAATGATTTGGTTTGGTAGTTTGCTGGTTTGGTTTTGTTTTTTTTTTAATGGGAGGCGTTGGTTTACGTTAACAATGATTTGGTTTGGTAGTTTGCTGGTTTGGTTTAGTTTTTTTTTTAATGGAATGCGTTGGTTTACGTTAATAATGGTTTGGTTTGGTAATTTGCTGGTTTGGTGTTTTTTTTTTAATTGGAGGCATTTTTCAGATACAGATATATTTTAAGAATCAAATAGAACTATATTTAGGCTAAATAATTTAGCTTTAGCTAATTAAAAAATAAATGCTCGCTTGGTGTAACAATATGCATAAGAAAAAAGTAGATATGGTTTGGTGTTTTTTTTTTAATTGGAGGCATTTTTCAGATACAGATATATTTTAAGAATCAAATAGAACTATATTTAGGCTAAATAATTTAGCTTTAGCTAATTAAAAAATAAATGCTCGCTTGGTGTAACAATATGCATAAGAAAAAAGTAGATATTTTTGTAAAATTCTGCAAAAGAATGTTAAATAAGCTTAAAATAATTTTTGGCATACGTCAAAACAAAAATAAGAAAATCAGTGCGCATGCGCTGGATTCTTCTCATTACTGCGGTGAGTGAATCGTCCAAATTTTGTTCTGTACGTCCCTTCTTTCCAAACCAAAGTCCAGTCCTGGCCCCACCTGTTTGTGCAATAGGCACAGAAGCAACAGCACGGTTGAATGGGCAGGCTAATACATTCAGGCATTTGAGCGAGCCATTGAACAGACTGAAACTGATGTATAACATTCATATCCTGGGCATACAACTTTGCTTATCACGGACAATTGATACCGTCAATGGACCCTACCAGTTAGCCAATAAAAGCTCCCTTGGATTAAGGTGGTTAAAATATTCTGTTTCTCCCTCACGTATATTTGGGAAAATATAAGTCATACATTATCAGTGATCGGACTTTGGATTTTTTAACAGGTCCGCATTAAGGAAGGCGTGATATGTAGTATTTACTAAGAACATTACTTGCATTGTATACAGATACTGTTTTTGGCATTACTATAGTAAATAAAAGCGTTATGTAAGCAATTATTTAAGTAATTTATTTTCAAAGTAAATTATTAAAATCGTTTCTATTTTTTTTTTTTTTGAAGTAATGCATTTCTTTTTGTATTAAAAACGCATTTATGTAAACAAAATGATCTTTCCACTTCTACCGATGTAAGTGGTACAAAGAAAAACGTATTTTCCTACGAACTAGTTAGCAGTTAGTGCCTATTTTACACCCGTTGCCTATGAAAGCGGTTGCAAAGTGACAATTAGCTGATTTTACATATCTGCTGTCAGAAAATTAGTAAACGTCAAACACATAACCTCAAATTAACAAATTAATTTTAAGATCATTTTTGCGTTTTTCTTTTATGTTTGGGTGTTAGGTCGTAGGAAAAAAAGCTATACGCAAATCATTTCAGTGCAAATCAAGTGCTTTTTTTACTCGGTTGTGCCTCGTTAAAAAAAGCACTCTCGTGCACTTAAAACTGGGTTCGCGTAGTCGGTGCTTAATATGCTATTAATGGTGTATTTTCAACCAAAGTGTCTTCTTGTCCTTGTTAATTTTTTTTTATAAATGTCTATTTCAAACCATAATTTGTCTAAAATATTTTTGAATTTTGATCGCATTTTTTTCTTTTTTTAGTTGTACCAAACAATAAAAAACCTGCTGTAATAAAAAAAACTGCTGCCGAGAAAAGAATTTGCGAGAGCGCTCTCGAGCGTGGTTAAAGGCGTAGATTATATCAGTTCGGGTGCAATTCGGTCTAATTCGTATCTGCAGCATAGTAGCTTTAGCTAATTAAAAAATAAATGCTCGCTTGGTGTAACAATATGCATAAGAAAAAAGTAGATATTTTTGTAAAATTCTGCAAAAGAATGTTAAATAAGCTTAAAATAATTTTTGGCATACGTCAAAACAAAAATAAGAAAATTAGTGCGCATGCGCTGGATTCTTCTCATTACTGCGGTGAGTGAATCGTCCAAATTTTGTTCTGTACGTCCCTTCTTTCCAAACCAAAGTCCAGTCCTGGCCCCACCTGTTTGTGCAATAGGCACAGAAGCAACAGCACGGTTGAATGGGCAGGCTAATACATTCAGGCATTTGAGCGAGCCATTGAACAGACTGAAACTGATGTATAACATTCATATCCTGGGCATACAACTTTGCTTATCACGGACAATTGATACCGTCAATGGACCCTACCAGTTAGCCAATAAAAGCTCCCTTGGATTAAGGTGGTTAAAATATTCTGTTTCTCCCTCACGTATATTTGGGAAAATATAAGTCATACATTATCAGTGATCGGACTTTGGATTTTTTAACAGGTCCGCATTAAGGAAGGCGTGATATGTAGTATTTACTAAGAACATTACTTGCATTGTATACAGATACTGTTTTTGGCATTACTATAGTAAATAAAAGCGTTATGTAAGCAATTATTTAAGTAATTTATTTTCAAAGTAAATTATTAAAATCGTTTCTATTTTTTTTTTGAAGTAATGCATTTCTTTTTGTATTAAAAACGCATTTATGTAAACAAAATGATCTTTCCACTTCTACCGATGTAAGTGGTACAAAGAAAAACGTATTTTCCTACGAACTAGTTAGCAGTTAGTGCCTATTTTACACCCGTTGCCTATGAAAGCGGTTGCAAAGTGACAATTAGCTGATTTTACATATCTGCTGTCAGAAAATTAGTAAACGTCAAACACATAACCTCAAATTAACAAATTAATTTTAAGATCATTTTTGCGTTTTTCTTTTATGTTTGGGTGTTAGGTCGTAGGAAAAAAAGCTATACGTAAATCATTTCAGTGCAAATCAAGTGCTTTTTTTACTCGGTTGTGCCTCGTTAAAAAAAGCACTCTCGTGCACTTAAAACTGGGTTCGCGTAGTCGGTGCTTAATATGCTATTAATGGTGTATTTTCAACCAAAGTGTCTTCTTGTCCTTGTTAATTTTTTTTTATAAATGTCTATTTGCAAACCATAATTTGTCTAAAATATTTTTGAATTTTGATCGCATTTTTTTCTTTTTTTAGTTGTACCAAACAATAAAAAACGTGCTGTAATAAAAAAAACTGCTGCCGAGAAAAGAATTTGCGAGAGCGCTCTTGAGCGTGGTTAAAGGCGTAGATTATATCAGTTCGGGTGCAATTCGGTCTAATTCGTATCTGCAGCATAGTAAGAGTTAGACGCCATCCACAAGCTCTATGCGAACCTCATAACGTTAAACGCCTGATTACAAGACACATGACTGCACATCAAGCCACTCACCTCATCGTATGTTATGTTTTACGCTAGTTATGCGAGCCTCTGGGTGGCGCTTTAGGTATCAGTTACTGCATGTTTTATAGGATTATTAAAACAAAAAATATTTTTATTTTAGATTTTTGTCTTAAGCATCAAAAAACGGAAAAAATAATAGTTTTGTACCATTTTACCCCATCCCACTTTTTATCAAAAACAATCATAGTCTAATAATGGATAATGAAAACGGTCGAAATTTGAAGTCTTTAGCTCTAAGCGTTCTCGAGTTATCGTAGTCACAAATTTTCCGTTCAAAGAGATAGACAGACCGACAGACTGACGGGCAGATTTTTTTTAAGGATTTTTTTTTCTATATAAAACGTTAAAAACAGTTTTTTTACAATCGCAAGGGAAGTAATACTGAACAAATAAACACTTGTTATAGTTAAAAATTAGTTAAAGGTAAATTTATCTCATTTTAATAAGTGGATTAATTTTTATTTTATATTTAACAACCTAGGAACATCACCGAATATTCGAATCTGTTCCCTTATCTTAAAAAGGGGAAAAAACATATTTATGTACACAATGTTTTTTGTTTTACTCTTTATTTTATTTGCCTGTAGGTATTTAAATTAGTTTGATTTCACAGGAATATTTAAAATAATACAAATAGGCAAAAGAGCAAATTTAAATGAAATTAAAATAAAACAAAACAAGAATTACATAACAATAATAATGTATTTTTGTTACTTTAAATACAATTTAAATAATCTTGCATTTTATGAAATTATTCTATTTTTCTTAATGCGGACCTGTTAAAAGTCCGATCACTGTACATTATACAGGTTTATTCAGAAACATAACAAAAAAATACATCAAATAACTCAAGTTTAAAGAAAAATTTCTGTGCCCCAAAAAACGAAAATAAACATAGGAGAAAGATCATAAAAACCTGAGTCTAGAGTACGACTCTCTATGGTTACACACTTGGAGTCCCTTGAAATATGGTGCTTTATGGTGCTTTCGGAGGGATTATTTTCAAAGAAAAAAACAATGAAGATCTTTCCCTGATAAAACATTATTTTTTCTAAAAATTTTTAGTCGATCAGATTATTCGTTCTTGAGTTATCTTTTTCACAAAACCGTGACATCGGACGGGCAGACGAGTGAGCCCGGGCAGACAGACAGACCCTTACGGGCTGTAAATAGTATAATAACGTGATTAATTTTTTTTCTTACCTAGTCCACTATAAGGGAACGTTCAAGTATTACGTAACGCAAATTGTACCAAAAATCATACACTTCATACCCCGGTTCTCGCGTTAATATAGATTATAGAGATTTCATATTATGGCTACCCCCCCATAAAAGGGGCTGGGTTGGGGGGTAGCCAAAATATGAAATCTCTACAGCCTTAAATAAGGCAAGAATCGAGATAAGAAGTGTATGAATTTTAGTACAATTTGCGTTACGTAATACTTGAACGTTCGCTAATGTAGTTATAAAAAATCTGCGGGACTTTGACAAAAAAAAATTAAATGTCCGAAGATTAAAAAAAATTATTAGAACAAAAAATAGGAGATATACATAATATTTAATTTTTTTATATAATACACTTTTACATTATTATTACGCAATTAATAGAAAAAGATTATATTGTAAGATAACAAAAAAAAGACAACAAATATACGTAGGCATAATTTAGACATCTAATATAAGCGCTTATTTGCCTGGCTAACCTTAGTTATACATGAAAATTTTGCCTGCACTCAATGTATAATATAATTAAATATAAGAAAAACGAACTTAAACCCTTATTTTTCAATTTTTGTTATTTACCTGATGTCCAGCCTATGACCCGGTTATTTCCATAGTGGGCCCGGAAGAAAGGTAGGCATGCCTACCGGGTATTTCATTAGGGTCGTTCACACCCCTTAACTTTTTACTTTTTAAGTAGGATCGTGAAATTTTCAGGAGCTCCATTATGTATAATTAGGTTTTTTTGACATAGCTAATTTTTTTTGGAAACATCAGTTTCGCCGGAAATGAATTGAACATTCGGTTTTTAATGGGACACCCTGTATATTTCAATTCAAAAAATAATTTAACGAAAAAGCATGTGTCACTTGTCAAATTTTGACAGGTCATGCCATTTTTTATTTGAATTTTTATTTTAAGGTTCTTTGAAATGTGTAATATCAACATGTTTTAGAATTTTTAAGCGACCACCAAATTTAGAACGTTGGAAAAAAATCGAAATACTACTTTTTTTCTTAGATACTGGACCCAAAATTAAGCAAATAAGCTAATTTAAGGCACTCTACATTTAAAATAAAAATTTAAATAAAAAATAACATGACCTGTCAAAAATTGACAGAGACACATGCTTGTTCTAAGAGTTGAATTATGAATCGAAATGTTTAAAAATTTACAGTGTTCTATTTAAAAATCGAAAGTTTGATTAATTTTCGGCGAAACCCGAAGTACCAGTTTTTTTACTATGTCAAAAAGCTCTAAATTATACATAATGTAACTTCTGAAAATTTCACGATCCTAGAAAAAAAAGTAAAAAGTTAAGGGGGTAAACCACCTTCCTGAAACACCCGGAATGGTTAAATTCTGCTCAAAAATTAGGATCTAGTGTGTAAAATTTTTTTAGAGATATTTAATAATTGGCTAGTATTATAATGTGGGATGTGGGATATGACAAATTAATATGACAACCTACTCAGTCTCCCCTATAAGCAATTACCTCAAAAATTAATTCTGCGCCTTCGACACAATTGCAAATAAGATTGATCGATTGATTTACACAAAATTAGACTTTAAAATTTTAAAATGGCTGAAAAAAGTCTGCAATGTTGGCAGTATCAATAAAACGGCAAAAAGCTAACGAGCATGGTAGAATAGTTACCATACATTATACTTTTAAAAACGTTTATTTTTTTATAGCTTTGCCAATATTTAATTTTTAATGGATCGAATCGACTATGTGATATTTAGATATTAAAGATGATATGACAAAACGTACGGCACTTTTCCTAAAAGAAATACTAAAACATATATTACAATACCATGTGTTTCACTGTAATTTTTTTAAATTTTTTTACTAAATGTAATCATGTCATTTTATGTGTTTTTTTAATTATTTTATTACCTTTTTATCAGTAGGTACCCATTTTACTGCAGACATTTACATTGGTAGAAAGAATTATGTACTACTTACTACTACTACTACTACCACTACTACTACTACTACTACTACTAATACTACTACTACTACTACTACTACTACTACTACTACTACTACTACATACTACTACTTAACACGTTTGCTACCAAGCGGGTCATATATGAGCCACGAAAAATTTTCAAACAGGTCGATGTCTTATATATATATATATATATATATATATATATATATATATATATATATATATATATATATGAGCCGACGATCTTGCTGTATTAAATGGCAGCTTAAAAAGCAACGATCTAAGAGGGCAGTTTTAACGTACTCTGTAGGAAGGTTCGGCTCATATAAGGGAAGCGTATTTTGCGCATAGGTGGTATAATTAGTTAGCTAGTAAACACGTACCTTTTTGTTTCTTGAATGTAATTATGCTTGGTCTGTGGGTTAGAAATCGAAATATACCCCTGGTAGCGAACGTGTTACTATATCTAATATTATATAAACCAATAAAATACAGAAACTACAAACTATAATGTTTTTTTTTAAGTTAAAACGTCATTTATAAAAACTATAAAACAAATATTTTTAACAAAATCAACAGGTACAACAAGTACAAAAGAATTATTAATATTATTATATTATTAATATATCAAGTGATATATTACCCATAGGCGCTGACTTTTTAAAATGGCAGGGGGAGGCAAATTTTTTGAAGTAAAAAAAATACATAAAAGTTATATAATAATAATAAAAAAGTTCTTTATTGGCTGACCAATAGGCTATTGACCGAAGTCCTTCCGCCCTTTACAATTTTTTACAAATTGGTTTTTAAATTTACTTTATAATAAATACTTAAGTAGAAAAAAAAATAATAAAATTATATGTATGTTAATTATAAAAAGATAAAGAAAAAAAATAATAAAAAAAAAGTGTCTCCCAAACTGTTTTGTAATTGGTCTGCAGATGCTTTTGTATATTTTTGTGGCTAACTTTATACTAAATCCCTTGTTTTTTTTAGGTTATTTTTCTAAAGACTTTGCCTCTGTTAATACATTTGGATTTGTTTGTGGAAGTTAAAGTTGAGTTTATTGTCCATCTTTATTCCAAAATACTTTGCGTTTTTGCTGTAACGACATAAATCGTCACTTTGTAATATAGCAAGGGTTAATTAAACTATTCGTTTACTTACGTTATAATTTATGTTTATTTTGTATATAAATAGTTACGTACGTACAGAACTATTTTGTATCTGGGACTATTTTGTAGCAGGAACTGAATTCTAACCATATGAGTCTCTATTCCATAGTTCTACCTGAAAATAACATAAAGAAAACATAATTAGAATATGATTTTTAATAATAAAGAATCATATGACTTATTTCTCTATAGTGCATTTGTCTATGGACTTACCTGGTTTTTATATGTTTCAGAGTCTATTGAGGGTTGGATTTCACTGGCTTTCACCTGTAGCTTGTCTCTCTTGTGGAAAGTTGTGTATGATTATCCCTTCGGGATAATCCAGAATTTGTTGAAAATAGTTTGCTGGAACTGCTCACTTAGATTCAGTATTTTGTTTATACTTAGTTCACAGGACACTTAGTATTCTGTTCGTATTTTTATTAGTTTTGCTGATAAACAATAAGTATTGTTTATATTTGTTTCTTAGAGTAATATTTTGAGGTTAGATATCTATCATCACTAATACGGATTTATTAGGAAACATTCTTTTAATTAGTTATTATTTTTGATGTCGTTTCAGTTACCTTTATTAGGAATCCTATACGGTAAAACTGTAGTTGATAATGACTTGCATAGATGTCGCTAATAGTTCAGAAATAGGATTTTATTCACCTGAAGGGTTCATACCGGTTGATAAGGTCGGTTTTCGCTCTTTCTTGATGAACTCTGTACAATGGTGGTCTCATTTTTGACGAGTGTTTATTTTCTGTAATCATCGAAGTAATCCTTCATGTATTTTTATTTAAAGTTAGTGAAAATGAATATTTAAACAATGCGGAAGATATTATAACTGATATTTTATACAATTACGCATTTATAACGTTTCGATGGACATCGAAGACTTAGAATGAGACGTAAGTTAAATTTTTTCTGTTTCTTAGAATATTTCTGAGATATAATTATTGTTTTAGCACCATTAATTAAGCACCATAAAGCACCATTATTACTACATTAATTAATTACCATTAATTACTCACCATTTCTATACCATTAATATGGAATTACATTAATTTAAGTTGAAGTTTATTTTGGTATATTTGATATACAAGTTCTCCGCATGGAGTGATGTTCTGTTGGAACATGGTTCTGTATTTTTCGGCATAGATAAATTCTATATGACCGTCTAGCAGACAATTTTATATTGGACATAATTTTCAAAAGCATATTTAATCCCGGACAACATTTTCAATCGTACATTTTATCCTGGAAGATAATTTTTCCAAAGTAGATGGGACAGCCTATATTTTTTTTTCTTTCATTTGAGAAATGAATTCATCAGCATAGGGGAGACTTGCACAGATGGAGACGATGGAATTCATACCTCATGGATTTTGCAGAAACCAGCTAAGTACTCATTCTGAAAACTTTTGAAAGCAATATTTCATATTTTTAAATTCTTTTATTTCAATATTCTTATAACTGTAAACTTTATCAGATCTGATATAGTATTGATTAATACTATATGCCCTTCTGGCTTTTGTTCATTTTTAGGTACTTATTTTTTTTAAAACATTTAATCTCATTTATTAATTATTAAATATCATACTTTTGATTAAATGATTTCTAATTTAAGCATGACTTTTATACACTGCAAGAAATGATTGTTGTTTACATACATTTCTTGGTGCTTGCTGAACTTCATGTTTTCTTTATGCATTTAAGTCGAATGATTTCTGAATTTAGTAATTTTTATTAAGATTTCTTTAATTATATCTTAATATAATTACACATATTTTTTATATATATTAATACATTACTTGATGTGCTTTCATTAAGTTTATTTATAATAAATTTCTCAAATGAATTATCTTATTTTATTTAGGGGTTATATTTTCTCAAACTGAAAAGCTTAAGTATTTACACTAGGTTGTTACTTACCTAAAGGAGTAAAAGCTAAAGTAACTGGCGCCCCTAACAACATTAATCAATTCTTTCTATTTTTCCCTTGCCCATACCCATTGCTCCGCTGTCAAAACTAGCCGTTGGCAGTGAACGTATTAATTACGGTACACTAATATTGGCGCCCAAGAACGTGGTATTTGGATAGATAGAACACTTGTTTTTTTAATTTTACTCCATTTTTCTCAGTGTATTTTTTATAAAAATCTAAAGCTTATTTTTTTTTCAGTGTAACTTAAAGTTCATTTTGAGAAAAACTACATATAACTGTTGAATAAAATATTTTTTGTTGAAAATTAAGTCAAATTAGAGTTAATCTGATAAGATATATCAGATATGTGTTTTTTATGTTTATTCTGAGTTTTATGGAATAACATGGAATAGAGAAATTTTGGCGTGGGTTCAGTTTTTCTAGAAATTATCGTTTATTCAATAGAAATAAATGGATAATAGGGTATTTATTTATGCGAAGGATATGAATAAATATTAGCTAATTTTGTAGTTTTGGAGACTATTTATAATTATTAATTTGTCCAATTGAGATAAATAATAATTTAGTATTTTTTTTGACATATTTGGAAAATTTTCCAAAGTATGCAAAAACTTTGTTGAGCAGTGTACACAAAAAAAAAAATAATTTGTGGTACAGTATAAATATTTTATTATAAAATAAATATTTTGAGTAAATTGAATTTAAATTTTGAAAATAATTATTCAAAATGGAAGATTTAGATAAAATGGAAATTCGATTTTTGACTGCAGAAATGGTAAATTATGAACTTCGTATAAGACATTTAACAGCAAAAAATAATAGAGCATCTAGAATTAAAGTTTTAGGTAGAGCCATAGCTAGGGAAGATCCTAAAGTAAAATATGTAGATCCGACTTTTAATTTTAACAGTGAAGTGGAAAATATTAATAGAATTTTAGATAGTATATCTTCAGAAATTGTAGAATATCATGGTGATTATAGTTTAGCTGATTTAAGAAAATTAAAAACTTATTTAGTACATGTAACAAATCGTCTGCAACGTTTTCCTGAAGTAGAAGAAAATAAAGTTAGACGTATTCAATTTTTAGAAATAACTAAAGCAACTTGTTTAGAAATAGAAGCAGATATTTTAGATCTTTATGAAAAATCTGGTAAAAATTCAGATCTTACTCAAGTAAATAATAATATTTCATTACATAATAGTACACAGTTTAGTCCTAATGTTTCTAGTAAAAAAGATAATGATTATTTAAAATCAGTACCAGTTTATAAATGGAATATTAATTTTGATGGAAAGTCTAATGTTTTAAATTTTATTGAGCAAGTTGAATATATGAAAATAAGTAGAAATGTTACAGACGAAATGTTATTTAAATCCGCATATGACTTATTCAAAGAACCAGCATTGTCATGGTTTCTCTCAATTAAAGATAATTTAAATTCGTGGTCTCAAATAATTCAAGCATTAAAAAAAGATTTTCTTCCAGCTAACATAGATGATAGAACATGGGATGATATCCGTTCTAGATATCAAAATCCCGATGAATCTATCGCAATTTTTATAGGTGCTATGGAAACCTTGTTTAAACGTTTAATTCATGCTGCAAGTTTATATACTAGACTTAAGACGATTAGAGAAAGAATATTACCACATTATTTTACACCATTATCACTTATAGAAATAAATGATTTAGAAGATTTAAAGGACAGTTGTAAAAGAATAGATGAAGCTTATCAATTAAAACAAAAGAGCATAGCAGGTAAAAGTGTGGCAAAAAATAAAGCAGTTAATAAAGTAAATGTCCTAAGTTCGGATATAAGTCAAAATTTTAGTAGTAAATGTAATTGTAGTCATAATACCACAGTGTCCAAACTTACCCCATCTTCCTCTACTCGTCAAAGTTCAGTATGTGATAGTAGTCAAGTTTCTCAAATTAGTCAAAGTACCAATCAAAGCTTTAATAATACACAGAATAGTAGTAATAGTAGTAATAATAAAAGTAGACAAGTAATTTGTTATAACTGTAACCAACCAAATCATATTTTTAGCAAATGTTTAGCTAAAAGAACAAAGTTTTGTTATAAATGTGGATATAAAGATGTAGTTTTTAAAAATTGCCCTTCCTGTACAAAAAACTAAATAGGAAAGTGGATGATTTTAGTCGGCATTCACTTAATAAAAAGGCTAAAAATAATAATGACAGTCAGGTAAAAAAGGATAACAAAACTACTTTTTGTAAAAACATTTATTATAATAAAAATAATATCAATTCTTTACAAAAATCAAGTGTAACAGAAACAAATAAACGATTTTATTTGAATGAATGGAAAGATTGGTTGGATAAAGTTAAAAATTTTTATAAACCGTATAGTTTGTCTGTAATTAATAAAAATTCTTTTATTAAATTACCTAGAGATAACCGTCCATATATTAAAGTAAATATTTTTGATAGAAATATAACAGCTTTGATTGATACAGGTGCAAATTGTTCAGTGGCTGGTGGTCACGCGATTAAAATTTTAGAAAAATTTAATTTAAAAATTGATAAATGTCTTATACCGCATGTTACTACAGCTGATAAATCTAAACAGTTAGTAACTGGTGTTGTTTATTTACCTATTAAAGTAGATAATGAAGTTAAGATTTTACAAGTCTTGGTTGTTCCTTCTTTGGAAACAAATTTTATTTTTGGTGTGAATTTTTTACAATTGTTTTCTATGACTCTGGATTTTTCTGATGAATCTTGGAATAATAAAATTAATAAATTGAATGTGATCAGTAATAACAGTGATAGTCAGGATATAAATAAAGATAATTCAGTAGGCTTATGTGACTTGACAGACGAACAGAAAAAGATAGCAGATAAATTTGTTAGTTTATTTAAAGAATTATATAGCGAAAAAATAGGTAGAACAAATTTAATAGAACATGATATAGATACAGGAAATAATAAACCTTTTAAAATGCGTCAATATCCTTTGTCACCTTATTTAATAGAAATTTTACATAAAGAGTTAGATAAAATGTTAAAAGATGATATAGTTTCACCATCTTATTCTGATTTTAATTCACCAGTTTTATTAGTAAAAAAAGCTAATGGTACATACCGTTTTTGTTTTGATGGACGTAAATTAAATTCTATTACAAAAGGTGATTCACATCCTTTACCAAGGATAGACTCCATTTTAAGTTTATTAGGCGATGCAAAATATATATCAAGTATAGATTTAAAAAATGCTTTTTGGCAGATTCCACTTACAAAAACTGCTAAAGAAAAAACTGCATTTTCCGTACCTGGTAGGGGACTATTTGAATTTAATGTAATGTGTTATGGACTCAAAAATGGAACACAAAGTCAGCAAAGATTAATGGATAAACTTTTTCCTTTCTCCTTTTATCCAAATATATTTGTTTATATTGACGACATTATAATAGTATCAAAAACTTTTGAGGAACATATTAAATTACTTCAAATAGTACATAAAAAATTAAAATCTGCTAATCTTACAATAAATTTTGAAAAAAGTAATTTTTTTAGAAAATCACTTAAGTATTTAGGTTTTGTAATTGATAATTTTGGTTTAAGAACCGATCCGCAAAAAGTAGAAGCAATAATAAACTATCCTAGACCAACAAATAGTACAGAAATAAAACGATTTTTAGGTGTAGCTTCGTGGTATCGTAGATTTGTTAGGAATTTTTCAACAATTGTTAGTCCATTAAATTCACTTTTAAAGGGCAAAGGTAAAAAACAAGCCATTAGTTGGAATACTGATGCAGAAAAAGCTTTTTTATTGTTGAAGGAATCTTTAATAAATGCTCCAGCTTTAGCAAGTCCCAATTTTTCTTTACCATTTGTTATACAATGTGATGCTTCTTTAGTTGGCCTCGGTTCCATATTAACACAAACGCAAGATGGTCAAGAAAAAGTAATAGCTTATGCTAGTAGAGCTTTAACACGTAGTGAAATAAAATATTCTGTAGGTGAAAAGGAATGTTTAGCTGTTTTGTTTGCTATAGATAGGTTTAGACCATATATTGAAGGTGTTAAATTCACAGTAATTACAGATCATTCTTCATTAAAATATTTGAGTAATATGAAAGATCCCTCTGGTCGCTTGGCTAGATGGTCATTAAAATTACAGCAATATGATATGGATATTGTATATCGTAGAGGTAAATTAAATGTAGTAGCTGATGGGTTATCCAGAGCTTTTGATAGAATAGAACCAGAAAAATCAATTTTTCCAGATGTAAATTTAATTAATTTTAATGTAAATGATTATAATAGTGATAAATATTATATTCAGTTGAGGGAAAAAATTATTAAAAGTCCAGATTCATATCCGCAATTTAAAGTTATTGATGATAATATTTATAAGTTCATACCGACCAAGACAAAAGTAAAAAGTAATATTATAGAGTGGAAATTGTTAGTGCCTCAAAAATGTCATAAACAAGTACTAAAAGAATGTCATGACGATGTATTAGCTTCTCATATGGGATTTTTTAAAACTTTTCATAGAATTTCAGAAACATATTTTTGGCCAAAAATGCGTAAAGATATTTTAAAGTATGTAAGATGTTGTAATATTTGTCAATCACAAAAAGTTAGTAATTCTGCACGTTTTGGATTGATGGGTCGTGAAAAAGAAGTAAATTATCCGTGGCAAGTTATTTCATGCGATTTGCAGGGACCATTTCCCAGAAGTTCTAAAGGTTTTTGTTATCTTTTAGTTGTGTCAGACTGGTTTACAAAGTATACATTATTACATCCTTTAAGGGAAGCTACTGCAAATGCAATATGTAAATTCATTGAGAATGAAGTTTTTTTAGTTTACGGAGTCTGTCAATTTTTAATTGTCGATAATGGAAAACAATTTGCTGGTAAAGTTTTTAAAAAATTAGCAGATGAATATAATGTACAGAAAATTTGGTTTAATGCACTTTACCATAGTCAAAATAATCCGACGGAAAGGCAACATCGCACAATTTCTACTGCTATAAGATCATATATAAAAGATAATCAAAAAGAATGGTGTAAAAATTTAGCAAAAATAGGTCTAGCTTTACGAACGTCTGTAAATGAAGTTACGGGGTATACGCCGGCATTTCTTAATTTTGGGAGGAATGTACCTATCACAGGAACTTATTATGGCAAAATGACATCAACTGATGGTGTTAAATTAGAACCTTGTGACAGAGACTCGTATAGTCAAGACTTGGGAAATCTTAAAGAGATTTTTGTTGATGTAAAGAAATATTTACATGAAGCTTATGAACGTAATAAGCGTACTTATGATTTGCGCAAGCGTGAAGTAAATTTTGATATAGGTGAAAAAGTTTGGAGACGAAACAAAGTACTCTCAGATGCTAGTAAAAGTTTTGCTGCAAAACTTGCTCCAAAGTACATACTTTGCAAAGTTGTTGCGAAAAAGTCAAAGTTAGTGTATATTTTGGAAAATGCAGATGGTCATAGAGGCGACTGGCATGTTAAAGATCTAAAGAAATATTTTGGATCGAATAGTGACATTTCAGTTGGCTAGATTTGATTAAATAAGAATATATTCTTAGTATTATTCGGAATGATATTTAAAAAATATCAATGTATTGAAAATATTTAAAGGGTACCCAAAACTTTTGTATATAGTAAAAAAAAAAATATATAAATATATTTTTTGTAGAAGAGAATTCTGATGCGCGTAGTCAAGTCTTATTTCTATTTTTTTTTATCTTGATAAAACTTAGCTAAAAAGAAAAACAAAATTAATTATGACAATTACCTGATTATGACAATTACCTGTTTATGACACACACCGATAAAGTCCCAAAATTATGTTCTACATAAGAGTAGGCGGATGATACACGTAGTTATCAAGCTTAGCTATTGTTAATTATCAAGTAGTATTTCAAATGATTTACATAAAGTATTGTGTTTTTTTGTTGATTTATTAAATAAAATATAGTATATATTTTAGCTATTTAAGTTAAATAGTTATAGAGTTTGGTATAAAAATATTTTTTGTATATTAAATATTTTTATTATTTTTGGAGGGGGCATGTGTAACGACATAAATCGTCACTTTGTAATATAGCAAGGGTTAATTAAACTATTCGTTTACTTACGTTATAATTTATGTTTATTTTGTATATAAATAGTTACGTACGTACAGAACTATTTTGTATCTGGGACTATTTTGTAGCAGGAACTGAATTCTAACCATATGAGTCTCTATTCCATAGTTCTACCTGAAAATAACATAAAGAAAACATAATTAGAATATGATTTTTAATAATAAAGAATCATATGACTTATTTCTCTATAGTGCATTTGTCTATGGACTTACCTGGTTTTTATATGTTTCAGAGTCTATTGAGGGTTGGATTTCACTGGCTTTCACCTGTAGCTTGTCTCTCTTGTGGAAAGTTGTGTATGATTATCCCTTCGGGATAATCCAGAATTTGTTGAAAATAGTTTGCTGGAACTGCTCACTTAGATTCAGTATTTTGTTTATACTTAGTTCACAGGACACTTAGTATTCTGTTCGTATTTTTATTAGTTTTGCTGATAAACAATAAGTATTGTTTATATTTGTTTCTTAGAGTAATATTTTGAGGTTAGATATCTATCATCACTAATACGGATTTATTAGGAAACATTCTTTTAATTAGTTATTATTTTTGATGTCGTTTCAGTTACCTTTATTAGGAATCCTATACGGTAAAACTGTAGTTGATAATGACTTGCATAGATGTCGCTAATAGTTCAGAAATAGGATTTTATTCACCTGAAGGGTTCATACCGGTTGATAAGGTCGATTTTCGCTCTTTCTTGATGAACTCTGTACAATGGTGGTCTCATTTTTGACGAGTGTTTATTTTCTGTAATCATCGAAGTAATCCTTCATGTATTTTTATTTAAAGTTAGTGAAAATGAATATTTAAACAATGCGGAAGATATTATAACTGATATTTTATACAATTACGCATTTATAACGTTTCGATGGACATCGAAGACTTAGAATGAGACGTAAGTTAAATTTTTTCTGTTTCTTAGAATATTTCTGAGATATAATTATTGTTTTAGCACCATTAATTAAGCACCATAAAGCACCATTATTACTACATTAATTAATTACCATTAATTACTCACCATTTCTATACCATTAATATGGAATTACATTAATTTAAGTTGAAGTTTATTTTGGTATATTTGATATACAAGTTCTCCGCATGGAGTGATGTTCTGTTGGAACATGGTTCTGTATTTTTCGGCATAGATAAATTCTATATGACCGTCTAGCAGACAATTTTATATTGGACATAATTTTCAAAAGCATATTTAATCCCGGACAACATTTTCAATCGTACATTTTATCCTGGAAGATAATTTTTCCAAAGTAGATGGGACAGCCTATATTTTTTTTTCTTTCATTTGAGAAATGAATTCATCAGCATAGGGGAGACTTGCACAGATGGAGACGATGGAATTCATACCTCATGGATTTTGCAGAAACCAGCTAAGTACTCATTCTGAAAACTTTTGAAAGCAATATTTCATATTTTTAAATTCTTTTATTTCAATATTCTTATAACTGTAAACTTTATCAGATCTGATATAGTATTGATTAATACTATATGCCCTTCTGGCTTTTGTTCATTTTTAGGTACTTATTTTTTTTAAAACATTTAATCTCATTTATTAATTATTAAATATCATACTTTTGATTAAATGATTTCTAATTTAAGCATGACTTTTATACACTGCAAGAAATGATTGTTGTTTACATACATTTCTTGGTGCTTGCTGAACTTCATGTTTTCTTTATGCATTTAAGTCGAATGATTTCTGAATTTAGTAATTTTTATTAAGATTTCTTTAATTATATCTTAATATAATTACACATATTTTTTATATATATTAATACATTACTTGATGTGCTTTCATTAAGTTTATTTATAATAAATTTCTCAAATGAATTATCTTATTTTATTTAGGGGTTATATTTTCTCAAACTGAAAAGCTTAAGTATTTACACTAGGTTGTTACTTACCTAAAGGAGTAAAAGCTAAAGTAACTGGCGCCCCTAACAACATTAATCAATTCTTTCTATTTTTCCCTTGCCCATACCCATTGCTCCGCTGTCAAAACTAGCCGTTGGCAGTGAACGTATTAATTACGGTACATTGCATGGCCTGATGGTGTGCCCTAGCATTGTAATGGTTAAATAAAAAAAAACTAAAAACATACTTCAAAATTGTGAAGCTTTTATATATTTATATAAAAGTATAGACAAAATTCCAAGGGGGACAGGCCCACCCTGTTATAAGTCCAGGGGGGCCATGTCCCCCGGGCCCACCCAGACTCATCGTCTATGATAATACGTACCCAAAATTAACCCTGGCGGGCCTAGTATGTCAATTTTTCTCATGGCTAATATCTCACTTGACTCACTAGTACGGAAAAAGTATATTCTGTAACAAGCGTAAAATGATATATATTCCGAATTAGTGGATTTTGTCATGGGAACGGTCTACGTGTGAGGAATAGCCATTCTACACGTGTTGCAGACTATACTTTTTCTACAACTGAAGTTTTATACATTCATTTTTTTATATAAATTACATAGTAACGAAAAGTTTTAATAAAAAACAATAATATATATCCAATAATTTAATTTTCATCTAATAATTTAATATTTTATAGTAAATTTTTTATTTCGTTAATTTTTGCTAACTTATGAAACCTGTTACGGTATATGAAACCTATCACGGAATGTATATAAAACTTAATAATTTTCATATACCGCAATAGGTTTTATCCGCTTACGGAATGTGTGGTATAGTATATTCTATAACTAGTAGGGAATAGACAATATTCCGCGCGAGCGGAAAGTTTTTCATACGAGCCGTTAGGCGAGTATGACGGTCCCGCTAGCGCGGAATGACTATTCCATACGTGTTGTAGACTATACTTTTTCTTCGACTGGAAATATGAAACACTGTATGGCTTTAAACTGCGGACAAGGTTAAAATTAATATTTTTTTGTGACTAGACACTGTAAATGCAAGAAAACACACATTTTTAAATAAAGCAATTAATGTTATTTGACAATTTGATCAAATCAGTAGTTAAAAAAGATTTTTATTTAATTTTAGTACATATTTATATATTATAATGCAAAAATTGAAGGTTATGTCAGATTGTTGTGACAGATATCAGGTTTAAATATTTAACAATAGATGGAGAAGTTTTAATTTTTTGAACTAAATTGATAAAAAACTGGTTAAATATAAAGAAAAACTAATAAACTTTTTGTAATTTTAATGCAAAACTTTAAATTGCATTAAATTATTCAATATTTTATGGTAAAATATATATATTTTTGCTAATTTTGCTACAGTTTTCTTTACTTTTATAAACAAGAAATGGCACTAAATTGTGCTCATTCTAACACTTGATACGGAATATTCATACCGTATCGAGAGCTAGAATGGATTCATTCTGTTTTTGAAAAGGGTGTGTATTTGCTTACTTTCTAAAGCAGTCGTAGAAAAAGAGTTTTCTGTGCGATTTGACTAACATTCTAAGACATTTGTAGAAAAAAAAACATTTTGTCTTGTTACCAATGATATAAAAATAAATTTAATTCTATTACTTTCTACTGTGCCCACGAACAAAACATTTATACGAAATTGTTATTGTTTCAATTCAACTAAATCATATAAATGCATATGCACATGGCCTTCTAAAATATATAAAGGATTTTGCACAACAATAGAAAACAAAATTAAATGCACAATAAAGTTATACAATGTTTGTGAAACATAAAAGATACATGTATGTACATGATATCATATTAAATAATAACATTTATTAAAATTATTTATTTTGTTTATTATTAAAAGTTCTTAATGTTTTGGAAAATTAATTTTATCCAATACATACAGATAATGAGACAATTACCAACTTTATTTTAAATAGATAAACTCAATAATAACCCCCGCGTGGCTTTTACTTTATTGACTGGATAATTATTTATTTTACCCACTCAACTGTCACTTGTCAAATTATTTTCTTGTAAATGTCATTAAAATTTTTAATAAAAATATGAATTCCTAAGCTATTTATTGGATAAAACCTTGTACGGCACTCATGGGTAAACCGATATTGCCCTCTCGAAAATTAACCTGCTTGGCTGACGCCTCGCAGGTTAATTTTCTCATGGGCAATACTACACTAGTACACTACACTAGTACCATAAATAACTATTATTGTTACCTAGTTGACACTCAAGAAGCAAGAATCACGACAGGGGCGACATTATTAACTTGGGAAAATCCACTTTCGGGTAGGGAAAATTTTGAAATAGTTTTTTAATTTACTTTTTCGTTTTCAGGCTCATTATTTTCAGAAAAAGTAGGTATCTTTCTCTTATAGAACTTGATTTTTCCTGAAAATTTCGAGTAGATCGGATTATTTGCTTTTGAGTTATTGTGTCCACAACAAACGCGACATTGGACGAACGGACGGACGGACGGACCAACAGACGAACAGACAGATAGACAGACGAACGAACGGACTGACGGGCGGATGAACATTTTCAAGCAATAAAAAAAATGTTTAAAAAAAATAAAAAATATACAGTTCAATAGATAATTTTATTTGCTTTAAAATGATGTATCACACGACCCCCTTTCCATTAATAAAAAAACTTCCCCTCCCCCACCTACAGGGTGATCCATAACTGGCATGCCAAAATTTAAGAGGTGTTTCTAGATCCAAAAATATAAAAAAAGTTCGTATAAAGGTTGGTCCGGAAATGAGCCCTAAGGGATCTAGGGCCCTTTAAAATTGTAATAAAAATAAGGTTTTTAATGAATAACTCGGGTACCGTTTAAGCTAGAGCGGCGAGCTTTTGCATGTATACTAGTATTAATAAGGGCAATAAGTTTATGTTAATTTATTTTTTTAATTTATCCAGAGGCGTGCCCAGACGGACAAAATATATGAAGCTTAAAACATTTTTGCCCCAAACTTTTCTATGTGTATGTTTTTTGGATTTGTTGTAAAAAATATAGATTTCTAGAGTAAAAATACATATAAAATATCATATAGTGTAACACTGTAGGAGCAACCGTTTTAAAAAAAAATGCAATTAAGAGGAAGTAACATTTTGTGCCACCAAAAACGTTACTTTTTAAAAGGCTATTACTCCTTTAATATTAAATTTAGGTGTTTTGGTGTATAATACTTTTTTGCTCAGTTTTAAATGAAGAATCACCCTGCAGCATTAAAATTTTATTGGTGCTTTTTTTATGCCCCATTCAATATGTCATCTTCGAAGGGCCGTAGCTCCCTTAGGGCTCATTTCCGGACCAACCTTTATAGAAACTTTTTTTCATATTTTTGGATGTAGAATCACCTCTTAAATTTCGGTACGCGAGTTCTGGAACAGGCTGTATATTGAAATCTAAAAAGTTGCATATTTCATAGATTCAAAATACAAAAGTTCCATATTTCGCGAGAAAAAGTTGCATATTTTATGGATTCAAATAAAAAAGTTGCATATTTTTTCATGGATTCATGCAAGAGTTGCATATTTCACGAAAGGGTGGGACTTTCTCTTTTTTCAGCCATTAACTTTTTTGTATTGAAGAAAAAAGTTTCATATTTTATAGATTCATACAAAAGTTGCTCATAATTCACGAAAGCGTGGGACCTTTTTTTTAGTCATTAACTTTTTTGTCGGAGAAAAAAGTTGCATTTTTAGGCTAAAAGTTGGTTGACATTTTCGACCTTCTCCCCCCCCCCACGAAATCTTCTTCGCTACGGCCCTGTTTGGACTAGTACTGTTCTTCAACTGACCGATTCAATAAGAGTGTTCATAATAAAGTAATAGAATAATTATAATTATATTAAAGGAGATCTATAATAATAATAATAATAATATAATTTATTTTTCAGTACTCCTGAACAAAACTTACAAAATTTATTTTACAATAAACACAAATCCTGAACAGAAGCTAGGGAAAATTAATTAATTGTTTTTTATTTCAAATCCACACTGAAAAAATAAGGTCTATTTGAGGCAAAGAGTTAATTTTTTACCGTTTTGCTCTTAGGAAAAATTAAATTCATTTAAGTAAAAATCTTTGAAATTCACCCAAAGAAACTTTTTTGGTATGAATCTTAAATTCCCTGTTTTCCGGCAATCAAATGAGATTTAAAAGGGCCTAATCAGGACTTGATCACAGAGCTCGAGGGAATTAGGCTATAAAGCCTAGATCGGGTCTACAGCCTAATTCGCTTAAATGGAAGCATAATTAGTTTTGTAACTTAGGTTAATACTTTACCTAAAACCTAAAACAAGTAATTTTTAACAGTAAGTTTTTGCGATAACAAATAAAAAAATTAATCGCATTAACATGGATTTGTCGCATTAATAAAGGAAAAGCCGCATAGAGCGCGTTTTAATTAGAAGCGGTAATTAGTGACACAGACGGCTAGAAGGGTTGCTCTTTGTTTACGGATACTACCTGTAGCGGATTCGTGGGACAAGGGCGCTTCCCCAAATCCCAACTTGATTTTTTGGATACAATTTATGTGATTGTAAATGCAATAACTTTTTTAGCTGTTGTCTGCCTCTACTCCTGTAAAGATTATCTCTGTGGGGGTGAGGGGTGTCCAAGAGCTTACGACACTTTGTGACAGGGAAAAGGGGCAGTCGTATTTATTTCTAGACAACAAACTTTCATGAAAACAGTGAATCATTCCCGAATAATTCTCAGTCTCTTGTTTAATTATGTATGATAATAAAATAATTACACTGATAAAACAGTTTATTTGCGTCAACGAAATATTTGGTTGAATATGGCCAATTGAGTTATTTGGTTATGAAAAATAAATTTTATTTCTTGCAAATAAACTAGTTTGTTCTCATTACTAAATGGTCTCTTTAGATGTATTAAAAACAGCTTATTTCGCTCTTTTTGAGTCAAAGGTCACTTATGGTAGAGTTACAGCGTGGCCTTTGAATGGGACGGATGTTTCTTTCTTGGCACATTCCAGTGCAGCGAATTTGCCATCTTTTATGATGTGCCTTGTGTATTTTTGTTTTACCGTCTTTTATGATGTGCCTAGAGTATTTTTATATTAATGTATTATGTACAAGTTAAAGTGAATCATATATTTGTGGTTATTAATCGTGTGAACTGTTGAATTTTAAGTTAATAATAATGGACGTTTGAAGATAATTTTTTTTTGTGTTTTTAATGATAACTTTTTATATTGGCGTGGAAATTACTACAGTAGTAATTTATCAGTGATAGTGCGCACGTCAGGATATATATCCGATTAGTACTTGCGCACTGGAAACCTCAGGATTATATAGAGAAACCCTGGTTAATTATTCGGAAGAAAAAGACCAAATACAGAGAGAGAGAGAGAGAGTCACTTATGGTATGATTGCTTGGGGTCATGTCTCCGGAGTGGAACGAATATTTGGTTTGCAGAGAAAACTTATACGAGTTATGACTGGTTTAGGTTATCAGGCGTATGTAGAGCATAAATTTGTTAAACTTAATATTATGACTGTGGCCGCTCTTTATATTTATATTTCAGTTTTATATGTAAAACAAAATTTTACTAAGTATACTCTGCAAACCAATATTCATGAGAATGGTACACCCACCAACAATATTAGACTTCCTAGGCTGAGGTTGGAGAACAGTAAATTGGCTCAAATTATTACGGACCAAAATTGTTTAACCATCTTCCATTTTGTATAAGAAATTTACCCCAAACGGAATTTAAAATTAAATAAAATACGTTTTTGTTGATGAGTGCCTTTTACAGTATGGATAAATTTTTAGATCTGAATCTTGAAAGTAAGATTTTTTTAAAATGTTTATCATTAATTGTTTTTATATTTCACTAATTATGTATCTTAACTATTTTAATTATTTTTCAAATATTTGACGTGTGTAAACTTTGTATCACAAATAAATAAATAAATAAATAAATCATTTTGAAGTTAAAATACACTGGTCGACAAATCTGAAGATTTCTCTAACTGAGATTCCAGACATAGGTTTATACTAATTTTGGGTCGCTGAATCCAAATCCGAAGGCCGTTTGTCTCCATCACCCTCAGATTTTTTTATATCATAAAAAAAGTTAAAATTAGGAAAATCGATTTTGTGTAATTACAAGAAAATGCTATGACTTATCACATTAAAGTTAAGTACGGTTAATAGTGGATATATAAGTTAGTTATTCCCCTACTTACCCAAAAATACAATTGTGTGTATGTCAGAGGCGTGCGTTCTAAAGTGTTTCTGTAATACAGAGCGGTCCAAAAGTCACCCCCCTCCCTCTTAACTTTTGAACGAGTTTAGATATCGACTTCAAATTTAGAACTATTAAATAAGACAACTTAAACTATCTTTAAGCATATATTTGATACTTTTAGCTCTTAAAATGTGGGCAGGGGGCATAGGGCGACATTTTTTTTAATGGAAAGGTGGGTCGTGTGATACATCATTTTAAAGCTTATAAAATTCTCCATTTAACTGTATATTTTTTATTTTTTTTAAACATTTTTTTTTTGGGTTTAAAATGGGGTTGAAAATGGGTATTTGTCAAAATTTCTCTAAAAAATCCAAACAATTTTTTAAAAATGCCTAATTTCATAATGAAAAAAAGTAAATTATACTTTTAAACTAATTTTAGTTGACATAAATAAAAATTAACAAAAAAAAAACTTAAAAAAATATTTTTTTAGCACAAAAAACTGAAAAATCAAAACCTTAAAAAACATGTTTAAAAATTTTAAAAATGTAATATATATATATATATATATATATATATATATATATATATGTAATATAGAGAATTTTATAGGCTTTAAAATGATGTATCACACGACCCCCCTTTCCATTTAAAAAAATTTCCCCCCATGCCCCCCTGCTCACATTTTAAGAGATAAAAGTATCAAATATATGCTTAAAGATAGTATAAGTTGTCTTATTTAAGCGTTCTAAATTTGGAATCGATATCTCAACTCGTTCAAAGTTAAGAGGGAGGGGTGACTTTTGGACCGCACTGTATATTTCTCCAAGAAAATTTATGTTTAAGAATTTTACAATTTCGATAAAAAATTATTATTTATTGATTAATTTTACGTAAAAAACATATTGGACCTTTTGATTAAAGGTCAATAGTTTTCGAGAAAAATAGGTTTAAACATATCTCTGCAAGTTCCACTAAGAAAAAAACTGCTGCCAACAAAATAATACTTTCTCCTATAGGTCTAGGTTTATTAAAATAAAAATAAAAATAAATAAATAAATTTAAAAAAAAAATCCGAAAGAAGTGTCTTTTTTCGTTTTAACGAGAAATAAATTGAAAAAAAAAATAAAAAAAAGTTTTAAACCCATTTGACACCCTTACGCTACCCCGATTTTTAAGAAAAAAAAATCCTAGCCACACAAAAAAAAAGGTCAATAGTTTTTTTTTTCCTATGTATTTTGAGGCGCTGAATCCGAATTTGAAGTCAAAATAGCACCTTATCCAATTAGTTTTCCAGGTGATGTGCTATTTTGACCTCAAATTCGGATTCAGCGCCTCAAAATACATAGGAAAAAAACTATTGACCTTTTTTGTGTGGCTAGGATATTTTTTTTTTCTTAAAAATCGGGGTGGGGTAAGGGGATAAAATGGGGTTAAAACTTTTTTTTATTTTTTTTTTTTCAATTTATTTTTCGTTAAAACGAAAAAAACACTTTTTTCGGATTTTTTTTTTTTATTTATTTATTTATGTTTATTTTTATTTTAATAAATCTAGACCTATAGGAGCAAGTATTATCTTATTGGCAGCAGTTTTTTTCTTAGTGGAACTTGCAGAGATATGTTTAAACCTATATTTCTCGAAAACTATTGACCTTTGATCAAAAGGTCCAATATGTTTTTTACGTAAAATTAATCAATAAATAATAATTTTTTATCGAAATTGTAAAATTCTTAAACATAAATTTTTTTGTAGAAATATATTACAGAAACACTTTAGAACGCACGCCTCTGATATACACCCAATTGTATTTTTGTAGGGGAATAAATAACTTATATTACCACTATTAACCGTACTTAATTTTAATGTGATAAGTCAAAGCATTTTCTTGTAATTACACAAAATCGATTTTCCTAATTTTAACTTTTTTTATGATATAAAAAAATCTAGTATAAACCTATGTCTGGAATCTCAGTTAGAGAAATGTTCAGATTTGTCGACCAGTGATATTTGTTTACATGAACTAAATATTTATGTGCATGGGCGGATTTAGGGGGGGGGGCATGGGGGCCATGCCCCCCCCCCCCCAGCGAGATATATTAGCTTAGAAATACCTTCAAAATTAAATTTTTGGCGAAAGCGCAATATTTTTCCTTATGGATGCCCCCCCCCTTAAAGTGAAATAAATCCGCCCCTGTTTATGTGATCCAAATAAAATGTGTTATTCATAACCAAATAATTTAATTGGCCATATCCAAATAAATCCTTTTTATCAGTGTCCAAACCAAATGCTGAAGCTGTATTTTTAATAACTCGGCTCACAGTGCGTAAAATTTAAAGTGTGAGACACCGTTTTAAAGTATTTTTTTCTTACTTTATGGGGCTCACAAAATTAACTTTAAGCTCATACATCGTATTAGTTTCATTTTAATATTTGGAGTAATAAGGGTAATAAACAAGTGATATGTTTTAGTTGGGACACCCGGTATAGTTCAACTAGTAGATCTAACAGCAATAACTCCAACCGAGCCATAAGTTTTGGAGTTGTAGTTCAAATAACGATTAATTAGAATAGTTTGGTGGCAGTATGGTGGTTTTATAAAATGAAATAAACTAATTCTACATGTATCAAGTGGATTGTGCCCCACACTTAAACACTAGGGTGGAGCGCCCATATACACGGTGTTTGCAGTCTTTTGACATTAAATAAAGGGGATGATTCTATATCACAAAACATGAAAAATACAGTACGGAAACAAACCCTAAAAGAGTTACGACCCTTTAAAATTGCACTAAAAATAAGGTACCCTTTGAGCTAGATCGACGAGGTTTTATTTAATGCAAACACAATACACGGTAATTGCAGTATGTGAAAGTTTTATTTGAATTTGAATATTTGAAAATAAAGATGCTTGACGTTGAAAAGGGTCTAATTGGGAAAGAAAAGATTTTTTGGTCCCCTTTTTTTTTTACGAAAATACCCTTCACCGCGGTGAAATATCGATATTTTTTTAACTTATTTTGGTTTTTTTTTTAGTAGTCAGTGTTTGTTGTTTAAGCCTTGTCGAGTCGAGTCAAATTCAAGTCAAGTAGTAGTTGACGCATGCGTGTTCGATAACAAATGCCTACTCTCTTGTATTCAGGCATATTTTTAAGAAAAATAAGTCCTGACCATGGAAAGTGTTTATTACAATATTTAAAGCAATTATTTATGAAAAAAAATCTATCAGACCTATTCTCCACCTACATGACTCTATAATAAAAATATAATAAGTGTGAGGGCGGAGGAAGCACACAAAAAAGAAATCCGGAAATATTTATTTTTGACTTACAAAACTTTCTGTACATCAGGCGTAAAAAAAATATTTCGCTTCATCTTTCACCGCCACATGACATGAAAATATAATAAACGTGTTAACACACTTTTATTATAAGGACAGAAATTTTTTATTTTAAACAAAACTTTAAATTTAAAAATATTAATTTATTATTCCATCAATCTATTTTCTAATCATCGTACAGAGTGATATTGGTAGACTGACAGTTTCGGGCTTCTGGCCTTCTTCAGTATCAAGAGTCAACTCTGTACGCTGATTAAGAAAACCTTTTTAGACTTAATTGGCAAAAGAAATAAAGTCATCAGATTAGGAGAAGTATACAAGTATACGTCAATCTGTTCTCTTCAGTCCCAAGAGTCAACTGTACGCTGATTAAGAAAACTTTTTTAGACTTAATTGGCAAAAGAAATAAAGTCATCAGATTAGGAGAAGTATACAAGTATACATTAATCTGAAGAGGGCCAGCAGCCCGAAACTGTCAGTTTACCAATATCACTCTGTACGATGATAAGAAAATAGATTGATGGAATTGTAAATTAACACTTTTATTATATTATTCATTATTATTACCTATACATTATTATATTCTACTATTCTTGCGGTGCAAGAATATTTTTTTTCCTAAAATATTTATTTTTGACCCAACTTTCTCTACGTCAGGCGTAAAACAATATTTCGCTCCACCCTATTAACAACAACTAAAACTTATAACATAGGCAACTTGTTTCGCATACATTTTGAGCAATTAAACTAATCTCAAGTTCACATTGTACAAATACCAATTTACGCAGCACAGTTATCTATTTCGATTATATTTCATCATTGTTCTCATGTTTAGATACAGAGCGGTTCAAAAGTCCACCCGAACCCCGCTCAACTTTTGAACGAGTGAAGATATCGGTTGAAATTTATAACACTTAAACTATTTTTTGTATATATTTAATATATTTATCTTTTAAAATAGGGGTAGGAGGGAAAAGGGGGTTTGATACATCAACTTAAATTTCATAAAATTCTTTAATTGGTCAAATATTTTTTAAAGGCCAATTCAGGCATAATTATCACTAACTAAACTAAGCCATTCTGTTCTTTTCATTGGCCAGGTGAGAAGCCATCTTTCTTTTTGACCAATAAAAAGGACAGGACGGCTTAGTTTAGTTAGTGACAAAATCTATTAACAAAAAGTCCCTCTAGTTCCAATGCCCGGAATGTATAAAAACCGTGATAATAAAAGTGGACAAAACGAACACTAGTCGATTGCAGTGCCCGAACCCGGAACTACAAAGTAGTAGGAAAAGTAGTAATCTCGTTAACGTTGCAATGCATTGCGATGTTGAATCTATGACGAACCTTTTTATTTTTATTTTATAGTGTTCTTTAGGTTTTTTTTTTAATTTTTAATTGTGTTTTATTGTTTTCCTTTAAATTTTCTATACAATTCTTTAAGTTCTTTATCATTTATTTTATTTTTATGTCTATTTAAATCATATGCGGGGATAAACTTGACAATCTTGTAAAAACTAGTGTCGGTCAATTCAAGGATTTCCCGCCATTTTTGGAGCAGGGGTACTGTATATTATTGTATTTTGGTTAATGCCTGAATCAGCCTTAACTTTTTTAGACATTTTTTTGTGGTGTTAGAGTTGAAAATGGGAATTTTCGTCAAAATTTCTTTAAAAAATCAAACAATTTTTGATAAATTATTTATTTCATGATGCAAAAACGTAAATTTCACTTATAAAATAATTAAAAATTACTGTCTGATTTTTCCAATTGTCACCTCAAAAAAATGCGCCTATAGAACACACCCAATCTTTTGAATAACTTCTTCCCCAAGGGGAAGTTCCCCTTGCCTCATTTCCCGGGTGCCAGTAACTTAAACCTATTTACATGTCTGACTTCTGACGTGTCTGGAAAAACTTAAGATTTCCTCTACTAATTGAAGTTTTTTTTTTCAATAAATTGATTTTCCTTAAAAATTCTACTCAAAATTGACTTGATTACTAATATATCAAAAAAGTCTGGCTACTACCTTGTTTTGTTTTACTTGACAAAAAGGTTTTATTATTAGTAATAATTTATTACTGTTAAAAAGCTAAATATGCTTTCAACCGTAAAAAAATCCTGTGACCGTCCCTGGCTCAGCTCGCCCTCCAAGAAAAATCCAGGGTGCGCCACTGCATTAAAGAGTATATTCCAAACAAATATGTAAGTTATCTCCGCGTTACAAATTTGAAGTTGATATCTTAATTTGTTTAAAAGTTAAGAGGGTGGGTAACTTTTGGACCGGACCGTTTAAGCAGGCAGCGGAAGGTTGCGATTCATCGTGTCCCAGTATACCGTGATTGAGTGTTTTACTTAAATAAGGAAGTTTCAATTGAGCTTTCCACCAAAACTCTCCTTACCCAGAAAACCAGCTTGAGAGTCCAGTATATAGCATTCAAAACACACTTTTATATAGCAAGAAAAATGAAAGAAATTATTGAGGCGTTCAAAATATTTCTAAAAAATTTAATGAAAAATGGATGCTATAATTGTACGTCTAAAAGCACTCATTATTATATCGAAATATGTATGCTATTTTATGTAAATTTAAGGTCTTATTATTATAGGTTCCATTTTTAATACTAAATGCTCCCTAGTTTTAGACGGTAAATTAATAAACTATTTTAGGTCGATAATACAGGGTGTATTTGAAATAGCGTAGGAAATTTTAACATGTCTAAAAATGCGTCATAAGGGAGCTACGCCCCTTTGAAATTGGCTAAAAAAATCGGTTTTTATTTAATAACTCAGGAACCCTTTGAGATATATTAGCGAGATTTTGCACTTGAATTAATCCCAATAAGGCCCATCTTTGTATGTCATTTTTACGTACTTATTTAAACCAGGGGTGTGCGAAACGGGGGGCCTTATCAGTTTTTTGTCCCAAACTTTTTTCTGTGTAACTTTTTTGCAATTTTATTTTTGAAATATGATTCCTCAGGTCAAAATACATAAAAAAGGTACTCTTGTTGTAATACTGTAGGATTAACCGTTTTGGAGAAAAGTTCATTTGAAGGTGAAATTTCACGGTTCGAGGACGAAAAAATAAATACTTAAATGTCGAAAACCAAAATTTTAATGATGCAATGTTATTCTACATCAAAAACTAAGAAAAAAAGTTTCCATACATGTAGGTCGAAAAAACGCTTTTAAAGCTACCATAGCCCTTTAAAAATGGTGCATATTTAGGAGACCATAGCTCCATTAGGATTGATTTTTGGAAGTACCTGTATATGAGGTTTTTTTCTTAGTTTTTAATGTACATTCGCCCTGCATCATTAAAATTTAGGTTTTCAACATTTTAGTATTTAATTTTTCCTCCTCGAACCGTGGAATTTCACCTTCAAATGAATTTTTCTCGAAAACGGTTAATCCTACAGTATTACAACAAGAGTACCTTGTTTATGTATTTTGACCTGAGGAATCATATTTAAAAAATAAAATTGCAAAAAAGTTACACAGAAAAAAGTTTGGGACAAAAAACCGATAAGCCCCCCCCCCGTTTCGCACACCCCTGGTTGAAATAAGTACATGAAAATAACACATAAAAACGGGCCTTGGTAGGATTAGTTGACATGCAAAACCTCGTTGATACATCTCAAAGGGTTCCTGAGTTTATTTATTTATTTATTTATTTATTTATTTATTTATTTTACAACTTAACAGGACATACGTCCCTTTTACAAAGTTGTTATAATAAACTATGAAGTAATATAAATATAATAGAGACTTATATAAAAAAGAAAGAAAAAAAACAAGATTTGCATAAAATATTAATACTTAATATATATATGAGAAAATATGATTTATAATTCTACAGCATAACAAACAGATCTTAAGGAATTAATATTTGTAAAAAATAAATCTAGAACACTTCCAATGCGTTCGTAATTGGAACACATGATATATAAAGGCGAAAACATTAGAATATTGGTACGAGGTGTTTTTAGGTAAAATAAAGTTCTATTCCTAGTACTAACGGATGGAACGTGAAATTTGAGTTTATTTAATAAGTATGGACAGTCAATAATATTATGAAGTAATTTATACAAAAACGCTACACTATAATAAAAACGGTGTGAAGCCATATTTACAAAACCAAATCTCTGCAGTAAACTTTTGGTAGGAGTATTAAGCGCAGGGTACTCATTATATGTTTTTAGGTACAGATACCTTAAAAACCTTTTCTGAACCTTCTCAATGCTGTTTCTGTGAATTTCATGTTTAGGGTTCCAAATAACTGCACCATAGTCCAACTTGGACCTAACGAATGCATTATATAGCACTGTAAATGTGTGAGTATTTTGAATACCCTCAGAGTTACGAAAGATAAAACCTAATGATTTAAAAGCTGCTGAAGTTGTTTTGTTTATATGATCAACAAAGGATAATTGCGGATCAAAATGTATTCCTAGGTCTTTCATAAGATCAGGTCTAGAAAGAATAGAACCAGTTATGTTATAATTATAAATTATAGGTACTTTTTTCTTGGTAAAGGTCATAACGTTACATTTGGATACATTGAGAGGAAGACGATTTCGTACACACCATTCGTGTAGTCTATTTAAGTCATCTTGGAGTTCAATAGCATCATTCACACAAGTAATCTTTTTAAACATTTTAATATCATCTACATAAATAAGACATAGACATTTAAGAATGCATGCAATGTCGTTAACAAAAAGTATAAACAAAAGAGGTCCTAGGACCGTCCCCTGAGGGACTCCGGAGGTGGCAGTGAAAAGAAAGGATTTGAAACCACGATATTGAACGTATTGAATTCTTCCAACTAAATACTATTTAAGAAATCTAACGTCAAGTCCAAGCTTTTCAAGAATAAATAACAAAACTGGATGATCTAAAGTGTCGAAGGCTTTCATGAAGTCAGTGTATACTACATCTGCTTGACTATCTTCATCCAGCGCTTCAGAAATGTACTGAGTAATGCACGCCAGGTTAGTCGTTGTAGAACGTCCTGGTACAAAACCATGCTGAGAGGGGTCAATAAAGCTCTTTACGCTGGCAAAAATAATTGGATGTAGCACAAACTCAAAAACCTTCGAAAAGTTGCATATTATAGCAATGGGACGATAGTTTTTAATGTCCGATTTATTACCCTTCTTGAAAACAGGACAGATTTTAGATTCCTTCCACTTATCAGGAAAGCAACTAGTTTTTACAGACAGGTTAAAAATAATAGTTAATGGAGTAACAAAAACGTTGGCACAATCTTTAATTAAAAATGATGGAATACCATCAGGCCCAGATGTTAATTTGTCTTTAAGTTTTTTGATACCTTTGAGGACACTCGCCTCACTGATAATACCTATGGATACATTGTTAGAGAAATTTTCGCCGTGATTATCACAATTAATATCTGACTCTATATACACTGACTTAAAAAATGACGCAAACATATTTACAATTTCTTGGGGATCATTCTGATTTACGTTTTCATACGTCATACTTGAAGGAATGCTAGTCGTGTTCTTCTTGTTGTTTATGAATGTCCAAAAAGAGCTAGGATTGGTAATCAACTCATTTTCAACACAACGGACATAATCACGATAAGCTACTTTAGAATCAGATTTTATTTGTGATCTTAGTGCTTTAAAAGTTTCGTAGTATGCATTTACATTTGTTACTTTGAATTGACGCCACGCTAATAGTTTATCCTTAATTTTTTTAATAATGTTTTTTGTGAACCAAGGAGGGTATTTATCAGACTTACTCTTGTTGGTCTTTGGCACAGAAATTTTAAAAATATTGTCAAGTATAGAGTAAAACCTCTCAACAGCTAAGTTGACATCCATTAGATTATTTAAGACTCGCCAATCTACCTGTTGTAGTAAATCATATAATAAATTAAAGTTCGCTTTTTTAAAATTATAGGACTGCATATTTGAAGCAAATTTTACTTCTTCATTAGAATTAATATCTAGAAATATATTCAATGGAGGATGGTATGAGTCAACTTTCAACATATTGTAATCTGATTTCAGTACCTCACAGTTCAGATTAGTGGCAACTAAATCCAATAGTCTTCCCTGCGAGTTCTGAATGTTATTACACTGCTGAAAAACAGGAATAAATTTTTTAGACAGTTTACTTTGGGATTATTCGAGTGAACAACACTATTAAACTCCCTTACATTAAAATCACCCATCATTATAATATTTTCAGTTTGAGATAGGTCAAGTTCAGCTAACGAATCTGCGACTCTTTCATAAATGGACGCATGTGAATTAGTTTGTATATACAAATTAATTAAGAAAAAAGTACGAAAATTTACTGTTATTTTCAAACAAATGAGATCAACTGAAACAGGAAGGTTTAGAATTTGAATTTCGCTCGCTTTAAAACACTCTTTCAAGGCAATCAAAACCCCTCCGCCCCTGTCCTCCGGTACTAAGTCAAACTTACGGTCCGATCTGAACACAATATATTTATCAGAAAAAAGTTCGCTATCCGCGACGTGAGAGCCGAGCCAGGACTCGCTAAAACAAATAATATCGTAGTCACAAATATACGACTCCCTGTACAAATCTGAAATTTTTGTGTTAAGTCCTCTTACATTTTGATAATAAATATTGAAGTCGCGCCTACACGATGAATGTTTTGACTCAGTACTCGAATAATTAGGCAGTGGGGGATCCCGTCGCTTTGCGCATACTGCAGATATCTGGTAGGGGAATTGCTAGTTCGAAATACACGCGTTCACCAGTAGTTGATTGAGTTTATGTTTATAAAATTGACAGTTTTTGTCCATAGCGGAATGATTTATACTCGTATTTTTATTTAGCTGTTTAGACTGCAAACAATTAATGCATTTAAAGTTCGAAGGAAGTTCCTTACAGTCTTTTATATCATGATCCAATGTACAAAACGCACAGGCTCGTTGCCTTTTACAACTTTTTGACACGTGAGAAAAACCACAACAATTGTAACATCTGGTTATATCTGTAGCCTCATAAACCGAACAATAATCGTAACCTATAATTAAATGTTTATCGCCGTTAATTATTATATTATTGTATGTATGACTATCTACTTGCAAGAGCGCCTGAAAGATTTTTGAATTGTTTTTCGTCGGCCACAGTTTTAAAATTTTTAATTCAGAATTATCGCCTATTTTACATCTATTTTGCAATGTTATTGCCCTTAATAATTGTATATTGCTACATTGATCAGTTATCCCTACAATTCTAATTCGCGGTTTCGGATTGTTAACCTCGTTGATACTGTAATTTTCAGCTAGATGCTCATTCGCCATTTTTTTGAATTTTGAATTATCGCACTCATTCCTACAGCTTACTAAGACACCGCCGTTTTTAATTGTTTTTATATTATTTAGCTCCAGATCACTTGATATAGGATTCACATTTTTTAGAATGTCCGCCTTGGTTTGGGATACGTTTTGCTTAGGGTCCTTAGGTTTGATAACGACTGTTGTATTTGATTTCATAACATCAGCAAAACTTTTTGTAGGATGATTTACAACATTGACAGAGTTAGTAGTGACTTCCGATTTTATTACTGATAATTCTGCTTGAAAAGTCCTCTTTAGATCATTAAATTTCTCTTCAAATAATTCAAGTAAACTCTCAATATGAAGATCCGTGGATTTCTTAATGCTGTCAACACTGTCCCTGATTTTGGAACAGGTTTTGCAATACCAAAAAGTTATTAAATAAAAACCGATTTTTTTAGCCAAGTTCAAAGAGGCGTAGCTCCCTTATGACACATTTTTAGACATTTATTTATAGAAACTTTTTGTCATATTTTATCATGTAGAATCACCTGTTAAAATTTCCTACGCTATTTCAAATACACCGTGTATACGCCTTTGTTTGATAAAATTTAGGACGACCTAATAATGACCAACTTTATGTCGAAAATATAGTTTATATTGGTTTAATTGTGAACATGCTATAAAAGAACTATTTTAAGGCCAAAATATACTGCTTATATCGTCTTAGCTTGCTAATAATGCTTCTATTTTTCTCTCTAAATGCAAGAAAATATTTCAAAATTTTATTTAGATCGTTTCTTTTTTCTTAACAGACGTTTAGTATTACTAAAGTCTTCAGAATAGATGCACGCCGCTTTGAAAATTTACGAATTGTAAATTCTTCTCAGGAAAAAAAAAGGAAATTTGATTATTTAGCTTCTTTAAGAAGTACAAAACAAAAGTAAAAGTGACCATAGTGAATGCAGTGAAGTTTTAGAAGAATACATGAGTGGTAGAAGAGAGCTGTTGTGGTGAAAGCAAAAGTAGTGAAATAGTGAATAATAGTGAAAATGAAAGTTAAAATTTGTGTAAATAAGAGTGAAAGTGAAAGTAATGGCATTGAGGAAGAACATGAATGGGAAAATTTAAATTTACAACAAAAATTATCCAGAGTGTGTTGTGATACAAGTATGAACCACAAACAAATATATGTATTGTAATGTTTATGAAAAGGTTACAAGGGTCCACTGGGGCATTATAAAACAGACGAATTTTTTATAATACCTGCTGGAAAATGGAAATTTCAAAATGCCCCAGTGTCTACAAATGGAAACAAATCTCGTTTTAACATTTTACTAAGAGTAAGTTATAAGCGTTTTGTGATAATGCTTGTAGAAATTTCTATAGTATAGTTTATTTATAAAATTCTTATTAGGCTCAATGTGCGTCACGGCGCGTCGCTCTATAACCATATAAGCTAGTCTTTATCTCTTATAGCATTTGAAACGACGCAATTGTCCTTGTTGTTGTAGAAAACTATTTATACACTGGAATTATAAACTAGGTTTAAACCCAGTGCGAAATTTCTGAACTAAGTAGGTAACCTTTCTTATGGTGCGATTTAGTGTGATCCATGCACTGATAGAACACTATCGTAATCAATAGCGTAATTAGGTTACAGAATACAACAATAAATAGTTGTATATGCATCATTGCATAGAATACAACAAAAAAAACGTAAACGTGTTCGGTATTTACAAACGAGTGCAGTTGTTCGATTTAAGACAAAAAATTGTAAGCATTTTATTTTAAATTCACATATTACATGTATGTGCACATAAAAACTGCATATCACATCAATTACTTGTAGATAAATGTACATGCTTATCCTTATCATCAAGTTAAAAAAAAATGGCAGTAAAATGTAAGAACGGTTTTGTACATTAGAAGACATGTATATTACAGATATGCAATCAGCGAAATCCTAAACCTAGAGGTTTCTGAGATACTGCTTGGCATTTCTTCAGGAGGACCCACCTTTACACCGCTAATATAATTCTTACCAAAATAGTCTATACCTATAAAAATTAACACGCTGATTTCAAATCCTTTTAAAACCTTTGATATGTCTTGTCGTTTTCAAGAAAAAGTCTATTATAGTTTTAAAATACTAATTTTTACGGCATTTTATTTTAAATAGTTTTTACTTCAGAGTAATTTAATTATACATAAAACATGCGCCCACCTTTTAACTTTAATACACAGTAAAAAAAAAATAAATCATTATGTCGAAGGCGTTTTTGAAAAGTCTTATTTCTTTAACAAAATCAATTTTATTGAACCTTGACTTAATAAGATTAAAATTAAGCACCTTGAGTGGGATAAAGCATTAAAAAGTTTTATTTTCATTTTCATTTTGCTTTTCCATTTTGAAAATTTTAAATATACATTTTTTGTTCCGCTGTAATGTGGTAACCTTTTCACTTTTGACAGTATCAACATTAAATATGTATAAACTAAAATAAATAAATACTAAATAAACTAACAAGATTCAACCAAATTGATTTTGGCAAAAAATTAAAACTTTACAAACGCCTTAGATGGTAACAGAGGTACATAATGATTTATTATGTTACTGTGTATTAAAGTTAAAAGGTCGAAAACGCAAGATATATAGTCGGCTTACAAGTAAAAGGCACTAAGTCACTTTTTGCAAAAGTGGGATTTAAATGGCACTGTAATTAATTTTTGATGATCTATATACAGGTAAACCGAACTAACTTCTAGGTGGACTACCAAGGGAGTTGCCCCCTATACAAAACGCACGAATTTGATTTTGATTAAAATTTTATCTGGCAATAGGCACTAAGTCACTTAGTGCACTTAGTGCGTTTTACTTGTAGATTATTTCAAATGTTTCTGCACTAAGCGACTTAGTGTTTTTTTGTTTGCCGAAACGTAGTGTTATTTCTCGTTTTCTTTTTATATTTTACAAGATAAAATTAAGTTAAAATGTGTAGTCCGGGTGCCAAAATATTTGCTTTGTTAAAAACAATGAAGAGTAACCAGACAAAAACTCAGGTATGAGGAAAAATAATTATTGTTTATTTGAGGTTGTTATTAGTTCTAAAAAAGAGTTAATTTATAAAAATATGATTGATTAAATCATTTATATGATACAATATCGGGTTATTTATTGTACTGACGCATTCAAATTTTGCTATGTTAAAGTTGGAATAGAGACAGAACAGAGAAACAGAACTTTACCTGTAAAATGACAGTGCTTTTTACGTGTACTTTCGATGTGTAGGTAATAATTTAATTTTCATTTGTTTTCCGAACTTGCGGCGAACTTTAGTTTTTCTTTATATTCTTCTATTTATGTAGTAACCAACGATTTAAGAGTTTGCTCTTAAATCTTTGGTTACTACATAAATAACAAGAATATAAAAAAAAAACTAAAGTTCGCTGCAAGTTCGGAAAACAGCCCTTAGAATTTCACCGTGAAGTGTTTTATCATTAATAATAATTCATTATAATTATTGACTTTAGGAGATGCTTCTTTGCCGGCACAGCCGATGGCCGCTGAAAATTGTCTTAGTTCTGGCATAGTAAGCAGTTTCATATAATTAATATTAATTAATAATTATTATTAATTTTGGAAACGTTCTTTAAACAATTAAAAATTCCAAACCCTTCTTTTAAAAATCTAGTTTTTGAAAATTTATGTAAACATCTTGTTTTCTACTTTATACATTACGTTTAATTAATAGAAGGGTTTTAACTTTAAATACTTGTTTTTTATATTATTTTATTGACTTAGTGCTCTTTACTTGTGAGCCGACGTCGTCGGCCTACAAGTAAAAGGCACTAAGTCCATGTCTTTTTTCAAATTCAATTGAATTAAACTCCTTCCATTTTTCTTTATTTAACTGCAAATGGGACATTATTATGTCCAAACATGTCACTGCGATTTGCTGTGGTTTTTTTCAAAAACAATTATTACAAAAATTAAAAAACAACAATGAAAGTTAAATTTGTTAATATCTCACAACCATGTTTAACTTGATTTACCACTTAAAGACAGAATTCCGACTTTATGTAAAATTTTTACTTTAATTGCGAACATAAAGTTAGGTAATATAAAAGGGTACTCTTATTCCAAATTTGACCTGATTATTTTAGTTACTGTTTAACAAATTAAGATAATCTTATTCCAAATTTAAAGTAATTATTTTAGTTACTGTTTAACAAATTAAGATAATCTCTTCAAATTTGGAATAATAGTACTTTATTATATAGTTTAAACTGTGCGTCAATTGACGCACGGATCTGTGGCTAAGGGAAATATGTTTTGAATGTGTGTGGAAGTGGGAGGACCGATGTAGGCACGCACGCCTTATAACGCTCCTGACGGAAAGAAGAGAGCGCGAATGATTCCTCCCCCTTACGTCGGAGACTTTCTTTCATGCGGAGAACTATATTACCTAATTGTTCGCGAAAACAAAGTTTTTTTATATTAAATATGTAGTTTTTGACACTCTTAGTACAATTCGTTAAAAAACGGTCTGTAATGAGGTGTTGGATAAACATAATTTTAAATGGCGAAAAACCTAATAACTTATTCTAGTTCCCTTCAGCCATAATCTCTGGCAAGATAAAAACGGCAGTAACATTTTAATCACCCCTTACACAAATAAATGCCTCGCGCGCTAACAAACCGCCATCTCGATAAAAATATATCTCTAGGTGTTCCGAGACGTGCCGAGAATAATAAATTTACAACCCTATTTATTTCAACTTATCATATTGTTTGTGGTAAATAAGCTAAAAAGCCGTGAAGACATGTAATGCTTCGCATTCCTTAGTATACTCTTCACGACGCATAGTATTGTGTTTTTTCTCGACTTCCCCCCTTTTAGCTCGTAAGCATAATTTATTTTTCTCTGTTAGTATTAAGCACACATTTTGGTTTACTAATTATATTATAACACTAGTGCTTTTTGAGTGCTTTTTGAGTGTATTATGTTTTTCCATTCTGAGAGTACTTTTTTACTTTCTCATAGTATTGTGAAAAATCAAAATAAGCAAAAAAATATATGTCTGTCTGTCGGTCTGTCTGTCTTTATCAACGATAACTTAAAAACGCTTTGAGCTAGTGACTTGAAATTTGATAAGCAGATGTATTTTTATATTATCTTGGACAAGTTCGTATTTGAGCAAAATCGGTTGGGGGGAAAAGGGGTGAAAGGGGGGTTAAATTTTTGTTTTGGACGTAATTTTTTTATTTACAATAGAAGAAAAATTTAAAACCAGATAAAACGTTAAATAAAACTACACAAAAAAATTTATTAACACTTTTTCCAGCGGGGGCCCTAGTTCTAGACATAACTTTCTTATTATTCACTATAGAAGAAAAATTAAAAAAACACCTAAAAATAAAATAAAATTACACAAAAAAATCAATTATCATTTTTAATTGTTTCTGGACATAACTATTTTAGTAATCACAATAGAAGAAAAATTTAAAAACCACCTAAAAGGTAAAATTAAATTACAGAAAATATATTACCATTTTTTCATGCTCCCCAAAATGTAATAAATTGTTTCTGGACATATGTCATAATTAGAAATAATATTTTTTCTGTTAAAATCCAAATTTTAGTAACTCAAGTTAACAAATAATCCAAAAAATGGTACTGCCTCACTAAACGAGTATATTAATACAAGAAGACCGGAAAACTTGAAGATATTCTACCAAATTTAATGCGAAGATTTCCTATACCTAATTTTTATAGTTTGTTATCAAAATTAATGGAGAGTCACTAGCACAAACTTAAGCTTATTTGGGGCTCTCCATGACTAAACTCGGAGCATTATCTATCTGAGTAACAATTTGGATCAAGGAAGCTACGATTAGTGGTTTAAAAATGACTTAGTGATTTTTTTATTACGCATTGTGCTTTTGATCATTTTTGACATTTAGATTAAAATAACTGTCATGTTACAACTGTCTTACAAATTATTATAAAAAGTTTTTAAAAAGTGTAAATTTGTTAAAAGTTAAAATAAAAGTAAGTTTTTTTTATTTGTAATATGCTATTAAAATAAAATTTTACCCTACCTGAGCTTAAATTATGTTTTTTAAATAAAATTATTATGTTAACTCGCCAAAAAAACATTTCCACATCGTTTACTGTTAAACCCTTATTTAGCACTGTATTATATTGTATATTTTTACAAAACCGTTGTAGATTGATACTTTAGTTTCCTTTTTAAAGATTTTTCTTGTAATTTATTTCTTGGTTTTTAATATTTATTTGGATTTGTTTTAACGTCAAAATAATGTTTGTATAATGAATTTGAAACTTGATAGCAACCTTACATAGGGAATTAAATTTATTCTACCAACTATACAATAAAAAACAAATAAACATCAACTCAGATAGATTCTGCGCGGAGTTTATGTAGTAATTTCAAGTAAATAAATAAAATAAATGAATAACTTTTTTTTTTTTTTTTTTCGTTTTTTTGGAGCTTTGGTTTTCATAAAATAGTATATGAAATTCTTTTGCGAGGTTTATGCACTAAAAGCTTAAGTCGCAAGCTAATTTTTAAAAAGAATGTTTTTTTTTGAACGATACACACGTCCCCCCAAATGGAAATAGGTTTAAAAAAAATAGCAAACTTAGGTGATGATAAATCATGCGAGCAAAGGGTCTGTAAACTTCAAAACCTCTGAGAACGAAATCCTAATGAGCGCCAGATCTTAAATAGTGGTAAAAGTTCTTCCGCAGACTGCCTGCTAAACAATATTAACAAAATGAAAATTCTTTTGCACGATTCCAATAGTGTTTTTGTTGCTGATTTCGATTTTTTTTAGATAAAACCTATATCTGTTCCCATTTTTGAAAAAAAAAACGTTCCAAAATTTTATAAAAATTAAAATATATAATTTTTGGAGTCCCATATTTAAATTATTATAGCAGCTGCAAACGTTATTTATGTACATCCATAATTTATTTATTGTCCACCTAAAATGAAATTTTTTAATTTTTTCGAATTTTCGGCAGGGCATTTCTAAAAAACTGAAATATATACAGATTTGATCTAAATAGAATCGAAATCAGCAAAACAAACAGTATTAAAATTCTGCAAAAGAATTCGCAGTTTATTACTGTTGTTTAGCATGCAGTCTGCGGAAGAACTTTTACCACTATTTACGAACTGGCTCTCATTAGGATTTTGTTCTCAGAGGGTTTGTCTTGTACAGACCCTTTGCTCACATAATTTATCATCACCTAAGTTTGCTATTTTTTTTAAACCTATTTCCACTTGGGGGGACGTGTGTATAAGGTTCTCCCTCTCATAAAGCTTAATTCTTCCTGAACTTTCTTCTCATAAAGCTTGATTTTTCCTGAACATTCCTCTCATAGAGGATTTTTTCTGAAACATTCATATTGATCAAATAAACTGTTCTTAAATTATCTTGTACACAAGATTTGTGACATAAAGACGGACGCGTCCGTCCGTCTGTGCGCCCAGACACACAGATATACAAACGGACATAAATTAAAAAAAAATAAAAACTCGATAAAAATTATATTTGCATGTTAAATTTTTTATCTAGGTTAATTTTTGTGGAATTTTTGAAATTTGAAAGCCATCGTAAAATACTTTTCTAGCACGTAACTCTGTGCATAGTATAAAAAGTTATCTTTTCTCTTTAGTGTAAAACGTGACAGCAAGAAAAACATGAAACGACATAGTTTATTATTCCTAGTAAAAAATGAAAAACTGTTTTGATGAAGTACAAAAAAAGAAGCGAAACGTGGGTAAATTGGAGTTTCATGAAAATCTTTTTAAAACCTTAAATTTAATATCCTCAAATGTCGATAATTTGTACACTTACCTTGTATGAATTGAATAATTTTTTTTCCACTACTAGCTTTAGAACATATCATTATTTATAATGTTTTCAGACTGTGAAATCAATTTTCTTCACCTATAGCAATAATAATTTTTTTCTCCTAGTAGGAGTAAATTTTATAAACAATTAATATTTGCCACTTGATTTTCCTTGAACTGCCAAGACATATCATTGCTTATAAATTTTAAAGGACTAAATGAAAAAATATTTTGCCATTGGATAAAAAATGAGCATGGCAAATATTATAAATTAATTAATCATAATAGAATATAACATATTATTTAGTAAATAAATAACTTACCGATGCTTTTACACATTTTAAAAAAATCACTAGATACCACTAGAACTGTCAAGTCTCAGTGAATAAATCAATTTATTCATTTGTTTTCAGAAATGGCGATTCCAAAGGCTGCTTGTTTTTGCGCGGTTAATTAATATCCAGCAAACATTTTAGTTTATTGTTCTTATAAAAATGTTAAATAATAAGAATAAATGCGCTAGTAGTGAAAAAAATAATATATAAACCATGGTAGAGAAGACTATTATAGCCTCGCACTCTTAAATCCCTTCCTTTTTATATAATTACTATTATTGTTAAAAAAATACAAATTCAATCATTAATTATACTTATAATCTCGGCTAAAAACAGTAACATTAAAAAAGTTTATACATGCGTTACTATAGTAGGTCTATAGACAGTACCTACTTTATATTAATATTGCTTACACATTATATTCATGCATAGATCCAGCACAAAGTCATATCATAGATAATATAAAAAATTAAATCAAAATTCACCAATCAGCTTCAGGAGTTTTTTAAAAAATACAATTCATATTAAAAATGGATCCTTATACTATGATGCCCAAAATATTAAATTCATACTTTGAGTGAAGATTTTTTTTTAGGTTATACAAATCGGGAACTATTAATGTTTAATATCGTAACTGAGGGCGTGGCTCATCCGCTATGATAAAATATATAAACGATTTAGATTCATCTGTCAGTTTTAAAATTAAAAAAGATTTTTTTTTTAGCAACCACTTGTTATGCATAACAAATGGCTTCGCTTACCTTATGTTGATAATGGGTAAATTACATGTCGATAATGAGAACACTTACCTTACCTTTTGATAACTCATAAATCAGATTATCCCTGCAGGCCAAACTATTCAATTATTATATAGCTCATGTTATTCGCGTGACTAGCGCGGATCTATTGACACCCAATCGTTAAAATAGGCCTAAATGTTTAGGCTCTAGAAAAGAACAAACATGCAAACATACGGTGAACACATAAACCTTTTTTAGCGTTGCTGTAGTCGGGTTTTACTCATTGCAAGACTAACTTCTGCGGCCACTCAAAAATAACAACACTACATTATGCATTCAATATTTGGAGACATTATTTATAAATGTCAAAGAAATATTCGGGCAAAATAATTTGAATAAAACATTTGAGAAACAGAGTTGTCGGGCTACAATTTGAATATTTTTTACGTGAATACACATAGAAAAATAAACAGCAAAGCAAAAATGCCATAACTTTTTAAAAACAAAAGTATGTATTTTGTTACCCAACCAGAAAATTTATTTACATGTCGATAATGGAGACACGTACCATAAGTACTTTTTATATGTCGATAATGGGTACACTTACCTTAAATTTCGATAATGGGGTACACTTACATTGCATGGCGGTAATGAGAACAGGTACATTACATGTCGATAATGGGTACACTTACATGTCGATAATGGGTACACTTACATGTCGATAATGGGAACACTTACCTTACATGTCGATAATGGGTACTCTTATATGTCGATAATGGGCTCACATCTCGATAATGGGTATGCTTATTTTCCATATTAATAATAGGTACGTGGTAAATAATTGGGACATACCTGGTTAATTATTGGGGTATGGTCAGTAATTGTTACACTTCTCATTTATGGTGAATAATTGGAATAAATTTTTATGGGAATCTTTGACAGATGGCAAGGCTTCCTTTACTTCCAAGTGAAGGACGCCTTGCAGATGTCCATTAAAAGTGTTTATATTTTTATTTTTAAAACATTTTTTATTATTTTTTCTTTATCTTGAAAATTTTGCTTTTGGAGTTTTTTCACCAATTTTTTTTGTTATTTTTTTAAACTTTTTTGTAATGTTTGATTTTTGTTGGCCTTCGTTCTCTGTGTGTAGCATTGTCGGGCCCCAATTTGAATATTATTCACGTTATTAATTCCGATGGGGTACATAAATAGTGGACTAGGAAAAACGCGCTCGGTTTACACACACGGCTCGATTCCCAATTCACGAGATAAAGATAAATTGAAATGCTCCGTTCAAAAGTAAACAAGCCATTACAATAAAACATTAAATTATAATTTCTACAAAAATTCAATTTTTTATTTTAAAAACAATAATACAAATAATTATTTATACAAAATAAATATTGTCAGTATTAAGATCGTATGAGAGGATTTGTGTAGTGGTCTAGCGTGTCTGTAGCGTGAGTTCGATTCTCACTGGCGCCGATTTGCCTTTTTCAGTTAATTAATAATTGAAATTTGACGAAGGCGTAAGTGAAGCGGACACTCCCTATAAAAACTGTTTCGAAAGTCAGCATAAGCCGGTGGTTCCCTCTACTACTAGCCCACACAAGTCCTGGACTTAGGGGATGCTTAATTAAGTAGAATAGTACGAGGTTAAACAAACATGTAAGGTAATGTAATTTTATATAAGCCGTGGTACCCGCTTTTAGCATCGAGCAAACTAAAATTAGTCTTTATAAATACAAATCTTCTTTTTAGCTACAAGCTTTTCAGATAATTGGTACACCTAATTTATAAGTCCAATAAAAAATCTTACGTTAATAAAAACGCTTACCTTACATTCCGATAAATTATGGGAAACACCTTAAATATCGATAATAATAATAATTTTTATTGATCGATAAGGCTATAATACAATAGATTGGATAAGTCAATTCTAGTTAATAACTATATTTGTTAAATGCCACACTGAAAAAAAAAGAAAAAGAAGAAAAAACTACAAAAAATTCTTAAAAAGTCCAAACGAAAAAACCGATATTCGATTTTTATCTTTTAAGAATACGAAAGTTTTTAATTTTTATTTATCGATAATTTTTTTCCCACCTAACTCGTTTAAATGGAATCATTAAAAAAATCAAGATAAAAAGAAATAAAAATGTAAATATCTAAAACCTCGCATCAACGCTAGAATCGACGCGGCGCACACAGGTAAAAAATTCCAAAAAAAAAACGGAAAAAAATCATGAAGCGTCGAAAGTTGAATATTTATAAACCTTATAGTGTCCTCTAAATGATGTATATACATTTTTTTTAAAATATTTGCGGTCTTGTTTAAAAAATTAAATTTAAGTGAATTGAATATAAAATATCTTACACTTAATTTTTTTTAGGGCTGTATTTTTAAAATTTTAAAATATGGTACAAATATGGGGTATTATTTTCAATTTTTTTAAATGGCGTTTTTTTATATTAGTTTTTTTAACAACCTAATTTGAGGTTCAAAAAAAAACTTTTTCGGTCAATTATGTAATTTTTTATACTGAATTTGATCTGAATAAAAAATAGCCTTATTCCATTTAAAAATTTTAAGTTACCCCCTAAGGGTGTGGATGAAAAAAAAATCTGCTTTTATATGTCCCCCTTGATATTGAAGCTTAATAAATTTCAAAAAAATATCTTGTACGGTTTCTGAGATATCGACTTTTAACAGTTTAAATGTCCCACCCGGTATGCAGTGTGCCACTTAAATTAAATTTTTTAAGCAAGACCGCAAACATTTTCAAAAAAAAATGTATAGAAATCATTTAGAGGACACTATAAGGTTTATAAATATTCAACTGTCGACGCTTCATGATTTTTTTCCGTTTTTTTGGTATTTTTTACCTGTGTGCGGCGCCTATGCTAGCACTGGAAATTCGCCCATGACTGATTATAAGTATACATATAAATAAACGTAGAGCTAACGGGAGGAACGTATTTAGCTATCTGCGCATGCACTAGCAGAAATCAACATAAGAAAGTAAACCAACCACTCTCATTAAAAAACCAAAGCAACCAAAAAACCAACGTTAACCAACGCTTTCCATTAAAAAAAACACCAAACCAGCACAAAACCAAGCGCATGCGTAGATCGCGGAATACGTTCCTCCCGTTAGCCCCTTCTATAAATAAGTACCTATTCAAAATTAAAATATATAATAAATAGATATAAAAAGACGAATAAAAATATCACGGCGTTCACCTGGGTGGATCCAGTTTTTTCATCCCGCAACCCTAACGCCTCTTCATAAATTCATCAATTGAACACTTTTATGTAAATTTCAAAAAAAAATAATAATGTACTCTTACCTTATATGTCGATAATGGAAACACTTACCTTAAATCTCGATGACCTTACCATGCTTCGATAATTGGAACCTTGTCAATATTGGGTACACTTACCTTACAAATTTCGCAAAACTCATTTAAAAATACCTACTTAACAGTTATTTTTTAACTGTTTAAAATAATTTCCTGGAGATAAAATAATTTCCAATTGTTTTTGAGAATGTTTACATTGTTAAATTGTCCAAACCATAGATAATAAAGGGGTGTTATCTGCACACTGCGCAGGTAGGGTGTTTTTTTTTCTATAAAACTGTTCAATTCGTGCTTTGATCCACGTTCAATGCTTAATTTACATGCACAATTGACTTACTTAAATTGTATATTAGAGGCTTATGTATACTTTATACTTTCAATTGACTTTAATTGGATCTCTACATGAAGAGTGCAACTAACATAAGGGCCTAACCCAAAAAATTATTATTTTACAGGAGAAGCAAAAATGTGATTAATTTTTTTTCCAATGATATGTATAATTAATATTAATTATATTTTAACATTATTTGATTGTTTACATAGTTTTATGTAGATTTCATTAAAAAAAAAACTTCAAATAAGGGCCTAAACAATTATCAAAAGGGCCTAACCCACATTTCTTATAAGGTTGTTTTTGCATAAAATCTTCTCTTTACTAGTTTTTAATAGGTTCATAAGCCCTTTTGAATCAAGAATAGTTAACGGTTAACATTTGGGTGGGGCAAAAAAGCAGATTATTAAAAAAGTCTTCCCCACATGTTTATTATAAGATTGTTTTTTTTATAAAATCTTGTATTTTCTAGTTTTAAATAGGTTCATAACCTTTTTTATATTAAGAATAATTCATGGTAAATATTTGGGTGGGGCAAAAAAACAAATTATTAAAAATTGCACCCCTAACCTTATTTTCCAATGTATTTTTTGCCACTTCTAGTAGGTAACATATTAGGAATTTTTATTAACTAGGGTGATAAAGTACGTTAAGTAGTACCCGTATCAAGCAAAAACCGCATTTCGCAAAAAATGAGGGTTAGGTCCTTATGTTAGTTGCACTCTTCACATAGGGAACCAATGTCATTTAAAATTCCTTGCATTATTGTATGTAGTACCCAAGCAGCAAAATTGGTAAAATAGTACACGAATCGTTCTCTTTTTTAACCTTCAAAAATAATCTTCTGCCTTGATTAGGTGTTATTTTACGTAAAATATTCGTATATTTTACCAAAGTAAATTATGAGTAAAATATTAGAAAGTTATAAGATTTTACCTGAAGACAATTATTCTTTAAAGTAAAATAGTTCGGTTATTTCCACTATTCTACGTAGAATTTACCGCAAAATAGGTAAAATAGTATAACAAATTTATTTTTATTATGTTGGTATTTAAAAAATTACGAAAGTACACGGTGGCCATCTATCGTATTATTATAAATAATTATAATATAGTTACTGTGTTTATGAAGAATATGTTGTGTTTGATGTCAAATTAATTTTGCAAAATGGCTAATGTAAATGTAACACATAAGTGACTATTGCTTTGTGGTGAACTGTAAGCATAAAATTTTTGTACGATGGACGAATTTATTGTAAAATATAACTAAAAAGTTTCAAGAAAGGCGTGTGCCTTAAAAAAATGTTTTACAGGAAAAATATTTAATATTTTTGTTTTTAATATGAATATTTTTTATCCATTATTGAAATAAATTATTCTACAACAGAATTACTTCTATTTATTAACCTTATTTTCTTATTATAAGCACAAATTTAAATTCTAATATAAAAATAAAGACATTTTCCAAATCAGCTGTTGCAAAAAAAATAGCGACATTTATTGTTTTACTATATAGTCAATTATTCTACTAATTTTTACTTTGTAAACTAATCTACCAACCCTTATGTTAAAAAAACTCGATTTAAAATAATTTTATTTACTACAAATACTATTTGACCTTTTTAGGTTTATTTTTTACTTTATGGATTATTAACTTTTTTTTCGGTGAAACTCACTGGTCCTTCAAAATGGCTTTGTCTGTGTCTTTAAACATTTCGGCGTTTTTAATAATAAACTTCACAAATCAACAAGAAACTTAACAGATAAAAAAATATTATTTCACAAAACTCCAAGAAAAACATTCGCCATAAACGACACAAAGCATAGGTTAGGTTTGGTATAATTAATTTAATACAAATTCAGATGTCGCTGCATCACAAAGTATGTATTATACCATTTTAAAATATTATTCTTTAAGGTTTAATTTATACCACTATTTGTTTTCTAATATTTTACGATTTACTTTTAGATATATTTATTTATAAATTACATCTTTCAAGTTTATACCAAAACGTCTTTGTACAACTTAATAAACAATTTTACTTGAAAGTAAATAATTTTTTATAAATTAACACCATTTTACCTCAATTTATTCCTGAAAAACTATCCTTCTCATAGTTTATATCTGGTAAAAAAAATAAGACTTTTTATCCAAAATTTTACCAAGAAATATACCTAAAAGTAAATAAATTAAATGCAGACAACAATTGTTATAATTTATTGGTAAATCTTACCAAATTATTTACCTTTTTAAACTTAAGAGTATAACAGTGTTTAATGACATCAATCATATTAGTTGGGTTTTTTTATCAATTTTGCAACTCTAAGGTAAATTTAACTTTGAAGGATAAATATTTGGTATAAAAGACCTTTTTTTACTAAATATTGGTAAACATGTCTTGAAATGGTATATTTTTCTTACTTTGTTTTTTAAAAACAATACGGATCTTCTCATAGAACTTTTTCTGAAAATTTTGAGTTATCGTGTCCACAAAAAAACGTGACATCGGACATTTTCAAAGTTTCTTATTTTTTCATTCAAGAATTTTCTGTCTAGGAAGTTTTTTGGCGATTTTGGATAATTCGAAACTTTTTTATATTATTAGACATGTTCTAACGCTTGAATAGTATAACAAGAATACCTAGCACTACTGGTAAAATGATTTTTACTTTATTACTATTAGGGAAAAATAGGTTAATGGTGCGCAGTGGGTAACCGTGCGCACCACTGAAAATTAATATTGCGAGACATCTCTGGCATACATGCTTGAGGGGCGTGTCTAAAAATTCGCTAGCACAAAAAATGGCCACTGCCAAATAAAAGTTGTTCACAATATTTGAATATGTGTAAATTGATGTTTGTTGTTATTATTTTGCACGTGTACATAATAGGTCGGTGAGTTCCTAATTCTTGACCGATTATTCTAAAATATATATATTCTTGAAGGATATGTTCATTTAAATTTATCCATGCAATTTTTTTAAATTTAATTAAATAGTGTTAGTTATGTAAAGTGATTTATTTTTAAGTTCATGATGGGGTTATGATGCGCATTCCCTTCATTCAATTAAATAGTAATAAAATCAAAAAAAAAAGTTTTTAATTTAAAACCTTTCTAATAATTACATGTTACGTATGACTAAAAAGCAGAAACACTAGATTTTTAAAAGAGGGGAATCTTTCTTTCAAAGATCAAAAAGTCCAAAACATTTCTTTTAAAAATTAAGTTTTTGAAAACCTGTAAAACATATCTTGTGTTTAATAAATATTTAGCATTATTTTTGCGCATAATTCCCCAACAGGTGCGCACCATTGCCCCTTGGGTTGGGGAATTGTGCGAAAATGCACTTTTGTAGTTTTACATTTTTATTGTGATTATGGTAAAAGCTAAGGCTTCTTTTGCCACTTATAATTTTTTTGTAATATTCATAAGGTGCCAATCATCAATTTTCGCTTAGGTGGGCACCGTTACCCTACTTTCCCCTACTATTTTACTACCTACCTAACTACCTACCTATTTAGATAAAAAAATATATTTTTTATTTGCTCATTATGCCTCGAATAAGCTTTTTGATTTTTTATTAATTGTGGACGTCCGGACGAGAATTTTTTTTTCTTATTTTTTTACCTTATAATTAATGTCTAAAAACTGTGTAATAGTGAGGGACGCGCATGTCCCTTACGGGGCTTAACGTGCCAAAAGCTATTTTTCCTTGTTGCTTGTTTTGACTATATCCTTTGCGCATTGAAAAATTTTGGTAATAATACTTCCTTTCTAAATTTGTGCAGATATAATTGGGGAACTAAATTTCCGACTTAAAATAATTCTCCTGTACATTCCGACAGGATAATGCTCAAATACGAAGTGATTTTCATTAAATTAGCCGATGCGAATGGAAAGTTCGGTGATTTACAATTTTGGTGAAAGCGCTCTCAACTGAGTCAAATTAAAATTAATCTATCGTACCTATACCTACGAATACGATTTTGCAGTATTTGAGTTGCAATATTTGGCTAAAATTAGAAGAAAAAATATATATTTAAAATTCTGACTTCTGTCTGTCGGTCGGTTTGTCCGGGAAAATTGGTGAACACGGAAACGCTTTGAGCTAAGGACCTCGAATGTTGACCATAGGTTTATTATCCAGAGTTCCCGGCTGGGATTATTTTGTTGGTAAAAAAGTCCAAACGAAAAAATATATATTTAAAATTCTGACTTCTGTCTGTCGGTCGGTTTGTCCGGGAAAATTGGTGAACACGAAAACGCTTTGAGCTAAGGACCTCGAATGTTGACCATAGGTTTATTATCCAGAGTTCCCGGCTGGGATTATTTTGTTGGTAAAAAAGTCCAAACGAAAAAATATATATTTAAAATTCTGACTTCTGTCTGTCGGTCGGTTTGTCCGGGAAAATTGGTGAACACGAAAACGCTTTGAGCTAAGGACCTCGAATGTTGACCATAGGTTTATTATCCAGAGTTCCCGGCTGGGATTATTTTGTTGGTAAAATTAAGGTTGTGGTAGGGTGGTTAAAGATGGTATTTTTTTTTATTTTAATTTTTTTTTTTTCGAAAAAAGGATTTTCAAAAGTTACAAAACAATTAAAAAAATAAAAAAAAAATCTTAAAAAGACTGAGTGACACAGGGGGAAAGGGGCTCAAAAATTGTCTAAATTACGTTGACGTAATTGTTGAACTGTCCCTAAAATAACATAAAATGTTTACTGAGACATCGTCTATATCACAAAATGATATAAATCTTATCGAACAATGCACCATGAATCATAATAAAAGTAGATAGGATTACGTTATGATATGCATTAGAGAGAACAAGAAGCAACAAACTTGGAAACATAACGCAAACAGTACATGACATTCCCATCAGAGACATTTTCAGACAAAAAAAGGTATAGACTAGCATTTTGAAACAGTAATATCGGTTCTGCATGAATAATCCCTGCAAAAAAGGACCTAGAAAGATCTATTGGAAAATCCCTGTCAATGGAAACCTTTTCATAGGTTTAAGTAGAAAAATTGCCAAGAAACGTGTAGGTATCTATAGGTTTACATATGTTTTTGGACAGGGATTTTCCTATAAAAACCAACAGAGACATATTGCAAATTTCCTATGGATCTCTATGACTTTATAAGAAAACCCCTGTCCAAACCTATTTTCTATTAATCCTATAAAATTGTTTCATAGGTTTAAGTAGGAAAATCCCTATGAAACGTGCAAAATTTAGGTATTTTTTGTCATGAAGACAATCCGAATAGCTGTAAAGACCAGGCTTTTATAACCAATCAGGTCCTGCCTTTGCATTTTAGCGCCCTGAAGCAAGCGCTTGACTTTGCGCCCCTACCAAAAAAATACGTTACGTTTATCGGATTTTTTTTTTTTTTCAGTTTTTTTAGATTTGTTTAAAAGTTTAACCACCATAATTTTTTGTTTTTGGGGGGATTTAGTTTAAAATTGGTAGAATGGATCCTTATAAGAAAAGCAATTTTTCCTGAAAAAGTTAAGTTAATCGGAGTTTTCTTTCAGCTCTTTTCGATTTTTTAAAAAGTTTAACCCCTCATAACTTTTTTGTTTTTGAGGGCATTTCTTTCAAAAACAATAGGGATCTTTCCCTTGTAGAACTGGATTTTTCCTAAAATTTTTAAGTCGATCGGATTATTCTTTCTTGAGTTATCGTGTTCACAAAAATCGTGAAATCGGACAGAAGGACCGACATTTGAAAAAAAAAAGTTGCTTATTTTTCCAAGAATTTTTTGTATAGCCGATTTTAGATTTTTTTGAAAATTCGAAACTACCGTATAATATTATTCTAGCGCAGGCGCTGTAAATAATATAAAAAGGACATCACGTCTAAAAGAAAAAGGATTCACCTTCTAATAATTTTAACGACTAAAAAAAACTGAAAAAGCTTCACCCAGGTGATCATTTTGTCGACCAAGAAAATAAGAAAACGCCCCTCGACGGCGCCCTGAAGCAGGGGGTTTACTTGATTCATGCAAAAGCCGGCTCTGTAACCAATATCATTACTGTAATAATATTACGAAAAACTCGCCCTAATACAATACAGTATTGTCAATAATGTTGCGTCAGTCAGATTCTAGAATCCTAGGAAATATTTTTAATGTCCCACAGGACAGTAGCGACAGTAGTGCACGTCCACCAGGCCACAAATCTATTTATTTATTTACGTGGAAGTGGATACATCAAAAACGACTTCAACAGAACACAAAGCGTACATAATTTATGTTTGGCGCAACACCGATATAAAATTCCCGTCCATTGGGATTTTAGCCCAGTCAGTGTGTAGATAAAAAACAAATACTGCTGCCAACAAAAAAGTATTTTCCCCATACAATATATCAATTATTCAATTTAATTTATTTAATTAATTGATTTTAAATGTGGTGCTATAGAAGAATTAAGATGACTTTACAAAGTAATCATTACTTTAACTTTTGAACTGCTTAAGATATCAACTTGAAACTTGTACCACGTAAATTATTTAACTCAAGCAATTTTTTGTATTAGTACAAAAAATTGCTTGGGTTAAAATAAATTGACATTTTTAGGGGGCACAATGGAGGCAGGGGGCAAGGTGGGAATTTTTTAATGGAAAGAGGGGTCGTTACATGTGATACACTGCAGGGAAAAAGTCCTGAAAACTAGAAGGCCATGGAATGTTGAAAGAAGCCGCATACCATACTTTTACTAGGTGCAGCAGTTGTGTCAATGACATGATATGTCCAATTCCAATTCCAATAATGGCATTTTCCATAGGATAAAAAAAAATGACTTTACATGTTAAACAGTTCCACGTTAAAGTTTAACATCACAAAATAAAAAAACATAAATATTCATGATTCACTTAAAACTTTACTATTAAAGTAATATTTTCACAAAACAACATAAAATAAAATAAATCAAGTCCTGTGCATATCTACGATAGCAAGGCTGATGCAGGAATAAATCCGCCTAAGTGGCCACATCCGCCTCTTACAAAGAACACGCTGCGACAGACATGATATATCAAATATGACATACATATGTATGATATAGTGGAACTACTTTCCATTGAATCAAAAGATTAGGGTCACTCCATCCAGTGGTAGCTTTTTTTATTTCATAGGTATTTAATAATATATTTAATTGAACTTAAACCAGAAGACCAGAAGTAAAATCATCTTGAATTTAAAATAAATATTTATGGTTTCCGATTATCTTTATTTGGAATCAAATTTTATCTATTTAATTTTAGTTAAAATACTTGGTGCAAGTCCCTTTTAGTTGTATAATAATCCTTTTCCATTCTAATTCTTAATTTGTTGTTGTTTTTTATATAATACTTCACATAAAACTACCATTTTTTCTCCACGTAGAAAATTTGGTGCTAAAATTTCTAAAATATGCCACACAACCGTTGTCCAAACTCAAACAAATCTTTAAAACAACTATTTGTAGAATCATAGAGCTAACACTTTTGCTCTATGGTAGAATATATTTAAACACTTTAAACATGAACAGCAATAAAATATGAAAATAAGAAAGTTTTTCAATATAAATATAAAAAAACATTTAAACAGTTGTCAAAATTGACAATTTGAATAAATATACCGGACCTAGTAAAAGCATGGTATACGGCTTTTGTTCAAAAATTCCATGACCTTCTAGTTTTCAGGACTTTTGCCCTGCTCATAAATAATTCTATTCGGCCATATATTTTTATTTTTCTAAAAAAAAAGTGAGAATTTCCATCAAAATTTGGATGTTTAAAAATATCAAACAATTTTTAGTTTCATGATACAAAACGTAAATTATACTTTAAGCCTGATGTGAAAAAATATTGAAGAAAATCGCATTTTCAGCAAAAATGAAAATTAACAATAACAAAATTAAAAAATTAAAAATATGGTCAAAATGAGAATTTTTATTGCCTCCCTACCTCCATTGTTCAAATGTGTACCAAAAACATATTTGGTTGTTCTTAAGTGGTCCAAAATGCATTTACCTACACGTAAATATATGTGTGTGGTTGGTCAAAAAGGTATATTAACAACAATTGAGAAAAGCGAGTTTAAAGTTAGGGCAAATTAAGGATGTTATTTCGCTTACTATAGTAAGCTTTTTGGTTTGGACTTTTTGTGTATACACATCAGTTATAGCTGATTTATTTCTTTTAAGACTAATTCAACCATCCTGATTACGAAAATAGTAATCACTCTTTGCAGAAATGCACCGTTCTCCCGTGGTCGACAAAATATTTTTTATTTTTTATAATAAAAATGTTAAACCTATTTTAGTTATTTATGATTCATTTCGACCCAAAATCGGTATAAAAAACGGTTTTGTTTTTTTTTGTTTTAAAATAAGTTATTTTTTTTTTTAAACAACGACCAGTGTTTTTTGTTTGTTTTTTATTTAAATACATATACAAATTTACAACCAATGGATAACCAGATCCAGGTCCTGGCAGCCAGGACCCTTAAGGGAACGTTCAAGTATTACGTAACGCTTCTAGGGGGGGTGGGGGTCATTTTGGAGTATTAATGGTATAGGAAAATAGCGTTACGGGGGGGGGGTTCCAAAATGATCAAATATTGCGTTACGTAATACTTGAACGTTCCCTAAAGTGTATTATCTAACGGAAAAAAATCATAAAATATTCACAAAACGTTGAACGTTCAATTTATTGCGTACGCAATAAATACGCAAAGTACGCAATAAATTAACGATCAGATTCTAACCTAACTTATTTGTGATATTTATCTGAGTCGAACCAAATTGAAGTTTTCAATATAAAATATATATATATATATATATATATATATATATATATATATATATATATATATATATATATATATAAACATACGAATTGTACTAATTTAACAACTAAAAGACAGTTTATTAATTTTTAAAACATTGTTGAGAATTGGGTAAGAAAAATTAAAAAAAAAAAAACGAATAAAAAACAAAAAAAAGTCAAAGATTACAAATTTTTGGTCAAAATAAAAAAAATCAAAATGGCGGCGCCAATATGACTGACAATGACTGACCCAACTGACGACTTGTGTGATTTCTAGCAGATTCGAATCAAAATCGGTATCAGGGGGTTTTCTGGGTCGTAGATTACGAATTTTTCGTTAACATTAAAAATCAAAATGGCGGCGCCAATATGGCGGACGACTTGTGTCATTTATGACCGATTTGAACCAAAATATGTATCAGGGGGTTTTCGGGGTCGTAGATTACTATTTTTTCGTCAAAATTAAAAAATCAAAATTGCGGCGTGTACATGGCGGACGATTTTTGTCATTAATGGCCTATTTGAACCAAACTCGGTATCTGGGGATTTTCTGTGTCGTAGATTCATAATTTTTGGTCAAAATTAAAAATTTCAAAATGGCGGCGCCAATATGGCGGCGCCAATATGGCGGACGTCTTTTATCATTTATGGTTTGGACTTTTTGGTTTGGACTTTTTTAACCACTTAAGAATATAACTACATACTCCATAATATCAAATAGACGTGTTTACGTCGAAATAAATGACAAGTCAAAGTCACGTGTTCACGTCATATTGATGTAACACGTCAAACTGACGTGAGTTCAATCAATTTAACGTCTTATATCATTTTAAAGTGCACACATCAACTTGACGTGTCACATCAAAATTAAGTGATCAATTTCACGCGTAAAAACGCCAATTTGGTGTAATTGAGTGGATACCTTGGTAATTATTTGAAAGCAATCCACGGCAAATATCTTGAAAAATAAGCACAACATGAAAATTCTAAAAAAAAGTCAATATGGTTTTTGGGGGTTGATAAGTAAAATTACCTTATTTTTTATTATTAATACGCTATTTTTGTAAAATGTCTTTCTTTAATTAAATAAAAGCATGCACCCTTAAGTTAGGGGTTGGTATTTTTATTTTTTTGCATATCAAAGATAACACTTTTTAAGCTCTTTGAAATAGGGTATCGCAAGAATTATCATTTAATTAAAAATAAAACAGTTGGGGTGGCTTGTAACTAAAGGGTAGAAGTTATATTTGAAATAGGGTATCGCAAGAATTATCATTTAATTAAAAATAAACCAGTTGGGGTGGCTTGTAACTAAAGGGTAGAAGTTATAACCCCCAAAAAGTTATTCATTTTTAAATATTTTAATAGCTTTTTTGTGAATATTTTTTACCAATATTTTGAAATACAATCCACCCTTAAGTTAAGGCTTGGTATATTTAATTTTTATTTGAAACAAAACATTTAATTTTTTAAGCTCTTTTAAATAGGGTATCGCAAGAATTATCATTTAATTAAAAATAAAACAGTTGGGGTGGCTTGTAACTAAAGGGTAGAAGTTATAACCCCCAAAAAGTTATTCATTTTTAAATATTTTAATAGCTTTTTTGTGAATATTTTTTACCAATATTTTGAAATAAAATCCACCCTTAAGTTAAGGCTTGGTATATTTAATTTTTACTTCAAACAAAACATTTAATTTTTTAAACTCTTTTAAATGAAGCATCACAAGATGGGGGTTGCTATTCAAGATTCTAATGTTGGGATAGCTGTGTCGTTAGGGGGTAAAAGTTACAACCCCCAAAAGCATATACTTAAATTTCCATCTTGAAAACCCAAAGTAACCTCTTTTTTAGAATTTTTGTATTGTGCTTAGTTTGCGAGATATTTGGGGTGGATCATTTTTATAAGATTACCCTGTGTATTCTTGAGTAGAGATGTTATGGTGTAGATATTTTTTGAGTAAAGATGTTTTAAAGTTAAGATATATTGAGTAGAGATGTTATTACAGGGGACTTTTTTAACCATTTAACTATTTTTTTGTAAGCCTTTACAAAAAAAATCATAGTAAATAAACTATTGGAGATATTAATGTTTTTCTTTCACTAATTAAAGTAGAAATTTACAATGCATCCAAAACTCCAAAAATTAAAAAAATACACATATTTAAAAAAATCCGAGAACAAATAAAAACAAAACTCAAAAAAAAAATCAATTCGGATAAATTGTCTGGATCTATACATAATAAAGATTTTCGTTTTTTTTATTTTTTTGTCTTTCTAAAATTATAAAAATAAAATTTGCTTCGCAGGGTCTACGAACAGCAAGATTAAAGGTGGTTTTATTTTTTTGTACTACTTGCCGCAAAGGGAGAATTTTGTTACAGATTAATTTTTGCAATTTACTGAACTACATTAGGATTTCGCGGAACTTTATTGTTATTTAGGGAGTAATTTAAGCAAATATTCAACAGATTTTACAATATGCAACAAGTTTATCTGCAGGTAGGTTATACGAAAATTCCAACTGCGGACGTTCAATTAATACTTAGCAAATAGCTACAGAGTGACTCTCAAACTCGTTAGAACCACGCAAAATATCAAAATTTGTTGAATTTAACTTATTGAGTAAGCTGAAATTTGGCACGGTATTTTATTTTTGTTTTTCACGGCAAGAGGATCTTTAATTTTAAAAGTCCAAGTGTTTTTTTAAGTAACAAAAATACCAAAAACCATCTTAATATCTTAAATGGTATACCCTATTTCTTAACAGAAAACGTCTAATAACTCTAGAAACACCCATATATTTCTAGAGGATAAAAGCTGTCCCTGGCTAAAAAAAATATTTCTGCTAAATAAATACGGTTTTTTTTGCTTTTATATCAAAAAGGACGTTTTATTCTAATAAAAGCAACCATTTATGCTTTGTTTCGTTTGTTGTACTTTTGTTTTGACGCGGGAATAAAAAAACTAGAGCAAATGTCAGTTGTGTGACGCGTACCTACCTCAAGTTGGCGTATATTATTCGTTTGGACTTTTTAATTAATATATTAATCTGACATATTAATCTGTATTATATTAAAGCTAAATTAAGAAACACCTAAGTAAATAATTTTTATCAAAGGCATCTTAAAAAAACTAACTCCCCAACATAACTAATCAAATACACTGCCCAGTAAAAGAGCTTTCCCATTTTTCACCTCCGAGCGTAAAATGGATATTTTTATTATCAGATTCACTTTCAAAAACCTCAAAAACCCCACTATACCAATTTTCACGAAAACTACCCCTCACCCTTCAGGGGGTGGATTTAGAATATTTTTATTATCAGATTCACTTTCAACAACCTCAAAAAACCCAATACACCAGTTTTAACGAAAACTACCCCCCACCCCTCAGGGATGAAATTAGGAAAAAAATATTATCAGATTTATATTCGTCGACAACAATACCAATCTTCACGAAAATATTGAAAATATTTAAAAATATTTACCCCCCGACCACCGTGGGGGTGGAGTTAAAACAAATTATTAGGTATCAGATTCAATTTCAGCAACCTTGAAAACCCCCAGACATCAATTTTCAAATTTTTGTATTTTTCCCCGACCGACCGACCGACCGACCGACCGACCGACCGACCGACCGACCGACCGACCATTTTGGTCGAAATTGATTTATATCCCCTTAGAATTGAGTCAATTTTGTGATACCGCTTGTTAGTATACTTCCAATATAAATTTACAAAAGGCATCTAGCGAATGTGCAAAGCTTTTAATAAACGCGTAATAATTAACAAACTATAAATAAAGTTGTAATTTTAGTTAAAAAGGTGCCTTAAGAATGCAGTGTTGCATTTTATAATAAGAAACAGGTACGTATTTTTATTATGGTCAGTTATGTGACGGGCTTTATTCTTTTTCAAGCAAAAAAAATGAGAAAACCATTTATATTTATATCAGAACTGCGGACCGCTTGAAGATAAGCTCACTTTTGCTTCTTCAGAAAAACATTACTAGACGATATTTAATTTAAACATCATTTTTGTCAGTTGTGTGACGTTCAGTTATGTGACACATTAGAAAAAAATCAGAAAGTGCGGGTGAATTTTAACTGGTGATTCCATATTAAAAAATATGAAAAAAAGTTTCTATAAAGGTTGGTCCGTAAATGAGCCCCAAGGGAGCTACGGCCCTCCTAAGGGTACCTCTAACAAGTAGTTTTTATTTAATATCTCTGGAACCCTCTGAACCACAATAACAATTTTTTGCATATGTCTTAACATTGATAAAGGCTATACTTTTATGTAATTTTTATTTGGGACGTTCAAAATGGGGGGCCATGGCACTTTTTTGCCCCAAACTTTTGTATCTGTAATTTTTTTATATTTTATCAATAAAATATGATTCGTTAGTTAAAAAATACTTTAAAAAGGTACTTATGTAATGCCCTAGATCCAACCGTTTTCGAGAAATTTGCAGTTTTAGAAATTTTCATATCCTTTTATGATTTAAAAAAAAAAAAACGAGTAAATATTAAACTTTTTTGCGAAAACGATCGATGCCATGTCAGATTATTAAACAAGACCTATGTTGGACTACTTTAATCATAAATTGTAACAGATTATGTGCAAAATTTTTTAATTTTTTCGAATATTGATCTTGCCCAGCAAACCACCGTACGATAATCGGCATAAATAATTATTGGCCCATTGCTGGCTTGCCGATTATCGGCTAGCCTGTAAAGGACCGATCTGTGGCCGACGATACAACGCCAATTTAAAATATGATCTTGCGTAGAAAGAGAAGAAGTCAAGACGCATGCGCAAGTTTTGCGCGGGTTGTGTTCTTAGGGCCGTTTGAGTTGAAGCTTGGAGCGCTCGGAGCATAGTTCTATCTCTTTTAAAACAAGTAGTTAGAAAGAGATAGAACTATGCTCCGAGAGCTTCAACTCAAACTGGCCTCTTGTGTTGTGATTTTGCTGCGTCAGTGATAAAGTTCATTAATGAAAATTTTCTGTGACATGTGTTTATTTACAATTCTTAATAATGATTTTTGAAGATAAAAAGTAAGTAATTACATTTTTTTTATTAAAAACTAAATTAACAATTAATTCACTTGCATTTAAGTCGCATTTAAGATCCCAGGGCGGGAAAGAAGCTCGTTAAGGTTCCGTAGGTACTAAAATATAAAAACTTATTCAGAATAATATTCTAAAACGATCGATATTATCGTTCTTTTTTATGCTATGGTAAAATACTGATCCAACCTCCAACAAAATAATACTTTTCCCTATAGTTCATTACAAAGGTTTTTTCAAAAAATAAAAAAAAAACATTGAACCATTTTTTTTTAATACTTAATAAAAGATCTTAAGATCGTGAAAAACAAAAAAAAAAATGAAAAAACAAAATTTTTCGAAAAAAAAAGCCATTACCGGCCCGTTATCGGCTTGCCATTACCGGCCCGTTATCGGCTTGCCATTACCGGCCAGTTATCGGCTTGTGCGACACTTCCATTACCTGGCCGGTAATGGCATGTCGTCAACGGACCTCTGACTCTTTATCGGCTTACGGCATTGTGCCGTTGCCGGCCTATTGCTGGTGTGTTTGCTGGGTGGTTTTGTCCCGTAGAAAAATATTTACCCATATGCGAATTATACGAATTTTCTATGCAAGTATAGAAAAGTTTAAAACTTTTAATTGAATCCAAAATTCCCTACTGTAAAAACGTCTGTGCCTCCTGTCCGATAAGGGACTTGATAGTCCGTAGAATGCCGAAATTGGACGGGAGAGAGTCCCTCCAGCGCGCTATGAACGTGAATCCCATCTTAGTGGCCAAAAGGGAAGATGAAAAAAGGGTTTAAAAAAAATTGTGAATGGTTTATAACAAATAATGTTAAATCTAGTAAAATAACTTTTTTTTAAAAAAAAAAGTTAAAATTTTAGAGGTAAGCATGAATCTGTAACATTTTTTTCAAGACACAATTGGTCACTATACCGCGTGTTTTTCAAAGGTGGCTCGGCCCTATAACTTTTTTATTCTTAGAGATAAAATAATAAAATTTATAGGGTGTCATTAAGACCATATTTTGAATTATATCATCTAACGTATTTTTTTTTCACTTCCGGTTTAACCGGAAACGACCCCTACTTTTGATTTTTAAATGTGACACCCTGTATATTTTTACATATCTGAATTTCTTCATTAAATTCTGTGTATTATCTTAAGTTTTTCTCATTTTTTAAACAAAATTTTGTTTCAGTTTTTTTCATGTGGAAAGTTATTAAATCTATTCATTTTTGATCAAATATTAGTAGAAAAATACGATTTATTAAAAAAATTCTTTACTTTTAATTTTACACAAAAACTAAACTTGGAAAAATATGTTTTTCTTCAAGCGTACTAAAATGTTCATATTTTATAACTGAACACACTAGTTAGAAGTGATCTATTTTTTTACAGTTATTGTTGTACGCCGTAAAAAAAAGTTAGTTAGCAAAACCACCACTGGCGGCAGCACTCTTTGACTTTGATGACAGCCATTCTTCAAACTTGTTTGTTTATTATGTAAACCGGAGGTTGGCTCGAGATTCTGTGCAAAATACTTGTGAAATTGATTAAAAATAATTGAAGAAGAATATATGATTTATACAAATCTCTCCGAAATTGCAAATGCTACATTAGACAAGTTACCATCAAATCACAAAAAATGTACGATTTAGCCTACGAAAAAAAATTAAAATGAGCTAAGGAAGGTTTAAGTTTATTTCGAAAGGGTTTTTTTATTGGCCTATTTTAATAAAAAAAAAACATACTTTATTACTGAATAAATTAAATTCAAAAATTAATATTTAAAAAAATATATATAGGATGCTTGAAGAAAAAATAGTATGTTTCACTCAGAGGAAAAGTGCTTTTTTTACTCGTCTGTAGTTTCCGGACTCCGCTTCGCGTCGTCCGTAAATTCTACTGACTAGTAAAAAAAAGTTTCACTTTTCCTCTTAGTAAAACAATATACTATTGTTTCGCTTTTACTCGAATTTTTGCATAATTACGTCTATGGCTCGTCGATATAAATACAAAGCTTATTTTTTTTCTTTACAATGATACCAAAAAGTAAGTTAGTAAAAATAATACGATCCACTAAGGGGTATCTGGCTTCAATATTCAAAAAAACAAAAATGAAATAATAGGCATTTTATTTCTTGTATCGACAAGTTTATACCCCACTACTTATTGTCTTGTTAAAATTAATTTGCTGTGATTCACACAAGCAGAAAAATATTACTCCACAGACAACATTTCTGATTAGTAATCACTGATTACTAAACAGTGATTACCATTAATCGGAATAAATTCAGTTATGACTCATTAACGTTGAAAATAAACACAGAAACATAGGCTTACGGAATAAATTTGCCGAATTATGAGGGAAATTTTTATAAAAGTCACTAAATCGAAACATTTGACGACTAATTTGTTACACACAACAATATTGAATATACATATTAACTATAAATATGTAAATATATCGGTGTTTTTCGAAGAAAATAAAAATGTAAATATTTAAAACCTCGCGTCAACGATAGAATCGACGCGGCGCCTATGCGAGCACTGGAAATTCGCCGATGACTGGTGATTACTCTAAACTTGACTATTTTTGAGGGCTGATGCAATAATAAGAAAACAATAAAATTTAAGTGCAAATTTGCAAGGCAGTAAAAAGTCCGAACCAAGTAATTTTAAGGGTTTGCATTTAATTAAAAATTTATTAAATGGATTCAATATCTACAGGTATATAAAATTATCTATTGTCTTTAAGTCGTGGTATATTTTTTTATCGGATTAAGTATATGTGGATAATATTTTGCAAATACTTCTTTTTATTAATAATATTTTGCTAAATTAAACACTGTAGATTTTTAATTAACAAGACCCCAAAGGTCTCGCCTGAGATTATGTTTTTAATATTCCTTATGGTTTCCACTTTCAAAATAAAAAATATATTTTGCGAACTTGGCGGGTTTTCTCAAAAAGTGAATTTAAATCATCAGAGATTTTTGAATTGTAAAATCTTTTATTAAAATCTATAATAAAATTGCTCTTTTTATGTCAGATTCTAATTAATCGATACTAAAAACCTTTTTATGATTGAAGCAATAAATGTTAGTGATAGTCAATGTCATATATGGTTTTGTGTTTTACCACTCGGACCTCACACAACATTTTACTTACGGGTGATAACTAACTAAAAAAATGACAAAAAATCTCTTTTTGCTTTCCCATTTAAAAATTTTAAAAAATTGGGAAAGCAAAAATTTTAATTTTTTGTGTTTTATGCCTTTTTGTGTTGTGTGATCAGAGTTCTCGGGAAGCCTTATAACTTACAAGTGTGAGCTCCATAACTCAAGAACGCTTTGAGCTTTCTCAATACCTTAACTAGGTTCTGTGAATAAACCAATTTTGATATTTTTTTTTCAACTGTAATATGTACATAAGGAGAAAATAAAATTCTATTCTAGAGACTTAAAAAATTTCACACAGGTTTGTTACCAAAAGTTCTTAGTTATGATAGTTTTTCCTTAACATTGAGGTGGGACAAGGGGGCAAATGAAGAAAAAAAACAAATGTTCACATTATTTTCGTAAACATAGATATATAGGTGTTTCCGAGGTAGTTGCAACTAAAAATATAAAAAGTTCAACCCATCGGGGCGGGGAACTGCAGAAAAATGGGAAAGCCTATCTGTGCAGTATAGGACTTTTTGCTTAAGTTTTTTAAAAAATAGTGTGTATTTAGGTATGTGGTTATTTATTTAGTAAATATTTTTGGCTCACCCCTTTGGGAACGTTCAAGTATTACGTAACGCAAAATGTACCAAAATTCATACACTTCATACCTCGGTTCTCGCGTTATTCAAGTCTAGAGATTTCATATTTTGGCTACCCCCCCTTACGTACCCCCTATTAGGGGGGGTAGCCAAAAAATGAAATATCTATAATAACGCGAGAACCGGGGTATGAAGTGTATGAATTTTGGTACAATTTGCGTTACGTAATACTTGAACGTTCCCTTTAACTTTTATTATTTTTTAGGTAGGATCGTGAAATTCGCAGGAGCTACATTATGTTTAATTTAGGACTTTTTGACATAGAAATTTTTTGGCACTTCCGGTTTCGCCGGAAATTAATCTGTCGTTCGATGTTTAAATGGAACACCCTGTACATTTTTAAATATGTTGATTCACAAATTAATTCTGAGAACAAAAATGTGTAACTTGTCAATTTCTGACAGGTCCTGTAATTTTTTTTAATTTTCATTTTAAATCTTTAGTGTTTTAATGCCAAGTTCTTCCAAGTAAACTATACTTATGTACATGTATCATACTACAGTGTATCAAAATGTTCGCAAGAACTCTCTCGTTTGAAAAAAAAATGACATATGGAACAAAGTATGATTTTCGAACTTTTAAGAGCTAATCAAATTAAAAAAAAAAACAAAATAGTATTTTTTTAAGATTCTAAAAGAAAACTTAAGAGAATAAGCTAATTTAAGACACTCTAGATTAAGTAATAAATGACACTACCTGTCAAAAATTGACAAGTTACACATGCTTGTTCTCCGAATTAATTTCTGAATAGATATATGTAAAAATATACAGGTTGTTCCATTTAAAAATCGAAACCTCGATTGAATTCCGGCGCAACCGGAAGTGCCAAAAAATTTCTAATTATGTCAATAAATCCTAAATTATAAATAATGTAGCTCCTGCAAATTTTACGATCGTACATAAAAAAGTAAAAAAGTTAAGGGGGTGAGCCACCTTCCTGAGACACCCGGTACAGGTTATAAAAACTTATAGAATTTAGTGAAAAAAAAATAAATGGTATTTAGAAGAAGCTGAAAAATATTTAATTGAAAAAATTAAAAAGATTTTAACAAATAAGTTTTTTCCGAAGATTTTTGTCAATGGTCAATATTAAGGGACCGATTTAACATGTAATTTTGTCCATAATTTTATGTGTAAATAAAGTGTTTTTTTTTTATTATTGATTTTATTTATTTATTTATTTATTTATTTTAGAGCAGTTACACAGGGGCATGGAGAGCCCCAAATAAGCTTTATGCTTGTGCTAGGGGCTCTCCATTAATTTTGACAACAAATAAATATACAAACAGGAACATATCGCAGAAGTAGATTTCAATCACTGTAAATTTTTCAATAGGATTTCAGATCATATCTCCATTTCTTCACGATTCTTTCTTAGTTTACAGAAAATACTTTTTAGGCCATAATTAATTTAATTTTGAAAAAATTAATATTTTTAGAAACTTATAATGACATGACATTGACATTTTAGGTTTTCCGGAAAAAAATGATTAAATTTACATATTTACTTTTGGCCATGAATTTGGGCAGATCTACCCATAGTGCAGCGAGGTGGATCTAAATTAAATTTTTCATGGTTTTGCCATTCCAGTGCGGTCCTGGGGACTCGTAAAGGGAATGGGTCTGGGACTTTGGGATTGGCTGGGATTAAAAATTACATTTGTTTCATTTTTAAGCTGATCGAAAAAATTAATTGTTTTGTTTTTATTTTAAATTTGATACTATAAGTGTATATACAAGGTGGTTTATTTTAAATCAAAAAATAACGCTACCCCTGAACGATTCTTTTTAAAACAAACGAAAGGGGGATATTTTGAGTCATAAATAAAATATCATAATATGTATGTCAATTTTCAGTTAAAAAAATATACTAATAAAAAACTGCTGCCAACAAAATAATACTTTTCCCCATATGCCTAGGTTAATTAAAAACAAAAACGACAAAATTTTGAATAAAAAAAAAACAAAAAAAAAAAACGTTTCAAAAAAAATTCAAAAAAAAATCAAAGAATGTAGTTTTTGCCTTTTTTACACATGATTTTTACCAAAAACAATCCCAGCCTAGAACTTTCTATACCCAACCTATGGTCCAAATTTGAAGTCTTTAACTGGAAGGGTTTTCGAGTTATCGTGGTCGCAATTTTTTCGGGCAGACAGACAGACCGACAGACAGTTTTTTTTTCAAGAAAATTATCTGTTTAGGATATAAAACGTTTAAAACGTAAGAAAAACAATATGTTTTTTTTAATTTTTATACTAACGCAACACGGGAAAAGTAAAATAGGCAAACACCATTTTAACACGAACCAAACTCGACATAAACCCGATTAAAGAACGTCAATTAACGACAAAAACACGATCAAAATCAGACATAAACACGACTAAATCACAACATAAATACGACCAAAACACGAATGCAAGGTCAAAAAACGGCCCAGATGCGACATAAATACGACATAAATGCGAAATCGTTTCCTTGGAGATAGACTGAATTCTAGCGACAACTATTTATCGTCACACTGTACATGACAATCTCGAAAACTTTTTCACTTTTTTTCATTTTCTCTGAAAAAAAGGTGGTGAAAAAATTGTTATAAAATTTGAGCCAGTCTATTGGCAGTTTGGGGGTAGTTTGAAATCGAGGCCAAAAGAGCAACAGGGCGGAGATAGCGAACGACGAAACGGCCCCCGTGGGACTTCTCCGACTCATTCTGGATACAAGTTGCAAAGTTGCATTGTTTTGTCAAATTAACCTGACCTACGTTTATAATGGTTTTACTTTGAAATTTTCCAAGACTTTCCAGCTAAGTACAATGTGTAAACAGATTCTACAATTGTTTTTAGATTTTTTACACAGTTTTACACAGTTTTAAAAAGAAAATATAGTGTTCTATATTATGATAACATCATATTATGCTATTGTTATCATATGCTATTTTGTCACATTAATAAAATTATATCACTTTTTTAACATACTGTATAATACTGTATAATATACATATGGCGATATTTTGTGGGGCAGCAGTTACTAACCATGTTAGGGGAATATGTATTTCTCTCTCTTTTTAACTCATCAATTAAACAGAGAAAAGCCGATTTTTTGTGGAGCAGCGGTTACTAACCAAGTTAGGGAAATATCTATTTCTATCTTTTTTTAACTCATCAATTAAACAGAGAAAGAGATACGTACAGGTTAACCGGCGTTACCACAAAAAATTGACTTATAGTAAAATTAAAGAGCATGATATCATGCTCTTTAATTTTTGTTAAAGCTATTATTAACCTACCTGGCGCTGGAGAGAATATCGTCGGCTTACAAGTAAAGAGCACTAAGTCCAAAAACATGGTTTTGAGATATTGACAAATTTAACTTTCATTGTTGTTGTTTAATTTTTGTAATAATTGTTTTTGGAAAAAAACTACAGCAAATTGCAATGACATGTTTGGACATAATAATGTCCCATTTGCAGTTAAATAAAGAAAAAATTGAAGTAGTTTAATTCAACTAGATTTGAAAAAAGATATGCCCCGTGTGCAGGAGATGTGGGGAAGGGGACGAAGAGCCCTACCACCTCATATGTGAATGTCCATCTCTAATAGGCCTAAGATGGAGGTACTTTGGGAACGACTCGCTGGAACCAAACGAGATCATGAACACTCCCCTGAAACCGTACCTGGACTTTATAAAAGAAACAGGGATGATATGAGGAGATCTGTGCGGTTAACACAAAGGTCCCTAGGGACCAGGTGTTGAGGGCTGTGAACCCCGCACTGAACTAAACTAAACTAGTGCCTTTTACTTGTAGGCCCAAGACGTCGGCTTACAAGTAAAGAGCACTAAGTCAATAAAATAATATAAAAAACAACTATTTAAAATTAAAACCCTTCTATTAATTAAACGTAATGTATATATAAAGTAGAAAACAAGATGTTTACATAAATTTTTAAAAACTAGATTTTTAAAAGAAGGGTTTGGACTTTTTGGTTGTTTGAAGAACGTTTCCAAAATTAATAATAATTAATTAGTATTAATTATATGAAACTACTCACTATGCCAGAACTAAGACAGTTTTCAGAGGCCATCGGCTGTGCCGGCAAAGAAGCATCTCCTAAAGTCAATAATTATAATGAATCATTATTAATGATAAAACACTTCACGGTGCAATTCTAAGGGCTGTTTTCCGAACTTGCCGCGAACTTAAGTTTTTTTTATATTCTTGTTATTTATGTAGTAACCAAGGATTTAAGAGCAAAATTTAAAAAATCTAACAGTTAGTTTTTTTTTATTTAGGTATATTTTTTTATAAAAATCTGCACCTATTCAATTATTTTTCTATATCTCGACTACTTCTAATTTTAATAAAAATATTTTTATAAATAAAACAAAGATTGCTTAATTTTCTACAAAAAAGTAAATACCATTTTTTTTTAATTCTTTTGCCGTTTTGTCACAATATGCGATTAAAGTTTAAAGTAAAACAAAAAAGTTCATCTTTATATGATATAATAAGCCTCCTTAGTTAATTTTTAATAAATATAAGGATTAATTTATACTTTTTTGTTTTACTTTAAACTTGAATCGCGTATTGTGACAAAACGGCAAAAGATTTTAAAAAAAATGGTATTTACTTTTTTTTGTAGAAAATTAAGCAGTCTTTATTTTATTTTTAATAATATTTTTATTACATAATTAGAAATAGCTGAGATATAGACAAATAATTAAACAGGTGCAGATTTTAAAAAAAATCTAAATAAAAAAAAACTAACCGATGGATTTTTTTTTAATTTTGCTCTTAAATCGTTGGTTATTACATAAATAATAAGAATATAAAGAAAAACTAAAGTTTTCCGCAAGTTCGGAAAACACCCCTCAGAAATGCACCGAGACTTTGAACTTAGTGTGAAGGCTTCAAATTTAGTTTTGAAATATTATCTGATAATAAAAAAAAAACAATGAAAATGAAAATTAAATTATTACCTACACATCGAAAGTACACGTAAAAAGCATTGTCATTTTACAGGTAAAGTTCTATTTCTCTGTTCTGTCTCTATTCCATCAACTTTAACATAGCAAAATTTGAATGCGTTTGTCAGTACAATAAATAACGCGATATTGTATCATATAAATGATTCAAGCAATCATATTTTTATAAATTAGCTTTTTTTAGAAAGTCGCTTAGTGCAGGATCATTTAAAATAATCTACAAGTAAAACGCACTAAGTGCACTAAGTGACTTCCCAGCCCGCACATACATGGATGCAACATCACAAAGAAAGATTTTTTAGGTAACAAGTGCCATATTACATGAGACGTAACATACATATGTATGCTACATAACATGCGCTATAATAGAAAGATTTTTTAAGTTGCATGTGCCATATTACATAAGATGTAACATACATATGTATGATACATAACATGCAATATTGCATGTTATGTATCATATATATGGTATGAGAACATACCAGATACATAAAATGTTATGAATTCACCATATGTAGGTACAGGTTAATAATAATCTGATCGACTTGAAATTTTCAGGAATAATCAAGTTGTCCGAGGTGAAGATCCCTATTATTTTTGAAAGTAATCCCACCAAAAACAAAAAAGTTATGGAGGGATAAAATTTAAAAAAAATCGAAAAAAGCTGAAAGAATATTCCTATTAACGTAATTTTTTCAGGAAAAATTACTTTTATTATAAAAATCAATTCTACAAAAACAAATAAAAAAAATTAAAAATTTTGAAAGAAAAGTTTTTTTGAAAACTTTTTTTGAAAAATGTAATTTATATTTTTTTCAATAATTTTTCGTTTTTCAAAAATCTTAAAGAAAACATATTTTTTTAATTTTTTATGATTATTTTTTAATATTGCTTGTTAACTAAATTTACTTTTTTAAAGTTATTTTGGAAATCGACAAATTCCCATAAGCGTTGAATACGAGTATCCGCATTCGTGGTATAACTAATTATGTAATATCTTGTAAAATGCAGAAATCAGAGATGTGATTTCAATGGAAATAGAAATTAGAATTTTGAAGTTCCCGCCAAGCAATCTAGCCTACATCCCTTGACCAATTATTGGTCAAATTATAGTAGTAGAGTATGGCGTCATAATTAAGCGTTGTGGAAATAGTGTTTTTGTGTTTGCAAAAGCAATTTTTTAAAGAGTGTTTTATGATAGGTTAGTAATAAAACTAATTATTAGTTTATTCAAGTTTTATAATCTACATAATCGTAATACTTTTTTTAAAATTAACCTCAAAATAAGATTTCAAATTATAATGGATTATACTTTTTTAGTAAAATGGAATATGCAGTTGTATCGTTTGTTGGAAATGATGACGTCAGTGACATCCCATGGGATGGATGATGCATCCCAACACAAAAAATGTTTCCCAATTAATTGCAAAAAAAAGGTACCTATTACCTATAAAAACGAACAGATAAAATAAATGGAGAACATTTGAAGTCATTGTGGTATGTTAATCTATATTCATGGGTAAGCCGTTTGCTGAGAATTATCAGGTTATATGTGACAGCTTTGATGAAAAAGAGATATACTTTTTTTATTTATTTATCCTCAAGGAGTTGGGATCCCTATTGTAAAAGGCTGATTGTACTGGAAGACAACTAAAACTTGTTCTAAATGTATTTTGTGAGCTAAATCTCCTGCGAAATCTTGTGTACAACCCTCGCGAAATCTTGCGAAATTCCCCGAAATTTTAAATATTTAACACGTTGGCTACCATGAGAGTCACCAGCAACTCTCGGTATTTTTTTACATTGGTACCACGTGTATTAGGGAACGTTCAAGTATTATGTAACGCAAATTGTACCAAAATTAATACACTTCATACCCCGATTCTCGCGTTATTTAAGGCTGTAGAGAGTTCATATTTTGGCTACCCCCCTAACACACCCCCTATTAGGGGGGTAGCCAAAATATGAAATCTCTATAATCTATAATAACGCGAGAGCCGGGGTATGAAGTGTGAATTTTAGTACAATTGAGTTATGTAATACTTGAATGTTCCCTCACCGGCTACTCTCAGTAGCATAGGTTAACATCATATTGTAACTCTTAAACTGCCGAAACAAAAGCATCCATATTATAGGTGTGGTACACCAGAAGTACTACTTATGTCATATTTCAGTGAGACGCGGTAATATTGGTGGAAAAGTTGTAAAAAATGTTTTATTAATATCACAGCTACACAAACTAAAGTTGGATCTCCGACAGACTCTACTAGTCAAATTCTATGGATTTTGAGCCGCTGAATCCGAGTCGGAGTTTAAAAATTGGGTCCCATTTTCAAAATAAACTTTAAAAAACATCCTTTTTGTACTTTTTCGCAAGGTTTTTTGAGGTCTTTTTAAAAACTTTTAAATTTCGACTGCAGATTCGCATTCAGCGGCTCAAAATATATAGGAATTGACTAGTCGAGTCCGTTGGAGTTCCATTTTTTTTTGTGTGGCGCTGTATTTATTTTATTCTTAGAGATTTTGAATGAATTATTTTTTTGTATGTAATTAACGTAAAAACGTATAATATATATACTAAGTATATTATAGTTGAAAATGTAAAATGAATTATTTAGTTTCTTTTTTAGAATTTGCGAGAAATCTTGCGAAATCCCGCAAAATATTGCAAAATCCCGCGAAATCTTGCCAAATCTTGGGTAATGCAAAATTTGGTGTACGCGAGTTTGTATGAGATTTACCCCTCGATATTTTGCATTATTACGTTTTTTTTTTTATTTTAAATATTTTTTTTTTCAGAATATGTTTATTTTATTATACGTTTAAAAAAAAAATGTACAAACAGTCACCTTTTTTAAAATATATATTATTCAGAATATGTAATATGTAGTTTTAATTTTTTGTATGTATACCTGGCAGGACAACCGAGTGTTAGTTTAAGATATATTTTTATTTTTGCAAAATAAACAAAATTAAGACTTCGACCGGACGCTGTAGATATCGACTTTAGATTTCGAATAGGTAAGTGGCACACAAATATGTATTTCATATTTGTGTATCATTTACCTATTCGAAATTGGAAGTTTATATTTGCCGTTCAACGGGGGTACGGGGGAATTTAAACATCCATGTTACATATCACCCATATAATTTTAATGTATTAAATACCTCTCATCCATATGGCAAGGGATAACTTATGATGTATTTGGTATGTTTCTGCTACATATCAAGGAGTATAAAAACGACATGGCTGATACCTCTCATCCATATTGCAAAAGTTATATAACATGTTATGTACCTGGTATGTAGCTGATATGTTACATGTTATGTACCTGATACATAATTTGAGGCGGAATTGTTAAAGTCCAAGGACTGTACATGGACTATAAAAAATACATGGCTGCAACATCACATAGAACAGTGGTTATGTACCTGCTATGTACCTGCCATGAATTTGTGCGGACTGGGTTAGTGCCTATTGCCAGATAAAATTTTAATCAAAATCAAATTGGTGCGTTTTTTATAGTAGGTAACTCCCTTGGTAGTCCACCTAGAAATTAGTTCGGTTTACCTATACATAGATCTTCAAAAATTAATTACAGTGCCATTAAAATCCCATATTTGCAAAAAAGTGACTTAGTGCCTTTTACTTGTAAGCCGAGGGGTTGACCGCGTCTGAAGTTTGTACAAAAGAGTTCCTTTTTGCAAAGAGTTCCTCGGAGTTCCTCCAGAGTTCCTTGGGAGTTCCTCCTGAATTCCTTAAGAGTTCCTCTGTAATTTTTGGCAAATAAGCCGTAGAAATTACCGCTGTGCAAGCACTACTGCCAATAATGCACCCTCAAAAAAAGGCATTATCCCTGACGGTTTCAACTTGGCACCCCCACAAAAAAGAAGTTGGCACCCAAAAAAATACCTTCATAAAAAAAGCTTTGTCGTCCCTAGCGGTTACTACCAAACTTAGCGCCCCTTCCCTTCAAATAAAAAATGTCGCCCCCGATTTACCTTCACGAGAAAAAAGCTTTGTCCTACCAAACTAACTTGGCGCCTCTTCAACACAAAAATTGGCGCTCCAAGATTACCTTCAGGAAAAAAAAGCTTTGTCCCTGGCGGTTTCTATCAAACTTGGCGGGCCCCTTCACGACAAAAATTGGCGCCCAAGATTGCCTTCAGGAAAAAAAGCTTTGTCCCTAACGGTTTCTACCAAGCTTGGCGCCCCTTCAGAACAAAAATTGGCGCCCCAAAATTACCTTGAGGAAAAAAGCTTTGTCCCTGACGGTTTCTACCAAACTTGACTCCCCTTCAAAAAAAAAATTGCCGCCCAAAGGTAAGATGTTTTGTAAGTGTTTGTAACGGTTCATCTAGTTTGAACATACGAACGTTAATCCACATGGGTAATAAATAATAATTGTTTCTGACCGCGTCTGAAATTTGTACAAAATAGTTCCTTTTTGCACAAAGAGTTCCTCCATTTTGCAAAGAGTTCCTCCATTTTGTAAAGAGTTCCTCCATTTTGTAAAGAGTTCCTCCAGAGTTCCTCCTTTTTGCAAAGAGTTCCTCGAAGTTCCTCGGAGTTCCTCGGAGTTTCTCCTGAGTTCCTCCTGAGTTCCTTTGGCTTGTACAAAAGATTTCCTCGCGGTCAGCCCCTCGTTGTAAGCCGACGATATTTCCTGCAACTTTTGTAAGATACATTTTTCAATCAGACGAAAAGTCCAAACGAGTTACAGCTGAGTCAAGCTCAGCAAATTTCTACAATTCGCAAAATCGCTACACACAGAGTGATCAGTAACTTACATGCCAAAATTAAAGAGGTGATTCTACATCTAAAAATATCAAAAAAAGTTCCTATAAAGATTGGTCCGGAAATGAGCTTTAAGGGAGCTACGGCCCTTTAAAATTGTACTAAAAATAAGGTTTTTAATTATTAACCCCTTAGCCACGAGTTTTTGCATGTATGCTAGTATTAATAAGGGCAATTAGTTTGTGTTAATTTATTTTTTCGGACTAGCCTTTATATGAACTTTTTTATATTTTTGGATGTAGACTCACCTTTTCAATTTGGACATGCCAGTTACTGTATTTTCTCGAAATTTCAGTAAATATATTGTAGAAATTTTCTGAGCTTGAGTCAGCTGTAACTCGTGAACTACTAATCTCATTGAAAAATGTTTCCTACAAAAGTTGCAGGAAATGTTATGCTCTATAAGGTAGTAACTATTTTTAACCTAGGTGGCGCTGGAGAGAAGATATTCTCAAAAAACTGGTTTTCGGTTCCATTTTTTAAATATGGCGGCGCAAGCGGCGTTCGCTCAAGGTCGAAAACTAGGAATATTAATGAGGATAACAAACTGTACAAATCTACCAAATTAGAACTCTCCTTGATCTTTTGCAAGTCAGAACCTACCCACTGCCTGGACTATAGGTTTAATTAAATTTCTGGATGAAACCATAATTTAATTAAACCTACACGGTGCTCCTGAAAATAGTTTTAATGAAAGTTTTCATATCAAGCGAATTACTATATATTATATGAAGATTACGGACTAAAATAAGACCAAAATTAAAATCTTCCCCCGAGCCCTTTTCGGGAATATCGATTTTTTTCAAAATTTGCAGCAACAGGTGCTATTTATTGATTGCATTTTTCATTTAAAGGTAGCAAACAAATAAAAAAATTAAAAGTAATGGTTAAAAATCATAAGAAAGGATGTTTTTTATTTCTTAAGCCGTGGTAAAGGAAAAACAGTGGCGTAGACAAAGAAAAATAATAAAAAATACTGCTACCAACAAAATAATAGTGTCCCAACTCTATTTACTCAGCGATTTTCTCAAAAACTAAAAGAGATAATCAAGTTCTGCGAAAACCATCTTAAATTAGACAACTTAAACTATCTTTTAGCATATATTTGAAAATTTCAGCTCTTAAAATGTGGGCATGGGGGGGAGTTTTTTATTAATGGAAAGGGGGTCGTGGGATACATCATTTTAAAGCAAATAAAATTCTCTATTGCGCTGCATATTTTTTAATTTAAAAAAAAAATTCAGGTTTTGATTCATGTGCTAAAAAATGCGATTTTTAAAGTTTTTTTTCTGTAAATTTTTATTTGTCAATTAAAATTAGTTTAAAAGTATAATTTACCTTTTTTCGTCATGAAAGAAGTAACTTTTAAAAAATAGTTTGATTTTTTTAGAGTAGGTAATTTTGACAAAAATACCCATTTCACAAAAAAAAAATGTTTAAAAAAATTAAAAAATATATAGTTAAATGGAGAATTTAATAAGCTTTAAAACGATGTATCACACGACCCCCCTTTCCATATAAAAAAATGTGCCCCTATGCCCCCGTGCCCACATTTTAAGAGCTGAAAGTATCAAATATATGCTAAAAGATAGTTTAAGTTGTCTTATTTAAGATGGTTTTACCGCAGAATTTGATTATCTCTTTAAGTTTTCGAGAAAATCGTTTGATAGAGTTGGGACACCCGGTATTTTTGATACTCAGAACGTGAAAGGTATTGAACTGCAATTTTCTCGAAAACCGTTGGCCCTATGGTACGTGTTACATAAAAAATACCTTTTTATGTATTTTTAAGTTTGGAAACGTACTTTAATAAAAAAAAATAAAAAAAGCTACAAACAAAGAAGTTTCGGGCAAAAAAGAGGCAAAGCCCCCTATTTTGAACGCTTCTGGTTAAAGTTACCAAATCAAAATTACATAGGATGTGTGTACAATGTACATGTCCTTACTAATAAAAACAAACATTCTACGTAATTTTAATTTGGTAATTTTAACCAGAGGCGTGCAAAATTGGAGGGCTTTGCCTTTTTTTTGTCCCAAACTTTTTTGTTTCTAGCTTTTTTATTTTTTCAATAAAATATGTTCCGTAACTTAAAAATACAAAAGGTACCTTATGTAACCGTAGGGCCAACGGTTTTCGAGGAAATTGCAGTTTAATCATCTTTGACGTGCTGAGTATCAAAAATATAAACCAAAAAATGCGCCAATAAAAAAAATAATAATGCAGAGTAAATCCACAATAAAAACTGTAACATAAAGGTTTTATTCACAAATGCTCACAAATGTAAGTGCCGTGGAAAGTATTATTTTGTTGGCAGCAGTATTTTTTATTATTTTTTCTTTGTCTACGCCACTGTTTGCCCTCTACCATGGCTCAAGAAATAAAAAACATCCTTTCTTATGATTTTTACCATTACTTTTAATTTTTTTATTTGTTTTCTACCTTTAAATGAAAAATGCAATCAACAAATAGCACCTGTTGCTGCAAATTTTGGAAAAAATCGATATTCTCGAAAAGGGCTCGGGGAAGATTTTAATTTTGGTCTTATTTTAGTCAGTAATCTTCATAGAATGACACCTATATAGTCATTCGCTTGATACAAAAACCTTCAATGTTTTCAGGAGTACTGTGAATAACGTTTAAAAAATTCTGATAAAAATTGTTTGGTATCCGCCCAAATTTCTTCAGATTTCATGTGGTTCATCTGGAAATATGGAAAGATGTGCTGATGAAAACCATGTTTTCTCACAAAAATACACTGTTTTTTTATTTTTAAATTTCTGATAAGGTTTTATATGGACTTCCCCATCATATTACATAAGATTTTATGCAGATTCAGAATTTTCATATGAAAATTTTTGAGATTTGGTGAATTAAACGGTTTATCATCAGAAAATTTTTATAAGGTAAATAAAGCTTTTATAAACTGTACTTACGAGAATTAAAAGTGATCAATAAATACTTCTTTACTTTAAAAAAGGAACTTTACATTTTCAAAATTTGATATTTATTAAATTATTCATAAGGGGCTGTCCATATATTACGTAACGCGCCTAGGGGGGGGAGGGAGTCAGAGAAATTGTTACAGTTTGTGACAGGGGGGAGGAGGGGGTCTAGGTAAACGTTACGTAACGGAATTTAATAAATTTAATGTTTATTTCCTAATCTTGGCAGATGTATTTTTATTTCAACATAAATTACTATTTAGTGGCCCATAATTCCCCTTTTCACACAAAAATTGACGAAACTACGCATATTTAAATAATATTGTAATCAGTAAAAAAACTGTTGACATTGACATTAAAAAAAATCTTACGGCCCTGTTCTTGCGTGATCTTGCCGATGAATCATCGGCGATGATACATTTTCGCGCGGAATGTTTACTCACAGAACACCAATGTGTGTACTATTTTTTGTACCTGTGCATAAACAATATAAGTGTTATTATATGTGACACTCAGTGTAAAAATAGGTACCTAGTATTTTTTCCCTGTGTGATATTGATTATGAATATTTTTTTAAAGTTTGAGTGATTTTTTCGTTTAAGTACATTAAGTGCTATATGTATTATTATAATAAATATGTATCATTTTTACACTGTCTTTTTACCGTCTTGCATTATGCGGAATTCTGTATCAAGATATGTTAGAAAAAAATACAAATTTTTATAATGTTACGCGTTACACAGGGGGAAGGGGGGGTGTTGGTGAATGTGACAGTTTGTTACACAGGGGGGAGGTCAATTTTTTGAAAAATTGCGTTACGTAATATATGGACAGCCCCTAATGTGTGTACATACCTTTTTAAATAATGGTGATTTGTCTTGGAATAGATTATTTTCTGCTCATAATTTGAAAAAAACACCTTTTATAGTATATTCAACTTCAAGATGCATTGCAATGGACAGTTATATAGAAAAAAAAAAATTTTGAGTCCTACCCTGCCACTAAATCCGTTATTGTCACGTGCGTTTGTTTACACTTACTCATTTTGAAGTTGAATATACTATAAGTGTATCTATAGACCCTTGGGTTTATGTATTTTTTTCATAACATTTTGGACACTTATTTGTTCTGCTTATGGCAATTGACAGCTTAATTACTAGGCCAGGCCGAAAAAAAATTTTTGGGAAAATCTAGGATGATAGTAAAAAAAAAGATGTGGTATGTTTTGAGCAACTTACCTGCAAAAATTTAGATTTTTTTTTTCGACCTTATACTAATATAGGGTTTTTTTGTAGGGGATGAAACTGCCAAAAAATCACCCTTTAAGCTAATATAGGTCAAAAAAACTGGTACCCAAAACCTATACCGATAGGTCAAAAATATTTTTTAGAATTCCTCAATAAGTCTATAGACTATAGATCTATTTTAAAGTTCCATAGTTATTTTTGTTAAATATTATATAGGGTATCTAAAAAAAAGTCCGTTTTAAAATAAAGACCTTGAAATTCCCAATTTTTGAAATATTTATTGTGAGTATTCTGAAGAAGACTCTTTTAACTCCTGACAAATACTAAGTTATATACTACTAAATATTTAATATTTATTTTATGAGATTTTACTTTATTTTAAATAGGCCCTAAAGACCCTACTGACCTGCTTTAATATTTTATGGGATTTTACTGAAACTTTTAACTCTTAAACTTTAATAATAATACTGAAAAATATTTAATAATACACAGGCCTTAGGGCCTACGGGCCCCACAAAGGGACTGTTTTTGAATTGTTTTTTTTTTAATTTAGTTTGTATAAACTAACTACAAAAACCTAATATTATACCGAAAAATATTTAAAGAGTCCTAGGACCTAAGCACTAGGCTGCCGTTCTAAGCTGAAAGGTTCAATCTACATAGGTTTAACATACACAGATAGGACCTTTCAGCTTAGAAAGACAGTAGGGACCTTATATATATATTTTTAATTTTGGTAGTGGCATTCTGGAAATATTTTAAGAAAAAATACTTATATTGTATAGTAATAATATTCAAAAATTTAAAAACTGGTCATTGGGCCCTTTTGGCTCTATGGCCTAGTTCAATTTAAATATTTTTCGGAATAATAAATTAGTTTTTGTCAAATTTTAAAACCGTGACTCTGTTAGAACATCCAAATAACATATTTAAAAGTTCAAAAATTAGGCCTTTGCACGATAATGTTTTTTTTTGACACCCTGCACAATAGGAAACAAAAATTACTCTGGAACTTTAAAATAGACTTATCAAAAATTAAAAAAAATATTTTTGACTGCCGTTCTATGAAAGACCCCCGTATTTTCATTTGACGCATAGCAACGTTGTTACATCAACTCGGTGTAATATTTTGAAAGCGCTGGTATGCTACAAATGGAGATACGGGGGTCTTTCATAGACGGCAGTAAAGGTCCTAGGTACCAGTTTTTCGACCTATATTACAGAGTTGTGAAAAAGTACACTTTTTTTGAAATTGTCCAGGCCGGTGGATAAAATCGGACAAAATTGGACAAAACTGGACAAAATTGGACAAAACTGGACAAAATGAAAAAACCAACATCACTCCTATACTTACTCGCATTCAAAACCTAACAACCCGCTTTTCGAACAACGAAAATAATATATCTATTATCCTTCCATTTATTGTTCCCGAAATAAATTTACGAAAAAAAAAATTTCCAGAGAAAACTATCTGGCAGGCGATACTAGATGCGAAGAACACAAACTAAACCAACACCAGTTAATATAAATTATGTTTTGCTTTTTTTGTATATGTATCAATTATTATGTTTTCATTCTCAAGTATAAAATAATATTCTTACTAGAATTGTAATATAGGCAGAAAGACCTCTGTCAATAGTCTTTTGGATTTCCAATAAATATATTTATTATTATTATTATTATTATTAATATTTAATTTTATTTTGATTTAGTACAATTTTCTAATGTTTCTATGTATAAATACGTATTTATTAATTATATAAATTTTAATATTTAATTTAATTTTGATTTTGTACATTTTTATCCAGAATTTTTGGACAAAATCGAAAAAACTGATTTTGTCCACAAATTCTGGACAAAATTGTACAAAATCAAAATTCAGTCCGCCAAAATTTGATTACTTCCGTCCAGTTTTGTCCACCCAGACAAAATCAAACAACCCTGCTATATTAGCTCAAAGGGTTTTTTTTTTTTAATTTTCAGCCCCTAGAAAAATACCTATATTTTTTATAGGGGTGAAGAAATTTACAAACATTCATTTATTATACATTATTAATTTCCCATTTTTAAAATGTATACCATTAATGTTTTTACATACTTAAAAAAATAAAATAAAATTGGAAAATAAAAACTTAACAGCCAAAGGGGCCCGACTCAATTTTTTTGAAAATATTACTTTTTGCCAGTGAGTTGCTCTAAACAATTTTTTTTTACTAGTCGTCCCGGATTTTCCCAAAATTTTTTTTTTCCTTTTTCGGCCCGGCCTATGTGAAAAGTAAAATAGTGATTTTATTTAGTAACATATTACTATAATGTTATTATTTACACATGTAAAACCAAAAACATAATCTCACTTAAGATGATAAAAAATGCTAGTTAAAATACTTTAAATTATTATAATAACTATTTAAATATATAAAACAAAAACAAATTATTTAAGCATGCGCCTGTGGTTTTCCCTCTTCAGGAGCACTCTTTTCTTTGTTCCACTCTTTTAAACCTTCTGGAAGAGCAGTGTCTTCCTCAAACGACCCCGTTCCTTCAACAAACTCTTCGTACGTCGATTTTTCTGGGAACGGTCTTTTTCCCAAAAGCTCTATCATATCATCCCTGCTGATAATTTCTTGCTTCAACAATCTCTCAGCTACAATCCGTACTTTTTCCTTATGTTCAAGCAAAAGCTCTTTTGTTCTAATATGCGCGCTTTCTATCAACTGTCTAACTTCCACATCTATCATTTGTGCTGTGTTTTCAGAGTATGGTTTATCTAACTGCATTTCACCATCTCTGGGCATGTCGAAACTAACATTTCCCACCTTGTCATTCATACCGTAATGGACTACTTGAGCATATGCGCTTTGCGTAATTTTTTTCAGATCATCTTGCGCCCCAGTTGTGATTCTTTCAAAGAAAATCTCTTCTGATACTCTTCCGCCTAATGTCATACACATCCTGTCAAACAATTGCTCCTTGGTGTATAAATATTGGTCCTTTGGCAAGTATTGGGCATAACCTAAACCTTTACCTCTGGGTATAATAGATACCTTCAATAAAGGATCAGCGTATTGTAAGAACCAGCCAGCTACAGCATGGCCGGCTTCGTGATAAGCTACAGTTTTCTTTTCTTCAGGTGATAAAACGTTAGTTTTCTTCTCCATGCCAGCTACAACACGCTCAATAGCTTTTTCAAAATGCTTCAAACCGATTGTAGCATTCAAATCTCTTGCAGCTATTAACGCAGCTTCGTTACAAACGTTAGCGATATCAGCACCAGTGAAACCAGGCGTTAACGCTGCCATTTTTCTGGCTAGATCTGTTTTATCCAGATCTGATTTAAGTGGACCTAAATGAACTTTAAATATACTAGCTCTACCTTTGATATCAGGTGCAGGTACATATATTTGTCTGTCGAATCTACCAGGTCTAAGTAAAGCTTTGTCAAGTATATCTACTCTGTTTGTAGCAGCTAATACTACAACATTCGTAGTGGTATTAAAACCATCCATTTCTACTAAAAGTTGATTTAAAGTGTTTTCTTGTTCTGAATGACCGCCGAAGTTTCGACCGCCTCTCTTACGGCCTACTGCGTCAATTTCGTCGATAAATAATATACAAGGAGCGTGTTTTCGCGCCATACTGAATAAGTCCCGCACTCTGGATGGACCTACACCGACGAACATTTCTAAGAACTCTGAACCTGAGACTGTTATGAACGGGACGTTAGCTTCGCCAGCTGTTGCTTTGGCTAACATGGTTTTACCAGTACCAGGAGGACCTAGAAAAAAAAATTACTTATTAATTATGAAAGAAAGATCATTACTGACTTTAAAATTAATTATATTTAACAAAACAATCCACGAAAACATGTAATGTTTTACAAGTCTATAGTATAATACGTTTTCTCTCAATATATTTTACAAAAGAGGATCCCTTTGAACCGCTTGAGCGCACGCTTTACTTTTTATTCTGTATTAAAAAGTGGTAACTCCATATTTGATAAAACTGAGATAATGGCAAAAACAGTAAATTGTCTTAGCCACTCCCTTGCATATAACTTTAGGTTTAAAGTACCTTTATTATAACACTAGTACGCAATCATTAATTATTTATTTAAATAAAAAAATTGCACTTACTGCTTTTTAGTTTGGTATCTTGTAGTCACAATTTTTAGGAATGATAAACTAAAAAGCAGTATGTGACAACATAAAGAGAAAACAACCCAAAAATAAAAAAATATATTTTTAAATTTCCTTTTAAAAATAATTTTGACTTTCCCCAAGAAATGTCTGGAGTTTGGACTTTTAAAAAAAAATTGAAAAGTTTGTATTGCTTTTTTACAAAAAGTTAAAAAATAAAAAATAAAAAGGTTCTCGACGATTTGTATCCAAAAAAGATGATTTCCGTCAAAAAAAAATTCTGTCTCTCGGTCTGTCTGTCTGTCGGTCTATCTGTCTGTCCTGAAAATTTGTGACCACGATAACTCGAGCACGCTTTGAGCTAAAGACTTCAAATTTGGATCATAGGTTGATTATCCAAAGTTCTGGGCTGGGATTGTTTTGAATACAACTCGATGTGGGAGTAAAACAGGGTAAAAACAAGTTTTTTCAAAAACATTTTTTTTTATTTTTTTTTCTAGTTTTTCAAAAAAAGAAACTTTTCTATTACTTATTTTTTTTTTGAAAAACTTGGAAAAAAAATTGAAAAAAAAAATGTTCATTTTTTTTTTGTTTTACAAAATAATTGTTTTAATAAGCAAAGACTTACAGGGAAAAGTATTATTTTATTAGCAACAGTTTTTTTTTGCTATTTTCGGTAAACCTCGAGTCATACAAAAACTATAATAATGCAAAAAGAAACTGTTTTATTAATGCTTTACAATCTTCTAATTTTATTTTAATATATAATAATAAAAAACTGCCTGTCCGATATGCCACTAATATTTTCTTTCATAATAAAAAACTTATTTGGAGTTGCTTTTTACTTTTGTATTTTAGAATTCTAAAATTAAAAGTATTGTGGGTGGGGGAGAAGGGGGTCAAAAGGGCCAAAAAAAAGTTAATTTTTGTAATTTATTTTTTATTTTTTGTCGCATGATTATAATTTTAGCATGAATAGAAAGATAATAAAATTTACCATAAAAACGTAATTAACATTTTTTTCGCAGCACCAGTACTTCTGAAGATATTTGCAATATAACAAAATACACGTCACTGTGACGTCTTTTTATTAGTTTATAGACAAAGACTTGTATTTTGCAAATTTTAATAATGATGTATGTCCATTTAGAGCAATCAAATTGTCAGTCAGCAGTTACGATCCGCAGTACTGCTTAGGCTAACCCAAGAATGCGCAAAAAAGTTTAACCACATACAACTGCTTAAAAATATTCTAGCAAACATATACAACTAAATCATGCGCAGTAGGGTTTGGTGGAACATATTTATGCGCAAAAGTGTTTAATAATACAAACGAATGCGAAAAAGTGTTCTGGCAAACATATACAAATATACCATGTGCAGAAGGATTTGGTAGAATATTTTTATGCGCAGAAGTGTTTGATAATACATACCAATGCGAAAAAATGTTCTGCCAAACATATACAAATATATCATGCATAGTAGTGTTTGGTAGAATATATTTATGCGCAGAAGTGTTTAATAATACATACAAATGCGAAAAAGTGTTCTGGCAAACATATACAAATATAACATGCGCAGTAGCCTTTGGTAGAATATATTTATGGGCAGAAGTGTTTAATAATACATACAAATTCTTAAAAGTGTTCTGGCAAACATATACAAATATATGCGCAGTAGAGTTTGGTAGAACATATTTATGCGCAGAAGTAGTTAATAATACATACGAATGCTCAAAAGTTTTCTGGCAAAGATATACAAATATACCATGCGCAGTAGGGTTTGGTGTAAAATATTTATGCGCAAACGTCTTTATTAATACATACGAATGGCAAACATAAACAAATATATTGTGCTCAGAAGGGTATGGCAGATTATATTTATGCGCAGAACTGTTTAATAATGCATATGCACGCGCAGAAGGATGAAGAGTTGCTAAAGGTGGGGAAAGGTAAAGAAAGTGTGACAAAAAGTGTGCAGTTCATTTCCACTGTCCTGCTCATCTAAAATATAAAAGCTTTGCGTTTCACATATTTAGCCCAGTAACAGTCCCTTATTTTAAAGATACTGCAATTTTCAGCAGTTTATAACTGCATAAATAAAACTATTTACTCAAATTTGATTGGTTCAATAAATAGCCCATAAAAATGCATAACTAAGGATTAAAAATCCACCAAAATTGGAGTTACAGCTTTTTAGATTAGTGGGGCAGTATAACTGTTTGGATGAACTTTTTTAAAGCTATAGGGTTTTTCCTCTCACTGTGAGAGTCTTACAGAACTCAAGTTTTCCTCATATTTTCATATTGATTGGACATTCCGTTTTTAGTAATTGTATTCACAAAAAAACGTGACACAGAAAAACGGACTTATTTTTTTAAAACTTATCAGAATTTGATAAAAATTGTATATAAAAATGTTTAATTTAAATATTTTTTACTATTTTAATATTTATACCTGTAAGCATGGCCCCTTTTGGTATTTTAGCTCCTAGATCAATATATTGTTGTGGATTCTTTAAAAAGTTTACAAATTCCATAATTTCTATTTTTGCTTCCTCACAACCAGCTACATCTCTGTAAAAAAGTTTATATTTATTGGTGCCCAAAATTTAAAAAAGTCATAAGTAAATCTTATTTTTTTCTTTATGTTTTATATATTTTGTTTTAATATTTTCTAAAATAAACGGAAAAAATAATTTTCAAATGTGCCTAGTCAAAGGTTTTCAAAATCATTTACGAGATATTCTAAAAGTCAGAAAAAAACTATAATTACTTAAATTTAACTCCAATTTCATTTGAATTAATTAATTTAGCTGTGCTTTCCATGACTCCACCAAACAGACCACCTCCTTTTTTTCCTCTTCTACCTCCCATCATCTCGGCAGACCTCCTCATCATATAGATTAGAAAACCGATAACTAAAATAGTGGGTAACATGCCAGATAAACTAGCAGCTTCAATCTCAGTTTTGTAAATAACAGGCACAAAGTTTTGGGGCTCAATACTCATGTCCATTTGGGCATTTTCTAGATTCCTTTCAAAGGAATCTACACTGCCAATGTTGAACCATAAAACATTCTACAAAAGGTAATAAAGTAAGAAAAAAAACAAAGGGTAACTTTTATCAAGAATTATCATATCTGAAGAGTCTAACCAATGCATTCTTGGTGTAACAGATGCTAATCACTACCACAAAACATAAAATAACCATTAGATAGATTAATACTATCTAATTATTGACATATGAGCCATATGGAACATATTAAATAAAAACTAAACATATTATATTCAGAAAGTATTAACTTACAGCTCCATCAACTGTATTTCCTGGTAATAACTTCACCCTAACCCATTTTTTGTTAACAACTTCTAATTTTTCGACTGTTCCTCTAGATAGATAACTAAAAAACAGAGAAAAATAAGTGAAATGTGAATATATTTTATATAAATATTACCTGTGAACAAATTCCTTCCAGCTAATTTCTTTATACCCCATTTCCCACATTGTTACAGTGCCCAAAAATGCAATTGCAGCTGCTGCTCCTAGGATATACCATTTATCTCTATCATTTTCACCAAAAGGTTTACCTCCACTACCCCTACAATGCAAAATAAACTTTATGACAGGCTTAAATGATTTTTGAAAATTCATACCGACTTCCAGTGCCTCCAAATAGACCAAATGACCATTGTTCATATGGCTTTGAACCACCAGGAGTTGGTGTACTTGCTGGAGGTGGTTTAGGAGTTACAGGCTTTTCTTTGGGCTCTGGCTTTGCTTCTTTACCTTTCACCTCTTTTGCCTGACTCTCTGCAGGTTTAGCATCTTTTACTGGCTCCTTTGCACCTCCAGGTTTAAAATATTTTTCAAAACCCTTGGGAGGCTTCTCACAGAACAACCTCCATTCATTTAATACTGATTTAAATGTGTAGTTTTTCTATAAAGTAACAAGGTAAAAAATTGCACAATGTTAAATAAGAAAATTACGTACCTTTGGAATATTTACATTGTACTGCTTTAATGTCTTACACAACAAATTTTCAAATCGTTTACCAGTATTTAGGAGCCTATATGCCATTACAACGAGATTTAAAAAAATATCAAATTGTCATCACATAACTTTCGCTAGTTCCCTAACCTTACTTTTTCTTTATCACTTTCAACTCAGTCGGTATTACAGATTTATCAAATAATTTCCATCTATAATCCAAAACTTGATCTATATGTTTATTTATTCTAGAAAACTATGAAATATTACAGATTACTGGCGACATCTTTGAGTAAATAGATTAACTTAGTCATGACGCAAACCATGGTCAATCCAGCTAGAACCGTTACTTTTTAATTTTTGTTTTTAAAAATAAATCAGATTACCACTTTTTGCAAAATTCAATCTCCGGAACGGTTACTGATGTCCATATAATGTAGATTTTTGAAACTTATATATATCAAAATCCAATAAATTAAAAAAATCTTTAAAATAAAACTGCCCTGTTAAAGTAAAGGGCAGTAAGGGACATTGTCGCATAGCGGCGTTTTCACGTTAATCATGATATAATATTTTAAAATCGCTACTATTGACCAATGTCACTTACTGCCCTTTACTTTATCAGGGCAAAAAAAGTGACAAGAAGAGTGACAAAAATAACAAAGGGGGAACAGGCTATACTCTAAAGTAACAGATGGGTTGAAGGGGGTGAAAAGCGATTAAAACATTAAGAGTTCTGTAAAAATCAACTGGTGCATTGGTAAAAATTCAGTTTTTCAAGAATCGTCGCTAGTTGGAGTGATCCAAGCCGTGTGGCCAATGAACTAGTTCATTGCGTGTGGCAACACACAGAACACAACATATAGCTTAGCTACAAACCAATAGAGCGTAACACCTAGTAATGAGTAGAAGAACCATAAGCCATGACACAAACTTATAAAACAGGAATTATTAAAAACTACAAATTATGAATAAATTTCATAACCTAAAAATAATGTATAAACATGTCAAATTTAAAGGCCGAAGATGGAATTTTAGAATTATTGGACAAATTTGACGATGATGAATTATGTTCCTTAGCTGTAACTGTTACCCAAGGTCTATTAAGGAATAAAGTTAGCTCTAGAGAAGGTAACTTGCTTTAGATTATGGTTAAAAAATGTATTCTAACCTATTAATTTTTTTTAGAGGCAATTGAAGCCATTTTAAAATACTCCAAAGACTATGTTAGTATTGTTAGGAGAAAAATTGTGACAAGAGAAATATTGTTCGACTATTTACATGAGAAAAACGTTCCTATAACGCTCCCAATAACTAAAAATGAACTTATCGATAAAGTCCTTATACACTGGAACACACAACAAAATGGACCCCAAAAGCATGAAACTACGGAAGTAGCACATGAGTCAACAGCTGCTAATTCAAGTGATGATACAGTAAATTTATTAGCAGAACAGTTTACAAAATGGTTCTACGAGATTATGAATCAGGATGAAATTATTGGTACTGAGCATTTTTTTCCAGATGCAAAATTAAAACTTAATATGTATGCAAATGATCAATGTATATCTGACTGTGTAGAAGATAACCCAGAAGAAATTGTAAACATTTTGTTTCAACGTAAAAAAACTCATAATTTATTTTTTAACCCAAATTTTTCAAAAGAAGGCATTCAAGGTCGAATGGATCCACATGGTTTAGTCATTGTTTTAGCCTGTGGTACATTACATGTTAATGCTAATTGTGCAGGTATTTTTGAACAAATGTTTGCTTTAGCTAGAGATCCATTTAGTGAAAATAACTGGAAAATTAAAAGTACTGAACTTAATTTAAGAAGTAAAAGTGGTGTTTTAAGTGTACCAACTTTGTGTGATAGTGAGTTAACTTCTAATTTGCTTATGTTGCCTTCAAGTTAATAAAAATTTAAAGTATTTCAAAACTATTATGCGTGGTGTAAATTAAAAAATTACACTACCTAATATTTATAGATACTTTTTGTAATGTGTACCTACTGTTATTTTTCCTTCATACCTTATTTGTAAATATATGTGACCAGTTTTAAAGAAAGTGGACCTTTGTCTGGGTAAAAACTAATTTTTATACATAAAGCCCCTTTTTACTTTTCCCTAGAAGTTAGTAAAAATATTTACGCTATTTTACGTTTTTCCAACGTTTTATATGCAAAAAAGTTGACTTCCACAAAAAAAAAGTCCAAACTCAAGATAGGATCAAGTTTAAAATTTTAAAGTTTAATTCAAAATTTTTTCATTCAAAAAATAAATTTTTATTTTTGTTAGAAAAATGCTGTTTTTTCAAACTTTTTATTTTTTTATGAAGTACCAACAGTAGGTAACCTACTTGTGAGGAAAAGAATTATTTTGTTTTGCAGCAGATTTTGTCACATACATATAACCATAAATTTGTATTGTTTTCCTTAAAAAAATAAGTTATCCTTTTGTAAAATTTAAACCATTTAAGTATTTTATTCTATTTTTTTACATAATCTGTATTTGTGCCATATATGTGTATATATTTTAATTTCTATTCAAATTTTAGCCATTTTTAACCATCCCTTATTAGGTTTACATAGATCTGTGGTCAGTTTTATTACATTTCAAGGACACAGAACTTTTTGATAATATTTTGACTATATTTTAACAGGGCTTGTAAGATAGATAAAAGTTAAATAAAAAACTTAATTTAATTTATAAATTTATTTTCAGTTTCCCCTTTGTAACAAATTTACTTATAAATATAAAATTGAATGTTATTATTACAAAAAAAAACAATTTTAATCAGTACAAAAGTGATTCACATAAAATAATTTTAAATCTCAAATTTTATTTTTATTTGAGGGATTTATTTATTGGACAATCCTTGTACACCTATCCAACAATCTTTTACAATCCTTGACAATTCCTTATTCAGAAATCATCTACAATCCTTCAAAATCCTCCACAATCATCTGAAATCTTTCCACCATCTTTAAAAATCTTCAATAAAATTTTTATGAAATCTTTCACAACCTTTTTGACCACATTTGACAATCTTTCACAATCCTTGTACACTTTTTTCAATAAATAAACCCCTCGTTTTTAGTTCAACACCTAGGCTCTGGGGCCCAGGGGGTTGTTAATTATTTTTATTTTTGGTTTGGATATAAAAAAATAAAATACTCAAAAAAAGTGGAAAATTCTCTGATGAAAAAAAAAATATTTTTAATTTTTTGTTGTTATTTTTCCTTTTTTTTGACAACTATAGAGAAAAGTATTATTTATTTACAAAAGTACTGTAAACCCAGCAATAACTTTTTATCTTAATCTTCTTATATTTTAAAAAAGTATCTTACATGAATCACTCAATACAAACATAATGGAATAATTATATTAAATTTTAAAAATATCATTTATTGCTTCAACAAGTTTCTTTTTGATATAAATTTATCACAAGCAACAAATACAATGTATTATATGTCAATAAGGGGGGTTAAAAATTAATTTAAAAAATATGTTTTTAACAAATTCCTAATGTAATTTTTATAAATTGGCGGAAGTGAGGAAAATTTTTGACGCCCCCTTCTTACTCAACTTATAGAAAAAATATGTAAAATTTTCTCTCAAAACAATCACTTTAAATTTTATACCGAGATATTTAAATTCAGCTATATATGATTATGACAATACATGTTTTAGGTAAAACTTCAAGGGCAAATTGGGGAACGTTTAAGTATTTCGTAACGCAAAATTTAAACATTTTAGACCCCCCCATGTAACGCGGCGTAACTATTTCAAATGTTCAAACTGGTCCGAGGTAATTTCCGCAACCGGTTAACCGAAAGCCGGTTATTGCTTATGGTTTTTTTATCTCTAATTTTGTTTGTTGTTTAGACGATTTAAATCGGCGTTTACTAATTAGTGAACGCCGTGTGCAATAAAATTGGCAACGAATCCGTATCTTAGGCCTAGATCATTGTTAAAAACGTGATCCAATAAACATTTTTTAAGTTTATAATTTTAAGTGTTACATAAAATTTTTACTGACACCCACCCCCCTCTGTAACGCGGCGTAACGTTTTTGAGACCCCTCCACCCCCAGAGCGTTATGTAATACCAAGTAAGTTAATTACTAGTAGTATATCCTTATAAAGACAGCTGCCTTTTAATACTAGTATGCCTAGAAGGCGACTTTATTCGTTTAATAATTTTAGTTAGTGATAGGAAATAACATGTGGGGCCACCTGTAGCATAACGCTGTCAAGTGCACTGAAATTGAAACATTACAGGAGCCTGTACTATTCGGCAATCGTTCTCAATCGGGCCCCGGGCAATATTTGCTATTTCACATGGAAGTCATTATGACATCATTTAATGATTTAACGTTAAATGTATACACCTCATGACAAACTCATAACATGATCACAAAATTATGAGATTATTATGGTCATCATGATGTTCGTATGAGTACAAAACGTGGAAATCATAACATGATGCTCTCATGAGGCCTCATGAGTTTATGGATGTTGTCCGGGTAAAATCTATATAAGGCATATGATACATATAATGACTATATTTTATCATAAACTAGACCCCACAATGACCCATTGCATAGGCGTCGCGAAGCGTTAAAATATTTTTTCGACGACTGGAATCTTGAAAAGTTTTTTTGCCGATACAATTTTAAGCATTTTTTGTCATTAGATTAGAACTGATATCTGTACTGGTTTCCGAGATATTTGATATTTTAAGCATAACAAATCTAAAAATTTACATCTAAAATATTTCAAAAATTAGTATATTGATTTTTAATATGGAAATTACAAAAAATTAATTAAAAGTAGGTCCATTCAAAACTATTTTTCTGACGTTTGAAATAATTTTTAGTTAGTCAAGTTCATCGCGACGCAGTCTAGTTTTTTAATAGCTGTAGATCGATCATTTTTTGTGATGGCCTTAAAATCGATAAATTTAATAGTTTTTTGCATTTTAATATATAATGCACAAACTTCTAATATCTCGGAAACCAATAAAGATATCATTTTCAATATAAAGGGAAAAATCTTAGAATTGATTTAACTGAAACCCCCTGCCCTGATAGCAAAATGTAGTCACGATGCGCGCACTTGGAGTGCACATATGCGACTTGAAGTCGCATATGGCCTTACATATATGTCCACATATTTGAGGCGCACGGGTGCAACTTGGTGCAACTTGCATGAAGATCGCACTTAGGTCTCATCATGTGCGCTCAAAACTCACGCGTGACTTCATATGGAATGCACGTCGTGCGGCTTTTGTGCAACGCACCATTGTTATCTAGGTGTGTATGGTTGAATTTAAATATCTCGGTTTACAGAGCATTAAATTTAAAGTAGGATACCGTTTTAAAGGAAAATTCTCGTATTTTTTTACTATGGACCTTACAAAACTGGCGTTCCCATTGTGCCATTTTTTCCAAATAGAAATATCGTACATCTTTATTTTGGTATTATCTAAAAAAATATTTCCCCTCTAAGTTGTTAAAACTAACAAATATATATATACAAAACAAGAATAGCTGCAACACAGGTCAAACAAATTTGGTAAATAAATAAGAAATAACAATTATAATCAACAAATATAATATAAATTGGAATGTATATTTGGTATGTATTTGTTGCAGAAGTTATTTAAATATCAATATTAAATTATTTTAAAATTCTTACTATCTAGAAATAAATATAAAATAAAAACAAGTATACCCATCTATTAAAAAATTGGTGCCACTAACATCAATATTGATATTGTGAATATGGAATAAAGTTATTTAGCTCACTGTAAATCTCAGCAGGCTTAAACCAAAGTCTATTGGTATAACCTAGTTTTATTGTAACTTTAAATTTTTAGGAATTTACCAACAGGTCTCAAAATAATCTTTTCCTACGACCACCTATGAAAACCACAAAGGAGACCTGGTAAAATAGCCCGTTTTTGGCATAGGCAAACTTAACAGTACCAAATTTAACATCAAAATCAGAAGGGAACCATTTTAAAAATGGTGCTAAGAATGGGTTCTTTTATAAGATTTTTTTTTGATGTGTTTATTCTTTCAAGGTATTATATTTTATATTTTACTAAAATTGACAAATAATTTGATTAAATTTTATCTCCTGAGTCCAAATATGATTTTGAAACTACTACATACTCTACGGATTTGATGTAAAAATAGGTTAAATAAATTTTCTTTCCTGTTCTGTCTTACATTAAATATTTTTCGTTTATTTTGATATAATTTAACTTCTTACTGAATATTTTTTCTCCTTTACCCTAATACTGAACTTAAAATATTAGTTTTTTATAGAATTTAGTATAAAAATGAATTTTTAAACAAGAAAAATAAAAAAATTCTTTAACCTTTTTTTGCGAAAAATTTTCTTAGGACTTATTAAATTTATTATCATTATTTGGGTACAGGAGGAAAAATATTCCGAAAAAACCTAATTTATATCCATAGGAAACGAAAATATCCAATAAAAAATAAAACAGCAAAAAAATCCAGTTAACCCATTTTTGCGCCAAATACTTTTTATATCTAGTAGTCCCAAGACAATATTTAGATACAGAGAAAATTTTTTTGTTAGAATATATGCTTATTTTACTGAAATAAATGAAATACAAATTCTGAAAAGACTAAATATAGAAAACACGAGTAGCTGCTTTTTGCACCAAAAATACATATTAATCTGTCATTTTGACGCAAGGTTCGGATTAAGAAGATAAATTTAAATAGAAAAACACCTTTTGATCGTTAATAAGTAACAAATACATCATATTGCAAAAAGTAAGCAAACAAATTTTTAGAAAAGGAAACCATTTTCAGCACCAAATTAAAAATGGTTCCCTTCTGATTTTGAGGTTAAATTTGGTACCGTTGAGTTCACCTATCAATACTCTTCAAAAAATATCAAAATGTTTCGTTCCATCCAAAATGCCAAAAACGGGCAATTTTACCGGGTCTCCTTTCTCAGTATTTAGAAAGTAAGAAAGAGTCACATTTCATACGCCTGCGAAATAATATCATATGTATTTGGTTTTCCACATATATGTGAGAAAAAGCAAATTTTATCAGACGTTTTTACTTTCTCACCTTCCGTACAAGCTATGCAATAACTATTAAGAAACTTTATAGTTTAAGGACCCCGGAGTCTTTCTACCTTCAAATTTTAAAAATATTTTGTTTTTAAACATTTTTTTTATACATAGAGAAAAAAGATATCATTGTGAAATTTTGTAGGTATGTTTAAAGAATACAAACATTCCGGCCGTTTGGATCGACTGAAGTATTTTTGGTCAAAAAATAACAAAATGGCGGACGTTTTTCAAAAAAAATTTGAAGAAAAACGTCTGGCCTTTTGTTATTTTTTGGCCAAAAAAAATTTTCTAGATAAGGCTATAGCGACTTCAATACTGAATAATATCCCTTTTTAAGTGGATCCAAACGGCCGGAATAATGGCAACCACCGTTTTTTTTTATGTTTTTTATGGCAAAAAATGACACTTAAAAATCTAAAAAAAAAGAATGTATTCTTTACCCCTGTAAAAAGTACTTTTATAAGGACTATAAATACCAAATTAGGGTATATGACTAATTATGATCACGTAAGTCGAGTTCTATGATTAAATTTTACATTAAAAAAAAGTAATATTTGTGGTTGACCATTTGGCAGCATTAGGCCATGATATATGGTTAGGCCTTAATATATCTGAAATAAATATGTACATCATAGGGAGCGTTCAAGTATTACGTAACGAAAAACTTGGCCCCTTGAACGCTCCCATACGCAATAATTGTTTGTTAACTAAGTTATTCACATTTAAAGTGTTTTTTTACCTTGAAATATTCGCCTCATTACCTACTTAAGTTATGATCAACATCAAAGAATCAACACCTGTTGCACCTAACTCTAAAAAGCTTTAGGAAACAAATAAAAATTTTCTTTCGATTTGCGCTAATGAATTGCGCAGGCTCTTTAGGGGTTAAAAAATGTTATATTTAACTGACTATACTAAAAGACATGTTTAACGTTTATAACAAACATACTTTAATTAGTTAAATTATGTTGTGTCCATATGGTTACACGGTGCCTTAGCGGGTTAAATATAAATAAACATACCTACAAAATTTCACAATGATATATTTTTTCTTTCTATATGAAAAAATGTTTAATAAAAAAATATTTTTAAAATTTGAAGGTAGAAAGACCCCTTAAAGCTGCGTGTGATAGGTAGATTCCTTAAAAACTGAACTTTTTTTGGTCAATACCTTAAAATTTAAAACAAAATAAAACATTGTAAATTAATTTTCTTTTTTTTTTAATCCTTAATTTAGTTAACATTTTTTAACAATCTTAATATAACTGTTTCCAAAACAATAACTTTTTAACCCTTATCCTAAAGTATTTTCGTACAGTAATATTTTTATCACATTTTGCAATAATCAAAACAAAATAAGTATTACAACCCTTATAACCACGGGTCGGATCGAAATATTACCGGAGGCATGCAATAGTTATTTATGGTACTAGTGGGTAAAGTAAGATATTGCCCATGAGAAAATTAACCTAAGGCGTAAGCCAAGCAGGTTAATTTTCGAGAGGGCAATATCGGTTTACCCATGAGTGCCATACAAAGTTTTATCCAATAAATAGCTTAGGAACTCATATTTTTATTAAAAATTTTAATGACATTTAGAAGAAAATAATTTAACAAGTGACAGTTGAGTGGGTAAAATAAATAATTATCCACTCAATAAAGTAAAAGCCACGCGGGGGTTATTATTGAGTTTATCTATTTAAAATAAAGCTGGTAATTGTCTTTTATCTGTACATATTGGATAAATTTTAGAATTAAAAAAAACTCTTTTTTCAAGTAAATAGACACTTTAAACTATTGTTCACCAAGCGGAGTGTCATGTTGACGCTGTTAATACGCAGTGAGTGACTTGGTCATGGTCCATGACTCATAGGGAAAGACTATAAATTCTTTTTTTGAAAATTGTTTCCCTTTTCGAAAAACGAATAATTAATAAAAAACAACAATATTTTTGTATTAACTATTTGTTTTTTGAAAAGATAAACAATTTTCAAAAAAAATTAAGTCCTTCTCCATGAGTCATGGATCATGACCAAGTGACTCACTGAGTATTAACAGCGTCGACATGACATTCCGCTTGGTGAACAATAGTTTAAAGTGTCTATTTACTTGAAAAAATAGTTTTTTTTTATTTCTAATTTTTGCATGCCCCCGGTAATGGCTACTTCGATCCGACTTGTGCTTATAACATTCAAATTTTTGGAATTTTTTTATTTTTATAGTTTATCAAAAGTAATATAGAATAAAAGTTTCTGTGACAATGAAAAAAATGAAAAAAACCAATTAAAATTTGGAGCTTGAATTTTTTGAGTTTATAGGATTTCTATCAAGAGAATTTAAATAAAGAATGCATAAAGAGATGTAATAATTTTAAATTAATATTAGATATACCTAATCTTAAATGTTTTATAGGTAATAAAAAATAAATTTTGTAGTCATGAAAATATTTTCATACTACGAGTATGACACTTTTGTTTATGTAAAAAAAACAAATATTAGTCTGTCAAAGTTGCAAAAAAAGGTAATAATAAAATATAATTATAATACACTAGAAAAAAAGAACTAGAAGGTAAACTTTACACCAATTTTTTTTTGTAAATAATCCTGAATTATTATAAATAATTCCATTAAAAAAACACCAACCACTTTGATCAAAGATTCTACAAATAACAATAAAGACTGAGCAAATTAATAAAAACAAAAATTGTGCGGTCAATGTAAAAAAAAAGCATTTTTTTTCAGCTCTAAAAGTTAACCCACATGTTACATGTAAAATCAAGACTACACGAACTGATGACATCAGTTTGAATAGTCGTGATTTTACCTATATGTTCTAGATACAAAAAATATATTTGAAAGATTGCCTTTAAATTTGGTATAGAACAACTCGTAAATAAACATTTAGAAAGAGTATACGAAATTTCGAAGAAAAGTTTTCCAAAACCTTATAAAGTTTATTTAGTTTTAGTATTTTTTTTAATTTTTGGATCTTGTTTTTAAAGTTTTTTTACGTCATTTTTACTATGAAGTTTGTATTATATTCTAAACCAAATGACTAATGTATTTTTCATTTTTTCAATATAAAACTAATAAAAACTATAAAAAACACATGTAATATATAGTATTAGTTTCTATAGATAATTCTTATTCCTATAAAAAACTATAAAAATCCATAAAAAAATATTTAAAAAGCCACAGATTCTGTATAAGCTCTATAAACCCCATCCCTTATGGATTTCTATAACTTTCTAAGTGGCAATTATCAACAGGGAACTTATCTGCGATTAAAAAATGCATTTTAAAACATTGACCTAATAAAAAAAACCTAAAACACCCTAAATTTGACCTAAACTGGAGCTGTAGGTGTAGCGTCCACCTGTTGTTTGCGATGGTGGTACATATGCACCCTCAAACAGCTCTGATTCCGCATAGTCTTACCGCATATGCGACAGTCCAGATCAGTTGAACTGTCCTCATGTTTATCCCTGATATGAACTTTCAAATTGTACCTGTTAACAAAAAAAAAAACAAGCCGTGAAGATATGTAATTATTCGGATTCTATAGTTGTTTTCAATTGGATTTTTTTTTAATTTGGTACAATTGACTCTTTCAATAAGGTATTTTTCCTGAAAAAAATACGTTGAAGCACGTTTTCTTATATTTGTTTTTTTTTAAGTTAAGCCCCCTATAACTTTTTGTTTTTGGAAGTTTTTCCAAATTAAACAAACAAGTTAAACAAATTTTGCTAAGATTGTCTTTTTTAATAGCCTCTCATAATTTTTTTGTTGTTGTGGAGATTCTTTTTAATTTAAATAGGCCTAGTGTCCCCAAAAAGAATGATTTTTATTTGAAGTCGATCGGATTATTTTTTCTTGTTACATTGACATAAAAAACGTGATATACTTGGATATATTTGGAAATGACCTAATCTATCGCCTTGCCGAGTTTGTCATACTCCCTACCGAACACCCTGTATAAGATAAATACGTATTTAATATAATAAAATTTAATTACGTCCCTGTCTCACATTAATCTGTTTTAAATGTAAACATTCTACTATAAATGTGACACTGACTATACTGTTGGAGCATTAGGCACTATGGTCTGTTTCATCAAGAAAGAGAGTAAATTAAAAATCGCACAATGAATATTTTCAAAACAGATTTGAATATTGGATGTGTGAATATACTGCGTTGTTTATTTTATAAAACATAATTATATTCTATACACAAACATATACTATTCAAACCTGTTGTAAAAATATTTACTGTGCGATTTTTAATTTACTCTCTTGCTTGATGAAACAGACCATAGGAACACAAAAATTTTTATTTGCCAAAAAGTTTACTATGGTCTGTTTCATCAAGCAAGAGAGTAAATTAAAAATCGTACAGTAAATATTTTTACAACAGGTTTGAATAGTATATGTTTGTGTATAGAATATAGTTATGTTTTATAAAATATACTACGCAGTATATTAGCACATCCAATATTCGAATCTGTTTTAAAACTATTCACTACGCGATTTTTAATTTACTCTCTTGCTTGATGAAACAGACCATAATTAAAACTAAAAAACAAAGTAAAAAGGAAAGCCCCCTCCCCCAGATACCATTTGGAAAAATACTACAAATAAACCCGAAAACCATATTTTTTGAACACAATAACTTCTCAAAATACCCCATAAGGACCATGAAACTTTGAACCCTTTAGGTTAAACGGGTCGAAAGTCATCATGTCCAGACAGTCAGACAGACAAACAGAAAGGTAGACAGACAGACGGATGGACGGATTTTTTCTACGAATTATGAAAAGACTAAGAAAAATGGTAATTTTAGGTAATGTAAAAAAAGTAATTAATTGTACCTGTTAACAAACTTCCGGCAGCAGTATGGACAAAACACGTGACCCTTATTATCGGCAGAAAACATCAAATCTGAAAACAAGCGAAAATAGAATGAAAAAATATTAATTATTTTGTTTAGTATTACCTTTTTTTGTAGTAGTGAGATTTATTTACAAAGCCCCATCACAAGTACCTTACACCAAGTTTAGTTAAAGTGGATGTTTTTTTTTAATTGTGCATATACAGTATGTATAACAAAATTAGGGTGGATAGAAGGGTATAACATAAGCGCATGTAAGTTCTAGAAAGAGTCTTTCATATATTGTCGACAAAACAAAGGTTGCTAAAATATTTAGCGATAATTACACTAGGCAACAAATTGCAACTTTTTTTTTGCCCCGATCGGAAAGTAATTTTTTCTTACTACTTCTAGGGCGTAGAATCCGAATCTGACCTTAGAAAAATTCCAGCACCTAAAATTTTTGAGATATAAGTTCAGGTAATAATGACGTTTTATTTTTTCAAAATCTTTAAAAAAAAGAGTAAAATTTTGAAAATTTTAGGGTATATTAAAAAAATACGAGGAATTCAAAAATCTATATTTCAAGGACCTACTGTACGCGAAAAAAATAAATAAAAAGCTTAAAATGAAAGTGCAGAGTTTACTTAATTGCTCATTTGTGGCAAAACTATCAAATTTGTTAAAAAAATTTATAGAACTTAATTTGTAGATTATAAAATTCTCTACAAAAATATGTATACAAATATTTTTTAATTTTGCTTAGTTTGTTCGTAAAAAGTAAATAAATGAAAAAGAAATAAAATTAAAGCACACAGTGTAAACTTTTTTCCCGAGCCCAAAGAATATATTTTTCTTATCAATTTAAAGGCCCAGAATCCGAATTTGACCTTAAACAATCAAGCACGTCTTATTTTTAAAATTTTAGTACAGGCAATTATGCCAATTTAAAAATGATTTATAAAACAAAATATTGTGTATTTTTTTTTTTTTTTTTCGTTTTTTATTGGTTTATAAAAATTACTTTATTACATAAGAACAATATTACGTAAAATTTTTTTAGTTCATTTTTGAACCCTAGTGATGATTTTTGACGATTTTTAGCATGAGTACGTGACGATAAGCTTGTCCCCTTATGCACCCTTCTCCTTACCCCCTACCCCTACTTATTTTTGTCACAGGAACATTTTTTTTTAATTATTTTTTTCGTAATATTTTTTCTATTTATTCTACCTATAAATTTAAATATTACATAGTCTAAGTTGGGTATTTTTTAACTAATATTGAGTCGCCGAATCTAAATCTGTCCTCGGAATATTTTTATCTCCCATGATTTTAGAACAAAAAAGGGCTAAAACAATGATTTTTTACGACTTTTATCTCATTTTTCTCAGAAACCTTAGGTAATAGAAATATTCTGAGGCCAGATGCGACCCAAAATTAGTTAAAAAACATATGACTCCAATCAGGGCAAGAAACCGTGTTGCCTAGTGTTATCAGCCCTATAAATTTTTTTTCATGTGGTATATCTGGAAATCCAGACGTGCTCATACAATTTCGCAAAAGAGTACGGTATTTTTCAAACACCTGATGAAGTTTAATATACACTTCATCATCAAGTTACAAGAGATTTTTAAAAAGTTATCATGCCGTTTTAAAATTTCCATATGAAAATTCATTAGATTTCGTGAGTTAACGCAAAATGTGTATTGGAACTGGTTTCATCAGCATTTTTTTATAGGAAGCCATTATTAAAAAAGTTAGCAGCTGGATGATCCAAACAATTTTTTAATATTTATTCCTTTACCGTTTTTGTACATATGGTATTTAATATCAAACGTTTTAAATACCAAAAACCCTTCTGTTTTTATGACATTGATTGCTAAACCAGTTTTCTCGGTGTATAACGTTCTATCCACATTAATTAATTTATACACACTAGTTTTCCCCGTGAAAATACTCGTTAGAAAAGTTTCAATACAAATACTAAAAATGATTATTTTCAGTAATGTACAAATTCTGTTAATCAGTTTTTTTTAAATTTGAAAAAGAAACGAATTAAATAAAATTTTGAGTTCCGTATGGCCCAAGTAAATTATACAACCCTGTTATGTTCAAAAATAAAAGCTTTTTCCCCCCTTTTTTTTCACTTTCAGTTAATTTTGCTTATACTGTATTTTATACTATAAGCACCAAGTAATTAGGCCAATGGTATTAAAACGACGAGAAAAAAATTCTAAAGAACTTTCACTTTCGGGTTTAGACCGTTTTAATGGATTTCGAATCCGACGTTTTGTCTCTTACTGATAGAGACACCTTTAGGGATTAATCTAAAACTGAATATTTATTACGCGACCCCACAAAAAAAAAAAGATTATACAATTTAAAATAAAAAAGATAAACCGCCCTGATGTGTTTTTGGATCTATGACTGAAATTATTAAGCATTAAAAAAAACAGTTTTATTATTTAAAGCACTATTTATTATTATACTTAATACATACAAAAGGCACTTATCATTTAATTTAATATAAATAATTGTCACAATAACTAAAAAAATAGTTTTTGAATCGAAAATTTATCATATAGAATTACTAGATACATAGTTTACCATAATCGTATTAATGGTGCAGGTCGCTTGCAATAGTATATTATATAACTAGTGTGGAAAGTGACATATTTCACGCGAGTGGGAAGGTTTACGAACGAGCCACGAGTGTATGAAATCCACTTTCCAACGAGTTATGTACACAATTTTTCCTACGGTCCCTAAAAATATGAAGTTTCTTATTTTTATATTTTCTAATTTTTATTAATTTTTAAGAAAAGCAAAGCAGCCTATATGCTTGTCCTAAATGAAGGCAAACTTGATAGTTTGCTAGTTAAATTATATTTCTGTGGTTATCCTGCCATATAGGACAGTAAAATTGTACTGTTTTATATTCTAATAGTGTGTATTTTGATGTTTTATTATAAAATGTAAGGTAACTAAATCAAAATTAAGTAATTTTTATAAAATCTAGTCATCAGTAATGGTCAAAATAGTAACGTTATAACTATAGTTTCTATTTTTGACATGAAAAACAGTAATATTTGGATTAAAAAACATAAAATATATCAAAAAAGGCTGTGGTGAAAGGTGGAAAATAGCTTATAAAACAAGGTGAATAAAATTCGTAGAATCTACGAGGTAAATATCTAAATAAATCTAGGCAACCCTCCATACATAAATATCGCAATATAATAGGGTGATATGAAAATATCAAACTAGTGTGTTATAAGGCTTTTTCTAAAGAACAAAAGAGTGTGCTAAATGTCATTTTCATAGAGGATCGTAAGAAAACCAACTTTACACTACGCTATTTCAAGAATGCTTTGACACAGAGACTTAAATTTTGGACCGAAAATTTTCAACGTGGCAAAAAACTGGTAATTGGTCAAAATTTTAAGTCTCTATGTCAAAGCTTTCTTAAACTATGGTAGTGTAAAGTTGTTTTGCAAGCGACCTGCACCATTAATAATAATTATTATTATTATAATAAGGCTTAATGGTATATAGTATGTATCCATACTACTTATATGAGATTACCATACACACTAAGAGGACCAAATTATCAATATGCTGGTAATATTAACTTACGTCGAGAAATGTTCAAGACATGATCAAACAGAAATTGCAATTGATCATGTCTTGACCATTTCCCGATTATTAAGTTCTTGTCTTGTCTTGATTGATTAACTTCTTGTCTCGTCTCGCAAGAGTTTTGATTTTCAATACCCTCGACATTCTGCAGGGCTGCTTGACCTTAGTATCACACCTCAAAGCATCCCCACATTCATTATCTTCATGACTTTTGTGTAGAGACCTGTAGAGGTAGGTGTATAAAAAAAAGGGTCAAGAAGCCTCGATTCTTGAACAAGTCTCGACTCTGGACTACGAGACTCGAGACGTGCCCCGATTTTTTCAAACTATACTTGATTTTTTCACGAAACCGAGACAAGACAAGAAATCTCAATTTCTCGATTCTCGTGGAACGATTTCTTGATTTTACATGAAAGCCTATCTTGACAGGTACTTCGACAGCAAATTAATAATTCGGGACTAAGGGTACCGTCAACCGGGTATATATCGAACGACATGTAGTTATTTTAAACTTCCCAACGCGATGTTGGTAGTTGTTGATATCTTAGGGATTTTTATGTTATAAGGTTAAATTAAAATAATGTTTGGTGCAAAAGTGCTGGAGATTTACCGCAAAAAAAAAGCGTAAGTTTTTATACAAAAATATTAGTTTACAGTAAAATTTTTGCTTTTTTGATAACGCCAAATAGTCTGATCTAGTACTTGGTAATCATCATATTTAGAATGTTGCTACAATGAGAAAAAATAAAGATCATAACCTTATCAATATGCCTATCTAAAGTTACCGATATGCTCTATTCATTTAAGTAAAAAATAGGATTTTTAAAGTTTATTTTTTGGGGTTATATCAAACAATGCCACGAAAAGTTGTATACAATGGTTTTGTTGGTTTCATATTAAGAATTTTCATTTAAATTTCAAACTTTAAGTCGTCACAATTTTTTTTATAAATACGGGTCTTTCGATAAAAGTATTACTGAGATCCAATATCAACTAGACTTGCGTTTCTATAAAAAAAAAACTGTCGTTCGATATAAACCCAATTGGGCCAAATACCCTGAGTTATATCGAATGATGAAAAATGAAAAAAAAAAAAATATGGCCCAACTTTCGTTTGCAGGAAATCTGATATCGTTACAAATTACTTACCTTCTAACTAAATGGACCTTCAAGAATGACAATCATTTTCTGCGGAAATGCACCATTTTTTTTTCTATGGCGATTTTTTATAGTTCTATTGTTTTCGCAAAAAAAACGTATTCTCGTTATTTTGTCCCCTCTGAATCCGAAAAAGATAACCTTTGCGGAAATGCCCCATTTTTTTCAGTAGTCATGAGTTTTTTTTTAGGAGATTGATATGTTATTAAAAAAAAAACAGTTTTTTTTCGAATGGTGTTTTTATTGTTGGTGTACGTTAACGTTGGTTTGGTTTTTTGCTGGTTTGGTGATTTTTTTTTAATGGGGGACGTTAGTTTATGTTAACGTTGGTTTAAGTTGGTTTTGCGTCTGTTTCATGTTTTTTTATTTAAAATATATAACTAATAATATTTTTTCCAAATAAATAAAATGGCGGTCAAAGAAAAAAAATTGTGCAAGTCCAAACCAAAAGTTAACAGATTTCCATAACGTTTTTTTTTGTCAAAACAAAAAAATATATAAAAAATCGCCATAGAAAAAAAATGGTGCATTTCCACAAAGAACGATTGCCATTTTCGGATTCAGGGGGGCAAAATAACTGTAATATGCTTCATTTTTAACGATAACAGATTTCCATACCGTTTTTTTGCCAGTATAAAACATAAAAAATCGCCATAGAAAAAAAATGGTGCATTTCCGCAAAGAACGATTACCATTTTCGGATTCAGAGGGGGTCCAAATAACTAGAATATACTTCATTTCCAACGAAAACAGATTTCCATAACGTTTATTTGCCAAAAATAAAAATATATAAAAAATCGCCATAGAAAAAAAAAACGGTGAATTTCCACAAAGAACGATTCCATTTTCGGATTCAGGGGTCCACAAAGGCATTTTTTTTTTTTTGAAAATGTAGCTGATTTCCTACAAACGAAAGTTGACCCAAATATATTACGTACAAAAATGTAAAAAAAGACGTTCGATATACACCCGGTTGACGGTACTTTTTGTATTGGGGACTTTTAATCTATTACGTAACGCTAAAATTTATCTTTTTGCAATTGCAATTTCTAGCACCGATTTTAATATTTTCGCGTATAATATTTTATGCGTTTCATAATAGTTGAACGACACCTTACACTATACAGGATGCATTTGAAATAGGGTCCGAAATTTTAAGGGGTGATTCTACATCATAAAATTTGACAAAAAGTTCCTATAAACATGGCTAAAAATGCGTCCTAAGGGAGCTAAGCCCTTTTGAAAGTGGATAAGAAATTCGGTTTTTGTTTAGTAATTCAGGAACCTTTTGAGATACAGCAACAAAGTTTTGCATGTGAACTAATCTTCATAGGGCCCATCTTCGTATATTATTTTCATGTACCTACTTATTTTAACCAGGAATGTGTGAAACGGGTTGCTATATCTCAAAGGGTTCCTGAGTTATTAAATAAAATTCGATTTTATTTAACTCCCTTACGACGCTTTTTTAGACATATGTTTATAGTAATTTTTTGTCATAATTTATGATTTAAAATCACCCCTTAAAATTTCGTACCCTATTTCAAATACAGCGCGTATTAAACTTCTCATTTTTTTTTTTAAATAGAATGACAAGATTTTTAAATGATTCAATGTTTAAGGGATATTAACACGATATGTGATGTTAAGTCAAGTAAAGTCCTTGATTTAGCACTTTAAAATCTAGTGTAGCCTAAATCTGGTTATTTTTTTTTTAGACTACAGAAAAACCTTTCATATTAAATTCTAAAACTGCACGAAATCTTGTGATAACTAATGAAATGTCATGTAACTTATGTACTCCAGTAGTTACGAAAAAAATCCCATCTGTCTAAATTTTTGTGTACGCCTTCCCCTTGTTATAAACATTGGGTGAAAAGTCTCCATGTGTGCGACACGAGCTTAATTTTTTATTTTGAAATTAGTCGGCACACATGTGGTTTTTCGCGAATATCTCCATCAGATTTGCAACAAAAAGGACTTATTATGAAATTTGTCGAGGCTAAAATTCTCTACAAAAAACATTCCGTAACTTTTTTCGAAAGCTCTACCGTTTTTGCGCTAGTGCTTTTTTAATTTACGGCGCGCATGAAATTGTTTATACATGGTTATTTGCAACACGCAATGCCTTTCGCAAAAAACACGATCAGATTTCTTAGACATACCCTTCATTGCAAATTAACACGGATTTAAAAAATATATATATTTATCACTTCTGATTTTTTATAACTTACGATATTTGAATTTTTTATATAAACGTTTATTTTCATACTTCGAGGGTTATTTTTTTTGCTGCAAGATTTGAAGTAGGTTTAAAATAAATATTGTACACGGTAACTTTTAAAATTAATCCATTTTCACCGGAGGTACACCGTTTGGACTTTAAATTATTGTGCAATATTTTATTTTTTCAGGAAATATTACGTTTCTCACGCACCTATACCCTTAAAATTTTACGACGTAAAAGATGGATAAGTTATTCGGAAAATTTAAATTAAATTAAAAATAGTTTATAATAAATTACTAATTGATTTAAATAAAAATATAGTTTTTACCTACCTCATTTTATTGAATAAACCTCTACGAGTGCACTGTGAAAAGTTCCGATTAAAATTAATCGATTATAATTATTTATGAGAAAATGCAATTGTTTATCCGCGGTGCATATTGCAAAACTATTGTTAACGGTGTAGCTCCGCTGAAAATGGATTAATTTTAAAAGTTACTGTGTACAATATTTATTTTAACCCTACTTAAAATCTTGCAGTGAAAAAAAAAATTTAACCCTTGAAGTATGAAAATTAACGTTGTTAAAAAATTCAAATATCGGAAGATGTAAAAAAATCAGAAGTGATAAATATATTTTTTTAATCCCATATAAGGTAAATGTCCCAATTATCGACCATGTCCCAATTATCGTCCACTTTCTTATATTTTCTAAAAAAATAAGAGAATCGGGTCAAATTAACTTAATTTTTAATTTTTAATAAAATAATTGATATGTTGGCTATGTTTACTCAGCTTAAGGGCAGCACTACTTTTCTGTATAATTTTACACAAACGAATAAACCATCACATGTCAACTGTAATACTATCTATAATGCACTTCTTAGTCAGCAAGATAAATTCAGAGGTCTGAAGTAAATTGATATATCTGGGTTATTTTAACACATTTTAAGTAAAAATTTGGTTTTAGTAATTTGTAAAGCATATTATTAACTTTATTATGTAAAATTTTAGGATAAATCTCAGTTTTAATAAAAAAAATAAGCCGGACGATATCTGGGACAAGAAAATAAATCATTACCCAATTATCGTCCGGGCGGACGATAATTGGGCCAAATTCAATTTAAGTTTATATAACCATAACTCCCAAAAAAAAATAAACATTTTTTATGAATTTTCTCAAATATTAATTGTTAACATAACAAAGTTTAACAAGACCAATTATCGTCCTACCATTTTTTCACAAATAAGCCTAAAAATCAACGTGCAAAAAGTGGACGATAACTAGGACAAATTAGAACGCTAATTGGGACAATCCACGTATACGTGGCTTGTCCCAATTAGCGTCCTATATTTGTCCTAGTTATCGTCCACTTTTTGCAAGTTTTTTTTACGTCTGTAATCACACCGTTTTGGATAATATGTGCATATGTAAGAACAAAAATATTAAAAAACCCCAGAAAACATAAAATTTAAAAACTCCTTGCATTTTTAGAGAAACATAATAAGCAAAAATTAGATATTCTGGGCCAGTAAAAGTGCATTTAACAATATAAGTTTATTTAATTACTGGTGGTCCATAAAACAAAACAAAAATGGTAAATCATCAAGAAAATAATCTTTTATAAGTAGTAAAAATATTAATCTTAAAAATTCATTAAAAAAAATTGGTAAATATATATCTAGTTCTGAAGAAGAAAAAGAATGTAGGACCAAAATCAAAATAACCTTAAAAACTCTTACCATTTCCAATGCACAAGTAATTAGTTCTGAAGAAGAGAGGGATAAGAGAGCTGCTCTTTCGTTCATGAGCGTAGCATAAATTCAACACTGAATATAAGCGACCGTAAGACGTGTGTCCTTACTCTACAAGAACTCAATGCCAGTATATATGATAAAAGCTAAAAAATATTGCAAAAGATGAGTCATAGCTCCCAAGTGCTCGGGCTCTGGTTTTTAGTAAAACATAAACAAAGAAAATGGACGAGATTACCTCATATCAATGGAAAGAAGGTAAAAAGACGTTAGAGTTGTAAGAAAAAGAGGAAAAAGAAACCAAAGAGAAGAGAACCGAAAACTTGAACTGATGGAAAAAGAAAGCCGAGCAAGATATAGAAGAAAAGAAATAGCTACTAAAAAACTGGATACTAAAAAAAATAGATAATAAGAATCCAAATACTATGAAATCATATGGAAAAAAAAACATAAAAAATAAGTTTAAACTGAAGTGTTATCCGCTAAAAAAAGCTGTATTCCTTTAATTTTTTTTTTTTTTTTTGAGGAAATAATCCCTTAAATTTTTTCGCAATCTTCCCTCAATATTTCCTTAAAAAATCTTAAAAATTACCTAAAAGGTCGCACGTTTGATTAAGATTTCTTTGGATTAACTCCAATATCTACCTATATCTACAATATCCACAATACCTACATCTCAATTCCTCAGCGGTTTATTGTCTTAAAAGACAATTTTTTCCGGATCTAATTATTAATTTCATATTGTAAAGGCTATATTTTAAAAACATGTTTTAAATGTCCACTTTTATGATAAATATTAATAAAAATAATATAAAAATCATCTTGTTTCACTGTGACCGATAATTGGGACATTATCTAGGTCGATAATTGGGACATCATACATTTTTATAAATATCAATTATTTATATATTTTTGATGATATATACGTTAATTTTAAATATAATTTAATAAAATTCAATAAATGTTGACTCAGTTAGTACCATTTTAATTTTGATACTCTTTTAAACTAATTTTTTGTGGCTTACCAAAGTCTGATTTAGTGCTTAAGTGGACGATAATTGGGACATTTACTTAAATTTCCAATGAAGGGTATTTCTAAGAAATCCGATCGTGTTTTTTGCGAAAGTCATTGCATGTTGTAAATAACCATGCGCTGTAATTTAACAAAGCGCTAGCGCAAAAACGGTTGAATTTCAAAAAAAGTTACACAATGTTTTTTGTAGAGAATTTTATGCTCGACAAATAAGTCTATTTTGCATAACTGCAAATCTGACGGAGCTTCTCGCGAAAAACCACATATGTGCCGACTAATTCCAAAATAAAAAATTAAGCTCGCGTCGCACACCTTAGGGACTTTTCACCCAATGTTTATAATGACAAGGTGAAGGCCTACACAAAAATTTAAACAGATGGGAATTTTTCCGTAACTACAGTTTTTTTTTATCTAATATGACATAAGTACATAAGTTACATGAGATTTCATGAGTTATCATAAGATTTCGTGCAGTTTTAGAACTTACATATGAAAATTCATGAGATATCGTTAGTTTTGATGTGTAGTTTTCATGTGTATTCATAAAAAAATTATATGGTATTTTTAGTGCACTTATGTACAAACTGCACCAAACATAGTTTAGGTAGGTTCAATATTTTCCTAAATCTAGGAAAACTAAAAGAAAAATTAGTTAGAATTCTTCAAAAAAAACAAAACAACCAAACAACCAAATGCTGATTGGTCTTTTCTCTAAATGAAAGATTAACATTTTGACTAGTATAAAAACCAAAAAAATAAAATAAATTTCTAAACATAATATTATTATTATAATAATTTATTATTATTATAATAATTTAAACAAAATCCATAAAAATCGTAAAATTTGTTACATTTTCGTACAATTTTCAGACTTTTTACAACTTGAGTACCCTATTTTAAAAGATATATCTTTATAAGCTTGGGAAAAAAATATAAAATTGTAATAAATTGATTCGCTGATAGCAAAATTGTCTGACCCCTATTTAACCTTAACGGAAATTTTATGATTTTGGTGAGGCAAACCTGGAAACGTCAGGGAATTTAAAAGTTTATTTTTGTGGGAACACTGTTGTTGGGAAATTTTTGGCCCCTTTGAAAGTGGCTAAAAAAATCAGTTTTTATTTAATAACTCAGGAACCCTTTGATATATATCAACGAGGTTTTGCACGTCAACTAATCCTACCAAGGCCCGTTTTTATGTGTTATTTTCATGTACTTATTTCAACCAGGGGTGTGCGAAACTGGGGGGCTTATCAGTTTTTTGTCCCAAACTTTTTTGTGTGTAACTTTTTTGCAATTTTATTTTTGAAATATGATTCCTCAGGTCAAAATACATAAAAAAGGTACTCTTGTTGTAATACTGTAGTATTAACCGTTTTCGAGAAAAATTAATTTGAAGGTGAAATTCCACGGTTCGAGGACGAAAAATTAAATACTAAAATGTTGAAAACCAAAATTTTAATCACCTGTTAAAATTTCCTACGCTATTTCAAATACACCGTGTATGTTGAAGGGGGCATCCATAAACTATGGCACAAATAATAAAACGTATCTTTTAAATCTTCCAGCATAAAAAAAATAACACCTAAAACATTCACTTTTTAGCAAAAAAAAGTTTACTTATGTAAAAAATTGCAATTTTTTTTCCACGAAATTAATTGTATAATAATAGTTTTGTGAAAAAAAAACACGTGTGATGTAAAGTAGTGATGTAAAATTGTCCGATTATATATGGCTTTATCGGACCTAAAATTAACTAAATATAATATAATTATTATAATTTGGTATAAATGTCTCTTAAAATAATTCAATAAATTTTCGCCATAATACGACAACAGGATATCTTTAAAAAAGAAACTATAGAGTACCTATACTGCCGTGCTAAGCTTAGAGGTAGTAACTTACTTTTTTGTCAAAAATGAGATGACTCCAAGATGATGTAATAACATTCCTTGATCATTATCATATTATTAAACGATTTAAGTCATTTACGTCATTTTTTCATAATAAAATTACTCTAATTTATCTGCCTATCTTCTTTAAAGTTGTCAATTACTAAGCCAATCAGCCGTATCTATCAATTACTAAGAAATTACGATAAAAATGCCTTAGAGTAATACTAATAATTAACGAGATACGTTCTTTTAGGCTTACTAACGGTAAGTTACGGCAAATGTCCTTAATAATAGTTATGGAAAACAATCCGGACTTTCGTTTACAATTAAATTGATTTATCCAATGCAATCTCTTATTATTTAAAATAATTTATTTTAATAAGTATTTTTATAATAAAATGAGATTGAGGTACGTAAAATTATATATTATTCGCTAAAAGACTTTTTTTCTTCTTTTTCTTAATGAATTTATAAGATACGTCCAAACTATTTAGTATTACTAGTTAAAAATAATAATTTTTAAAGTGGTAACTATAAAAAAATCCTATTTTATTCAATTATCTAATATCGTCTTGTAAATTTCAGGACGTCGTATCTCAAAAAAGACAACTTTACAGGAATGAGAAATAACTCTTTTTCGCTTTATTCATAGGTTGAAAATGTACTTTTTTAATATAAACTTAATACATTTTTAATGATTAACTTACCTTAAGTCATTTTATTGTGTATAAAATAAATAAATACAAATAAAAACCTAATGTTTATAGATTGATGCTCAAAATTAATAAATTTTTTTTAAGATACGAGCTTTGAAACATTATTAGCGGAACGTACCTCTTGCATCGCATGCGCAGTGTTATTCAAACTGTCATTTTGCCAAGGTTGATTCAAACACCGATCAGCTGATCGGTGGATTTATAGAACAAAATATATATGCAAAAGGTGCGTTCCAAGTCAGTTAACTAGATTTAAGAGATACGAGGTTTTAAAATTTATTAATCTGTAATCATCTAAGATACGACGTTACTATTTTGCTTATATTTTTGTTATTTAAAAAAAAAGGCAGGTGAAACTTATTTTTTAGATGTAAATTAATAATATAAAGCGTTTAAATCCAAAATCTCAAAAACCAAAAAAATTGAGATACGACGTCCTGAAATTTACGACGATATTTAACTTTTTTATAACATTAACAACTAATATATTTATCTTTCTGATTCAAATCAATTTGATTTTTTTTGTTACTTTTATATGTAATATAATTTTTAGTGACTGAGATCATTGAAAATAAAAATCTCAAAATATCTCAAAATGGCCAAAATACAAGTTACCACTTTTTTGTTTAGCACGGCAGTATAGAAATATTCAAATATGAATATCAATATACGGAATATTAATATACGTGACGCTGCACAAAGAAACCCGGTTAGTGTGTCAAATTTACGTATTAATTTATTTCCAGATTTTGGATTTTTTACATAATAATCCTACAAAAAAAAGAAATACGTGAACTTGACACACTAACCGGGTTTCTTCGTGCAGGGTCACATATATTAATATAAGGAATATTCACTGGGTGTCGCTGAGGGTCTTCAGAGCTATCTAAAGACCCTACAGAGAGTGATGACTTATAAAAGTACCTCAATTGGGGACACTAAACCTTCATGCGTGGCATTGGTAGGGACACTAGATCTAGATCTTAAGTTAGCAAGGCGACAGCCTAACTTAAGACCTAGATCTAGTGTCCCTAGGCATTGGTGTCCCCACTATACCTTATTTTTACCTGCGCTATAACAAATTCTAAAATTAAATTATTAAAAAGTCGTTTTTTTTTAATACCATGATGTTGTATTTAAGACGAAATAAAATTGTATACATAAACCTATTTAACTTAAATAGTTAATACTTAAAATACTAATAAGTAGAGTAATAATATTATTTGGCACAAACAATTTAATAATAATTGTCATGGATATCAGTTGATTGTTGAATAACATAATTAAAATTACAACAATGAAATACAAATACTTATGTTTGTAATTTAAAAGCAGAACAAGAATTAGAAAAGCTTACAGGTAAAACTTAAATTTGCAAAAACTAATAACACTTGTTTACAAATTTCAACTTTTGTCTTATGCGCAACTGTATTTACATGTTTTCTTACATAACTTTTGATGAAGAATCCAAATTCGACAAGAAAAAAGATAGTTGGTTCAGTTTTCGAGATAGTCCACCACAAAGTTTTTATAAGGGAAAATTAGAGAAATCGTATATGTTCGTTTGATATTCAATATTAGAATCGCTAAAAACAATTTTATATTTAAAAGTTTCTATCTTAAACCCTTAAGGGGGTGGAACCACCCGTTTTTATATTTTTTAAGTAACCCGATAAGAATTAGAACCTGGGGGGTTTTCGTCTCGCTGAAAATAAATTTAATTTTTTTTTTTAATTTTATCATCTTTACATGATAAAATTTTGTACACTGAGACTCGCAAACCAAATTTAATATTAAAAAAATCTGCCTACAAAAAATCCCAAAAAGTCCTAAACAACTATGTACCAACTTTTATTGGCTAATTAAAAAAATATAAATACTGCTGTCAACAAAATATTACTTCCCCTTTATGTCTATGTTTATTAAAATCAAAAACAAAAAAAAATCAAATAAATTCAAAGAAAATTTTGTTTTTTTCAAAAAAAAGTTAATTTTTCGAAAAACGTAAAAATAGACAATTTTAATTTTTTTTTTTCTAACGCAAGAGGGTGGAGATAGATTTGTTAAAATATGAATAAATAAAATTCGTTTCTACGAGTCCCAAAACCCCTAGGCCTATGTACGAATTTTTATCACTTTAAAAAATATAAATAGGGGTGGTTCTACTTCCTTACGGGGGGAAGGCAGATTTTTTTAAATATCAAATTCGTTTTCAGCGAGATGAAAAACCCCAGGTACCAACTCTTATCAGGTTACTTAAAAAATATATATAAAAGGGGTGGTTCTACCCCATTAAGGGGTGAGGGTAGAGTTTTTTTAACATCAAATTAATTTTTAGCGAGTCTCAAAACCTCCAAATATTAATTTTTGTAAATATTCAACGAAAATATATTATTTTTCTAACTGTCCCCTTAGGGAACGTTCAAGTATTACGTAACGCTCATTTTGGAGTGTTAATGGTATAGGAAAATAGCGTTACAGGGGGGGGTCCAAAATGATCAAAATTTGCGTTACGTAATGCTTGAACGCTCCCTTATAATAAAATATAAAATCTTTAGGGTGGATTATCTCGAAAACTGAACCAACGATTTTTTTTTCTTAACGGATTTGGATTCAGCATGAAAAAATATGTAACAAAACATTAAAATAAAGTTGCGCATAAAACCCTTGTAAACTAGTGTAATATTTATCGCCCTGTAAATTTCTAAAAATCGTAGGTATCTCAAAATAGTATATTAAAGTACTAGTTTCATAACATACGTTTTTAGCGCACGAGTACAAGTTTAGAAAACGAGCCCCTTGCGGCGAGTTTTCTAAAGTACTAGTGCTCTAAAAACGTGTTATGAAACGAGTGCTTTATACAATTTTTTCTATTTTGCTCTAAAATTTAAAAAACTTACATTTAAATTGATGACTGATTTAGGGATGTTTGTTTTGGGTTGGCATTACAGTTTACACTATGTTTAAAATTCTAAGAACAAATGATATTTTGATATATATGTATTTTACAGTCATCTCTTCTTTTTTCACTGCAATTAACCAGTCCACAATTTTAACACGGTGAAAAATAACCCTAACACAAAATTTTGTAAAAAAATAAACTTGAAGAGACCAAAGAACTAATAACTCTTCTCTCTAGAATAGGCATTTCATTTGTAAAAACTGACAAAAACGTAGCCAACATATACATTTGTCTGTCTTATTCGCACAGCTTTGTTCTAACAGAGACAACAACAACAACAGTTACTGGTAATTGTTCTTGTTCAGGCCTGAATATACCTACTATTTGTTTACAAACAAACCGAGATGTTGGCGAAACTTTATATTAACGGTATGCGTATTCTAGAGAGAAGAGTTGTTAGTTCGTTGGAAGAGACAGGCTTTTGTATGTTGCCAACCCAACAGAAAACAAAGTAGAGACCTCTTATGGGCCTATAAGAACACGCAAAATGCGTGTGATTATGAGCTTATAAGAGTCGCAAAATAGAAAAAGTCAATTTTCGGTTCCTTGAACTAATTACCTCTGTACATGATGAATGATGACACTTACAAGCTCTAATTAACTAGTTTTTAGGTTACGTTATATTCGGGTACCTAATAAATTTAAGTTAGTGTAGGTTACCAGTCACCATGTACTAATATACACGGTGTATTTGAAATAGCGTCGGAAATTTTAACAGATGATTCTACATCATAAAATATGACAAAAAGTTCCTATAAACATATGTCTAAAAATGCGTCATAAGGGAACTACGCCCCTTTGAAAGTGGCTAAAAAAATCGGTTTTTATTTAATAACTCAGGAAACCTTTGAGATATATCAACGAGGTTTTGCATGTCAACTAATCCTACCCAGGCCCGTTTGTGTGTGTTATTTTCATGTACTTATTTCAACCAGGGATGTGCGAAACGGGGGGGGCTTATCAGTTTTTTGTCCCAAACTTTTTTCTGTGTAACTTTTTTAATTTTATTTTTGAAATATGATTCCTCAGGTCAAAATACATAAAAAAAGGTACTCTTGTTGTAATACTGTAGGATTAACCGTTTTCGAGAAAAGTTCATTTGAAGGTGAAATTTCACGGTTTGAGGACGAAAAATTAAATACTAAAATGTTGAAAACCAAAATTTTAATGATGCAGGGCGAATGAAGATTAAAAACTAAGAAAAAAACCTCATATACAGGTACTTCCAAAAATCAATCCTAATGGAGCTATGGTCTCCTAAATATGCACCATTTTTAAAGGGCTATGGTAGCTTTAAAAGCATTTTTTCGACCTACATGTATGGAAACTTTTTTTCTTAGTTTTTGATGTAGAATAACATTGCATCATTAAAATTTTGGTTTTCGACATGTTAGTATTTAATTTTTCGTCCTCGAACCGTGAAATTTCACCTTCAAATGAACTTTTCTCGAAAACGGTTAATCCTACAGTATTACAACAAGAGTACCTTTTTTATGTATTTTGACCTGAGGAATCATATTTCAAAAATAAAATTGCAAAAAAGTTACACAGAAAAAAGTTTGGAACAAAAAACTGATAAGGCCCCCCCGTTTCGCACACCCCTGGTTTAAATAAGTACGTGAAAATGACATACAAAGATGGGCCTTATTAGGATTAATTCACGTGCAAAACCTCGTTAACATATCTCAAAGAGTTCCTGAGTTATTAAATAAAAACCGATTTTTTTAGCCAATTTCAAAGGGGCGTAGCTCCCTTATGAGGCATTTTTAGACATATGTTTATAGGAACTTTTTGTCATATTTTATCATGTAGAATCACCTGTTAAAATTTCCTACGCTATTTCAAATACACCCTGTATACATAGTTGATTAATATAAGGAACCGAAAATTGATTTTTTGAGATACGAGGTTTCTAAATTGACAAGTCGATTTATTGTTTTGCAATTTAGTATTAAATTAAAATATAATACATAATTTTAAAACATTTAAGTGAACTAGTTCTTGCTCAAAACAATAAATAAATATTTGGGTATAAAGTAAAAAGATCGTTGTAAAATATACGAAATTAAATAGTACAGGCAAAATGTACATCGAATTGGAAATAATTAGGGATAAGGGAACGTTCAAGTATTACGTAACGCAAATTCTACCAAAATTCATACACTTCATACCCCGGTTCTAGCGTTATAATATATTATAAAGATTTCATATTTTGGCTACCCCCCCTAACACATCACTATTAGGGCGGGTAGCCAAAGTATGAAATCTCTATAGCCTTGAATAACGCGAGAATCGAGGTATGAAGTGTATGAATTTTGGTACAATTTGCGTTACGTAATACTTGAACGTTCCCTAAGCTGAAAATTGACATGAACCCTTTGTTTTCAGTGGTTAACATAATACAAAGAACAAAAGGATTCCTTGAACCCAGGACACGTGTCTTTCGATATATTCAAAGTCAATGGCCTTGAATGAAGGGCTCGGATTTTTGAATAAAAATCCGCGCTCTTCATTTAAGAACATTGAATTTGGTTCAAAGAAATGCTAGCCTTGAAATAAGAAAATTTGGTTTTGAAAATATCGAAATACACGTGTCCTTGGTTCAAGGAATCCTTTTTTCTGTGTATTATTATGGATATTATCCATTTACATTCCCTGGATAACTACTGGTATAAGTGTCCTCCATGTTAAAAAAATGGCGAACATTTTAGTTATTTAACATATATAATCTATACTGCCCTGCTAGAAAGCAGTAACTCCATTTGTCGCCTAGCGACGTTTTGACATCAATGGATCGTCATGTGAGGATTATATTGTTCTATACCCCTTGGATTTGCTATGGATATAGAACACTATAATCCTCACATGACGTGATGTAATATTTTGAAAACACTGCTATGCGACAAATGGAGTTACTGCTTTCTAGCGTAGTAGGGCAGTGTATATAGGTGTGTGTATATATGCATATAACTCTAAAACTGTTCACATGACGAGAAAAAGAATAGTGCCGCGTGAGAGAAAATTGGATTTTCTGCAAAAATTTTAGATTTTTTTTTTGTGAAAATAAATACAGAATTTTGATAGAAAATCAAATCCTATTTCGAATAGAATTTTTATTTTTTTCATCTGAAAATACGTTTGAGTTATAAACGAAAAACAAAATCGTCCGCCATTTTTACAATATGGCGGACAATTCGGCAGTACTATTCGTCACCACACGAAAAGGGATAATTTCTTACTTAGACTGTACACAAATGCCAATTTTTAGCTTATCCTTTAACTAATTTCAGATTTACCCTGATATTTATTCTAATTTGCCTGTACTATTAATTTTCAACTCTAATTTCCTCAACTTTTTGCAAATTTCCCGACGTGTCTTTCGGAAAATGAAATTTAGCGATGTGTTTTCTCAGACTTTCCGTATTTTTGTACAACTGCGAACAAATCACACAAACAAATGGGCCGGCATCTTCACCGTGGATATTTTTCTCGTGCGTTCGTAAGTGATCCCTTCTCGAAAATCTTTTTTCGCACTTGTCGCATTGGTACGACTGTTTGTTGAATTTCAGGGCCTTTCCTAGATTCAACCAGGACGCTCCTAAATCGAATTTTTGGTTATTATTTTTTTTAGGTGAGCTGTTATTTTACATGCAGGCTTGCTTCAACTTCATGGCTATAGTGTTAATCGCTTTTTAGATTGGTCATTTCAGAAATTTACATATTATTTCAAATATAGGTCATGATTTTATCCTTATAAAATAAAGGTGACACAAAGACATTTTTTTTTTATTTTCCCCTAACATAAATGAAAAAAGTTAGAAAGTTTTGGTGTACAAAAACTATGTAATGTTTTTTTACGGACGTCCTTTTATCCAAAATATCTAATTTAAACGGAAAAAATCTTTGTCGGTCAGTTGGTCAGGTAAATAAGGGATCATAAGAACTAAAAACTCTTAAAAAAATCAAATCTGGCTTTTATTTATTTATTTATTTAATGTATTTCACAAAGTCATAATAGCATGAACTAAATAAAACTGCCCATTTCCAATATTTTTTCAAGGTTTTTTATTTTATGGAATTTAATCGTAATCGTGAAATATTTTTTGGAATATACACAGCGTCATATGTCCGCCTCCCCTTTAACTTTTGAAGGGCTTAAGATATCAACTTGAAATTTTAAACACGTAAATAAGATGACCCAAACAATTGTTTGGTATATATTTGGCTTAGGGGGTACAACGGAGACAGGGGGGCAAGGGGTGAAACTTTTTAAATAGAGAAGGAGGGTCGTGTGATACATCATTTTAAAGCTTATAAAATTCTCTATTTGCCCATATATTTTTTTATTTTTTCTGATCAATTTTTTGGGGTATATTTTAAAGCCCCAAAAATAGGGATTTCCATCAAAATTTCTTTAAAAAGATCAAACAATTTTTGAAAAAAGGTTTATTTAATCATGCAAATATATCATTTATACTTTTAAACTAATTTTGAAATTATATAAATAAAATCTTAAAAAGTCGCATTTTTTAGTCGAATAGAGAATGTTATAATCTTTAAAATGATGTATCACACGACCCCCCTTGCCCCCCTGTCTCCATTGTGCCCCCTAAGCATATCAAATATAAACTAAAAAATTATTTGGGTTATGTTATTTAATTGTTTTAAATTTTAAGTTTATATCTTAAGCCGTTCCAAAGTTAAAGGGGGCGGACTTTTGACACACTTTGTATAACACCGGCCCACAAAAAAAAAAAGGTTCAATTACTGTTAACCTGATTATATATTTTTCTTACGTATTCTCGCTGTCCCCCAAAGTACCTCGGTCGCTTCTTATGTAAAAGTAGTTTTGGTCCGATTTGGCTCAATTTTGAATATGTTATAGTTTTTGACCAACGAACTAATAACTCTTCTATCTAGAATATGCATTTCATTCGTTAAAACTGACAAAAACGTCGGCAACATAAACATTCGTCTGTCTTACTTGCAAATCTTTGTTCTAACAGAGACAACAATACCAGTTACTGGTAACTGTTATTGTTCAGGCCTGAATATACCTACTATTTGTTTACAAACAAACCGAGATGTTGGCGATACTTTATTTTAACGGTATGCCTATTCTATATTCTAGATAGAAGAGTTATTAGTTCGTTGTTTTTGACTTTCTGATCAAGTGTCTGTAGGCACAATTCAATTCAATAGTTAACGTGCTAGAGAACGTTGAAGATCTCCAGCTAGGCCGACAGTATTCTTATATGCAGTTTTTTGAAAAAGTTATGGGTTCAGCAAGTCTTTTGACAGTCAAATTCGTTGTCACACACAAAAATTCGTAAAAAATATAGTCTGGTTAATAGTAATTGACGTAATTTTTTTTGTGAGCCTGTGTAATAGGTTTCTTACCCTAAAATCGGGGTGGGTAAGGTTAACTCTGTGCCAACTTATGTAAAAATCATACAGATTTGTCAGGATGGCTACCCACCAAATTACCCTTATTGCCGACTGGATCAAATTAGGAACATACGCTTTTTATTGTGTTTATAAGTGTAGATATAAATTTGAAAAAGCCCGATTTCCTACTGTTCCATCTTAGAACCATACAATGAATTCAGTTTTAGGTCATATGTTGCCATCTGTGGATTTTTATACATAAGTTATTTGGTGTATGACAACAATTATGAAAAAAATCAGGTGGATCGGGTAGACCTGAGTTGACACGAAATCATGTTAAATTGTGCAATTTAATGGAATGTGAAAAAGTCTTCAGACTACTGCTCTACGTGTAAGGTTAGTTTTTATGTTTTTATTCATTTAAAACTGTTGTAAAGATAAGTTAAAGCACCTCCATTTTAGGTATATACTGTTTTTATTTTTTTAAAGTGATAACGTAATTCAGGCAATAAGAGGTTAGGAATTTATGTTCATAATTTACTCCATAAGGTAATTTTTAGTAAATCACTAGTGTTCATTTGAATAAAAATATATTTGGAATAAAAATGGCATTTTTAGCTAAAAATTTAGCATTTAATTGTTTTTTCTCGAATTTCTGTATTAATTAATAATTTCGAGATAAATTAGATAAAATGAAAAACGTTCTGTAAATTTCAAGAGATAACCATGATGCATAATAATGATACTATAATTGTTAGTAAATATTTTATTTGTTACGACTACACTTTTTGATAACAAAATGTTACTAACGAATCAAAAATTTTACTAGGATTAAAGTTTAATAGTTTCACATGTATAAACTATAATAGTAAATAAAAAATATATATAAAAATAGTAAAATAAAAATAAACTCTTAAATCATTAACATTTTAAATAAAAAAAGTTCCTATAAAGGTTGGTCCGGAAATGAGCCCCAAGGGAGCTACGGCCCTTTAAAGCTGTAATAAAAATAAGGTTTTTAAATAATAACTCTAGTAGCCTTTAATCTAGAGCTACGAGCCTTTACATGTATACTAGTATTAATAAGGGCTATAAGTTTATGTTAATTAATTTTTTTTTAATTTATCCAGAGGCATGCCTTGACGGACAAAATATGTGAGACTTTTTTGCCCAAAACTTGTTTTGTGTATTTATTTTTTATTTTTTGTAAAAAATATATATTTATTAAGTAATAATACATGAAAAATGTCACATATTGTAACACGTAGGAGCAACCGTTTTCAAAAAAAAAATACAATTAAGAGGAAGTAGTAGGTATTTGCTACCAAAAACGTTACTTTTAAAAAGGCTATTACTCCTTGAAAATTAAATTTAGGTGTTTTGATGAAGAATACTTTTTTGCTCAGTTTTAAATGAAGAATCACACTGCAGCATTAAATTTTATTGATGCTCTTTTTTTTTGTTCCCAATTCAATGTCATCTTCGAAGGACCGTAGCTCATTTCCGGACCAACCTTTATAGAAACTTTTTTTCATATTTTTGGATGTAGATTTAACTCTTAAGTTTTAGGATGGCAGTTACTGACCCTGTATTATAAAATTTATTTCATACTTTTGGGTTACTTTATCCGGCGGCGGTTTTTGAGAAACCGCAAGCAACAAGCTGCCGCCAGACAGTATTAGCCTCTCTTAATAATATGTATAACCCAAAAATATAACCCCAACTAATGAATATTTTTAGAAAAAAGAACTTAAATATATTTTTAAATATCACTGAGCATATCACAATACGTTGCTTATAGGAAATATGTATATGGGACGTTTCATGTCAACCGGATCACCCGTGTACCCAAAATTTGGGTTGATGGATTTTTATGATCGAGGTGTCATAATGTTCGTCTGGATAAGAACTTTCAAAAAAATGATAGCGTATTGAAAAATTCAATATGGCGTATGAAATATGCCGGCTGGAAACCAGAGAAAAATCGAGATTTCGAATCATAAAGCTTGTAAGAAAAAAAATGGCGTTCGATTCAATTGGTTTTGGGCTCAAATTGTTGGTATTTGACGTCCCCAAAAAGTTTGTAAGGTAGGTTGGAGAAATGCAACATGGCGGATTCAAGATGGCCGCTAAAACCTCGAAATCGTCGAAATTAAAAAATAAATAACATCCGATTAATGCCAAATTTGGTTTGTGGGGGTTCTCGTGGTCGCTGATCACAAATACGAAGTCAGATTTGCAAAATTCAAGATGGAGGATCCAATATGGCGGTCCCAATTTTTGAAAATCAACCGATTTAGGCCAAATTTTGTTTACAAGCGGTTTGGATCCTGAGTTAGATTTGCAAAATTAAAGATGGCGGACCAAATTTTCGCAAATCAAAAATTTGGTCCGCCAACTTGAATTTTGCAAATCTGATTTCGGATTCGTGATGCGCGACCTCAAAATCCCCCGTAAACGAAATTTGACCTAAATCGATTGATTTTCGAAAATTGGGACCGCCATATTGAATCCGCCTGACTTCCGATTTGTATTGAGCGGCCTAAAAATTTCTCAAAAACCAAATTTGGCATTAATCGGATGATTTTTTTTTTATTTCGACGATTTCGAGGTTTTAGCCGCCATGTTGCATTTTTCTAACCTACCTTACAAATTTTTGGGGACGTCAAATACCAACAATTTGTGCCCAAAACCAATCGAATGCCAATTTTTATTTTACCAGCTTTTTGATTCGAACTCTCGATTTGATTCGTTATATTGAATTTTTCAATACGCCACCATTTTTTGAAATCTCTTGTCCAGACGAACATTTTGACACCTCGATCATACAAATCAACCCAAATTTTGGGTACGCAGGTGATCCGGTTGACATGAAACGTCCCATATATATATGAAATATCATAGAAAATCACAAATTATATTGTTTATATTGTAAAAAGTTACCCAATGTTTAGTAATTAAACCCTAAAAAGAATTAAACCGAAATTTTTGTACCTATAAAGGACACTTCACATTTTCATCTTATGTTTTTCATCTGTAAAATAGACTTTGCATTCCTTAAAAATTAACATTAACATAAAAACTCACACATTATGGAAAAAATAAGGACCAGTGAATTTAGGATTCTGAAAACTTGGTAAAGTACTTCAAACATACTAAAATTAAAGTAAATCCACACAAATCCATACTAACACAGTAAATTCTGCTCATCCCCGAGGAAGAGTTCTTCAGGTATATTTTTGAGGAGCAGAAAGCCTATTTTTTACAGGTTATAATTATTTTATTAAAAAAATATTGATTGAATTATTGTCCTATGAATATTATGTATAAAAGGTGAGTAGGAGTAGAGGTAACATTTTATAGGAATAAAGGGGAGGGGCGAATGCGCATCAGACTTAATTCAGCCCCCTGGAAAATAGGGTTTTAGAAAGTTTTCCCACAAATGGGCACATCCAAAAAACCAGACACTAAAATTAGCTGTCAGATTTACCAATGAAAACCATTACTAAATTAGTAAAAATCGGACCTAAAAGTTTAATTTTGCTTCCAAATAAAACTTACAGGCCCCGTTTTGACTAGGGTAATTAGATCAGTTGTTACTTTGTCTAGTGTTTTGGTGATTAGCTGTTTAAGTTTCTGGTATTTTTCGCCTATAAAAAGCCCAAACCAATCAACCACCAAAACACACTAACACACAAACTATACAAAGCAATAACCGATCGAGTGACCCTAGTTTTGACTAATTTGAGTGTAATACCTCCTTTTTTAGCTCGCATCCCGCCCCTCGCTGGAAACTTATTTATATTTATTTTTATTAATCGTGAAAGTTTAGACCCTAAAATCAGTACCTACATTAGAAAGGCGCGTGTATGATTTCGTAGAACCATCAATAAAAAGGAACTGGAAGGGCCCAAATAAAAAATTAAAGATTGTTGATTTTATGGAGATAACTTATTTCTTTTGCGGGCCCACTTTGAACGTTTCACGGGCCTTCCTTTAAATGTTTCTCCGGCCCCACTCTGAAAATATCGACTATTGTTTTAGTACAGCGGCGATGTAAATGTTTTTAGGACGCGTTCAAATTTTAATAAATATTTTGACTTTAAAAATATATCCGGCATTCAAAAATATCCAAAACTGTTACATTTACCCCTATTCATCCAATTGCCAAAACCCATTTTTGAATCACTCTTTATAAAAATGATGAAAATAAATAATAATAATCAAAAAATAACAATTATTCAATACTTTTGCATAGTTTATTATACTTGTGAAAAGTAAGAATGTGAGTGGTCAAACTATTGGGATTTTTGAAAAAATTGTTACAGAAATCGCACGGTAGCGACTGGGTGGGTAAGTGTACCTCTTTGTGTCTCCTCAAGCTCGTTTTCCTCATTATCTTGCCACAAGTGGCACAACTGGCTGCAAAAACATGTCAAGTAAACTTGTTAATATGATTAGTAGTTAGCTATTGGTAGCGCATATAAAAAGCAAATACAAAGCGTTCAAAGTACAACAAGACTTTTTTATGGGTCGCAAAACCTTTTATTGAAATCGAAATGTTGTCCAATAATTATTGATTATAATCAATAATTATTGATCATTGGACAACATTTATTATAATAAACTAGTTATGGCAAAAATTTTAGTTTTTGCCCCATTTGACCACCCTAATCTATACCAATAATAACAATTTTTTGTTTGTGACGCTACCCAAGACCTTTAAAGGCCTTGAATAGTTTGGATAAAGATTTTTTTAAACGGCCATTCCGTTGAAAAGTTATAAGGTTTAAATACAAACAGAAGGACAGACAAACGGACATTTATTTTACAATTTTCATATTTTTCGGTCGATTTCAATGACAGATGCATACCCTAAAATTAAATTTTTAAATTAAAAATGACATAAAACGTCCGTCTGTCTATTTGGACAGACAAACGGACATTTATTTTACAGACTAAATTTCGAAAATTCCGAGTATTTTTTCAAATTTTTCGGTCGATTACAATGACAGGTGCATACCCTAAAATTAAATTTTTAAATTAAAATTGTCATGAAACGTTCGTCTGTCTATTAAACATTTAACAAAATAGCTGACAATTTGACCTGTCTGTATATTTGTATGTAAACCCTATAATTTTGAACGCAAGATCCCATTTAAATAATTCTTTCACCAAACAATTCAGGGGCTAACGGGAGGAAAGTATTTCGCGATCTACGCATGCGCTTGGTTTTGTGCTGGTTTGGTGTTTTTTTTTTAAATGGAAAGCGTTGGTTTGCGTTAACGTTGGTTTACGTTGGTTTTTTGGTTGCTTTGGTGTTTTTTTTTTAATGGGTGTCGTTTGTTTACTTTCTTATGTTGATTTCTGCTAGCGCATACGTCAATTCAAGACTTTTTCAATCAAATATGGCTAACATCAAAGGAGAAAAAGGTAACAAAAAATATATTTGGCGATAACTCGCTTATTATTGATCGTAGGATAAAAAATATTGTAAAGATAAAAATTATTTTTAATTTCCTACAAAAGCATCTTCAATATTTATAAATTTAGCAATCGGTCATTTAAGGATAAACTAAAAGCAAGGGGGTAACTTTTTTTTCCTCGCATTGTATGTATCATATTTAGGTAAAAAAATCTTGTTTTTCCTTGAAACGCCTTATAATTAGCAAAAATAAAATAGCAATACACAAACTTTCTACTTACCATGCAAAATTATAAAGAAAACTCAAAAATAATTCGTAAACGGCACACAAAATAAAACGCACAAAATAAAAAATTTCGCATCGACAAAAAAATATATATAAAAAATACAATAAATTGCAAATTAAACGTGTTGCGGGAGCATATTAACATTGTTAGGGTTAAAGCTTTAATAATACAGGGTTATTCGGAAATAAGTTACAAAATTCTACATTTAAAAACATGAAAAAAAAGTTCGTATAAACGTTGCCCTCTCAAAGATGTGTCCAATATTATGTTTTATTTAATTTTGGACGCACCCATAGGAGGGCCGTAGGTCCATTAGGGCTTATTTTGGGACCGTAGCCCCATTAGGGCTTATTTTTGGACCAACATTTATATAAACTTTATTTCATACTTTTCCATGTAAAATCTCCCCTTAAAACTTGTTTCAGAATTCACCCTATATAGTAGATATAAACAATGCATTCCTTATAGTATGGCAATTTTAAATCTTTGTCATTGGTCCAAAAAAAAATATTTAGTTAATCTTTTCTATGTGTCGTGGTTAGAACGCCCTTAGACACGGTGTTTTTTTGAAAATTTTAACTTTTTGTTTCCGAACCCTGTTCTTTTTTTCACAAATTGTTTAAATACACCATAAGTAATTTAGGAAAATATAAAAAAATCGCTCGGATCGATCGTTTTTTACGTGTCTTCTAATTTATTATAATATGTACATATTACGTACTTGAACTTCAATATATATTTTAGATATAATAATAAAGTTATTATTTATGATCACTACATTACAAAAATGCTTATCCCCAATGCCAAAGGGCGTAGGTATATTTGTTTGTAGTGCTTTATTGTTTTAGGGGCGAAGTCGACCGAAAAATAAAAAAAAAAAAACTGCACATTCGGACTTAAAATGCCATGAAAAGTCGAGAAAATGAAAAAAAAAGTTGGTGTTTAAATTATATTGGTCTGTCTGTCCTCTGACTATAAACCTTGTAATTTTTAAGCAAAGGGTCCGGTTAAAAAAATTCCTTCAATATACGATTCAGGACCTTTGTAGTACACAAACAAAGGGATAAAAACCCATATTGTTGGAGATAACTGGCTTATTATTAATCGAAAGATAACAATTCTTATCCTACAACAAAATTAATTAAAATTTTAGTAGCAAGAATTTTTATCCTACGATTAATAATAAGCAAGTTATAGCATAAAATATTAGTTTTTTCCCCCTTTGTCGCACTACCTTATCACAATGTTAACCATATTTAACATCATAAAAACTAAATAGGTCCTGAATTGTACATTAAAAAAAAATTAAATCGGGAGAGACAGACAGATATTTTTTTAACACCCGCTTTTTTCACATTTTTTCGACGTTTCAGGGCGTTTTAAATCCGTATATGCAAAAAAAGAGTTTTTTTTTTCGGCCGACTTCGCCCATAAAACAATAAAGCTCTAGAAAAAATATACGCCCTTTGGCGTTGGAGTTAAGCATTTTTGTAATGTAGTGATCATAAATAATAACTTTATTATTATATCTAAAATATATATTGAAGTTCGAGTACGTAATATGTACATATTATAATAAATTAGAAGAAACGTAAAAAACGATCGATCCGAACGATTTTTTTATATTGCCTAAATTAGTCATGGTGTATTTAAACAATACGTGAAAAAAAATCAGGGTTCAGAATCAAAAAGTTAAAATTTTCAAAAAACCACCGTGTCTAAGGGCGTTCTAAAAACGTAACAAAAAAACGATCGATGCGAACGATTTTTTTTATATTTGCCTAAATTACTTCTTATGGTGTGTTTAAATAATTTATGAAAAGAAATCAGGGGTCGGAAACAAAAAGTCAAAATCTGCAAAAAAAACACCGTGTTAAACATTTATAGAGACAACCCCAAGGGGTACTTTTAGGGCCCTAAAAACCCTAAAATCACGCAAATATCGATAAAATTCGTATAAAACCAGCCCTAGTGTTTGTAATTTTATAAAATTATAAAAACCTTGATATCAATATTATTTCTTTTTGAGTATCAAAATAAGCCTGTAAAATCTTAGCCTGGTCAAAAGTTTCTAACCCGTGCCAACAAGGCCCCGAAATTACCATAAGTTCCGAAAAAGTGCATTTTCTATTAATTTGTGCTACTGACGAATTATAAATAATAAATAAAAAAGATTTTATGACACATGTTTTTTCTATATAAACATATTTTAAAATATTACGTTAATCTACGTAACGAGTATGGGGTCTAAGCGCCATTTAACATTAACATTTCGAATCGCATCAAAATGTTAAATGGCGATTAGACCCATACTCGTTGCGAAGGTTATCGTAATATTTTAAAATAGCTAAAATAGGTTTATGAAAAAAAAATGTGATATCAAAACTTTTTATTTAATATTTATAATTAGTCAGCAGCACAAATTAATAGAAAATTCCCCTTTTCGGAATTTAGGGGCAAATTCGGGGCCTTCTTGGCACGGGTTAGAAACTTCTGATCCGGCCAAAATTTTGCAGGCTTAATTTTATACTCATAAAGAAAAAATATAGATATCAAGGATTTTAAATTTTATAAAATTAAAAATACAAGGGCTGGTTTTATACGAATTCTATCGATATTTGCATGATTTTAAGGTTTAAAAGTACTACTTAGGGTTGTCTATAGAAATTTTTAAGACCACTTTACACGGAGCAATTTTTACGCAAGTTTGATGCTATGCAAGTTTGCTGCCAAATATAGCATGAGGACAATTGGGCATTGATTTGCCTTTTCACGGAGCAAGTTGTACGCAAGTTTGGTGCTATATATTGCAAGGTAAACAGTGCTGCCAACCAGACAATTTTGACGTGTCTCTGCCGTTAAGGTTGATGCAATGGTCTCTGCGTTTGTTGACAAAAACATAACCTTGCATTTGCCTTTTTAGGAAAGTTTTTTAGTTAGACAGACCACCCTATTATTAACAATAATAATTTTTAACATGTGCAGTTGCTACTATATTAGTAAAATGAAATCGATTTGGTAACTTCCAGGTTGGTATCACGAAAATAACGATAAAACTTGCGTGAAAGTCGCCGAAAAATAGAACATGTTCTAAATAATTTGATGGCACGAAAATGGCCTCAAACTTGCCTGAAGGCATGCGCAGTGACTGAATCATTCTTGCAACAAACTTGCATAGCATCAAACTTGCGCACAAATTGCTCCGTGTAAAGTGGCTTTTACTCTAAGGGCGTTCTAACCACGACAAATAGAAAAGATTAAGAAAATATTTTTTTTTTTGAACATCCTAACCATACATGTCAATCTTATTTTGCTTAATAGCGTGTATATTCTAAGCAGGATAAAAAAGTTAATAAAAAAACAGAAGATAAAAGAAATTTATCAAATTAATATGATAGAAGGTATCAATTTCATTTTTATTTAAAAACTGAAAAGAAGTTCCAGAAGGCAGTTAAAAAACTCAGCAAAAAAAACTTCATGTGTAATAAATCCATTGTGACCATAAGTTAAAATAAAAATAATTTAATATGCGTCAAATTTTCAAAGAATAAATCTACAAAAATTATTTCAATCGGACAACCTGTTTGGTAGTTATCGGATATCAAACATGGGCAAAATTTTAGTTGCGCGACTTTTTTGGAGAAAATTTTTTGTTTTTCCATTTTTTTGTTAGTTTAATACTTTTAAAAAATCTATTGTTTTGTTAGCGGAAATGTTTCATAATATTTATTTTCCATAAGTAACACGTGTAACTAAATTATACTGGTAATTTATTGATCTTATATACACTTGGAAGTATAATAAGATCCCCTGCACACCTGTGCATACTTTTACGTAACTAAATAACTGGCGCTATAGAGAGAGAACGATTGATGCCGATTTCAGGAGAATACAAATTCGACTTTGGAGTTTACACAATATGGATCAATGATCTGTATATTATTGTAATTTAATTTAAAAAAATTTATAAGGAATGCATTTAGTCAGGCATGCAAATAATAAATGAAAAACTTACCTTGTTCTGAAGCATTTGGGTCAGCATTTGAAGGTCCTATATTATTTTCCCATATCTGCCGTAAACTCTCTTTGGTTGCTTCATCAATACTATCACTCAATTTTTCCGTACTCATATTTTGACCTTCATTTTGTTGCATATAGTGATTAAATTGGTTCATGTGTTGAGTTAATTGGTTTAACTCAGGTTTATGGTCTACTATTTTTGGTTTCACTTCATCATCAGCTTTAACTGACTTTCTGATTTGACTTGACTGGGCTTCTGACTTAGAACGTTTAACATTTAGAAGACTATTTGGGTTTTTTGGTGGGCGTTTTTGCCCCAATAAGCCCAAATGGGCAGGGTTCTGGGGGATTGGATGGCCCACTGGAGGGTTGTGAACCATTGGGGAGTTGTGGCCTATTGGATTGTTGTGGCCCTTTGAATTGTTGTGGCCCATCGAAGTGTTGTGGGAGGTTGGAGGTGGGGAGGGTTTGGGAGTTGAAAAATGAGTTGGTAACTGGACCTCAGAGTCCATAAACTGATTATATTCACGCATTTCTTCTTCTTCTATATCACAATCCTGTTTTTCATCCTTTCGTGAGGACGTATCACTCTGAAAATTAAATGAAAATTAGTTTGTGAAAGAAAAATGGTTAAACCATACCAAATAACAGCATATTTCATCAGTAAACTATCCCTATTTGGCACGCTAATCTTGAATACAAATTAAGTTTTAGTGACTTGCCAACGCAAACCAGCAGTTAATGCTGCTAGTAGGAAGTCTACACATTATAAAACCATTGATTGTTAAATCTGAGGTGCTAGGTTTTGGAAGATAATGGACTTTTTTCATCAGAAATAACCACAGTTGACTTAATAGTTCTTCATTTTATACTGTTTTAGCTTATTCTATATAAATTTTTATCAGAGAATTTAAATCCATTCATAGAAACGGTCTGTTGGTTTCCATTTCGGAGAAAAGTATCACTGAGGTTTTTTGCATCTTATTTTCTCAAAAAATATGCATATTAGTGTATGGATTAATAACAAATTATTTGTCAAACACTTATTATTACTGAATTAATATTCCGACACATTATGACAGATATTTAACACATTTTTTACATTTTTTTTAGAAAATAACCTATCAAATAGTAGATAGATAGATAGATAGATAGACTATTTAAGTGAATGGACCAAAATTTATATAGAATATTCTAAAACAGTATAAAATAAAGTTTTATTAAGTCCAGTATGATCATTTCTAAGGAAAAAAATCCATTATCTTCCAAAACCGAGCACCTCAGATTCTACTCTTAATGGTTTTATAATGTGTGGAGGTCTACACTACTAGCAGGATTAACTCTTGGTGTGTGTTGGCCAGTCACTAAAACTTAATTTGTATTCAAGATTAACATGTTGATCAAGTGGGTAAAAATTAAGCCCCTCATTAAGAAATCAACTAGAAAACTTAAGTTGATTTTTATCTGTAAAAGAGTAGAACCTTTGAAATTCCTAATAGCTTACAGAACTAGATTTCTTATAATTTTTTGTTCAAAAAAAGTGCACTATATGCGGATGTTTTCCCCCTATTAAATAAAAACCAAGGGGTGATTCACTAAAAAATATTTGTACATGGATTTTCGAGATTTTGGAATGATGAAAAAAAAAACAGTAAAAAGAATTGCTGAGAAATCTTCAAAATCTTGTCAAAAACCACCAAAATGTTTGACATTTGTAAGATTTTTAAAAGACTTCCAAAAATGTGTACAGTCTTTTTACACTGGTTAAGCCCTCACTAAAAACCTTAAGGTTTACATATCTTTCTAGGATTCTTTTTGCAAGGCTTTTTTCCTTCTAGCTATTAAATTATTGAGAATGTTTTAGAAATTATTTATTTTAAAAGTAAAAGACCTTTGATCCTTGATCAGGTTAAATTAATCTTTAAAACAATTAGTTCTTTATAACTATAGTTTTAAATATTATTTTGACTAGGTCAGACCTGAAGGCTGAAGAGTTAGAAACTGCATTTTGGTTACAAGGTCTAATAAAATAGTATTATTGTGTTTAAAAGGTCAATTAACTTATATTATCTTATCAATACAAACAAATTATTGGGAACAAAACAATAAAAAAATATTGGGTATTATATACTTACAGAATCATCTCCAGTCAATCCCTTTACTTGCAGCAACTCAGCAGTACGAAGAAAGGAAGACAGATTTTCCCGCAGAACACTAACTTCACCCATATACATAAACTCCAGAATATCCTTCATATTCTCATGATTAACATCTTTTATAATAACAATAGGATGCTTACAAGGATTGACTTTAAACATTTGCTTAAAATAAGGACTACAAATTGACAGAACTAGTTTGTGGGCCTGTAAAAAATGCCCTTCCACTGCAAGAGTAACATCTACCATTTCAGCTGCCTCAAGTAGTTCATGAAAGCCTGAAGTCAGGTTTGACGTGAAATTGTTCCAGCGCAGCGAAAATTGTTCAGTCGTAGCCATTTTGCTAAAAACGAAGGCAATTTATTCAAGGAAATCGGACGCCATGGCTGAAAATAACCTATAAATAATTTACTTGCTTACTCACTTTAGAATTTTTTCACTAAATCATAAAACTAAAGAAATAAAAACGAGTATTCACTATAGCTAATTATTTAATCTTTCAGTCTAGTTACATAACGAAACAAGCAAAAGTAAACACAACATGAAAACACGAGAATAACCCTAATTAATCACTTCCGGACCAATCCGGGCTCGTTGGTATCCGGGGTTCGGGTTTGCCGAACATCGAGAACGTCTGCCGAACTTGACCGAATTGTATTTTTTTCAGTCACACCAACCTTGGAAATCTGCGGGGGACATTTGAAAATAGATTGATTCCAAATAAAACAATCTATAAATCTAGCAAGACCTTTTTTACAGTTAAAAATAATATCATAACTAAACTTTTTATCAAACTAGTTTTTTTATCGCTTAGGAAATCCTATTCAAAGTGTACAAGTACCTAATTTAATTCAATTTAGTAATAATTTAATTTGATTGCTTTATCCTTCAAAATAATAATGTTCAGCATGTTATAAACGTATTGTAATTTTACAGTCCATAATCAACCTTTGAGTTTGACGTAATTACCTACTAAAATTTATCAAAAAAAAAAAAGTAATTCGCTGATTCCGACAATTTTCGACAAACTACAAAATTCCTAGGAATAGCTATTGCTGCGAACGTATCTTTATTTGGTTTATTTTAATAAAAATAAACGAAATAAAAAAATGAATAAAATTAAATTTCATACAAAAAAATCTCGAGAAAAAAGCCGAAAATTAATTTAATTTTGACAGAATCGTGGAAATCTGTCAAAATTAAGTAAATCTGTGGAAAGGAGTTTGGTCTCTCAAATAATATATTTACAAAATTTTAAAAACTTTACGTAATTTTGACATATTTACGTAATTTGGTCCAATTAATTGGACCAATTTAATTGGTAGATTTTACAGATTTTGGAAATTTGGCAGATTTTCTTAATCTTGTAAGATTTACGTAATTTTAACAGAATCACGTACTTCTGACTGATTTACATAGTTTTGACAGATTTACATAGTTTTGACAGATTTAGAACATTTTACAGATTTACGTAATCTTGACAGATTTACGTTATCTTGACAGATTTATGAGTAAATACGTTACACAAAATCTAGATGACAGCTGTCATCATTACGAAAATCTAGATTGACAGATTAGCGTAATCCCAGTCCGCAGAGGCACGTCAAAATGACGTCAAAATCTGGTGATTACTGGTCAATAGACGTCAGTCGACCAATGATCGACGACATTTTGACGTCAGTTAATTGACGAATTTCTGACGTCATTTATTCACGTCATATTGCCGACTTTTCTTGGTGATATAATATATTATACTTTTATTATTTTTATTAAAAAACTATAACACCAACGTGGTGTATAGTCTGCAATAGGTAGTACTCAGAAAGCATTTTTTTAGTTATTATGGTATGGTATGTAAAAAAAATCATCAAAAATAAAATATCGTTTATTGTTTAAGTAACTCCCTTTACTCAAACGCATATGGTACTTACACTTTTTTTTTATATTTTACTTAGCTACCTAAACTACAATTTATGTATGCATATTTTTTTTTCTTATGTGTCAAAATTAATTAATTTCGACTATGTATAATTTAAATTTCGCGCTCTTATTTTTGGCTGCGCGCTCAGTACACGTCCATCTTGAATCTTGTCAGCAGGTGGGTGTTCTGTGGGTGGGTGTTCTGTGCTTGTCAGAACACGGACGCTAGCTCTACGTGATTGTTTTGAGTTTTTCTTTTGTTTGTTTTTGGTTTTTCCGAGGATTTTCCTTATATTTTCGTGGGTAAGTACCTAGAATAACTATGACTATGATAGTTGCGAACTGGGAACACCCTAAATATTGAAATAACTTATAACATTATTTTTTATTGTAATTGTAATGGTTATTGTCGTTCTAGGGCCTATTTTTATGGGTATTTTACACTATATTAATTAGACAGTTATAACATAATAATTTTTTTATTATTTTAGGTTTAGAGGATATCTATAAAGAAAATTAAGCGAAGAGGTAAAAGAAGTAAAAGCCATTTTAAAATAGTCAAGAAGTTTGGTTACTGCTTCCATACCAAGTGATATCTCTGTAGAATTTATATTTTGTTTACATCTATATTAGATCATGTAACATTGTTATCATAGTGTGGTCAATATATACACTTACACAATAATATTCAGTGGTTTTCTGGGTAAATAAAAAATATTTTAAGACGTGAAATTCACGTCGTAATAATGACGTAAAAATGACGTCAGATATATCACGTCATCGGTCTGTGACATTAGGAGGTCATTTTCACGTCATATTGTCGTTATATAGTCACGTCATATCTGGAGATAAGTCACCAGATTATGACGTCATTTTGACGAGGTTCTGCGGACTGCGATGTTGATACGCTAATCTGTCAAAATTACGTAAATCTATCAAAATTGCTCAAATCTTTCAAAATTACGTAAGTCTGTCAAGGTTACGTAAATCTGTCAAATTAATAAACCTGTCAAAATTACCTAAATTTGTTAATTTTAACAGATTTAAGTAAAATTACGTAAATCTGTCAAGATTTGCGGTATATTGAGAGATTCACATTATTTTGATAGATTTATGTCTTCCCACACAGCACACACACGTTCCTATTATATACAGAGAATATTCCCGAGAATATTTGAACATTCTGAGAACATTCCCACAATGTGCAAATATCAGCATAGAACGTTCTATGCACATTCAGATGTTCACTATTTTCCGAATTCTAGGAAAGTTCTGAGAACATTTTATGAAACATTTATAGAATATTCTTAGAATATTTTGGTATATATAAAAATTATTTTTGTGAATATAATAGGTTTGCTTGTGTTGCTTTACTTAGACTATATAACGTAAGCAATTTACATCCAACCATTTTAAGATCGGATGTTGCAACTTGGAATCTATAGATTGCTCTAGCAATCTATAGATGGCTCTAGCACAGAATTTTCCATAATGAGAAAATCCCCACCAAAATGACTTTAGCATTGATCGTTGAAAGGAAATTATCCTTATAAGAATATATTAAATTAAAAAGTTAATGTAGTGAAAGCGTACAGGTGGTGGCGCCATCTAATGTGGCACAAAAGTACTATACTCTTAATTATCCTTATAGGCTGGGATTGTTTTTGGTAAAAATCGAGGTGGGGTAAAAACAAGTTTTTCAAAAAAAAAAAAAATCAGTAATTTTTAATAGGGATGTATTTTATGTCGGATATATTTTAATTTTAATATAATATATTTTTTTATTTAGAGAGAAAATTCTATGCATGTTATCATTTTTAAGAGAATGTTATTGTTATGTTTTATAAATATTCTCGAAGAATATTCTACAAGAAGTATATTGACACCTTTTCAGAATGTTCATAGAATATTCTGTGCTGTGTGGGTTTTGACAGAACGACATTTCGACATATTTGGGCTATTTTGACAGGTTAGCACAATTTTGACTGATTTATAAAATTTTGGTTTTTGAAAAATTTTACTTTGGCAGCAGTATAATGTGGTTTTGGGCAGTAACACCCTGAACAAACTATCGATTTTGCGGTGTTGCCAAAGAAGATTTTCACAAGATTTCGAAAGATTTCCTAAAAATTTCCACGGTTTTCAATAAGAATATTTCAAATTATCTAATAGAACAGGAAAGATAAAAGGTACACTTGCACTATCCTGCACGTATCCTGCGTTATGATTTTAAAGTTGAGAGGTCGCTAGGCTATTCATCCGCGTAAAGTTTGACGCATGGATCTGTGGCTACGGGAGATATGTTTGGAATGTGTACCTCTACTAATCTATGGGAATGTGTGTGCAAGTTGGAGGCCCGATCTAGGCACGCACGCCTTATAAGCTCTTGACGGAAAGAAGAGAGCGCGAATGATCTCTCCCCCTTACGTCGGAGACTTTCTTTCATGCGGAGAACTATATCAGGAGAGCAGCATTTTTTGGTTAATAAATATCACAAAATACCAAATGGTATGTTATTGTTTGCATATTTTCTGTTCTATTTAGGGCCACTTGCACCAATGATGGTTTAACTTTAAACTTGGATTAAATTGACGGCTGACCAATCAGAACGCAGCATTTTTAACTTAAACTCGGTTTAGCTGAGATAATCCCTTACCAAAAATTGGTGCAAGTGGACCTTATAGAAAGCTAATTTATATTATTAAAAATAAAATTTCTTTTGCGAAAATTTAATTCATACACGGTGGTCCCAAACGATTTTTCACTTTTGAACATGACGTATCGACTTGTAATTATAAATATTACCGTCCAGAATTTCCAAAAAATCGTTTTTTTACATCTTTCAACTCCTTAGACCTATTCAAAAATAGCCTCCTAAAATATTTTTGAGAAATTCGAGAGTTATAACCCAATAAACAGTGGTTCGGTGGCCGACGGACGGTAAAGTGATGGCAAATGATCATCTCTGCGTCAGCCCGACGTTGGAACGACGTCTGATCGCCGGTCGGCAAGATGATGGCAAATGATAATCGAAATACTACATCGGCTAAACGTCGGGTCGCCGCACACAGGTAAAAAAATGGAAAAAAATCATGAAGCTTCGAAAGTGGAATATTTATAAACCTTATAGTGTCCTCCCAACTAGCATTTTTATATTTTATAATAGTAGCCAAAACGCTTCAGACACAAAAATTATAAAACAAACATTACTCCCAGAAACGTTTTCAAAATGTTTATAAGACAGCAATAAATGTAAAATTGGCACCACTTTATAAAACATTTCAGTTTTGGTTAGTATTTTGTAAAAGCTTTTGGAAACATAATAAAATTATTTTATAAACATTTTGGCAAATCTTAGAAAAACTTTACAAAAGCATTATAAAACAGTTAAATCTTTTCATACTGCGCTATAAAATATACTAAAAAAACAAAAATGCATATTAGAAACAAAATTAAAAAGTTTTTTAAATATGTTCTGAATGCTCTGCAATAAGCAATTTTGATTTGGACCAAAGGAAAATTGGACGACCCGAGGTCATTTTAATAATACGTTAGCATTAAACATATAACTATTATTTAGAGATTTATTTGTGCTACAGAGATCAAAATTTTTGATGCCAGGGAAATTTTATTGAGAAATATTAGCATATTTGTAACAAAATTTAAGTGCGCCTCGTATTTCCCATTGTTTTGGGAAAAATTTTTGAATAACAAAAAAACTAGCTTTTTCGATATGATAATTTTCTACCGAAAAACTTGAACCTATTGGTTGTAAAGATAACTATTGATAACTTTTATGTATTTTACCTACTGCCAGTGTCATTACACGTGTGAAATTCAGTATTTTCAATTCAACTTACTTCGATTCCTTGGGTTGCATCCATTTTAAAATGGCGTTTTTCTATAAAATAATTTACTTTTAGGCGCAACTAATAAAAATTGTACGCCACATCAGCTAATTCAACATAAATTTGTTTTATTGTAGTTATCGATAGCAAAATGATAACCATGAAAACAATTTAATTTTATAAGAACTTTGTTATTGTTTTTATATTGTAACCTAAATAACATAATATAAAACAGTTTTATATGAATCACTAAGGAAACTCTTTACTTGAAGAAACGAAATAGTTCTCATTGATACGTTAATAAAATTGTTTTATTAAAGCTACGATACGCGACTATAAAATAATTTTATAATATATTTATAAGAGTCTTAATAATATCACTGAAATTTAATAAAAACAATTATAAAACAATTTAATTTTTTAGGCTTGACTTTTGTGTTTGTTTTATTGTGTTGCTCGTAGAAACGTTTTCACGATAAATTTATAAAACACTTTAACTTTAACTACAGAATAGTGTTGATTTCCCCTTTAATAAAATTAATTAGTATTTTGGAAGTAATAATAAAATACGAATAAAATAAAACAGTTGCGGATCCATGAAATTATAAAATTACTTTGCTGGTTGGGCTCTAAATGATTTGAATAATTTTTTTTTAAAATGTTTGCGACCTTGAGTAAAAAATTAAATTTAAGTGGCACACTGCATACCGGGTGGGCCATTTAAACGGTTATCTCAGAAACCGTAACAGATAGGTTTTTGAAATTTGGTATTATAGTACCTTAATTATAAGCTTAAATATCAAGGGGGACACCTTTTTATCAAAGCAGATTTTTTTTCATTCAAACCCTTAGGCGGGAGAGGGGGTAACTTTTTATACCGATTCAAATTCAGTATAAAAAGTTACATAATTGATAAAAAAGGTTTTTTTTTTCAACCAAAAATTAGGCTGTTAAAAAACCTCAAAAAAAACTAAAATAAAAAACACGCCATTTAAAAAAAGTAAATTTTTGAATATTTTAGTAGTTTTCTATTGTTTAGGTTTATTTTATTGTTATATACAAAATAAATCAAATCTGATTTTTTTCCAAAAATTTTATTTTAGAAATTTCTATGATTTGATACCCCACATTTGTACTACATTTTAAAATTTTAAAAATACAGTCCTAAAGAAAATTAAGTGTAAGATATTGTATATGCAGTTTGCCACTTAAATTTAATTATTTTCCCGAGGTCGCAAACATTTTCGAAAAAATGTATTGAAATCATTTAAAGAACACTGTATATATTGAAATCATTTAGAGGACACTATATATAGTGTCCTCTAAATGATTTCATACATTTTTTCGAAAATGTTTGCGACCTTGCGGAAAAAATAATATGGGGGGGGGGGGTAATGGGGGTAACTACCCCCCCTATAGGCGTGGGCGTCAATTTTGTTTGCAGGGCGCCAAGTTTCGTAGAAACCGTCAGGGACACAGTTTTTTTCTTGTTGGTATTTTTTTGGGCGCCAAGTTTGGTAGAAACCGTAAGGGACAAAGCTTTTGTCTTAGGGTATTTTTTTGGGCGCCGTCATTTTTTTTTTGTAGGGGTATCACGTTTGGTAGAAACCGTCAGGGACAAAGTTTTTGTCTTAGGGTATTTTTTTTGGCTCCGTCATTTTTTTGTAGGGGCGCCACGTTTGATAGAAACCGTCAGGGACAAAGCTTTTTTCTTGGTGGCATTTTTTGGGGGGCATTTTTTTTGTAGGCGCACAAAGCTTTATTTTAGGGTGTTTTTTCTTTTGCTAGGGGCGCCAAATTTGAGGCTTGAAAGGCCGGCCCTGGGTATTACCCCCCCATAGAAGAAAAAGATCTACGCCCTTGAAACTACATATACAATATATATATATATATATATATATATATATATATATATATATATATTGTAACTTATAAGTGTATACACTTAATTTTCTTTAGGGCTGTATTTTTTAAATATAATAAACCTTATAAGGTTTATAAATACTCAACTTTCGACCCATCATGTTTTTTTTTTCGTTATTTTTTGGGATTTTTACCTGTGTGCATGCATCGTCGGAAAATGATAATCGAAATACTACATCGGCTTAACGTCGGACTGCCGTCGGCATCTGACTAAACTAAATGATGCGATCGAAATGATGTATAAAAACAATTTAAAAAAAATTGTTTATTTTTTGTTTTACAAAAAAAAGAACAGAAAATAAAAAAAAATTAAAAAAGACTGCAGTCTTTTAGAAAGTACAAATCAGTACAAAAAGTTTAAAAATGCTTGCAAACAGTTTTCTTTACTTTATATTTTACGTAAACGTAATTTCTTAAAAACTTTGGCGACAAAGTTCTTGGCACGTAAAATCATTTGGGGCTCGACCACTCAGAAAAACTGCTGCGTCCGGTTGCGGGTTCTTCCGAGGAAGTCATCACTTCTCGTCTTTTGGCAATCACTCTCTTCAGAATATCTGCCACCCCCGTGTTCAAAAGAGCATTTATGCAGCTCGTGCTTGAAGATTGGGGCGCTGCTTTCAGAAGAGATTTTTGTCTTTGAAGTTCTTGCGCGTCTACTGCGTAAGAAAATGAGCGTTCTCGAGTTATTATGTTGGCAACGTCAAGTTCTCGAATGGACGAGTTCTGAAAATAAAAAATGGAAATAATTTATTTAGAAGTACCCAATTATTGATAACATTTTTTTTGTCTCCTGCACTCATAGAGTACCCATTTAAGGCCAAAGTGATTTTGGAGACAAAAAAATATCTATGCTTTTCTTTAATCAAATGTTTATTCGCGGCATTTGCTCTTATCCAATCAAATTGGTCGTGGTAGACCAAATGTCCCGCTGAAAGTAATTTTATTGGGTGACGCGATTTATTACCAAAATGACGTAAATCAGTTCCGAAGTTATATGTTTTTGTGTTAAATTTGAGTTTTTGTATAAAAATTCAGTGCTTTTCTATAGTTTTGGTAAGTTTTTAAAGGAAATATTATTTTGAAACTTAATAATCACAATTTAAATGCGAATGTTTTACTTATTTTGCCGGTGCACCGTCCAAACGTGTAAACATGTTTACACGTTTTTTTATAAATTATGAAAAACATTGCTAAAAAATAATTCTGTATCCATAGCAGTTTGTTTTTCTTCTTGGAATTTCATGATTTGCAATTTTAAGATTAACATGGAGAAAATCTTTAAGAATATTTATTAATTTACATTATTTTAGACTTAACCTCAAATTTACTTTAAAAACAACCACCCAAGGATCTGACCCACTTTAATCCCGCCGTACATAATTTTTTGTAATTTCGGGACTAAATTTGATGCTTTAGTCTCTCTGGGTCAGGACTGTCACTTTTAATTCCTAGGGATAAAAATAATCGAAACTTCCTATATGGATTAAAAGTGACAATTTACCCCCGGCCAAGGGGGACCAAAGTATATATTTTATCATCTAGAGATCACTAAAGTATCTAGTTGGAATCCAGGGGCGTTCCGAGGGGGGTGTGGGAGGTGTGCCTCCTACGAATTGACCCAGTCGCTATTTTCAGCAAATGAGTCGGCAAATTTGCAAAAATTATCGGGTCAACTTTCGTTCGCAGGAAATCAGCTACATTTTGAAAAAAAAAATTGCCTTTATGCGCCGCTGACTCATGGGCCCTGAATCTGAAAATAGTAATCGTTCTTTGCGGAAATGCACCATATTTTTTCAAAATCGAGATTTTTTCATATTTTCCAGAGGGTTTTTAATATACCTTCAAATTTCGGTACGCGAGTTCTGGAACAGGCTATTTTTAGTTTTGGAAAAAAAGTGTTATGAAAATCTGTTTTCGTTAGAAATTAAGTATATTCTAGTTATTTGGACCTCCCTGAATCCAAAAATTGTAATCGTTCTTTGCGGAATTGCACAATTTTTTTTCTATGGCGATTTTTTATATATTTTTTGTATTGGCAAAAAAACGTTATGGAAATCTGTAATCGTTAAAAATGAAATATATTACAGTTATTTTGCCCCCTCCCCCTGAATCCGAAAATGGTAATCGTTCTTTGCGGAAATGCACCATTTTTTTCTATGGCGAAAAAAGTCATAAATACTTTTTTTTTTTGGTCAGACCAAAGAGGTTAACGATAACAGATTTTCATAACGTTTTTTTGCCAATACAAAAAATATATAAAAAATCGCCATAGAAAAAAAACGGTGCGTTTCCGCAAAGAACGATTACTATTTTCGGATTCAGGGGGGGGGGGCAAAATAACTAGAATATACTTCGTTTTTAACGATAAGAGATTTCCATAACGTTTTTTTTTTGCCAAAATAAAAAATATATAAAAAATCGCCATAGAAAAAAAACGGAGCGTTTCCACAAAGAATTACTATTTAAGAACGATTAGTAATTACTATTTTCGGATTCAAGGGAGCCAAAATAACTAGATATATATGTTTCTAATTTTTAGTTAGGTGGTAAGTAATTTGTAACGATATCAGATTTCCTGCGAACGAATTATCACTTTTTGGTCGTTATTTGAAAATTAAAAATTATCTTAAGTACCTGTCTCGATTGAAACGTCTGTGAATAATACGACTGCGTATCATCAGCACACTCCTCAGTATTCCTCTTCAAGGCGCTTTGCAAAATTTCCGTAACCCTTTGCGAGCACCTAATTGCTTCCGTTATCTCATCCAACGTCAAAATAACGCTTTCGTTTGAATATTTATCCGTTATGTCTCTTTGGGTACTGCTGGTACTTTTTACTTCGGAAAATTCGTCGCCGGTTTTGTCTTCCGAGTTACTCAAGTACGGACTTGACATGTACTTGCTTCTTGCGCTGTTGTAGTTCAGCCAAAAGTTATTCCATTCGCCTACTTTGTTGTCGCAATCTTGGACAGTCTGAAAACAAAAAACAACCGTTACAGACCACTTTATGCAGACGTACGTCCCTTTAATGAAATAAACCAAGATGACTTTATGTAAAGTTATCTTGATATGAACTATAAATAAATAAACGTCAACTTGAGAGTGCAGTGCACTGATTCCAAATCCGGTCGCGGATCAAGGCAGCTATGCTTAGGGCCACTTGCACCAATGATGGTTTAACTTTAAACTTGGATTAAATTGACATTCGACCAATCAGAAAGCAGCATTTTTGACTTAAACTCAGTTAAGTCGGGATAATCTCAGTTTAAACATTGGTGCAAGTGGGCCTTAGTGGTTTAAAAAGAACTAACTGATATTTTTATTACCTGTTTTTCTTTTGATAATTTTTGACATTTAGGTTAAATTGACTGTCACTGACTGTCATTCTACGTCCCAGAAATAATTATAGGAAAATGTTTTAAAAAGTCAAAGTTTGTTTAAAATTAATAAATTAAAAGTAAGTGTTTTTTATTCATAATGTGCTATTAAAATGTGATACTTAAAATTATAATTTTTTAATAACATTATAGATAAGTATTAGTTTAACTTGCCGAAAAAATTATGCTATTATCTACTATTATTTACTTTTCTGCCAACAATACAACAAGAAACAATTTGATGCTCAAATCAGACATATTCTGCGCGGAGTTTAATATCACGTCTATGGTCTGTTTTTCCAAGCAAGACAGTAAATTAAAAATCGCACAGTAAATATTTTTACAACAGGTTTGAATAGTATATGTTTGTGTATAGAATATAGTTATGTTTTATAAAATAAACTACGCAGTATATTCGTACATCCAATATTCGAATCTGTTTTGAAAATATTCACTGTGCGATTTTTAATTTACTATCTTGCTTGATGAAACAGACCATAGTTTTCGAGATAAAGAAGGTTAAAAAATGGAAACTTTCGGTGCTCTGTTTATCTGGAAACCCTAAAAACCAATTCACAGCACTCTAAATTTAGCTGCAAATCCTGCAAGTTTTGTTCACTATAATTACTGGGTGGCCAAATCAGGGAAAAGGCAGGGAATTAAATGAACTGTAAAAAATAGGGAAATTTAACAAAAAAAAACTGGTCTATCTACATAATAAACTATTACTAAACAAATTAAAAAAAAAACGCATATTGGTTTTAAAAACAGTTCTGTGTTTACTAAACTCAGGGAAAATTCTAGATTTTAATCAGAGAAATATAAGGGAATTTTAATTTGCAAAAACTGTGGTCACCCTGAATTAAACTAGGGACCCTATATATCCCTTACCCTCCAGGGTGTCACAATTGTGACTTTCTTTATTTTTTATTTAAGGCAATATTAATCCAAAATACTTTTATATACGTTCTATGTATGCAAACAAATATGCAAATTTAATTCAGTGTAATACAGCTCTCCTGAAACTCTAAGGAAACAAAAACTCGGGCAAAAACTAAAAAAAAATCGTTTTTTTTATTCTTTTCTTCTTCTTTTTAGGCATTGCAAATATTAAAAAAAAACACAATTAAATCAAAAAATTATAATTAGTTTAGTCTCGGGAGGGTAAGGGATAAAATGATATTAAACGTCACACAAGTTTAATGTCACTTTATTTAGAGTCCTTAAATTAAACCTACCTCAGTCCTATTTATCGCACTTCCAAAATACTCGCTGTTTACGCTCTCTATCCAACTCAGGTAGCTCAGACTTTGAGTAAATAACGTTTTGTCTTCCTTCGTCATTTCCGTGCCACTTCTTTCCGCATAATCCGTGCATTCTGAAGAGGAAGAATCGACAGAGTGGTCTCTGTTGGGCAGTAAACTCACGGAAGAGGAGTATGACCTGGTGGTTTTGTATTCGTGAATGGATTCGAGGCTTCGTCTGTACGTGCTGTCTAGAGACCTTCTAGTTCGCTCTGTGCTCGGCTGGATCGGTTCTGGGCTAAATTTTTCGAATAACCCTAGAAAATAGTATCCCATAAGATTCTAAATATTTTTATCTACCCCAGTAGAAATTTAACGTTAGATAAATGTTTTTTCTAACGCGTATTTTGTATAAATGTCCCAAATTTTTAACGTTAGGATTCCTAACGTTAGTTCTCTAACGTTAGAATAACGTTTATCTAACGTTTAGTAAAACTTCTAACGTTATATAATCGTTATTATAACGTTAGACCCTAACGTTAGGCATATAACATTCAAACCACATTCATCTAACGTTAGGTCAAGTCGGTCTAACGTTATTTTCCACCAGGATACGTTCTACTTATGATTAAGCACACATTTGGGTTTATTAATGTTCACATTACAACACAGTAATATACCTTATTTTACTTTCCTCAAGAAAACAAGGGCGTAGATGAGGGGGGTAACGGGGGTAATTACCCCCCTCCCCCCATAGGACAAAATTATATATTTTTTTTATTGCATTATCCTATATAAAAATATAAATTTGGCTTTTTTTCAATTAATTAACACAAGTAGCTTTAAAGTGTCTCTTACTACGTATCTGTTGTCAAATTAAAGCTAGCTTGGCTGCGAGCTTGGCTGTAACAGCTTTCTGTAAACGAGATTTGGTGGTGTTAGCGATAGCATTTGGCCAATTTAGGAGTCATTATATGGTTGCTATGAGGGTTTCACGTAAGCTGGAATATCGATTTTACAAACACTCTAAAGATAGATAACAACTATATTCTGTGCCGATCTCGGTGGCGCAGTTGGTAGTGTGTCCGGCTGCGAACACTGAGATTGTGGGTTCGAGCCCCACATAGAGCATGGATGTATAGTGGTGTAAATAGTCGGTAGATGGAACTACGATGACTAACTGTAACGTGGGTTGCAGGTTAAACTGTAAACACATTTCAGGGTGGATGCGAGTTATGTTGAGGACCGTGCTTCGGAGGGCACGTAAAGATGGCGGTCCCGTCAATTAGGCCATAGCAGCGAAAAACGACGTTAAATGATTAAACAAACAACAAACTATATTCTGTATTTCCTTGTTGCCAACATAAAACGTAAAAAATATCTAATTTTTTTATTACAAATTTAGGGAATTTAGTAATATAATATTGTCATAAGCTTTACGTAAAGTACTCCGTTCTCTGTTCACGAAATATCTTTGTTAGATAAAATAACAATGTATTATTTATTGTGATAACATATGGACTTTTAAAAGTTCTTTGACAATAGTGAAGATTAGTTAAAATAAATTGATGTTAAAGTTTTTTTTTATTTTTTTTATTTATTTTTCTTTATACACGGTCCGAAAATATTCAGTAAATGTTATTTACAGGATATTACGTTTTTAACAGTAAAAGCGTTTCATAAGTTATGATTTTTCATCTTTTTTACTAAGGAAAGCAAAAAAATTACGAACTATTACATCATGGCCATCTATTAGCCGGCTGTATAGGCTGTAAGTAAGATAAGCTACCTGTATGAAATATATTATTTTAGGTTACAGATTTCTGTAATGAATTAGTTCCGTTGTTTACCGCCGAATAGATAACAATTTTGACAATGAGTGACTCTAGGCAATAATGCTAGCATTAATCGGTTTTAAAATGCATTAATTTTTTTTTATTTTGGATTGTTTTAAGATAGTTTTAAAGTATATAAAAAAAACACACAAATAGCTGTGGTTTTATTTTTTACTATTTATTGGCTGCGATTATAGCTATTACAGTGGATGTAAAGTGTTAAGAACAGCTTAATAAAAAATCTTAAATACAGCAAATTAAATTACCGAAATAAAGCCAAACGCTGGTTTAAAATGCGAGGTACAGCCAATTTAAGCTGTAAAATCTAACCGTGTTACTTGGGTTAACGCTTTTCTGTTGCTAGTTAATATCAAATCTAAGTAATGTTAATCCCACTGTATACTAATGTCGATCATAATGCCTAAATATTATTAATTATGTAAATTCTTACTTGCGGCTTCTTCCGGATACTCTTTCGCCTTGATTTCCTGTTCTTTTTTCGCCCCCGCACTTACTCTCCTTACTGTGCCAGTTCTTTGCAACGTGGGGGCAGGATTCCCGTACAGGGCTAAATCGGAAAGGGAAGACTCCTTGGTGTCCAGGTGGAAATACGGCAGGTTCGTTGAACTGCCACTAGAATCTGAGCTTTTATTGCTACTATTATTTGACATTGTCGATAATTTCAGCATTTATACTTTTTATAATCTGGAAAATAAAAATATTGCTCTGAACAAAACAATACTCTCTTGTATATCTTTATAAAAAAAAATAAGAAAAACATTTTTTTCTTTTTACAACAATTTTTTTCGTTTGGACAAAACAAAACTAACAACAATTTTGGTGAAGGCGCCTTGAAATTTACATTTAGGGTTACTCTTTCACTCTTTCATACTGCCGTGCTAAGCACAGAGGTGGTAACTTACTTTTTTTGTCAAAAATGAGTTATCACTCCAAGATGATGTGATAACAATCTATGAATATTTTTATCATATTATTAAACGATTTAATTCATTTGTTCATAATAAAATTACTCTATTATAGCTGCCGTATCTTCTTTAAAGTTGACAATTACTACGACAGTCGTAACTTAAGAAGTTACGATAAAATACCTTAGTATTAACTAATAATTAACGAAATACGTTTATTTTACCTTAGTAACGGTAAGTTACGGCAAATGTAATGGAAACAGTTAGAAAACAATCAGGACTTTCGTTGACAATTAAATTGCATTCCATTGCAATATCTTATTATTTAAAATAATTTATTTTTTGCACGACCAAGACTAAAACCTAATTTTACGCTTTCATTTTCGGGACTAAACTTGCCTTTTTTCTCCCTAGGGAATAAAAATCACGGCAACCTTGATAATATTAAAATATTATACTTACTATGTGCTTTGCTGGTTCAAAAATTAGGTTTGGTGGTGTTTTTTAATAAATTAGCGATTCAAACCAATTTATTTGATTTTAACAAAGAAAACCTTTAAAAATAACATTGTTATAACAATTTATACATAACTTAAAATTTATCATCTTCCTCCATTTTTTTGACGTTTGTCATATTAAAAAACAATTGAAATCGCGATAGCCATGAAACTGACTTTTCGCAATTTACAGACATCTTGATTAAATTACGAAAATAAAACAACCGATTTTAGACGCGTGGTTTTTAATTTTAATTTTATCTACCTACCTAAATTATGTTTGGTCCTGCAAAAAAGAGTGTATATACAGGACTAAACTTGGCTGTTTTAGTCACTTGCATTTCTAAAACATTTCTAAAACAGCCAGTTTAGTCCCTTGGTATATAAATAACTATCTATAACAAAAAAAGATCAAGGTACGTAAAATAATATATTATTCGCTAATAAACCTTTTTTTTTCTTCTTCATTTTCTTCATGAATTTATAAGATAAGTCAAATCCCTTTAGTATTACAAGTTAAAAATTATAATTTTTAAAGTGATAACTATAAAAATTTCTATTTTACTATTTAATTAACCAATAATTAAGATTTTTATAACATTAACAACTAATATAACCTTTTATTTTTCTGATTCAAATTAAATTTGAAAATTTTTAGTATTGAATTTTTAGTTGCTGAGAAAATTTAAAATTAAAAACTGTTATCTAATATTAAAAAAAAAGATTTCAAAAAAAAACTTGACAATTTTTTTTTTAGAATTGATCCTTATAATAAAAGTAATTTTTCCTGAAAAAAATACGTTAATCGGAATTTTCTTTCAGCATATTTCAATTTTTTTAGTTCAAACCCCCATAACTTTTTTGTTTTTGGGGGGATTACTTTCAAAAACAATAGGGATCTTCCCCTAATAGAATTGGATTTTTCCTGAAAATTTCAATACGATCGGATTATTCGTTCTTAAATTATCGTGTAAACAAAAACGTGACATTAGACGGACGGGCAGACAGACAGACAGACGGACATTTAAAAAAAAAGTTGCTTATTTTTTCATGAAACAAATTTATATCCAAGAATTTTTGGTCCTTTTTGATTTTTTTAAAAATTCCAAACTACCGTATAATATTATTCTAGCGCTGGTGCTGTGAATAATATAATAAAAAATAATCAAAATCTTAAAACTTTTTCGCGATAAGGCAAGTGCCGAGGAACAGTGCAGAGGAACAGTACCATTTTCAGTGTACCTAGAAATATTCCTTACCTTTGATAAAAATTGACAAAATCCTATTAACCAACATAAACTCAAAATACAAATCACTTAAAATATATTTTGCACTGGGCAAAATTACCCTTTAACAGGTGTGTAAAGAAGAAGTTACGCTTCACCTGTGTAACTATGACGACGATTAACTAACGCAATCCTTTGCGATTCATTGAGTTATCCTTTTCATACTCTTCACAGCGGTATAGCTAAAAAATACTTTTAAGGAGACTTTTCGTTTCAATTTAACTTTTATTTTTTTTTTTTTGTGAAAAGAATATTTTTTTATTTTATTTTATTTTTTATTTATTTATTTTATTTTTTTTATTTATTTATTTTTAGTTACACAGTATCATGGAGAGCCCCAAATAAGCTTATTGCTTGTGCTAGGGGCTCCCCATTAATTTTGACAAATATAATCCAAAATCTCAGCAGTCTTCCAATTCATGTGGACTTGCAAAAAATGTGGTACTCCATTTCTATAGTACTATATCTTCTTCACTGGGATATTGGTAACGATTTTTCTTTCTTTTAGACAAGTCAAGTTAAAATTTTGATAAAAATATAATTTACAAAAATACAATTGACTGACGTTACTTTGGCATTTTGACATATTGTATTTATTGAACTGATTTCTTTTGGACATATTTATAAAACATATTAAGAATATAATTTTTTTTTGCATTTTTAGTACATCTTGACCACTTCAGAGGGCTGCTTCCAAAAGACACTTTATATAAACGACTCCACAGTTTTTGGGCTTCCTGTAACACAGAGTAAAAATTCCAACGGGACTCTATTAATAAGACTAAATACTATTAAACCTAAAAATATTCTATTTTTAATATTTTTATCATTTTATAAACATTTTTCTGAAAAATCTAATAGCTTTTTTTTAATTTTTCAGAAAAATGTTTATTTTTACTGTATGTGTTACAGGAAGCCCAACAACTGTGGTCAAGATGTACTAAAAATGCAAAAAAAAAACATTTTTTTTTATATTTTTAATATGTTTTATAAATATGTCCAAAAGAAATTAGTTCAATAAATACAATATTCTTTTCACAAAAAAAATAATTAAAAAGCTTATTTTTTTCCAATTATGAAATGAAAAGTCCCCTTAATAATAATAGTCCACTGTATAAGAAGACAAAAAAAAAACAAGAAAAATATAGGTTGTGCCCTTGGTTGTGCCTCTATAAAAGTTAAAGATTCAACTTTTTATTAAAAACTCAAAATACAGGTATAAGAGTTCATAATTCCGATAAATCTAGTTTTTTTTTAACATATCCGGCTCAAAAGTCCAACAATTGCTATTTGCTAATTTTTGTACGATTTATAGGGTGTTCCAGAACTCGCGTAGAGAAATTTTAGAGCTGATTCCACATACAAAAATATAAAAAAAATTTCCTATAAAGGTTGGTCCGGAAACGAGCCCTAAGGGAGCTACAGCCTTTCTAAGAGTGTCCCTAAAAAAGAGTTTTTATTTAATAGATCTTTTACACTATTAAAAAGTCCAAACGAATTTTTGCACTTGCCTTAACATTGATAAAGGCTATCATTTTATGTAATTTTTATTTGGTAATTTTAACCAGGGACGTGCAAAATGAGGGGGCTAGTCACTTTTTTGCCTCAGACTTTTTTATGTTATTTTTTTACATTTTCTCATTAGAATATGATTTTGTAGTTTAAAATACATAAAAAAGGTACTCTTAGTATAACACCGTAGAGCTAACCGTTTATGAGAAAATTGCAGTTAAAGAGATTTTTTCACGTTCTGAGCATCAAAAATAGGAACTAAAAATCGCGCCAATAAAAATTTTAATAATGTAAAGCGATTCTACATTTAAAACTATAAAAAAAGTTTCCATACACAAATGATCACGAATGGATTTTAAGGGACCTACGCCCACTTAGGAAGGGTTACTGAAGACCCGGTAGTACTCTTAAAACTGAATTTCGAACCTTGGTGTATAGGAACTTTTTTATAGTTTTTAATGTTGAATAGCCATGAAATATTAAAAATTTTATTGGAGCAAATTTTAGTTCCTATTTTTGATGAAAAAATCTCTTTAAATCATTTTAACTGCAAGTTTCTCGAAAACGGTTGGTTTTATGGTGTTACACTAAGATCCTAGGAGTACCTTTTTTACGTATTTTTAACTAAAGAATTATATTTTACTGAAAAAATGCAGATAAAAAAGTTTGGAGCAAAAATGTGACATAGCCCCCTATTTTTCACGTCCCTGGTTAAAATTACCAAACAAAAATTACATAAAATGATAGCCTTTATCAATGCTAAGGCATGTGCAATTTGTTACTGTGGTTACTAGGGTAAAAGATATATTAAATAAATGTTTTTTAGGGGCACTCTTAGGGCTCGTTTTCAGACCAACCTTTATAGGAATTTTTTTTCATATTTTTGTATGTAGAATAACCTCTAAAATTTCTCCACGCGAGTTCTAGAACACCCTGTATTTATGTGTATGGACTATATTTAAAAACTTTACTATATTTTTACGATTTTTTTAAAACCTTTTAACTATACTATGACCATAATCAAACGACATTTTTATTTTAACTAACTGTGTAAATTATACAAGCGAAGCATTATATATCTTCCGGACTTGTTTAATCAATAATTATATGTTCCTATTTTAACCAGAGATTAACAGCTTTAAAGCTTTCCCGTTTATCAATTTATGGACAGTTACGGATTGAGTCTAGGTGAAATCCTATTTTTTTTTCAACTTTTTTAATATTTGTCCCAAGGTTTTCTCATATTAGATTTTTTTTTTAATAATATATATAATGGAATAGCATCACATATATACATGGGTTATAAGAATAAAAATATAAATGAAAAATAATTAAGGAGAAAAAAATACGGTGGAAAAACATTATTTTTTTTTCGATTTTTGTCATGTTTAGAGGCCTTTTCAAAGAACTGATCAACAAATAACGTTAAATATGTTAACATTTTTTAAAAGAGTGTTTTCTAAAGATTTATTCAAAACCTTGGCGGTTAAAATCTGTTAAAAACCAAAAAAGTCAGGAAGGTTTGTATAGATGGCCGAAAACAGCAAAATTTTTATGCATCAACCTTCTTGATCAGCTCTTGCTCTGAAACTAGAAGGTTTTAAAAACCTTTATATCCCGAAATATTGTCCCAGAGGATGGTATTCTCGATTATATAACTTACAGCCTAATCTATTTTTCATTCTATGAAATTCTAGAAACTGATAAAAAAATAGATAAAAAATTAATATTTAGATACATATTTTGAAATAAAAAACGAATGGACCGGTAGATTTTTTTAATTTTTATAAAAATGATCTATAGGAGGCCCTAAATAAATTTATGAAAAAAAACTAGGGTTGCAAGATGATCGAACTAAATCCATTCAGACAGGCGCCGTGTACTGCATAGCCATGATAAAGATTTATATAGCGTTTTATAATTAATATTGGTCGGTGAATTCAAAATTACTAGCAAAAATTTCATATTTTGACTCAAATTGGTGCAAAAACAAATTCTGCGATAAAAAGTGTCCATAAATTGTTTGAAAAACACCTGCCTTCCCAGATCTGTCATAATGACATTTCAACTTTTGCTTCAATATTTGTTTTTGCCAATTAAAATAAAGTAGAATAACAGTAAATTACAGTAAATGTCAAAAAATTCATATAAAAAAGTGCTGCCATCTAGGATCCAGTATTTTGAGTTTTATAATTTTAACTTCAGATTCGTAATCAGCGACCCCAAAAACACCTAAAAATACACTTTTCCCGATTTATGGCCGCAAAAAGCTTTTGGAAAGCACTGTGCGTCTGTTCGTAAGCAATGTAACTTTTTATCGAAACGTCCGATTTAAAAAATACTTTCAACAAACGATTTAGGGTAGGGCGAGGTCAGGCCCGAGAGGGAGGTCGGGGGTGTCTCCCCCCCCCCCCCCGCAATTTCTGAAGGGGCCCGGATTTCGATCGAAATCCCAAATCTTTTTTTTTTAGTCTCTGAGAGGGCCCGGATTTTTAGCGAGGGGGCGGGTGGCGGTGATGAGCTTTTTTTTTAGTTATCAAAATTTTTGAGGAGGTAAAAAAAATGGGGGCCCCGATTTTTTCTGGGGAGCCCGGCTTTTTTTGGGGGCCCCAGAGGGGAAAAATCAAAAATTTCATTCGGAGGGGCCGTAGGTTATTACCCCCCGGGCTCCGATTTTCTCTAGACGGCCCTGGACGGAGTGCAAAGAAGGGCAAAAAACTTTTTTTTTGTTATTTCTTGCATTTTAAGTTTTATGCACCCTTCTAGAAAAGTTGGTACTTTTCAACTTTTATTTTGTATTATAATGGAAAAGGCGGGAAAAGGGCAATAAAAGAAATTTTCTTTGCTACATAAATTATTTATTTCATAATTTGATGTTACATAGAACGGATTAATGAATTATTATTTGGGTTTGTTAGTATAATTTGGGAAAACCATGTCGTATGGGGTTTAAATAGATTTTATGTACCTAGAATATCTACAGGTGAAAGATTGAAGTTTATAATAAGAAGGCACCGCTGAAAGAAGACGGGGAATTCAATACAATCGCATAAACAGCCTGCTGTCTTCTATTTGTACAATTTTTAGCTTTGTCGATCTATAGTCCAGTCATTTAGGTGTTTTGCAAAAGATAAAAAAACAATATAATTCATTTTGAGCTCATTAAGGGTATTTACAGATAATAGTATATTAATTTAATAGCGTAATTTAATAATTTATTAGTGATTAATTTTAAGAATTTTTTATGACATCTGAAGTGCGCACACAAACTTTTAGTTCATAGTGCACTATAAAATGTACATTTATTTATTTTGTGACACGAGCCGATAGGCGAGTGGTGTGATCACTTTAAACGATGTTTTACCAATCAGACCAACATATCGATGCTGTTATTACAGATGTTTGTAAACAGATATGTCAAATTGGCGTATCCCAAAAAGGTAAAATAACAGTATCGAAATGATTCTCCGGTTATTAATTATGGTAGAGTACAGATTTATAAGGTATACCTAATACAACAAAGATTGAAAACCACTTTTAGTTTCAATGAGTTTTTGAACTCATTACTTAAAAGTATAGCAATATGTACCTTCATTCTAATAACACGTAATACTAAAACCGAAAAATTTTAAGAAAGAAGAAAAACGAATTATCTCAAATTACAAATTTAATGTATGTCATGTGTTTAGAGTTATTTGTATGTAAATAGAAGTTAATGTATGTAAATGTAAATAGAAGTTATGTATGTAAATAGAAGTTTTTTTATTATATAATATCGCGTCAACCGTTAAGGGTTATTTGCGAGGTACATATAACACTAGGCAACACGGTTTCTTGCCCTGATTGGAGTCATACGTTTTTTAACTAATTTTGGGTCGCTGAAACCGAATCTGGTCTCAGAATATTTCTATTACCCAAGTTTTCTGAGAAATATGAGATAAAAATGTCAAAAAATCATTATTTTATCCCTCTTTTGTTCTAAAATCATGGGAGATAAAAATATTCCGAGGACAAATTTAGATTCGGCGACTCAATATTAGTTAAAAAATACCCAACCTAAAACATGGAAACTTTAAATTCATAGGTAGAATAATTAGGGATATTATAAAAAAAATATTAAAAAAAAGTGGATAATGTGACAAAACTAAGTAGGGGTTTATCGCCACGTACTCATACTAAAAATTGTCAAAAATCATTACTAGGGGGTCAAAAATGAACTAAAAAAATGTTACGTAATATGGTTCTTATCTAATAAAGTAACATTTTTATGATGTAGAACCATTAAAAAAACACCAAAAAAAATACACAATATTTTGTTTTATAAATTATTTTTAAATTGGCATAATTGCCTGTACTAAAATTTAAAAAATAAGACTTGCTGGATTTTGATAAGAAAAATATATTTTTTGGGCTTGGGAAAAAAGTTTACACTGTGTACTTTAATTTTGTTTCTTTTTCATTTATTTACTTTTTACAAACAAACTAAGCAAAATAAAAAAATATTTGTATAAATATTTTTGTAGCGAATTTTATAATCTACAAATTAAGTACTATAAATTTTTTATACAGATTTGATAGAGAGAGAGCAATTAAGTAAACTTAAGCTTTTTATTTTTTTTTCGCGTACTTACTCTGACAGTAGGTTCTTGGTATATATATTTTTGAGTTCCTCGTATTTTTTTTAATATACCCTAAAGTTTTCAAAATCCTACTCTTTTTTTTAAAGATTTTGAAAAAAAAAACGTCATTATTTTCTGGACTTTTTCTCAAAAATTTTAGGTGCTGAAATTTTTCATATTTCATATTCGGTTTTTACGCCCTCGAATTAGTAATAAAAATTTACTTTCCGATCGGGGCAAAAAAAAGTTGAGATTTGTTGCCTAGTGTAATTATAATAAAATTTATAAATACAATTATTGGTACATGTGAATTTTCTATGGTTGGCTACCTGTGAATGTTAGCTCTACCTCACGCAGCTCCTTATCTTGCTCCACAAAAGAAAACTTCTCAATAACTGTAGATGAATAGGATTTAACATTTTCTTGTGAATTTGTATTTTGAGATGAATTAAGAGAGCTTGGATTGACTTCTGTAGTCAGAAGTAATTAATTTTTCTGTAATTACTTTTAGAGTTAATATTTTTCAACATGTTTCCATAACTGAAACTTCTGTAGTCAGAAGTATTTAAGATTCCTGATAATTTTTCATCTTGATAATTAAAATCAGCATGTACATCTTCTACAAATCCACATTTTCAATAGAACTATTTAAATCCGGGGCTCAGTCCCCCTTCCTGCTTTAGACATAGAAAAAGGTCATTTTATTCAAAAATATTCTTGAAAGGATGACAAAAAATAGAGAAGTATTTTTTTCTGATACGTGGGATTAGAACCAATAGATAGACCATGAAAAAATTACGTGGTATTAGAATGAAGGTACCGGTATACTTTCTGCTGACTGGACTATTATTGATTTCTCACTATAAAGACATAGATTTTACAGAAAAAAACTAAAATTTGTTATAGATAGGTATATTTAAAAAAATATATAAATATAAAACTTGGTTCACTTGATTTTTATGGATCTTAATGAGCAAGGATACCTATCATTCGATTTACTTTATCTGAGGGATAATAGTTAAATAGTGCTAGTAGTGAAAAAAGTAATATATGGATAAGAACATTGAGAACATATCCTGGCGATAAAAGTAGCCTTCTTGGTGAATAATATACTTGTTGCTCTAAACACATTTTATTTGTTTACCTATTTTATGACTTTTTAAGTGAGAAATATCGACTTTTTCGCAAAACGAAACACTATACCTACACAATTATCGCGCATTGAAAAAAAACTTAAACTTAAAAAAGAAAAGTTTAACAAAAATAATATTTACTATATTTTAATTTTATTAATACATATTTACAAACAAAACTTATTGCTAAGGTAGGATTTTTATCATTTTATACGAAGGCAAAACCAAATTATCCAAAACAAAAATAATAGCTATAGGTTACAAACTTTTATTGAGATTTGTTTTTAATGTCTAAAGATTCTGGCGCACTCACATCTCTACTCTTTTACATCTCTTCTTTTTCACATCTCTATTCTTTAACTTCTCTCCTCTTTTACTTCTCTACTCGTTTATTTGACGTCTCTGTATATAAATTTATTTATTTTTATTAGTACACACTGTATGTCATAATTTTAAAGAAGGACATCGTTTTAAATGTGAGCTAAGTTGGAACAATATATTTTTGTTAAAAAAGTGCAAAAAAATGAAAAGAAATAATAAAAAAACAGTTAACCAAGTTAAAAAAAAAACAAATAAAATTTTTTATTAAAAATGCGTTAACAACTTTTGTGTTATCGTAAACGTGACAACAATGCTAAGGTGCTAAATGTCTCTATCTTGTCTTAAAAAAGTTCAAACCTTTTTTGTTTATCTGAATATCAACATGATAAAAATACTGTACAATATTAATTAAATGTATTTATTTAACACTACAGCTAAAAAGTCTCTTAAAACTTTTTCATGGAAATAAAAGTATTTTTAAATAAAACACATTGAAAGTTGCGATTGATCACTGTTCAGTTGCAACTGCGCCGGTTTGAACCAGTTTAGAACTGGTATTTTCGGAAAACAAAACAAACCTAACATGACACTTGATACAAAAGATCGTTAGGTGCCATGTTGCCAAATCGTGCATTGATACATTGGACATGTCAAAATTCGTAATTAAAATAATTAATTAAAGTATGTTTCGAGATGTAAAAAGGGCTGAAATTTTGGTATTTATTTTTATGTATCTATAATCATATAAAGTGTTATCGTTGCAGGCGATTTAGCCCAAAATACGATACCCTCCTTTGTTAGGTGAATTAAATAGTATGACATTGTCATTATAAATAAAATACGACATATATACAGTATGTACTAATCAAAATAATTAAATTTACATACAGAGACGTCAAATAAACGAGTAGAGTAGTAAAAGAGGAGAGAAGTAAACGAGTAAAGATGTGAAAGACCAGAGATGTAAAGTTGTAGAGATGTGAGTGCGCCAAGATTCTTAGTCAAGGATAAGTTATGTATAAGCAACGCCATCTACCGAACGATTTTGTTTATTCCTACCCCGCATTTAGCTACCAACAGATTCACAACAGAGAAATACTCGCTAAGGATAGGGGTCTTCACCTCAAAAAAATTTTTACCTCAAAAAAATTTACCTCGCACACCGTTACCTCGAAAATTTTTACCTCGAACGCCCATTACCTCGCACGAAAACTACCTCGAAAGTGCATTACCTCGCAAGATAATACCTCGCACGGACATTACCTCGCATAAAAAATTACCTCTAAAAGACATAATTTTTTTAAAATTATAAAAAAACAAACCAAAATAACATTTTTTTTTGAAATATTTTTTGATATATTCACAAATAATCAAAAAGCTGCCAATAAATCCACAGCAAAATAAAAAAATAAATAAAAAAACTAAAAACTATAATTTTTTTTTCTTTGTCAGCAATTTCATCATATTCAACACATTTCAAAAAAAAATTGTCTTTTTTATATACACAAAGTTTTTATACACCGAACCCTCGATTTTGAAATATGTACTAAAACTAAAATCAAATAATTACCCGTATTAGCTTAAAATTTAATTAATTAATAATAAAAAATGAGCAAAAACAATACATATACAATAATTGCAAAGAAACAGATAAAAAATTAAAAACTACCCTTTTCGAGATAAAACCCGATCGAGGTAAATTTCGAGGTAATGTTCTTTCGAGGTAATGTCTATGCGATCTATTGTCCGTGCGAGGTACATTTTTTTGAAGTAACGTCTTTTTGAGGTAATGTCCTTTCAAGGTAATTTTTTCGAGGTATTTTTTTCGAGGTAATTACTTGCGAGGTAAATTTTTTCGAGGTAAAGACCGGTCCCCGCTTTTGCTAAATGCCGATACTTATTTATGTAACAATTATAATTTAGGCTTGCCCTCGTATTTGACATGGCCAACGCAAGGTATTAAAATAAAAGTTACGTACAATGCTTTACATCTACCCAAGGGACTTTTACCTTCTTGAAACCAAGGGCGCATCTAAAGCCAGGGTGAAAGGGGTAATCCGATTTTTTTTGAGCGGATTCCCCAAAAATTAACATTTCTGCCGTTCTAAGCTAAAAGGTCCTATCTACATAGGTTTAACATACACAGATAGGACCCTTCAGCTTAGGAAGGCAGATTTTCAGGTGAATTTTTTTTCTAAAAATCTTTTACTCAATCATACAAACCAAGAAAGTACAGATCCATAATAAAGTTGTTAAAATTCTTTCATTTAATACTACTTTTTCTTTTAAAATTATGGTCTTGGGGTTATTACCCCCATTACCCCCCTAAAGCCTCCACTGCTGAAAATATTTTTGTCCACCACTAACGATATGCAATCCAGTGTATTTTTTGCTTTTCAAATAAATTATTTTAATTATTAAATACTTAATTTAACTAAATTAATTGTGTTATACAGGGTCTTTCAGAAATCGGTCTCATTCTTTTATGTCAAAAAATCGAGAATTTGGGTGGCTTATGTCACGAAAGTAACGTTAGCATAATCCAAACGGGGCAAATTTAATAATCGTAGAGCAAAAAACAAGAAAGATGACTCACCTTTTTGAAACACCCTGTATGTTCACATGAAGGTTTACGAGAAATGAGAGCAAATGGTGTTCGTGAAAGATGGAAATAGAGATATTTAAACATTAAGACAAAAAACTAGATTTTTTTTTCAAAATTGTTATACAATAATATTCGTGCGTTGCTTTTTTATTTATACAAATTCGTATATTTTTAAAAGTGAATCAGTCGTTTTATATTATTATATATACTTTTTTCCTAATTCTATTTATTACTTAGAATAATATCAGGAGGTGAAAACAAAATGTTTTAAATTTTATGTTTTTCAGATTTTTTTTTTTTCACTTTCACTGTAATATTCAAATTTTAAATTTGAATTCATTATAAAATTATAGCTTCAAGCATTTTGTTTTCTTTATTTTATCCAATTTTCCATTTTTTTATAATTTTAATATAAGGCAAAGAAAAGAATATATTTTGTACAAAAATCGCTGAAAATTAGTTTGTCCAAAAAGAATTATAAAAAGTAGTAAACACTGAGTCAGTTTAAAATAAATAAAAGGATTTATCAATATACAGATAGAAAGGTAATATATAATTCTACACAAAATAGAGATAGAAATCCGTCATTTTCGTTATATACCTTTCTAGGGACACTAGATCTAGGTCTTAAGTTAGCAAGGCGACAGACAACGGAAACCGTCAGAAAACATCTGAGCATCGGTTGCCATAGAGAGTTTCTTCACGGATTTTACTGCCCATCCTAAACTTTAAATTAATCAAATCGAGCCGTTTTGAAGTTATTTTTTTGCTAAATTGCATCGTCGAAAATGTCAATAGATAACCTAATTTTTTGACGTAAACTTATCATTTGTGTTTTAAAATAGTGTTTAATCGCAGCAAAACAGTGTTAATCATTAATAAACTTACGTTTCTAAAGAGTGTTAGGCATAATAACTTGTAAGGAAGAAAATTCAATGGCTACAAAATATTTTTTTCATCTTATTTTAAACAGCTGAGATGATGGACCATTTTTTCTTTATATTAGTTATTTCTAGACAGCCAGGCTGGAATTTCTTCTTTATCTTCACGAATTAATAAAGTAAATACAATTTTGCATGATTTTATCTATATTCTGAACTAAAATTTTATCATATGATCGATTTTATCAGTAGTATGTGGTGTAGAACCAATAAAACATAAAGTTAATGGAATGTTTGTTATACTATGCTATCAAATTTTTGATGAAATTAACAATTTATTCATAAATATAGTATTCAAACTCGGAAATTTAACTTGGCATCGGGGCTTTGTCGTCATTGATTAACCTTACTTTTGACTTATTTGTCAAAAATTTGGTCAGAATTTGAAATATTTATATGTTATTAAACTTAAATTAAAATTAAACTGAATGGTAAACACCATACTAGGATATAAAGGTACATTTCTATTTTACTATTTTATTCATAATGTATGTATTTTCTTATTATTTTCTAGAGACAACAAATGGGACTTGATTCTAACATTTCTGGATGATTACACTAGCCAAAAGTTATGCTCAGATGTTTTCTGACGGTTCCCGTTGCCTTGCTCACTTAAGACCTAGATCTAGTGTCCCTATACCTTTCATGTCATTGCTATAAATTTTCTATCTGAGGTACACTCCTAATTGTTATTTCTTATAAGGAACAGCAATCAGCAATGAATACATTGCTTAAATTCACTAAATTAAGTTAAATATTAAGTAAAAAATATAATAGAAAAAGTAAAATTTTGATTTCTAAAAGGCCTTTGATAAGATCTTTATTTAAGGTTTTTATCAAAAATCATCTATCTCTATTATATTGATTTTTTCGTCTTAATAAACTAAAACTAAACGTATAAAAAGCAATTGGAGTAGTCCTTAAAATATAATCATTTGCCTCATTTAAAAACATTAAAAAAGACTTTCTACAGAATTAAGTTTAACAAATTCAACAAATATCTACTTGTTTAATTAATTTTATTAATTATATGAAAATATTAATAAATATCTAACCAATAACAAATTAGGTACAAATTTACGCGCAATTTTACATTCATTTTGTTTTTTTACCATTATGTTGAATTTTTTGGTGATGCGTTAGTAATGAATGTATATTTTGTAAAGAAACTCGTTTCCTTTATTAATACTTTTCAGTTGTAACTTAAATAAACATAATATGCGTGTAATATCCGGCTCGTGGGACCATCTTGTTTAAAATAAATCACATATTGTATTATTATTCAGAAAGGATTGCCGTATGTTTCTTTAATCATTTATTCAAAAACTTTAAAATTAAAATACTTCCTAGGCGTTGGACTCCTTCAGGTCTTGAAGACGAGCCAGCTGGTGGGGTTCTAGCTCGTCGGGGATGCTTGCGCGACCTCCCACGACTTGTTTTGGTTCGCTATCTTGGGACGGGGGTGCGTGGCTTATTGAATTTTCGGCTGTGCTAGGACCTGTGGTTTCACCATCGCTCCCCGTACTACTACTCACCTGAAAATTTAAAGAACAAGCCGTGAAGATATGTAATGCTACGCATTCCATTGAATACTATTCACAGTAAATGGTATATTGCATTTTCCCAAAAGAAAGTTTTTTTAAAAAGTTTCAACAATTTTGTTTTTTAATTTTCTTTTTTGCAAATGACGAAAAATTTTTGACAAAAAAAAACTTTTGCGAAAAAGGAAAAAATATATATATATTTTTTGAAAATTTTAGTTTATTTAAAAATATTTAACCCTCCATAACTTTCTTGCTTTTCTGGGGACTACTTTAAAAACAATAGGGATATCCCTGATTTTTGCTGAAAATTTCGAGGCGATCGGATAATTCGTTCTTGAGTTATTGTCTCCACAAAAAACGTGACATCGGACGGACGGACGGACGGACGGACGGACAGACAGACGGATGGACAGACGGACATTATCAAAGTTTCTTATTTCTTTTCATAAAACACATTGGTATGCAAGAATTTTTTATCTAGGACGTTTTTTGGCGATTTTGTAAAATTCGAAACTACCGTATAATGAATGCTATTCTAGCGCTACGCGCTGTGAATGGTGTAATAACTATTATAACCATCCCCGGGCATTTGGAAGCTATAACACGGTGATCCTTAAAACAAAAATAACCAAAATTTACCGTTCCTCAACGAATCATAATAATCATAAGAATCATAATAATTCGTATTCAGGGACCCAATGCGAGTAAAAAGAGCCTAAATGAGAAACATCTCGAGAATTTTTTTTATGACGAAAAATGTGATTTTTTTTGGCATAGAACTAGAGCATTTTGGGAAAATTCATCATTTTTCACAAAAATTAGATAATTGCTGTATAGGGATTTTTGAGGTTGCTGAAATTCAATTTGATAATAAAAATTTTCCAACCTCACGGTAGGGTGTTTCAGAAAAAAAAAATCGAAATGTTTAGGGGCTACACCTGAATTTTGATCCTTTTTATTGAAAAAGTTTTCTGCAAAAATTTAGGTCAATCTAATAACGTTTTTCCGTGCCTCTAGAGCGTCAAAGTTTAATTAATTGGTGTTTTTTTTTTAGTTTTAGTCACGTTATTTTGATTTTTTTATAGTTGTATAAACCACTCATATTTTTTTATAATGAAATGTTCATAATTATTAAACAACTTTTTCTTAAATAAAAACCCTAGTAAGCATATATTTTTACCTTTTTTCAATATAATTGAGGACATTAAAACTGTATATGGTTTAGAATCCAATGATCCAATTCTTCCAATACCTATTCCCAGATGTGACACATCACTGGATATGATTTTATTTACTAAGGAAAACCTACTTAAAGAGTTACAAAATCTATAAGATCCTGCTCCTGGTCCAGATGGTATTTCTGCCAAAGTTTTAAAATCTTACTGTGTACAATTTGTTTTACCGTTTCTCCACATCATGTGTCTACTTCAGTCTTACCCTGTGCTTGGCTAACTGCCATAGTGACTCCTCTTTAAAAAAGGAGACAAACTAAAAGCTTTAAATTACAGGCCTATAAGTCTGACGTCAATATGTGTTAAACTCATGGGAATGTTAGTTGTTAAGGATATTTTGGATTTTCTCATTAGTAACGATGCGTTACGGTAACGCCGTTACCCAAGACTTTTGGAATGGATTTGTACCTGGCAGGTCTGTAACTTATCAACTGCAATGCTTAGAAGATTGGACAAGAGTACTTGATAGAAAAGGGTGTATTGATGTTATTTATTTGGAATTTTTTAAAGCATTTGATCGGGTTCCAATCAAAAAAACTTCTTGATAAAATAGAAAATATTGTATCAGAGGTAAACTTCTTGCATGGATTAAGAAATTTTTAACTTTTTTTTTTAATTTTTTTTATAAAACTATCAAAAAATCAAAAAAACGTGACTAAAACTAAAAAAGAAAAATTATTTAAACTTGGACGCTCTAGAGGCACGGGAAAACGTTATTTGATTGACCTCAATTTTTGCAGGAAAACTTTTTTAATAAAAATGATCAAAATTCAGGTGTAGCCCCTAAACATTTCGATTTTTTTTTTCTGAAACAACCTACCCCACGGGGGTGAAGGGTAAGCATTTTTAAATGTTTTCAATCTTTTCGTCAAAACTGGTATAAAGGGGTTTTTGGGGACGACAAAACTGAATCTGATAATCAATTTTTTCTAACTCCACCCCTGAGGGTTGGGGGGGTAGTTTTTGTGAAAATTGATATATTGGGGGTTTTGAGGTTGCTAAAAGTAAATTTAAGAAAAATATATATTTTAAGATTCAGTTTCAGCAACCTCAAAACCCCCAATATACCAATTTTCACAAAAACTACCCCCGCCCCTCAGGGGGTGGAGATAGATTTTTTTATTATTAGATTCACTTTCAGCAACCTTAAAAACCTCAATATACCAATTTTCACGAAAACTACCCCCGCCTCTCAGGGGCTGGAGTTAGAACTTTGTTATTATTAAATTCACTTTCAGCAACTTCAAAACCCCCAATATGCCAATTTTCACGAAAACTACCCCCCGCCCCTCAGGGGGGGAGTTAGAATTTTGTTATTATTAAATGCAATTTCAGCAACTTCAAAACCCCCAATATGCCAATTTTCACGAAAACTACCCCCCAACCCTCGGGGTGGAAAAAAATTGATTATCAGATTCAGTTTCAGCAACCTCAAAAACCCTTATACAGAAATTTTGTAATTTTTGTGAAAAATTGTGTACTTTCCCAAAATGCTCTAGTTTTACGCCAAAAAAAATCACGTTTTTCGTCATAAAAAAAAGTCTCGACAGATGTTTTTCATTTTTTTGCTCTTTTTACTCGCATTGGGTCCCTGAATATGAATTATTATGATTCGTTGATAGAACGGTAAATTTTGTTATTTTCGTTTTAGGATCACTGTGTTATAACTTCCAAATGCCAGGGGTATGATTATAAAAAAAAATTAAAAAATGGGTTTGAAAATGAATCACATACAGCGCTGTAAATTTCGAAACATTGTATCTGCAAAAAAATTATTTTCGATTTCTTACACTTGGTTTAAAATAATGGTAAAGTGGGGTTTACTAAAATTTCATGTTTTCCATAAAATTTAGTGAATTTTGATTACTTAAATGGAGTTGTCTTTTCGACATTTATAAAAATTAGGTTAATTTTACCATGTCAAAAATCATGTTATCTTATTCTATGCATTTGTATTTAGTAAATACTATTTGGATTTTGAAGTGTATTTATTTTAAAGGAATCGAAGAAATTAAAGACACTGCCAGATCTTCATATTCTTAATTACTATATTTCTATTCTAAAATATCCCTATTCCTAAAATGTCGATGATTAAATAAATCCCCTTATCAATATATTTATATCTAAAAAACTTGTTTTAAATTCCTTAATTTAAAAAAAAAACACTACTAGTAAATTAGCCTCCTACAACTATTCCTCATTGTTCCTTAATTTAAAAATTATGTGTTTTACAGCAGTATTCTTCGAGTATTCTTGTTTTTCTGCTTTATTTCTTCCAATTTTAAAAAATACACCAAAAATTGGACTTTGACGTTGATGTGACAATAAATATCGACACTTTAACCTAAATTTATTGACAAGTAAACAAATATTTGTCAAAAGGAAAAAACTCACAATAGTCAATTTTTTGTGGTAACGCCGGTTAACCAGTATGTTACTCTTTCTCTGTTTAATTGATGAGTTAAAAAGAGAGAGAAATACATATTCCCCTAACTTGGTTAGTAACCGCTGCTCCACAAAAAATCGCCAAATGTAATTTTTTATAACCCCACTTTTCCATTATTTTTGAAACCAAGTGTACTAATCTAGGGTCACTCAATCAGTTGTTACTTTGTTTTTACTTTGTCTAGTGTTTTGGTGGCCTCATGTGCACGTGTGGGAAAAACGTATCATGAATCACATGTGATTCATGGGACAGTCAACGTGTAAATGTCATACATCAAAGTCATTTTGAGTATTGCAAAGCGTGGATGTGTGAGAGCAGTATGTGTGATTTATACGTTTTCTACTAGGGTACATTTTCCAGTTATTGACCTTGTTCTATTAATCGACTACCCTACATGCATAATCTTCTGTACGAAATTTATGTTTAAATATAAATAAACTTTTAGATATATTATTTTTAAAAATATTGAACCAACAGCTTTTGATGATCATTAAAAACATGTTTTATGGTTTGTTAACATTTTATATAGTACAGTTGGATCCGAAAAAAAAAAACAAGATAGAAAATCAAGTTGTGTAAATTGAATAATTGTTTACAAACAATGCAGTTGTCAATGTTGACTATATTTGTCAAAATTATTTATAATTATTATAAAGTACATAATCAATAAAGGATTTAATTTAATTAAGTACATAATTAGAAATGCATCAATTAAATAATTAAGAAAGCTCAAGCTATTTTGTTATTGGAAGCAGGATGTGATCAAGTGGACTCGGTAAAGTTTAATGATTCGGAAAGTTTTGTTAAGATTAAAGAAAAAATGGATACAGGAGGAAACGGTTAAAAGGCGTGCCGGCTCGGGGAGAAGGAAGTGAAAATTTACTTAATTATTTAAGAGAACACCCTTTACGAGACGCGGTGCATGCTATAAACGATAAAAATTTTGCTGGGTCGAAAACCACCACCCGCCATCGATAATTCCAAGATTGGAAATTTATGCAGCAAAAAAACCTTTTTTAAACGAAAATCATAATTTTCATAAATTATATATTTCATTACTAAGGAATTCAAAATTTTATTTCCCATAAGATACTAAATATTGTGTTTTAATGTTTTATTAAATATTCTAAATGTTTTTTCAGTTTATTATTTATTATATTTGAACCCCGGAGGTGAACGACACCATGTCACAAAAACGTAATTTTTCAGGACAGCAAGTTTTCGATTCTTTTTTAACATTAAATGCATGTTCTAGGGACTCTTTAATTTTGTAAAAAAAGAATGGGAATATTAACATAAAAATAACCATCTTGGGGAGACTTCTTGCTTCTGCAGATCTGGAACCTCTATTTTTTCTAGTTTTCTATTTCTTCCAGCTTCATATAACAGTAGTTACTGTTATTTAACATTATTCTCATTCATGCATTATCTGTAATAACTTATTAGATACTACTAACAAACTTAAAGAAAAACTACCATATGTCAAATTATTCTAACCTCTTTCTTAAAATCTTACTTAAACTATAAAATAATTAATAAAATTGACAATTTGGCATATTTAAAACTAGCATTTTTTGTGGGTCCAACTGTACTTAGTACAAAGATAGGCAAAGACTGAAACCAAAACCTGTTAGAAATGGCCAATTACAGTAGCGATTTGGCGCAATGATAACTTTTGATTAATTTGTCATCAACTAAAACCAAGGCTTCCTTGCTAAATTAAAAAATTTAGCCAATTTGACCAAAAACCATTTCCCAATAACCGTGCGGGTCGCTTTGAAATAAAGCATATGGATATCCTAGATATATGGAGCAGTAAAAAAATAGCATGATTTAAATGTGTAATCTAAATTTAACAATTTATTTTACCTAAATTATTTAGTTTATGTTGTTAACATTTGGATCAAGTCTACATTGCTTTACTCACTGCAAACGGAGCCGAGTCCGCCGGCTGATCATCCATGGGCTCGTCACTCTCCTCGTTTATCGTGACGTCCTTGGGATCTTCCGGAGTGTCTTTGAGGTTTTCCGGAGTGTCTTTGAGGTCTTCCGGTTCTTCTGGTATATTGTTATCCTTTATCTCTTTTTCTTCCGTGTGGTTTACAGGTGAGTCTTCTTCTGCCGGTGGAAAGGGTGTTTCGGGCTCTTCCATCATAGGTGTCGCTGCGGTTATCACTATTTGAGCTACCCCGAGGCCGAAATCATCAGCTTCTTCCTCTTTTTGTTGCGTTACTTCATCTCCTTCCTAGAAAAAAAAAATTAAACTTTTTTATTGATTTAATCAGGCTTAAAGTATCAAAAGTAGTGTTGACATTATATTTGTAAAAATATCGTATTAAATCTTATTTCATTAACTTTTAATTAAGGAGACAGCAGGCTTGAGAACAAAAACTTAGTTGAGCTTAGAGTAGAATACCTACCTAACTTGAGAGATTGTAATTTTTTGTAGGACTCTTTTATTGTCATCTCGTAAAAATTTTGTGAATTTTTGCATGGAATTTAGAGATATGATTTTTATTAAGTTTGCAATTTTGGCGAAGGCGTCACTATACGGTATTATCCCCAGCGCGGTATTTCCCCGCACTCCCTTATCTACAGGCTGATTGAGAATTGGTGAATCAAACAAAAATGGGTGATTCCCCATGCGAAAATAAGACAAAAAGTTTATTAACAGGAACTTTTTTTGATATTTTTGGATGTAGAATCACCTCTTAAATTTTGGACTTTTTGCCAGCTACTGATTACATTGTATTTTCTCGAAATTTCAGTAAATACATATATTGTTTATTGTAAAAATTCGCTGAGATTGAATCCGCTGTAACTCGTGAACTACTCATCTGATTGAAAAATGTTTCCTACAAAAGTTGCAGGGAATGTCATGCTCTATAATTATTTAATTATTTTAACCTAGGTGGCGCTGTAGAGAAGATATTCTTGAAAAAGTGGTTATCGGTACCATTTTTCCAATATGGCGGCGCGAGCGGCGGTCGCTCAAGGTCGAAAACTCGTAATATTAATGAGGATACAAACTGTACAAATCTACTTAAATAAAACTCTCCTTGACCTTTTGCAGCGAAAGCCCCTTTTTATCAATTCAGTGCCTGGCCTATACAGTAGGTTGGGCCGAAAAAAATAATTGATGGCAACGGGATCGAAATGGCTCGAAAAGGTCCTGAAAGTAATCTCCGAAAAACTCAGTAATATGGAGTTATCAGGGCCGGCCCTACAGGCTCCTAAAATTCTTAATTTGCCTTATTCTAAAAAGTGATATTTTTGCAAGGTAAAAAAACTAACTAAAACTTAGTTTTAATAATTTAACTATTTTCTTTGCCCCAAACTTTTTCTGTGTAACTTTTTTGTAATTTTATTATTGAAACATAATTCCTCAGGTCAAAATACATAAAAAAGGTACTCTTGCAAGAGTAATGTACATGTAATACTGTAGGATTAACAGTTTTCGAGAAAAAATCATTTGAAGGTGCAATTTCACGTTTCGAGGACTAAAAATTAAATACTAAAATGTTGAAAACCAATTTCAATTATTCTAGGCGAATGTACGTCACTAAAATGTTGAAAACCAATTTCAATTATGCTGGGCGAATGTACGTCAAAACTAAGAAAAAATCTCATTTACAGGTACTTCCAAAAATCATTGCTTTTAAAGCCATATTAGCTTTAAGACCAATTTTTCGACCATATGTATAGAAACTTTTTTTTTTCAGTTTTTAATGTGGAATCGACATCATTGAAATTTTGGTTTTCAAATTATTTTTATTACAATTTTAAAGGGTCGTAACTCCATTAGGGTTCGTTTCCGGACCTATGTCCCTATAGGGGATTTTCATGTTTTTTGATGTAGAATATTCTCCTTTAATATGTGACATAAGACTGCAAACACCGTGTATAATAAAATGGATGAGGTGTCTGTCCAGAAGTCTTTTTTATACTTCTTAGCTGAAAATCTGAAACTTAGTATGCACTTCCAAAACCTGAGTCTTCCAATGAGAAAAGTCTAAAACCCCAATCTTTTTTCAAGGGGATCGACAACAAAAAGAAAAAAAATCATTTACAAAATTGGCGAAGGCGCGTCCATTTAAAACTACACGGACTTAAAAAACAGACCTAACGGCTAGTATATAATAAAGTTAATCCTTACCTCATTCGTAATTTCTACATTTGGGACGTCAATCGCTAATCGCAGCATTGGAAACAAAAAATATTACTTGTTTTATGGTAAAAAAAATATGAATTGGAAAAAAATGCTTTGAATTGAAATCCTATTATAGGATTCCATTAACTTAATTTAGGTAAAGGAACCTTCAAATTTATTAAATTATAAGTATAAGTATCAAAATTTTGTAATTTAATTAATTTTCCTAAATAATTAAGCACAGGGTAAGGGAACGTCAAGTATAACGTAACGCAAATTGTACCCAAATTCATTCACTTCATACCCTGTTTCTCGCGTTATTAAATGCTGTAGAGATTTCATATTTCGGTTACCCCCCCCAAATAGGGGGTCTGTTAGGGGGGTAGCCAAAATATAAAATCTCTACAGCCTTTAATAACGCGGGAACCGGGGTATGAATTTTAGTACAATTTGCGTTACGTAATACTTGAACGTTCCCTAAGTCAAAAAATTTAATTAACAATAAATACACAGGCCCACAAAAAAAATATCAATTAATCTTAACCAAAATTATCTATTTTTGGGCACTGAAACGAATTTGATAGTAAAGAAGCTCTACGACCCCATTTTTTACATCGGCACTGAGTGCTAATAAAACTTCCGATGTATTGAAATCTTCGCCGAAAAGTCAAAATCGTTGACCATGTTTTTTCACATTTCTCGATGTTTTAGACCTTTCTGAGTCGAAATCAGTAAAAAAAAATCGTCCGTCTGTCTGTCTGTCTGTAAACTCGATAACTCCATTTCTAAATAAGATATCGACAAGCGGCTTTTTGCATATTGTTTCTTATCGTATTTCGAAGAGCTGATTATATTTTGGGGGTAAAAGATAGGGGTAAGGGGTAAGAATGGGATAAAACTCCTATTTTTAGCTTTTTTTGGTTATAATTGAGGCAATTATTGTTGTATTTTATTAATTTAGCACTTATATGAAAGATAACTTCAAATTGGTCAAAAAATGTTATAAACTATTTTTTACTAAAATGCATTTTTTTGGAAATATTGGCGTTTAAAGCTGTAAAAAGTTTTTTGGCATATCTCATTTATAACCCGATTTTAAAAAAATATATTTTAAATGAAAGCTGTTTTTAAGCCCTATAAAAAAAATTATATACAGTTTTTTGCTAGAATATAACGTTTTGGAGGTACATACTTTCAAACTTCAAACAAATTATGCAGGTGTATTAATGGTGGCCTATTCACATGATCACACAACTTTCCTTTTCATAACGTTTCAAATTTGTGCCTAGTGCCGATGTTTTAACAAGGTGCTTGCAACTGTTTAGCTGGTTTAAACTGAAAAAAATAGCTATTGGACGAGCTAGCGAGGACTTGTAAAGTTCTCTAGCACCTAAAATATTGAATTTTAAGAGTTGTGCCCGAAGACACTTTTGATCGAGAACTATTAGATCCAAATTTGCACCCCTGTGCAATTTTATTGCATAGTTATGTGCAAAAACTCATTTTTTTGCTTTTGGTTCATATCTCCCTTTCTATTCGTCGCTCAACAAAAAATGAGCATGATATTTGTTCGTTATTGAATTCTCTACAATTTATGTAAATAAGTTGTTTTTTGTTTAAACAATCAGAAAAAAATTACAGAGAGCTGAAAATTTGCAAAAGTTGACACATAACTATGCAAAAACAAAAAACCCACAGGGGTGCAAATTTGGATTTAAGCTTTTTATGCAAACCCCTTTTGATTTAAAAAAACCGGAGAGTGTGCCTTTCATTGCAAGGTGATGCCCTTTCACACGACCCTTCGACTGGGATCAGAGCCGGCTTTTTTATGAATCAAGTGAACTCCCTGCTTCTGGCCGTGAGGACCTTTTAATTTCTCTTTAGTCAAATTTTTTTTGATTTTGATAGAAACCGTTAGGAACAAAGTTTTTTTTTAGGCTGAGGACCTTTCCTTTTTTTAGTCATCAAAAATTTGGGAGGAGCTTTTTCTGTAGAAACCGTCAGGGGACCGAAGCGTTTTTTTTGTTTTTGGTAGTAACCGTCAGGCCAAAGCTTTTTTTTAGGCTGAGGACCTTTCAGTCATCAAAAATTTGGGAGGGGCATTTTTTTGTTTTTGATAGAAACCGTCAGGGACAAAGCTTTTATTTTTGGGTAAGGATCTTTTGTTTTTTGCTAGGGGCTCCAGGTTCAACGCTTGCTTCAGGGCGCCGAAATGCAAAGGCCGGCCCTGACTGAGCTATACAAAATAACCAAAATTCAGCCAAATCTAACCTCTTTTCATAAGAAGGGAATGTCCTTTGGGGTCATCGAGCTTTTACGTTGTCAAATTCGTTTTCATCCAAATATACGTAATAAAAATGTATTATCCGTGTCTGAATTACACTGCAGTGACTCATTTGCGAAAGTATGCTAAACATCGAGGATCATACCAATTCGGGTGCGGTTCGCGTAACTCCGTCTGAGGGGAATCCCTTATACGAGGACAGCATAATACGTTTTAGGTATGAGTATAATTATAATTCAAGTACGGATAATAGTCTGGTTAAAAGTAATTGAACTTTTTTTTTGTGGACCGGGTTTAACAAACCCGGTGATTTAGTAAATTTTAAGCTAAAAATTCATTTTTAATTTAAAACAAACCAAATGAAATTTTAACTTAATGCATTCGAATTCGTAAAAACAAACTTTATGTACTCACTCGGAACGTCATCGTAACTAAATTGAGTAGTGTATTGTTGCTGTTGGTTCTTTGACATTACCATGGAGAACTTATCGCTTTCCTCCTCCTTTCGGATCTGCTCCTTGTCTCCTATAATGGTGGGGGGTGGTTGCGAGGGCGGCTGTTGAGGGGGTTGGTCGGAGGTGACGACTTCTTCGGCAGGATCGGCTATGAAATTGGGGAGGTCTGGAGGGGTTATGACAGGGGGCGCACTGGGAGGTGGCGATTCGTCCCATTCGTTCGTCAGGGGTTCGCCGTATTCATCACATTCTTCCACTACTAGCGATGGAAAATTACCTGCAATTTAAATGCATAAAACGTATTTTTTTTAAATAATCTATTTCCACAGAATTTAAGTATTTATGTTTTAATTAAAATGTCTAAAATCATGGTTTATGAATGAGTACAAAGTGTAGAAAAATCTGATATAAAACATGGAACGCTGGCATAAAAATGGAATGGTCATTTAGTTGTGCACATGTGAAGCACCAAAATTTATAGTTTCTGCTACACTCCGTGGTATAAAACACCGTGTATGTCCCTATGTATATGTATAAATAAATAAAATAAAATAAATAAAACAAACAAAATAAATAAAATAAACAAAATAAACAAGATAAACAACATAAACAAAATAAACAAAATAAATAAAAATAAATAATATAAATAAAACAAATTAAACAAATAAAATAAAATAAATAGAATAAATAAAATAAATAAAATAAATAAAATAAATAAAATAAATAAAATAAATAAAATAAATAAAATAAATAAAATAAATAAAATAAATAAAAGAAATAAAAGAAATAAAAGAAATAAAAGAAATAAAAGAAATAAAATAAATAAAATAAATAAAATAAATAAAATAAATAAAATAAATAAAATAAATAAAATAAAATAAATAAATAAAATAAATAAAATAAATAAAATAAATAAAATAAATAAAATAAATAAAATAAATAAAATAAATTAAATAAATTAAATAAATTAAATAAATTATATAAATTAAATAAATTAAATAAATTAAATAAATTAAATAAATTAAATAAATTAAATAAATTAAATAAATTAAATAAATTAAATAAATTAAATAAATTAAATAAATTAAATAAATTAAATAAATTAAATAAATTAAATAGATAAATGAGATAAAATAGATAAAACAGATAAAATAGAGAAAATATTTTTTTTTTCATTTGAAAAGAGATTTATTTTATTTTCTTCTGCATACATTAAGTAACCTACCAATAGCTCCATCTAATTCTCCCTGCCACCATCCATCATCCACACTGTGCGCACACCTACTCAAAATCTTTATTATTTGTCCCTCTTCGAAGGTAAGTTCTTCGGGCCCCTCTCCTTCATAGTCGTATAATGCGGTGCAGTAAGTTGCATTTTCGTCTTCTACTTCTGCTTGTGTTCCAATAGGTAACGATATAACCGATACCTAGTAAAAAAGTCTGAGTAAAAATTACATAATATACATACAGGGTGATCAGTAACTGCCATGCCAAAATTTAAGAGGTGATTCAACATCCAAAAATATGAAAAAAGTTTGGTCCGGAAATGAACCCTAAGGGAGCTACGGCCCTTCGAAGATGACATATTGAGTGGGGAATAAATAAGAGCATCAATAAAATTTTAATGCTGCAGGGTGATTCTTCATTTAAAACTAAGCAAAAAAGTATTCTTCACCAAAACACCTACATTTAATTTTAAAGGAGTAATGGCCTTTTAAAAAGTAACATTTCTGGTGGCACAAAATGTTTCTTCCTCTTAATTGCATTTTTTTGAAAACGGTTGCTCCTACAGTGTTACACTATATGACATTTTTAATGTATTTTTACTTAAGAAATCTATATTTTTTTACAAAAAATCCAAAAAAGACTACACACAAAAAAGTTTGGGGCAAAAATGTGTTAAGCCTCACATATTTTGTCCTTGTAGGCACACCTCTGGATAAATTCAAAAAAATAAATTAACATAAACTTATTAATACTAGTATACATGCAAAAGCTCGTCGCTCTAGCTTAAAGGGTACCAGAGTTATTAATTAAAAACCTTATTTTTATTACAAGTTTAAAGGGCCGTAGCTCCCTTAGGGCTATTTCCGGACCAACCTTTATAGGAAAGTTTTTGATATTTTTGGATGTAGTTATTGATCAGCCTGTATTTTAAAATAGCTACACTCCTTTTAAGATGTGATTCCACATCAAAACATATAAAAAAAGTTCCTATAAAAATACTACCAAAACCGACTTGTAAGGGACCCATTGTGTTATAGCAACCAGGTTTTGCATGATTGCTATAACACACAGGGTCCCTGAGTTATTAAATAAAAATCGATATATCCTTAATAAAGCCTATCAGTCTGGTATTTGCATGTAGTTACTTTAATCAGGGGCGTCCAAAAGGGGGGCCTTATCACTTTTTTGTTTATTATTAGAATAGTATTCTTCAGGTAAAAATATTAAAAGTCGATGTTCAACCCCTTACTTAGCTAAGCAAGTTAGGGGTCGTCCATAAAATACGTCACACCTTTAGGGGGGGTCAGGCATTTGTGACGAAGTGTTACGTGGGGGAGGGGGGCTTGGTCGAGTGTGACATCACAAACATACAACAACAAACAAGTAAATGTGTTCGGTATTTATAAACGAGTGCAGTTGTTCGCTTTACAACAACAAATTGGACGCATTTTCTTATCACCCGCAGAAATCAGGCCGGTTTGGGAGCGGAGCTTGTAAATCCGCAGATTCGGCCTGCTCCTCCTTTCCACGTCACGATTCTCGATCCATACCACAGGCAATTCACCTCACCCGTCCGACCGACTGGCTAGGTCACAGCGCTGAGCTTGGTCAGGTCTCTCCGCGCCCGCTCGGTGTCTGCGTGTGGGCTATGCGTTTTTCTGCCTGCATTTGCCACCAACTTTGGTGTAATTTATTTTAAATACACATATTTCATCTATGTGGACATAAAAACTACATATCACATGTAATTACATGTAGATGTACTATACATCATGTACATCCTTATCGTTGGATATACTTATGCACATAACAAATTTAGCCCAAAATTCCTACTTTCAATTTATTTTATTAGAATCAGCTGATTGTCGCCATGTTTATAAATGATCTTTCCTCAAAAAACTATTATAGTGACAAAAACGTTGTTGTAATTTTAAATAATATGAATCTACAATTTTAGTAGTTTATTTAATATAACAATATAATGTTTTAAAATAATCGTAAAAATTTTATCCTAAAAGTTGTAACAACAACGTTTTGCATTAATATTTTTAGATTTTTTTATCAGTGTAACGAATTCATTATAATGTTAGAAAAAAATCAATTTTTTTACTAAATTAGAGTGTGGTGTCATGACTTTATGACAGTGTTTGGGGGTTGGGGGTTCTAAAATCATCTAAAAAAGTGTGACGTATTTTATGGACGACCCCTTAGTACCTAATTAGTATACATCGGATTTTAGGGAGTCGTGACGTCAAAATCCATAGCCGGGTACAATAAGTTAACAAATTCATATTAATTTTATAAAAATGTTTAATATCCCAGTCCGCACATATATGGATGCAACATGGTAAAGAAAGATTTTTTAGGTAACATGTGCCATATTACATGAGACATAACATACATATGTATGCTACATAACATGCCCTATAACAGAAAGATTTTTTACGTTACATGTGCCATATTACATAAGATGTAACATACCTATGTATGATACATAACATGCAATATTGCATGTTATGTATCATATACATGGTACGAGAACATACACGATACATAAAATGTTATGAATTCAATACTAAATATGGCGTCTATATTATTTTAATTTTTATAGGTTAGAATCACTAATATTCTTAAAATTGTTGTTAATAATAAAAGTTTTACCCTTAAGTAGTAGAAACGCATGTATTTTTAGACAACTAAACTGATTTTAGATAATTTTAGACAAAAAATTAAAATATATATTTTTTTTTTAAATGATTATTTGCTATTTTTTTTTTCTAAAAATTGGCTTTTTATGTGGCCCATGATTTTTAAGCCTGGTAGAAAGTTTGCTTTCACAGTAAAAATGCACATCGTATAAGAATTTTGCCTGATGGATGCTACATATAAAGATATTTATATACTTTAATTATTAGGTTTATCAAAAAGACGTAAAAATGTTCACCATGTCTAAATCTATGATGCACTCCATAACAAGCAAAATTCGGAAACGCCTACTTTTATTGTTATGTACCTAGTATGTATCTGATATGTAGCATGTTATGTAGCTGATACATAACTTGAGGCGGAATTGTTAAAGTCCAAGGACTATACATGGGCTATAAAAATTACATGTCTGCAACATCACTTAGAACAGTGGTTATGTACCTGCTATGTTCCTGCCATGTATTTGTGTTGACTGGGATGTTGCCAAACTGCTACATTACAAAGAAAATTATATAAATATTATGAAAATCCCCTAACGTTTTATTTAATTATTGGTGATTCTAACCAATAAAATAACGTACATGGTACACGCTTGATTTTACATCTCACTTATTTCGTCGCACGCATACGGAAACAAGTTTAGAGCTTTTAGATCTCTGCAAAGTACATGTTTATAACGAGTTCAAATAGATTTCACCTTCCAGTCACCTCTCCACAAATTGAATAAAACACAAAAAGATTTCGTCGGTAGTTTGCTTTTTCTACAAACACTATATGTTTTAGTTGTGTAATTTTGTGTTTTTTTTTATATATTTTATTTATAATATGAAAAAAAAAAAAGATTTGAGTGAAAAGTCATAATTTCGAAGAAATTTTTAAAAACATTTTTCACAAGTTATAAACGTCACGTGACGAGTCACGTGAGTGGTTATTGCAAATAGAGAAGGATTGGCCAGGCAGATTTTTTTAACTTGATAATAGTTATACCTAGCCACCATATTACAATACTATTAAATAAAATTTTGATTATTTAAAGGTCCAACTAAATCATAATTTTCGGATCTGTTGTTTTTTTTTTTTAATTTTCAACGCTAGGGGATTTTCATAATATTTATATACTTTTCTTTGTAAATGTAGTAGTTTGATAGCCTATAAAACATTTTTATAAAATTATTATTAATTTTTTGTACCCGGCTATGGATTTTGACGTCACGACTTGGTAAAATCCGATCTCTACTAATTAGAAATGTTGGTACGGAACCAAAGTACATTAAATATAAATACAAATGAATGTATTTTAATACAAGTAGGTATGAAGGCACATAAGCGTACCCCCTCCACTCCCCACGCTAAGTTCAAGTTCAGTTGTGGGAACCCCGGAATTCTACTATATTATTACCTGTTCTGGAGATTGGTTTGGTTCAGACTGTGGCACCTCTTCGTCGTTCTCGACCGTATAGTCGACGGACGAAAACGAAATTTGAGTGACTATTCCCGGCGTCGTGGCCGTCGGTTCCCGTTCGATGTCCAAGTAGTTGTTGGGCACGTAACCCTCTTCGCCCTTGTAGTTTCGCGCCCGGAGCCAGCCGTCGCCGTCGCCTTCGCCAACTACCTCCAGCTGCTCATTTTCTAGGATTGTCAGTTCGTCCGGATTTTGTGCCTAAAATGGTTATTTTTACTAAGAAAATAAACTTGAAATAGTACGGTCCACCGCACTTACTTTATATTTTGCGACTCTTATAAGCTCATAATCACACGCATTTTGTGTGTTCTTATAGTCCCATAAGAGGTCTGTTCTTTTTTTCCTTTTGGGTTGGCAACAGAGAAAAGCCTATCGCTTGACGTTTTCCTTGCAAATGTCAATGTCGCTTTAAAGTTTATTTTCTCTAATATTTTGTGTTTAGGTTATTTTTTACCGTGTTAAAATTGTGGCTTGGTTACTTGCAGTGAAAAAGAGAAGACATGACTATAAAATATATCAAAATGTAATTTGTTCTTAGAATTTTAAACATGGCGAAAACTGTAATGCCAACCCGTAACAATGTAAAGTTTTAGAGCAAAATAGAAAAAAATGTATAAAGTACTAGTTTCATAACATACGTTTTTAGCGCACGAGTACAAGTTTAAAGTACTAAATACTATTATTTATTTTGCTGTTGTTTTTATACAGTTTTTATTTATTTGCAGTAACCCCCAAATGTAAATGAAGGGGTCAGGGGAAAAACGATCATAGTCCATTTTTGTCGAAAATTCGTTATATACACCATCTTGTAGTTCGTGACCCAAGCTTTCAGGTGACTATGTCGGTTTTAAGCAAAAACAATTACAGTCGCTGTAACGAATTTAAATAGAAACGATATACAGCGTAAGAACGGTCAGAGTCCGAGCGATACCATAAAAAACAATTAAAGTCCATAGTTTCGCATCGGTAACTAAGGAAACGTATTTTTGATTGTAAATGCACTAAGCCTGTTGGGCTGCTTTATAACATAAAAAAACGATCAGAGTCCTGGATTGTGCTCGATTTTATAAAGTCATATGTGTAGTTCTGTTGCATCTTTCGCTTTGAACCTCAAACCAAACCTTGGTAGGTAATATTATTTTGCTGTGAAATAAGTATGTGACGAGATGAAACAATAATTGACGTTACTTTGAAACTGTAATCATACAATATGAGTCTGTAAACCTTAATTTCGCTATTCTGTGAAAAGTAGTTTTTGTGACTCTGATCGTTTTTCCCCCCAAATTTTAATGCCATTGGCCAAAATTGCAAAAAAATGCCCTTACGGGAAAACCAATATTGACATGTTCAAAAATTGATAAATATTATGACATTCTTTTTTTCTCTCCGAGGTCACTAGAAAGTAAAAGTCTACAAAAAATGCAAAAAAAAATAAAATGGTAGCCGAAAATTTTGGATAGTTTGGTTCATTTTTTCCGCGAAAATTAGATTTTTTGCACATAAAACGTAAGATACGTAAAAATGCAGTAATGTTTTAAATTTTTTAACTAACGCTTACTTTTTCATCTACTATAGTAGATAGCTATCTAACTGTATATTTGAAATTCCAATGATAGAAATCTTATAGCAATGCTAAGGAGTACTAGCGCTATTAGAAGATCAAGAATATCAAAAGGCTTTTTTAAGTCTAATAAAATGCAGCTAACACTAAAAAAGAAGAAAGATACTTACCGTGTAGGAATATAACGCTGTGCATTTGAGCAATGGTCCCGTGGGTGCACTCTGCGAAGATCTAATACTTTCGGTTCCGTCTTGATGGGCTTCTCCCCAGTCCACATGGGTTGGGTCATCCCAACCCACCGTCATCTGTTCTATCCTCTGACGTTCTTGTTCTAAAACAGCTGCAATCAAAGTAGAAGGTAGATTTTCTGTGGTTAATGTTTACATAAATACAAAAAAAAGCTCCTATCCGAAAGCTTTTAGAGAAAAATTATGGTTTATATTTTAAAAATGCTTGATACAAAGCTAATATTATTTTGCACTAAAAGCGAGACTAAAAGCCTTTAATGCTAAGTTAAGCTTGTATTTTGTATCTGTGTAGTAATACGAGTTTAATGGCGATTTCTCCCGTTAGATTACAGGGACAAAAGTTCTACCCAAAAAGGATAGAAGACATACATACACTCCCACTTCCACCCAACCAAACAAATTCTGTATTTGTTCTTTGTTGAACAAATACAATACTTACTTGGGCGGGCGAAAAGTGTAACTATTATTTTTATTAAAGAAATTACTGGCGCCATCTAAATTTTAGTAGAATTATCTTATTCTACAGATTCACATTAGCTATGTTCACTCGTGCCGCTCAGTGCTACACTTTCCGGCCAACCAAATAAATACTGTATTTGTTGTATGAAAAACAAATACAGTATTTATTTGGTTGGCTGGAAAGTGTAGCACAAATGAGATAGAGATAGGGTAGACGTCTTTTGTTTCATAATTCTAGTTGTAGAGAGCTCCATTGTCTATTATTGACAGAGTATTAATGTGATAGATATATTGCAGTATGTTGTTATGTTATTGAACTAAAAATGTCTGAAGAATTGTCTAGTTCTTTAAAAACCAATTTTTTTTACCTATGTGTTTTATGGTCAGTCCCTAAATAGTATATTTTTGTCTGTGCAACGTTATCATGCCAAAAAAGTGCAAGATAAAAATCGTCGCGTACCCCACTCACCGTCCACCTCGGCGGATTCGAACCCGTCATTGATTTCTTCCATTTCTAGCGCCCGTTCCCGGTCCCTGTCCTGTTTTTCCGCAGCAACTGGGGCGGCCGTCACTTCCCCTTCGGCGAAGTCACTGTCGTAGAAAGAGTCCGAACTGGGATGATCCTGGAAAATAAATAACAAGCTGAAACGGATACCTTTTTACAAGCTTTTATTTAACTTACAATATATGTTTGGCCTTAGAATATACTTAGAAAGCTAAAATTTGGTACACATGCTTAACTCGGCTGACAAGACAATTTTATATGAAACTTCAATCCCTAATCCCCCCACCCCTAAAATTAAAAAAAATCCATTTTTTACCCACACAAGATAATTATCTTAATTATAATTTAAAACTAAAATTAGGTTAAATACTCAAAGTATTTAGTAGTATTTATTTATACTCGTTTAGGGACCTTTTTTAAGGTATTTTACACCACAGAGTGTTAAGTTATACATATAATTTATATAGAACACAGCTCCAGCTTCTCAATCTTGATTATCAAATTTTCAAAGCTTCTAACTGCTCCTCCATAGCCCTCCATGCTCGTGCCATATACAGTGATAATAAAATTTTAAAATAAATTTTACATCCCCCTTGACTCCCCATCACCCCCCATACGCGTATAAGGCTAAGTTTGCCCCCTTTCTGTTTCACCCACCTAGAATAAACGTAGAGAGCTGAAATTCGGTACACATGCTTATCTCTGATGACAATACAATTTATATAAAATTTACCCCCAACATTTTCAAGAACAAGCTTTAAAAAGAAGAAAATAAATTTTCAAGTAAATCAAACCCATCATTTTGTTACATTATACAATTTTATATTATATAAAAGCTTATCGCAAGAATATATATTGACACAGTAATTCTAAGTAGTAATTTATGTATTTTTTATAAAAGAAATGTACAGAGGAAAATCTCGCGAAAACTTTTATATCATATAAAATTGTATAATGTAACAAAATGATGGGTTTGATTTACTTGAAAATTTATTTTCTTCTTTTTAGAGCACTTAAATAAAAGCTTGTTCTTGAAAATTTTTTTTTACTATTAATTTATTTAGACTATGATATTATGTGCTTTATGTGATTTTTCCGGAAAAAATCAGTAACGACATGTTGTTATGTATGTAACACAGGCCTACAAATTTAAACTTTTCTCCTTTTATATTAAAATGTTATTTTTATATGTACCTCAGAGAAGTTCTATTCAGTAATTTTCTCTCATGAATCATGAATAAGGGTACAACTGCCATCGCTACTCGGCGTAAAAAAATATTATTTGGATAGAAATGACCTGGCACACAAATAGGGGGGTTTATTTGTGTCAACAAAATATATGGTTGGATATGGCCAATTGAGTTATTTGGTTGTGGCAAATATATTTTATATCTGTTAAATAAACTATTTTGTTCCCATTAATAAATCATTTTGAAATTAAAATATTGGTTTACTCGGACTAAATATTTATTATTAACACAAATAAAATTTGTTACAACCAAATAATCTAATTGGCCAAGTCCAAATAAATCCTTTTTATCAGAGCATTCAAACTGCCTCAAATTTTGATATTTTGTAATTTCCGAAGTAAAAATAAAATTATCAAAATTACAGTCAATGTAAATGTCCAGTTTCGGAGAAAATCGCTAAAAAATCTTATTTTGGCCAGGTAATTATGACAGTTTCTTGACATATATTAAAAAATAATTTTTAAATAAATAAATAATCGTTTTAAATATATAGCTTTAATATTTTATTAAAGAAAATGCTTTAAAATATTATTAAGGCTTTGTTATTATTTACTTACATGTGGTACAGTTGAATCCGAAAAAAAAACAAGAATGAAAATTTAGTTGCGTAAATTCAATAATTATAATACAAACAAAGCCGGTGTCATGTTGACAATATTTGTCAAAGTTACTTATAATAATTATAAAAAGTAATTAGAAATGCTATTTGTCGATATGCCAAACCATGTTTTAAGACCTGTCATATCTAGCCATACATGACTAATAAACTATTCTATTCTATTCTATTCATGTAAGTAAATGATAATAAAGCCCTTTATATAATATTTCTAATGCGTGTCATTTAATAAAAGAGTATAATAAAAAAACCACTAATATTATTAATATTTAGGTAAGTAAAAAATAACCTTAATATACGTCAAAAAAACGTTTTTCTCTGAAACTGGTTATTTAATTTGACTGTAATTTTGCTAATTTTATATTTACCCCCCAAATTACAAAATATATCAAAATTTGAGGCAGTTTGACTGTGGCCCAAGAACCCCCCTATTTGTGTGCCAGGTTCTTTGAGATAAAATCAAAAAAATATATTTCTCGGAAAACTGCTGTGATGGATTTTTTTCTATATTTTTCTAATAATCAGTACTACAAGCTACAAAAATAATTAATTAATTTTCAAAGGAGAAAACCAAAAATCGTTTTAGCCATTTTTAAGAAAATCTAATTTTTCGACTTTTGTTCATCACTAAACTACCCTTACTTGATTAAGTAGAGAAAAACTAAGTAAAAAATCCTAGGAAATTCTCTAAAAACCTTTTGGTTTGGACTTCCCTTAATTTTCAAAATGGGAAAGCAAAATGTACTTACCGATAACGAGCTCGTCGATCTCTGGATATCCTGCACGTTAAGCGTCTCGGCTTCCTGCAGCCATTCCTCCACGTTCACACCGCCCAAACGGAGGCACTCTATCCGCGCTTCCGCCTTGGTTTTTGCCGTTTCCGCTCGCCGAATGTTCTGTTTCATTTCTTCAATTTTCGTCTCGAGGTCCGGCCCATTTTGGTCGTTGGGGTCAACCTAAAACCAAAATTTAATTTGGGTATTTTTTGAAAACAAAAATTAAAAAAAAGAATTTATTTTTTTTGCAAAACACTTTTTGATTTTTAAATAATTATGGGAAAAGTATTCTTTTGTTAGTTTCAGTATTTGTGATTACAATAACTCGAGAACTTTAAATTTATTCATAGGTTCCTTATCCAAAATTCTCGACTGGAATTTTTTTAAAAAATGTGGTTTGGGGTAAGGGGATGAAAGGAGATAAATTATTTTTTTTATTTCGAAAAAAAAAAAATCAATTTTGCCTTTCGAAAAAAATGCTGATTGGAAAAAAATGCAGAAAGAAATATACCTCTGCGTCACAGGATAGAATAGTATATTCTATAACTAGTATGGAATAGACAATATTCCGCGCCAGCGGAAAGTTTGTCATACGAGCCGGCAGGCGAGTATGACGGTCCCGCGAGCGCGGAATGACTATTCCATACGTGTTGTAGACTATACTTTTTCTTCGACTGCAAATATGAAACACTGTATGGCTTTAAACTGCGGACAAGGTTAAAAACAATGTTTTTTTGTGATTCGACATTGTAAATGCAACAAAACACATATTTTTAAATAAAGCAATTAATGTTATTTGATAATTTTATCAAATCAGTAGTTAAAAAAAGATTTTTATTTAATTTTAGCACATATTTACAAATTATAATGTAAAACTTGAAGGTTATGTCAGATTGTTGTGACATATGTCAGGTTTAAATATTTAATAATAGATGGAGCAGTTTTAATTTTTTGAACTAAATTGATAAAAAACTGGTCAAATATTAAGAAAAAGTAATAAACTTTATGTAATTTTAACGCGAAACTTTAAATTGCATTAAATTATTCAATATTTCATAGTAAAATATATATATATTTTTGCTAATTTTGCTACAGTTTACTTTAATAAACAAGAGATGGCACTACATGTGCTTATTGTAATACATGATACGGAATATTCATACCATATCTAGAGCTAGAATGGCTTCATTCTGTGTTTGAAAAGTGTGTATATTTGCTTAAATTCTAAAGCAGTCGTAGAAAAAGATATATTTCTATACTGTGTCTACGTCTCACAAGCAAACGTGCCACGTGATTATGTTTATGTCGTTCTCACTTTAAAATTTATACTCATAGAATGAGAAAGAGCGCACGATAGTATCGTGACCAGCTTGGATGTTTAAAAGAGCTGTATCTAATAATTTTAATCTCTATAAAAGCAATTATTTTGCCAACCTGTATGATAAGCAAATAAAAGATAGAGCTAGGTATTGAAAATTTTCTAGGTCAAGAGAACCACTTTAAGTTTTCATTAAAGGAAAAAAGACAGTTCGGTTTTTTTGAATAAATTTTAAAGGACTCTTCTCGTGCAGGATATGAGCATCTAAATGAAAGTTTATACTTAAAACGCAATCTTTGATTTTATTTGGAGGGCGTATTTATGCATTTTTTTGACCACTATCTTTAGAACCTACCATTATTTATCATGTTTTTCATCCGAGAAATTGATTGTAATAGATATTTCTTTCCTAGCAAATTTTATAAACTATTGATAACTGTCACTTGATTTTCCTTGAATTGCAAAGGCATGATATTAATTATAATTTCTATTGGAGAAAATTAAACAATATTTGTTATTATTATTATTATATGACATTGGAAAAAAAATTAACATGACAAACGTTATGATTTATTAATTATATAGAATAGAATATAAATATAACACATTGTCTGTTAAATAAATACTTACCCATATGTTTTCCCACATTTTAAAAATATAAATACGCAGCTGGTACCGTCAACTTTTAGTGAGTATTCGTTTTCAAAAAGGGCGATTTCAAAGCCTACTTGTTTTTTTGCAGTTAATTAAGATCCAACAAACATTTTACTTTATAATTGATATAAAAATGTTTAAATAATGAGAATAAATGGTTAGTACTTAAAAAATAATATGTAAACCACGACAGAGAAGACTATTATAGCCTCGCACTCTTAAATTTAATACGCCCGGCTATAAAAAATGTATTCTCTAACTTGGTGTATAATTACCATTCGGTTGATCAATAACTCAAGAATAGGCGGCTGTTAGCTCTTTTTTGTTGTGTCTGAGAAGCTCAGCAAAAAATCTGTCCGACTAAACCTCCCCCAATAGTTAAAATAATCTTGTAACGTTTGTACTTTTAATAAAGGCCTTTATTATAATAATAATTTTAATTATTATTATTATTATTATTATAACACAGGCCCAAAAAAAAAACGTAAATTACTATTAACCAGACTATATTTTTCTTGAGTATTTTTGGGTGTTATACACGAATTTGCGAACGAAAAGGCTCGCTCGTCCCAAAGAACCTCGCTCTCGCCTGATGAAAAGTGGTTTCGGTCAGATTTGGCTGCATTTTGCAGTTGTTTTAACTCTTGACATTTTAATTAAAAGTGACCTTGAGCACAACTCTCAAAAATCAATAGTTTGGATTATAGAGGACATAATTCTGGAGCACCGCGGTGCGCCAATCTTATGCAATAGTATATTATTTACCAAGTTAGAGAAGTTTAACATTTTTGACCTGCGTCAAATTGCGGGATGAGCGCGCCAGCGCGAAGCCTGCAAGGCGGGGTCTAAAATGTTAAATCTTCACTCACGTGGAAAATATAGTATTTTTTTCACTACCAGTACAATTAATTAGCTATTTATTTATTTATTTTACTAAAATTTAATGAAAAAGCTTATAAATTTAAAATATCGCGCTGGAAGTTCGCGGCCATTTAAAAAAAAAGTCCAAACAAATGAATAACTTGACATTTCTGGCAGAAATTTTCTGGTGACCTGCTGAAATTATTAAGTTAGAAAGTGTTTCCATGTTAAGTGTAATAAAATATATAAAAATAAATCCTGATACTCCCCCAGAAATAAGGGGACAGGCGAAAACTGTGAGGGAGAATCTATTACCTCAAAAATCAATATATGGGGGTTGAACCCAACGAACTAATAACTCTTCTCCCTAGAATACGCATACCGTTAATATAAAGTATCGCCAACATCTCGGTTTGTTTGTAAACAAAAAGTAAGTATATTCAGGCCTGAACAATAACAGTTACCAGTAACTGTTATTGCTATCTCTGTTAGAACAAAGCTGTGCGAGTAAGACAGACAAATGTATATGTTGGCTACGTTTTTGTCAGTTTTTACAAATGAAATGACTATTCTAGAGAGAAGAGTTATTAGTTCTTTGGTTGAACCTCTAGTAATCTATGATCCTTACGGTAATATATGGGTTGTATAATCTATGGTTGAATATGATGGACCAATGATTTTCACTTTTCAAAGTGTTTTTTACAAAACGTGTTTTATAGGTATTAATTTAGTTAATATTTTTTAATTTATCATGCAAGAAATAAATTTGGTGCCTAAAGACACTTGTAAATAGCAATGTGATTTAATAATTATGTGAAACGTCAGATTCCAAAACAGCTGAAAAAAATTCATTATTAACCATGGTGCAATTTCGTTATTTTTAGAACCTCTGACGTCATAGGTAGAGAAATAATATTTCTACCAATGGAAAGAACAGTAATAAAGATGTGGTTTTAGGCTGGTGGTGAAAAATAGTTATTTTTGTATTAAGAGCGCAAAATATGGAATAGACAGTTGCTAATATATCGTAATATTTTTTCTGTGATATCATAATAAATATGTACCTATTTAGAATTGAAAAATGTATTTAGAATTAAAAAATTTATTTAGAATTAAAAAATGTATATTAAATTGTATGATTAGAGGTGTCCCTCTATAAACTGTAGTTTTCTTGGATGAAAATAAAGTGTTTTATTTATTTATTTAAAATGACTGATTTTTGCTTGAGCGTGGAATTTTGTCTTGTAAATTTCAGGACGTCGTATCCCATTTTTTTTCGATTTTGAGATTTTGGACTTTAACGCTTTAATTCAATTTACATCTAAAAAATAAGTTTCACCTGCTATATTTTTTTTTTTAATAAAAATATAAGCAAAATAGTAACGTCGTATCTTATATGATTATAAATTAATAAATTTTTAAACCTCGTATCTCTTAAATCTAGTTAACTGAATTGGAAACCACTTTTTGCATTTGGCGACGCTTTTTCGACATCTTATGCGCATGTTATAAAACTTTTTGAAGTTTAAATGTTTAAGTTGAAAATCTTCTTTTAAAAGGTAAATATCTTTACTTGTTATATTAAGAGGTAATAATGGTTTAAATTCAATTTTTTTAGTAAATGACGTTTTTTATTGTTATTAATAGTGCATTATTAAAATACAGCTGAATTTTTGAATTTAAATATCTCGGTTCAGAGAGAAATTTAGAGCGTGAGACACAGTTTTAAAGACATTTTTAGTAAGAAACATATCGTCATGTGAGGATTATAGTGATCTATATCCATTGGATTTACTATGGATATAGAACACTGTATTACTCACATGACGATATGGTCCAAATTTAAAAACTTTATCTCAAAACGTTTTGAAGTTACTGTGGTCATAAATTGTCCCATAAAGACGGATCAACTAATGTATTTTTTTCGCAAAAATTTTACTTACCCTTTGTCCGGCTTCTCTCAACGCATTGTACATCTGTAACTTTCTAACGCTTTCCCTTATCGTATTGTTCTCCCGGGCGATTTTGGTGGCCCACCTTCGGGCCTCCTTGCTCAAGGTGGCAGACGAGGAGTCGTGTTCAGCTGTCACTTTGTCGATATTGTCGTTATCACAAGGTTCGAAATCGTATTGGATGTGCTGTTTGAGGACTGGGTAATACAAATAACAACATTGCAGGTTGTATTCTCTTGTCAGCTTTTTGGCCTGAAAATAAAAAAAAAACATCGTAAAGATGATCGCAACTACGATGCGATAGTTCAAAAATTATCGTCTCGCACAAACGATAACGAGAGGCCTTTCGTTATCGCCGAGATGTATTTACCCTCGCGATAACGATACTTATCGTTCCAGCGTAAAAGTTAAATATTTTAGCCATCTAATATTAGAAAAATATCTATCTTTCGTTAAAATCAAATGGAGAGAAAACAGTGTATAGCAGGATATATTAGTTAAATGAATTTGACTCAAAAGTCACATTTAAAAAAAATATGTCAAAAATTACTAAAATGCATATATCTTCGTAGAAGGATAAAACTCCAAAATAATCAAAAATTGCGTTACGTAAATAATAAAAAACTTAAGTCCAGATTTTTTTTGGAAAGAAGAAGAGGACCATGAAAAATATAAAAGTAAAAATAATGTTTTTTTTCCGGATTTTTTTTATTACCTTTTGTACTTCTTATTGTTTTACTGTAAATAATAAACAATTTATGGCTAAAACAAAAAATTAACCCTCATTTTCCCCCTTCCCCCAAACCGATTTTGCTCAAAAACGAACTTGTCCAAGATAATATAAAAAACATCTGAATACCGAATTTCAAGTCGCTAGCTCAAAGCGTTCTTAAGTTATCATGGATACAGACAGACCAACCGATAGACAACCAGACAGGGATATATTTTTTTTGCTTATTTTGATTTTTCTCGACGTTTCAGGAAAAATTAAGAGGATTTAGGTAAAAAAATGTTTGCTTTTTTTTTCTATCAAAACACTTTCTTTATGACAAAGTAAAAATGGGAAAGCAAAATATATAAAGACTATTCAAATTGATTTTTAGCACTCAAATCCTACTAACGGCAGCTCTGGCCTTTTTGCCTTCTTTTAAATTACCCCTGGTATTAGTCAGATACTACCGTACTTACTATAAGCCTAATTAGGTACTTAGTGCAACTGCCAGGAGTTCATATTTTTATATCTGCTATAGAAATAGGTTAATGTTGAAGCAATTTCTGTCTGCAATACGATTTTAAAAGATAAAAGCCTTTTATAATGGGCTAATGTATGCTGCATAATGCCTATTAAAGAATATATTTGCACTTAAAAAATCAATAAATTAAAAAATTAAATAATGACGTTTGTGTTAAATATTTTTATCTGATTTTAGGTGTTGATTCGACTGTCTCTGACTGTACGATAGTTATCGCTCTCGCTTCGGTCTCGTTACGGGCGAGAGGCCTCTCGTTATCTTTACAACGATACGATATTTTTCCACCTCTCGCTATCGTTCTGTTCAACGATAACGAGACGATAGCGAGACGATAGGCCTTAGGCGGCAACACTATTTAAAATGTGTTATTGGAACAGATTTAGTGCCCAACATTTTGAAATTCAGAGTCTGAACGGTAAATTTTACACTAAAACTTCTTATATAATATGAATGTACGCTAAGTTTACCACTTTTTTCTAATCACTATGATATTTATACTCTTGTACGTTCGATTAATAAGTACCCGATTAAATGTAAAGCGAGTGTAAAATTTTACACTGAATTTTTAGGAGCCGGTCTTTCGTTCGCAAAAAATAACTTCGCGATCGAAACATCTCAAATCTTAATTTCGCAAAACAAAACTTTGTATTGACATTAATTCGCGAACCAAAACTTCGCGAACCAAAACTTCATTATATCGCATAAATAGGTAGTTCGTGGGCTATAACTTCGCAAAATGCCAATTGTCGAGGTCAATTAAAAAAAATGTATCTTTGTATATTTTTTTTTAATAGCTTTACCATAGTCGCCCTCTACACTCGAACTAAAATGTATATTAATATAAAAAAAACGTACAAAATGGCATCCTTCTGGAACTCTAGGAAATGATTCCTTGCATTAAAATGTAACGTTTTTAACTTATAAATTCAATCGAATATGATTTGCTGTTTTGTCACTTTTGTTAAAAGTGGCAAAAACGCCAACTTGGCCGAGTTTAAAATTTTTCTTTATACCCAGGAAAGAATGTACATGGAAAAAATTATTTGGAGGTGCATAAACTATCAAAATGACAAGTTTGGTGGAAGAATAAATACATTTGGTAATAACGAGTTTATTAAGGAAATAGTCCATTCACATTTGGCAGATTACAGAATACATTTTTGGGTGTCAAAAATAAATATTTGAAATATTAAAATTTTGGTTGTTATTTTATTTATTAGGTACCTACATAATAAAAAAAACAATAATATTCAATATTGTTGTGTGTGTCTAGTTTTGCAAAGTTTTGTACCATTCGAAGTTTTTGTTACACGATGTTACGAGTTTGCGTCATTTTGGTATACGAAGCAATGACCAGGCGAAGTTTTGGTTTTGCGAAGTTTTGGTTTGCGATGTTTCGGTCGCGAAGTCATTTTTTGCGAATGAAAGTCCCCTACACTGATAAAACAGTTTATTTGCGTCAACAAAATATTTGGTTGGATATGGCCAACTTATTTCTGTCAAATAAACTATTTTGTTCCCATTAATAAATCATTTTGAAATTTAAATATTTGTTTACATGAACTAAATATTTATTTGACTCAAATAAAATTTGGTACTCACAACCAAATGATTTAATTAGCCATATCCAAATAAATCCTGTTTATCAGTGTACCCGAATTTTTGAGTGTAGTTATTACCTGATCCCTTATGGTTCCGAAAGAATTCTGCATTGCAGAACACGTCAACAATTCCGTCCTCCCCATCAGTGACAAATACTCGGCGACTTTTTCGTAAACCCCCGACTCCATCAGCGACATACAAAGTTGCAGGTCTACCACGAAGTAACGGGTCTGATGAGCGTTTGCGGCAGCGAGGCACAACAAGTAGTCATTTCTGGCGCCTGTAGATTTTTCCTCTAACATGTCTCGTTTTGTAGATACTTTTGCGCTGTTTTTTTGCAGAGATGTAATGGATTGGAAAAACGAACCCTTTTTCTTCTTTAATCTGAAAATTAATACTTTTAACAAACTGTTTTATTGATTTTTTTTAGTAATATTAGTCTATGGAAAAAAGTTGCTAGTTTTTGCTAAGAGCGGGAAAAATTTAATTTTTTTTATATGCGTATTTTTTGCATAGATATTGTAATATACCGAATCTGGAGGTGTATTTGCAGGACTATTTTTTGAAGCCATTTTTCAACAATTTAAATCTATAAAAGTAATTTAAATAAATAAATAATAATTATTAATTTGATGTTAATTTATTTTGACACAATAAATTCATGTTAGACATTTCTAATTTTTGGAATAAAACAGATCTAAATTCGTAAAATTTTATTAATATTGAATAAAAATAACCTAATAAGACATTAAAATTACCTTAATTTTTCATTTTAGTAGATATTTGGTTATAGAATTACATTATCAAGCATCAAAAATTAGAAAAGTGGTATTTATTCGAGTTTCTCGTATATATTCGAGACGAAAATATCCCGTCGTTATGGTAATGCCTTGTTTTTTATTGGTTGAAACCGATATTATGATAGTTACAAGTTAATAGCAATCTAATAATTTTGCCTAAACTACCTTATAAAATAAATATTTTAATCACAGCTACCATCAGAACTCCAATCATCAACACTTTCGTTATTGTCACTGGCATTATCAGTACTTGGATTCATTTCTAAAGGCCAATTGGAGTTCTGACGGTAGCTGTTATCCAAAGTTGTACCCTATTGAAAATGACGGGTCTGCGCGGGTATAAATGTTGCATAGACCGGACTTGAGCGGGTAAATTTCATCCGCTCAAGTCCGGTTTATGCACCATTTATACCCGCCCAGACCCGTCATTTTTAGCAGAGTAGGCTGATATTATTTTTGAGAAAAAACGGAGTGGGCTAGAAGAGTCTAAGGGATTCAAACTAATTTTTCAAAATAATTTTTTTAAGTTTTCTTAGAAAATGAAGTTAGCAAAAATCTATAAGGGAAGTATTATTCCACCTTTTTTTTAATTTTTATGCACTTACTTTTCTTCTATATCCCTAGCTTTATCTCTAACTTCGTGAGCTCCATGTTCCTCGTCGAAATAGAGTTTTTTCGTTTTGTCGACATCTGAGACACAAGTTTGAACTTCCTTTTGTACATTCGCCAATTGATCGACACACTAAAACATTATCGACACATATGTTTAGAAAAATCCGAATACAATTTGAAAATATAAAAGCTTGTTTGTTTTTCCGGATCATTGACAAACTTTATTGCGAGAATATCTGACTTTGTATTATTTACAAAATGGTGCACATTTCACCGTTATTCACTTTTAGTTCGACTTAAATTCAACTTAAATTTAAAAATAAACGAGCCGTGAAGATATTAAATGCTACACATTCCATTAAACAGGGTGTTCCATGAGGAAAGGGAAATATTTAAAGGATGTGTTCAGGTCAAAATAAGAAAAAAGTTCCCATAAAAGTCCAAAAACGACTCGTAAGAGAGCTACGCCCCTTCAAAAGGGGTTCCAAAATTTCGATTATTTATTAATAACTTACGAAGCCTTTGTGTTAGAGCATTGAGGTTTAACATGTGATATATTGTATTCTAGTCTATTCCAAAAGGCCTACCAGCGAATGGTGTATGCATGTAGTTACTTTAACCAGGGGCGTCCGTAACGGGGGGTCTTATCACTTTTTGCCCCAAACTTTTCTCTGCTTAACTTTTTTGTAGATTTATTTTTAAATTACTTATTAGTATTACTAAGGTAAAAACACATAAAAAAGTAAATTTTGTTGTAATCCCATACTATTAACCGTTTTTCGAGAAAAATACAATTAAAGGCAAAATTACACCTTCCTATGGTCTGTTTCATCAAGCAAGAGAGTAAATTAAAAATCGCACAGTAAATATTTTTACAACAGGTAGTATATGTTTGTGTATAGAATATAGTTATGTTTTATAAAATAAACTACGCAGTATATTCGCACATCCTATATTCGAAACGGTTTTGAAAATATTCAGTGTGCAATTTTTAATTTACTCTCTTGCTTGATGAAACAGACCATAAATTAAAAAAAAAATTCAAAAATAAAATTTTTCAAAAAAAAAATTGCTTTTGCAAAAAAAAACGAAAAAAAAATGATTTTTTTTAAATGATAGTTTTTTTTATTTTTTAAAAAAGTTTAACCCCCGTATAACTATTTTGTTATTAAGGGGATTACTTTTAAAATTGGTAGAATTGATCCTTATAATAAAAGAAATTTTTCCTAAAAAAGTTACTTAATCGGAATTTTCTTTCAGCTTTTTTCGATTTTTTTAAAATAACCCCCCATGAAACAAATTTGTATCCAAGAATTTTTCGACTAGGACGATTTATGAAAAATTTTGAAAATTCGAAACTACCGTATAATATTATTCTAGCGCAGGCGCTGTGAATAATATAATAATCTATCGTGCGAAACGATTTTTAATCGCAAAAAAGGGTCACGTACCCTCCATAACTTTTGAATAAATAGGTTTTTGCGATTAAAGACCCTAGTAGAAAAGTAACGTCGTATTATTGTTTAAAATCATGTTGTCACAATGTATAAATGTTCCGCTTCACAACGTTGGATACTAATGTCATACTCTAACGTTGCCACAACGTTAACATTTGTAAAAATTTAATGTTAGAATATTGTTTATATTAACGTTGACATGTAACGTTAAAATCTAATGTTGAAATATTGTTGATTTCAACGTGAAAAATCACTGAAAATTATAGCAAAACACAACGTTGCGTGAATTTTAGTGGAACGTTTCGTCCGATAGATTATTTGATTTTTAGTTTTAAAGGACATGGCACATACCTTATGGGAAATGGCCCTAGGTTAAATTGCTTCAAATTTTAGTATGTTATAGAGCATGACCTCCTGAAAAAAAGTCTCCATGGGCACAAAAAAATTTATGGTGCCGTTTGGCCGCTATGGTCATTTAAAGACCATACAATCTAGATGATTATATACCCAGGTAGCAAGGGATGTTATATTACAAGAAATTAACATCACTTTTGGGTGTATTTTTAAACTAAATCATAACATCACATAATATTGAAAAATTACATGTATTTAACATCACATTTGCAACGTAACACGTGTGACGTGACAACCATGTTATTTAATAACAAATATTTAGCAACGCTGTGAATATATCGCATGTCACATATTAACGTGGCTTTCACGTGAATGTCATGTTATTTTGCTTCTCACCGACGTTCGAAGCAAAAAAAATCGATATAAGATTAAAGGAATATATTCTCCGCTTAATCTGCAATTTCGTATTTAGAATCTATCTGTTTCAATCTGTGATTGTTTCAATTACTGATTGATTTTAAATCCGATTTTTTTTATAGGGTTAGCGTTTTTAATGGTTTTAATTTAGAAAAAGCTAATATCCTAGGATATTATTTAAATATTAAAGTAACAGTAACGGCATCCATAAGATATTAGATATAACAGGAATGTGGATTTATGATGTCACAAACACGTTATTTTCGGGATGTCATTGTGTGATGTTATTAGGGGCGGACTTAGGACATCCCCACCATGCTACATTCTTGTTAAATGAGACTACAATCTTAACATCACATGTCACATATAAACGTGGCTTTCACGTGAATGTCATGTTATTTTGCTACCTGGGTAGGTACTTAAATCATTGTTTATTGGTGTGTATGTGTGTTTTTATAATTTTAAATGAGTGGTTAATAGTTTATATAATATTTAAAGGCAAGTTAGTGTATGTGGGTATCTTTTATTTACTATTTTTGGGTGTATATGGGCAGTGTCGGTGCACCCAGGTGTATGTGTATGTGGATTTGTGAGGGTTTTAATGGATGTGTGTAGTATTTATTTTCTATGTGTTAATAGTTATGTGCATTTTTATTAATTTTTGTGGGTTTGTATGGGTTCGGACTTTTTGGGTATTTATGGGTATTTATGAGTATTTATGAGTTTTTATTAGTTTTAATGGATTTATTTAGTATTTATCGATGCAAATGGGTAGCTATGGTTATATGTGGGTCTGTATGGGTTTATATGTATTATTTATGTTTTTTTACGGGGTTTTGTAGTATATATGGATGTGCAAAGGTAGTGGGAGTGAGTATTGTTATTTATAGGTTTTTATAAGTTTTAATGTATTTTTTTAGTATTTATGGATGTGCATAGGTTTAACTAAACTTTAGTTATGGGTATTTATGAAATTGATTGGACTTTTTGGTTTGGTCCAAACCTAAAACCACCCATACAAACCCACATAAAATTAATAGAAATGCACATAACTATTAAGACATACAAAATAAATACTACACTAATCCATTAAAAAAAACCCTTAAAAATCCACCTACCTAAACCTGGTTGCACCGACACTGCCCATATATGGGTGTATATGCATATACACCCAAAAATAGTAAATAAAAGATACCCACACACACTAACTTGCCTTTAAATATTATATAAACTATTAACCAGTCATTTAAAATTATAAAAACACACATACACATCGATAAACAACGATTTAAGTACCTATAAAATCATCTAGATTGTATGGTCTTTAAATGACCATAGCGGCCAAACGGCACCATAAATTTTTTTGTGCCCATGGAAACTTTTTTTCAAGAGGTCATGCTCTATAACATACTAAAATTTGAAGCAATTTAACCGAGGGCCATTTCCCATAAGGTATGTGCCATATCCTTTATATTTACATAATAATTAAACAAATTGTACAAGAAGAGTGAGTGTTTTGAAAACACTGTTTTCCAAAGTTGAACTAAAAGTGAATAATAAATGTTACAGAGAGGGAAAGGGGGTCAAAATTTAAAGGTAATTTATAGAAGGTGAAAATGGCTGAAACTCTGCTATTTGATCAGCCCCTTTTGATCCTAGATGGTTACGATTTTGTAATAAAAGTCACCTTCACATCTGCTCATGTGCAGCTGCAGCTTTAAAAGTCTAAAAAATGATAAAGAGCAATTAATTTTTGGTCTTCTTTTGCATAATACCATCAACATAACTGCGCAACTGCAATTTGGACTACATAGTTTATTATCGTTGCGATCTTCTAATATATTTTTATTATCCAATAAAAACGTGCAATATTTTTAATAGATACTCACTTTTTTGGCCATTTGAACTTTATGCGCTCTTAAAATTTTTGCGTCGTCGGCGATTTGTTGCTGAAACACTTCGACGGCCGCCAATCTGGCTCTGGCCAGTTTTTCGTTCTCTTCCAGAACCGTTCTCCAGACGCTCCACATATTCCTAGTAAAAATGTTTCGTTAAGAACACAAAAAAAATCGTCAAAAATGGAAAAAACAAAAAAAACAGTTATTACCCCCCTTTAAAGGATCAAAGCTTTGACCGTTTGGATAAGGATCACGTAATACAAATTTGAAGTATTTATTGAGAAAACTATCCGAACGGGTAAAGGCGTCTGATTTAGTATTAGACCTTTACTTACCCAGAGAGCACATAATAACTACACTTGTGCTAAAAAATATCGGCCAAAAAAAAATACACATTTTCAAATGCTAATAACTCCAAAACTATTTAATAGATTTATTCGATCTTTTTTTATTTTAAAGCTTGAACTTTTAGCTTTTACTTACTGGAATAAAAATCATCAAAAATATTTTTATACCGGCAGCAATAAAAAGTAAACAGCTATGTTTTTTTATTCCACCTTTCGAAATGTGCATTTGCCACTGCATATTTTATCCAATTTTATTAATTGATTTTATATATCAATTAAATGAACGTCATCAAAAATGTTTTTTTTTATACCGGCAGCAATGAAAAGTAAACAGCTATGTTTTTTTATTCCACCTTTCGAAATGTGCATTTGCCACTGCATATTTTATCCAATTTTATTAATTGATTTTATATACCAATTAAATGAAAGTAATTTCTTTTTTAACTTTTTAGTTTTCCTTTTTTCGTTTAGGAGATATAAGGTTTTTTCTAATAATTGACTTTTTTTTTAATTTGAAGCTTGGATCGTTAACTTTTATTAACAAGTCCCGAATTAGCTGCCCAAGCTGTAGCTTAACATTAGAGAAGAGTGTTTCAACGATTTGAGGAGATATGTTCCTTAAGTCGAAGCCAAGGAGCTGGCAGCTTAATTCCCTGCGGGACCGTGGTCTAAATGCTGTAAATTTAAAAACAGCTTCGAGAAACAAAAGTAGTAGCAGTTAGTAGGTCCACTGTTAATCGAAGACTTTTTGAAAAAAACCTTTTCTCTCATAAGGCCGCAACTGGACCTCAAATCACTGCTAATGATCGTCGTGCCAGGTTGCCGTTTGTAAGGAGATATCTGAACTGAGACAGAAACCAATGGGCAACGGTTTTGTTTGCTGATGAAACCAGAATATATCTATTAGGTTTATCAATGTGTACTAACTGTATCCATAGTTACATACCACGGAAATACAAGGAAGTACCAATGCCAGAGTTATTGGCGTTAACTAGGAACTTAGGTGAAGGTTAAAACTTAACTGTACATTAATAAACCCACCCTAAACTGTGTAATGTTTAGTTAGTTTTACAGTATTGTTAAATTAAGTTAAATGTTAATTGTTATACTGACTATATCATAACGTGCTTAAATTAATCATATCAAAAAACAGTATTGTTTGTTAGACGTTTTCTTTGTGCGTTTATAATGTTTATTTAAGAAACAGTCATCGGCGAATTTTCAGTGCTCGCATAGGCGCCGCGTCGATTCTATCGTTGACGCGAGGTTTTAATTATTTACATTTTTATTTTCTTCGAAAAACATCGATATGTTTACATATTTATAGTTAATATGTATATTCAATATTGTTGTGTGTAACAAATTAGTCGTCAAATGTTTCGATTTAGTGACCTTTATAAAAATTTCACTCATAATTCGGCAAAATTATTCCGTAAGCCTATGTTTCTGTGTTTATTTTCAACGTTGATGAGTCATAACTGAATTTATTCCGATTAATGTTAATAAAATTTAAAATTTGGTAATTGTTATTTTATTTGATAAAAAAAAATTCTGTATAATAAAATTTAAAAAAGGCAAAAAGTCCTCAAAAAAAAATCATGGCCTAACCCCATAAATCTCTAGGTGATGCTAAAAATTCTTTTATATAAATTTTATTAACAATTTCAAAAGTGATAGCGCTAATAACATAAAATAGTCCAATTAAACTTATTAATTTACGCAAAAATTCATAGAAGTGCAATAGAAGGAAATTGTCACTTTTCCGTCATGGGAAGTTTTACAGGGGTGGCATTTGCCCATCACTTGAAAAGTCCTTATTTACCAAAAAAAGAACATAATTTCTCCTAAATGAGAAGAGTTATAATAAAAAATAAAAAAATGAGTCGGTCACAATAAATGTGGCTATTAGAATAAGTTTTAAAACTTTTGGAAACATTTGAGTTTGTGGTTAAATTGCAACAAAAAAAAAATGGGTAAGAAAAACATGGCTATTTAAGCAAAGAAACGCCAGTTTCCACCATAAACTTAAATCAAATAAATAAAAGTTAGCGATCCAAGCTTTAAATAAAAAAAAATCAATTAAATCCATTGCGTAGTTTTTTTGTTATTTGCAAAAATGTCAATTTTTAGAAAAAACCTTGTATGTACTAAACCAGAAAAGGAAAAATAAAAAGTTAAAAAATATATTACTTCCATTTAGTTGGTCTATAAAATCAATTAATTAAATTGGAAACAAATATTCAGTGGCAAACCATGCACATATCGAAAGGTGGAGTAAAAAACATAGCTGTGCACTTTTCATTGCTGCTGCTAAAGAAAAACACTTTTTATGATTTTTATTCCAGTTATTAAGAGCTAAAAGCACAAGCTTTAAAATTAAAAAAATCGAATAAATCTATTGAACAGTTTTGTAGTTATTAGCATTTGAAAATGTGTATTTTTTTTAGATGAGCCGATATTTTTGAGCACAAGTTTAGTAGATATCCACGGGATATACCTTCTAGATACCCAGAATATCCAGTGGATGTCCTGGATTGGCAGTAGATATCCCATGGATATCCAAATGTCCTCCTATGTCCAGGATGTAGCAAATGTTCACTGGATATCCATAGTGACTGGACGTTCAATGGGTATAGGGCTGTCTAATGGATATCTAATGGTTATTGTGTGCTGTCTGGGTAGCACGTCGTCTTGCGTGGGTTAAATTCTCACCCGGCGCGTACAGTAGGAATTTTCAAGGATTTTATTTCAAAATTCCAGAAAACGGTCAATTTTGAATCGATCTTCCTATTTTTTTTTTTAAGAACTTTTTAAGACTTGTAGTTTCATAAACTACTGCTACAAATTTGATTTGAGGCATAACAATTGAGTGCTTAGAGGTTAAGTTGTCAGATTACAATTTTTTCATTTATTTCAGAAAATAATATTTGGGGTTTTTGAGGTAGCTAAAAAATTAAAATTTAAATTGGCGCATCCAATATGGCGTCGAAATTTTAAAATTTTCAATATTGTTGGCCGAAAATTAGGGATTAAGTATTTTTAAAGTCGTTGAAACCAAATCCGATGTTAAAAATTGAAAATTAAAATGAGTGATTTTATATGACGCGCTCCAATTTTAAAATTTCGACGCCATATTGGATGCGCCATTTTTAATTTTAATGTTTTAGCAACCTCAAAAACCCTAAATATTATTCTCTGAAATAAATAAAAAAATTGTAATCTGACCACTTAACCTCTCAGCACTCAATTGTTATGCCTCAAATCAAATTTGTAGCAGTATGTACAAGTCTTAACAACAAGTTCTTTGAAAAAAAAAATGGAAAATTGATTCAAAATTGACCGTCTTCTGGAATTTTGAAATAAAAAACAATGAAAATTCCTACTGTGCGCCGATGTCTTTTCAATTAATCGATATTTAAAATTTGGTGAAGGCGACAGGTTAAAGAGATAAATCCCCCTAAAACTGGTTCGAGTCAGTTAAAACCGGTGGTTCCCTTTAATAGATTTGTAGCACTTAAATTATTTGTAATATTGTCAGTTCAGTATGGTATAAAACACCTTTGAAGGTCCCGAACGACTTTAAATAAATAAATAAACTACCAGCCCACACACGAGTCCTGGACTTATAAGTACTTAGGGGATGCTTAATTAAGTAGATAAGCAGAATTCGAGATTAAGCAAACATGTTCATGGTAATTATTAGCTTAAAACGTTCTCGAGTTATTGGGGTTCAAGAACAAAATCTATCCACATTTTGCTTTCCCATTTTAAAAATTTTCAACATTTTGGGAAAGCCTTTTTATTTTATTTTAATCAAGATGACTTTGCAAACTTATCTTGATTTTAATTTAAAATTATTTGCATGTATAGTGCTTGGAGCGGCAGATTTAATTGTTGGGTACCTACATAAATATTATTTCTCCCTGCTGACTTAACTTAATTAATTAAAATTAATTATCTTGCATCCCAGGCAGATATTACAATATCTACACTTTGTATTCGTGTTAAGTTTGTTAATTTGTTATATCTTTCGGAAGAAAACTGAACCAACGTAAACTATTATTATAAATAGAGTCACATTTACAGCTATTAAGACTGACGTCATCACAAAATAATACCTAAATACGTCCTATTTTACAGTACATGATATTACTAGCTGTTAGGTCTGTTTATAAACAGGAAAGCTCGTTATTTAAGTCCGAGTGGTTTTCAGTGGTGGCGCCTTCGACTATTTTGTAAATGATTTGATTTTTTTTTGTTTCACAGCTCCCGTTAAATTTTTTTAGTATTCAGACTTTTTTCATCACACAAATTACATTAAATACCTTTTTATTATACAGAGCGGTCCTTTCCCCTCTTAACTCTTGAACGAGTTGAGATATCGACTTCAAATTTAGAACTCTTTTTTTAAACATATTTTTCTTTTTTGTTTAAAATAGGGTTGAATGGGTATTTTTGTCAAAATTTCTCTAAAAAAATTAAACAATTTTTAAAAAATTACTAATTTCTTGATAAAAAACGTAAATTATACTTTTAAACTAATTTTAATTAACATAAATAAAAATTTACAAAAAAAAAACTTAAAAATTGCATTTTTTGGCACAAAAAATTGAAAAATTAAAACCTTGAAAAAATTGTTGAAAAACTTGTACAAAATTTAAGAGGGGGCTGGGTGACTTTTGGACCGCTCTGTAGATCATCCATTCTTTATGGTATTTAGATATTATTGACTGACCTTATAGTCCAAATAGCTGTGAATTTGACTCTACAACTCCCTAAGGGAGCTACGGCCCTTCGAAGATGACATATTGAATGGGGATCAAATAAGATCAATAAAATTTTAATGCTGCATGGTGATTCTTTTTTTAAAACTGAGCATAAAAGTATTCTGAACCAAAACACCTAAATTTAATATCAAAGGAGTAATGGCCTTTTAAAAAGTAACGTTTAAAGGGTGCCAGAGTTATTAATTAAAAACCTTATTTTTATTACAATTTTAAAGGGCCGTAGCTCCCTTAGGGCTCATTTCCGGACCAACCTTTGTAGGATTGTTTTTTTATATTTTTGGATGTAGAATCACCTCTTAGATTTTGGCATGCCAATTATTGTGCAGTATATATTTTTATAGACTGTCAATTCTTAACTTAACGTTCTGTGTTCGAGATACAGGAACAAAAAAAAGAGTCAATCAATCCCACTTAACCCTTTTTTTATTTCATTTAGTTATATTTTGCATAACGGATGCGTAGCTTTCAAGAATATTTAAACGTATATGCACAAACTTATTATTCAAGAAATGGGTCAAACGCTTTTCGAGATTAAAACGACTAATATTTTTTATCACAAAAGAATTTAATTTGCATTAAAATGGCCACGAGAATGCGTTCAAAAGAAAACCATTCAATTTTGATTTAAAATTACCTACTTTAAAATCGTAGGAAAATCGAATATCTAGGCCAAAGGGAACATTAAATTTTAAAATTGGTATTGTGAAGACGTTTTATGCGATTATTGCAGCGGTAATAGTATATTTCTAACCTAATAAAAAAAAACAAGCCGTGAAGGTATGTAATGCTACGCTTTCCATTATATACTATTCACAGTAAATTGTATATTGCATTTGCTCAAATACAAAAAAAAATTCAAAACAATATATTTTAAAAAACAAACAAAAATGTATTTTCAAATAAAAGAAATTGTTAAAAAATTTTTGCTTTCAAAAAAGTTTTTTTACGAAATACGAAAAAAAAATGAAAAAGATTTTTGTTTTTTTGAAATTAGTTATTATACTATTTCAGCGCTACGCGCTGTGAATAGTATAATAAGAGACGCGAATTTGGCCTAGACTGCGCGTCGGCATCTCGAGAGTTAGAAATATAATTTTCTTATGAGGTTAGAACATTTAAACACATGTTTATTAATGTAAAGGCCTATTCAGAAGCTTGCATAAGAACATAATACATAAGAATCGGCATCGCCGTGATTGGCTTAGAAGATACATGGCGGCACATCAAGCCAACCACGGCATCGCATTCTTATGTATTACGTTCTTATGCGAGCCTGTGGATATGCCCTTATGTTCTCAATGACAATCATAACGCGCCATCTATGAGGTAAAATCTAATACCAAAACAGGTTAGAAAATAACTCTTTTCTGTCCTTGGTTAGAAATAACCCTAGTAGAAATTTAACGTTAGTATAACGTTTTTCTAATGTTAGAAAACTGTATAAAAGTACAGGCACAGCCGAGTAAAAAAGCACTCGATGTGCACTGAAATGGTTTGCGTCGATGTGCGTATACTATTTTTCCTACGACCTATAACCTAAACGTCAAAAAAAGCTAAATTTATCTTAAAATTAGTTTGTCAATTAGTTTTTGTGTGCCTGACGTTTACTAATTTTCTGACAACAGATATGTAAAATCAACGGGTGGGAAATAGGCATTAACTACTAACTAGGAAAAGTTTACTTTCAAACGGTGTCTCACATTTTAAATTTGATACCATGCGAGCCGAAATTTTTAAAGCCAAAACTTAAAATTTAAGTCAGCGGCTAAAATAGTTAAAAATTGCTTACCATTTTTCGTCTCCTCCATCAAGCTTGATGTCTGGAATATTTGGAATTTTCTTATTCAGATAGGCAGAAGATATTTTAAGTAATGCCTAAAAAATGAGATGTTATTTGTAAAATCTAGTAAACATATATTTTCACGAAACTAATTCGTTGTTGGATAAAAAATTGTACGGAACGTATAAGTTAACCCTATAAAAAAATTTCGATGAAAACCGTTTCCAGTACACTAAAGAAATCTCATGAAGTTTTATATGGAAATTCTGAAAACCGCATGTAATCTCATAGACCCTTGAAATATTTTGAAATTCCATGTAATTTGATGAGATACGAAACTTCATCAGGAATTTAAACCACATGAAAACTGATGAGTTCATGAAATATATTTAATAGTATTCCAGCAATACGAAAGTCGTTTTGTTGAAAACTTTTTATAGTGAAATTATATTACCCCCTTAAAAAACCCACTCAACCTTCCTGGGCTTCGTCAATTTGTCTCATAGATATCTCACTTAACTCACTAGTAATAGACGCTTTTCTTTTAGATAAGGTATTAGCATATCTCAGCTCAATTCTTATTGTAACATATTTCTTTTAAATATACTGATGTGAAACCAGCTACTACTCAAGTACTACGTCCAGAGCAAGTGCTGGTGAGATATCAACTGCTTTGACTTCACATAATATCACTTCAGATACAAAAAGAAAGCGTCTATTATCTCACTAGTACCCGAAATAACTAATATTTACCTCTGAATAAGACTTTTCTATTGCTGAACGTTTTATTACAAACGTTCTTATATCTTCTAACAACTCGCATTCGTGCTGATTTTTTAGGATCAGCTTGTTTATTTGTTCCGAGTGGAGATTTTTCAAGAATTTTGCATAATTTCCCTAAAAAATATTTTTTTATTAAAAAAAAATAGGTAGAATAAGGAGTCACATTCATCTGACCACGATAAAACATTTTCTCGATAAATAGGCCTTTTCAAAAAATAGAAAATATAGATCTATCTAAAAATAGCTTATTTAGTCTTTATAATAAAAGTTAAAGCTCTAGTATTAACGAGCGCTGCTTTGGTTTTAATTATGAAAACATACTAATATTATTTAAATATTCCATCAATCTATTTTCTAATCATCGTACAGACTGATCAAGATGACTGGAAGAACTAGTTCCCTGGTGTCATCACTTAGTCAGTCTTTGAGGCTAGTAACCAGAGGCCGACACGCTATAAGCGGCTTTCAGATTGACCTGAAAATTGCTAAAACGACCATATAAATAATATTGTATATGATAATTTTGGTCTGTTAATAATATCGTTAACTTTTAAAATTAAACATGTAAACATTACCTCCAAATACGGTCGTTTCAGCAATTTATAGTTCGATTTGACGACCGCTTATAGCGTGGCGGCCTCTGGTTACTAGCCTTAAAGATTGACTAAGTGATGACACCAGGGAACTAGTTCTTCCAGTCATCTTGATGAGTGCAGGTACCAGGCCTAAAGCCTCCAGATATCTTGAGAGTAATATTGGTATACTGAAAGTTTCGGGCTACTGGCCCTCTTCAGTACCAAGAGTCGACCCTATACGCTGATTAAGAAAATATTCTTTGACTTTATTCACGAAATAAATAATGTAATGATATTAGTTTTAACTTTCTAGTCCTAAGATCCTACTGTTTTAAAAAGTTAGATCCTACCAAATATATTTATGAGTATTCATGTTTGTTACCTCCTATACTGCCCTACTACGCTAGAAAGCCGTAACTCCAATTTTTGTGAATTTTTAATTAACCTTACACTTAGTTGTGCATTTCCGTGGGCTATTTATTGAACCAATCAAATTTGAGTAAATAGTCTTATTTATGCAGTTATAAACATATGAAAATTGCAGTATCTCCAAAATAAGGGACTGTTACTAAGCTAAAAAGCAGTAACTCCAAATAAGTTTTTTATTATGAAAGAAAATATTAGTGGCATATGGGACAGTTTTTTATTACCTAATATATTAAAATAAAATTAGAAGAATGTAAAGCAATTATAAAACAGTTTCTTTTTGCATTATTATAGCTTTTGTATGACGCTAGGTTTTCCAGAAATAGCCAAAAAAAAACTGCTGCTAACAAAATAATACTTTTCCCTGTAAGCCTTTGTCCATTAAAACAATTATTTTGGGAAACAAAAAAAAATAAAAATATTTTTTTGAATTTTTTTTTTTTTTTTTAGAAAATTTTGTTTTTTTTTCATTTTATCAAAAAAAAAAAAATAAAATTTTTAATTTTTTCAAAAAAAGTTTATTTTTTTGAAAAACTAAAAAAAAATTAAAAAATAAATGTTTTTGAAAAAACTCGTTTTTACCCTGTCCTTACGCCACACCAAATTTTATGAAAAACAATCCCAGCCCAAAACTTTGGATAATTATAATCAACTTATGGTCCAAATTTAAAGTCTTTAGCTCAAAGCGTTTTCGAGTTATCGTGGTCACAAATTTTTGGACAGAAGGATACAGAGACAGACCGAGACACAGATTTTTTTTTAGGACGGAAATCATGTTTTTTTGGATATAAAACGTCGACAAACGTGAAAAAAAGCAATACAAATTTTTGTGACTTTCCTTGGTGAAAGTAAAATTTATTTTTAAAAGGAAATTTAAAAATATATTTTTTTATTTTTGAGTTGTTTTCTCTTTATCTTGTCACATACTGCTTTTTAGTTTAGCATTCCTAAAAATTTTGAATACGAGATCTAAACTAAAAAGCAGTAAGTGCCATTTTTTTATTTAAATAAATAATTCATGATTGCGTACTTATGTTATAATAAAGGTACTTTATACACCCACTTTCTCGATTCTAGCTATAACACAAGGGAGTGGCTAAGACGATTTACTGTTTTTGCCATTATCTCAGTTTTATTAAATATGGAGTTACTGCTTTTTAGGGTAGTAGGGCACTATAGTCTAAATGGCTAAAATACAACGCAGTGACCAGTACCTAAAACGTAGTATGCTGCTCCCGTATAAGGAATTCCCCTCAGACGAAGTTACGCGAATCGCACTCGAATTGATATGATTTCCGCCTTTTACCACACTTTCGCAAATGAGTCACTGCCTTGTATTTCAGACACAGACTATAGTCTTACGTAAGATGGTGATGTACAAATTAGGCCAGCCAGAGGCTCGCTAGCGTAATATACCGCTGACGATGAAGTGATTTTTTCGTTTCATCTTTGTTTTCTCCGTTTTGTTTAATCTTACACGCGGTATAACATACGATGCCGTGATTGGCTTGATGTGCCGTCATGTATCTTGTGCGCTGGCTTATAACGTTATTTTAGGCTCGCATAGAGCCCTGTGGAGGGCGCCTTAAACAATGAGGTTTTTCTGTTTATTTTTTACCAAAATTGTGTTTTATACAAGGATCTTGTTAGCGCCTTCGCCAAAATTGTAAATTTATTTATTATAACAGAGACCTCGACAGAGACCACAATTATAATATTATTATTTGTGATTATAATAACCATGCAGAGACGGGACTTTTGATATTCATTTACCGGGGGCTCGTAAAATGTATTATTACATAATAAATATAATTATCTTGGGTGTGCCTTATTAATGAGTACTCTAACGCCACATTTTACTAACTGGATGGTCCAGTCTGGACCACCATTTCAATTCTGTTATTGTACCTTTTTGGCATACACCAATTTAAAATATCTGTTTATATACGCCTATGTAATAATAGTGTTGACATGATAGCCTTGTTAGTAAAATATCGTTTAAAGTGTTTAATTTGAAAATAATGTTTTTATTCAATTTTTTTTAAAATCGACACTTTTTGTTCGTGTTTTGCGAGCGAAAAGTTGGACTTTGTGACCCTAGGGCCAAACAGTTTTTTTGACCCGCTAACTAAAACTTCTTATTTTAGGCTTTTCTAAATAAGTCGATTTACCTAAGGGGTTGTTCTGATTTTTGTTTTCAAAAAATAAAATTTAGTTTTTTGCTTTTTTATACTTATGTGTAGAATACGCTTCTAAAATATTTTAAAGAAATTTGTCTTGCTTAAAAAGTTATACATATACTTCAAAAAATAATAAAATTATAAAATTTTAAGGGGTGATTCTACATTACAATATATGACAATAACTTCCTATAAACATATGTCTTAAAATACGTCGTAAGGGAGATACGCCCCTTTAAAAGTGGCTAAAAAAATCGGTTTTTATTTAATAACTCAGGAACCCTTTGAACTAATCTTAGGCCCATCTTCATATGCTATTTTTATGTACTTATTTTAAACATTAAACATTTTATGTGAATTTTTTTTATTTTATTTTTTTGTATATTTAAAATATAAAAAAAACTTTAAACGCGTTTTTATCAAAATGCCATTTTTCAGAACGGTTCTGTAAAAAAAAAACTATTCAACATATTGACTCAAATATTTCGGTAATTTGTCGAAAATCATATTGGCGAGTTCGCTAGTGTACAATTTTTTTCAACGGCTTGGAATTTATTTTTTATTCTCCCTTTTGACCCGTTTTTGGCCGGAAAATGGCATTTTTTTTGTTTTTTTTTTACTAAAATAAGCGTGGAATGTTTGTTTTTTTTTTGGAATTTTGACTTATGTCAACACTAAATGACGTAATTTTTAAGACTTTTTTTGATTTTTGTGTTTCGGACCAATGGGGGCGGAGCTATCGCTGGAACCGTTTGCCATGTTATTTTTGAGGTGTCAACTTCACCGCGTGCTGCACATTTATTTATGACGGCAAAAAAAAACTTTTTTTGTGAAGTTTGTAAAAAGTTTTGTACATAAAAATAATACAGGTCGTCTGAAAAAAAATTCCAAAAATCGTCAATTTTTTGCCTCAAAAATCAGAACAACCCCTTATAGGTAAATTTACTGTAATCTTTATAAAGAAATATGAAATTGGGTCACTTTTGGTCTTGAATTATGTTTTTTTTAGACCAGATACAATTATAAACATTTCATATAAAGAAAAATTTCTTCTATAACTACCTCAGAATATATGGTTAACCCGAGAGTTAACCGGTTAATCTGGATTCATCCACTAAAATAAATTACAAACATAAAATTTCAATTGTAAAATCAATTTTCAATGTTTAAAAAAAGGTTTCAGAAGTATTAATATTTTCATAACAAACACATTTTAACACACATTAATCAAAACACTAAGCTAATTTGAAAATGAAACCGCACGCAAAAGTTACTATTCAATTGTTTTTTTAGCGATTTGATTGGATAACAATTTGTCATGGATAACTAGATAGATAATATAATGCATTTTAAAATTAAGTATATTTTAATAATTTATTAGAATTAGTAACAATCAAATAAAAAATATTGTATAATACACGGGCAAAAAGTTAAATTTTTATTTCGTAGGTTTATTACCCTCGAGCCAAAAGCCCTCGGCTTCTAAAAACCTACTATCGAAAAATTTAACTTTTCGCCCTTGTATTATAAATTACAATTATAAAATTATAACTGAATAAGAGTCCTTACTATGGTTATAATTATTAAAATTACACCTTTTTGATAAATTGTTGTTTTGTTTCATTCTGTCTGAATGTTCAGTTTATTTTTAACCGTGTAGCTCAACTTTGACATTTCGTACTCTGTGGAATAATGAAATTAGTGTTTGCTGTAAGTGCTTTAATAAGTTATAGAGGAAATTATTAATAAGTTATAGAGGAAATTATTAAATTAACAAGCATTGAAGAATCTTCACTATCTAATCTAATGCTATTTTCTAAAAAACATACTACTACTTTTTTTTTGTAAAAAACTTTTTTTAGAAAATACTCTATAATTTATATGTACATCTTTGTTTATAATATTTTTACTGAAAATAACATTTTTTTTTGTTGGTAGTTAGGTATTTATTTATTGCTTTCCAATTTTGAAAATTTTCAAAATTTCGTGCAAAAATTTTCATTTTTTTTGCGTATTTTTGCGTTTTATGTCCATATATAATTCAATTTCAAACAAAAAAAAATTGTCGGTCGATCGGTCTGTCCGGGAAATCTTGTGGGCGATAACTTAAGAACGGTTTAAGCTAGAGACTTGAAATTTGACTTACGGGTATGTTACCAAAAGTTCTAGCTCGAGATTGTTTTTGGTCAACATTGTGGTGCGCCAAGGGGAAAAATACATTTTTTTTAGAAAAATTTGAAAACTGCTATATAGGGGTTTTTGAGGTTGCTGAAATTAAATATGATAAGGGGGTGAGGGGGTAAATATTTTTAAATATTTTCAATATTGGTATATAGGGGTTTTTGGGGTTGGCTAATATGAATCTGATGTTTTTCTAATTTCACCCTCTGAGAGGCGGGGAGTACTTTTCGTGAAAATTGGTAAATTGGGGGTTTTCAGGTTGCTGAAAGTGAATCTGATAATAAAAAAAATACTTCACCCCCTGAGGGGCAGGGGTAGTTTTCTTGAAAATTTATATTTTGAGGTTTTTGAGGTCGCAAAACTGAATCTTTTAATAAAAGTTTTCTAATTTCACCCACTGAGGGGTGGGGGTAGTTTTTGTGAAAATTGGTGTATTGGGGTATTTAAGGTTGCTTAAAGAGAATCTGATAATAAAAAAGTTCTAACTGCACCCCCAAAGAGGCGGGGGTTAGTTTTCGTGAAAATTGGTATATTTTTAAGTTGCTAAAAGTAAATCAAATAATAAAAAATCCATTTTACGTGCGGGAAAAATGGGAAAGCTCTTTTACTGGGCAGTGTATTTTTTAGTTGAAATTGTTTTGCACTAAGCTTGGTTTTTATTTTTTTTTTATTAAAATGTATTAAAGTTTAGTCTAATAAGAACTTTGTCAAACATTGCTCCATGTTTTTGAACCAATATTTCTCTACCTAGCCTAGTGTCCTACTTGGCTCAAATCTGTGCACGAACTTGTACAAAGCGATTACCTATCACCCGTTTATGTAAAAATCCCTATGTAATTTTTTTGCGTGTTCAGCATGGTACAGCTGCAATGTTTGTAGTGTTAATTTTTTAATTAGACCCACCTTTCTAGGGGCGGCTGCATGTTTCTGTCGGAATTTAAATACGAAAAACTATTTTTATGTGCTATGTTTAGTTTCTAACATTTCTAGGCATTTGTTGTATGTATAAAAAGTGATTCGAATAACATAATTTTATAATTATGTTGAATTTACGTTAAACCGAGCATTAAACTCGACTACTTAAAATGCGCAACATTTTAATAAGATACACACTTTTTATAGAATAAATCCATGATCGTAGAAATTTTATTTAAAAAATGTATATCAACAAAAAATGTCTACTGGCGAATTATGTGTAAATTGCGTACTTAAAAAAGTAAAAGTTTGATCCAAAAAAAGTGTGGTCTAATAAAAGTTTCTCACAGATTTCTCAGTTTTTAGGGATTATTTCTCTACCTAATCCAATGCCCTACTTGGCTCAAATCTGTGCACGAACGTGTACAAAGCGATTACGTATGACCCCTTTATGTAAAAATTCCTGATATCATGTAATTTTTCTGTGTTTCAGCATGGTACAGCTGTAATGTTTGTAGTGTTAATTTTTTAGTGAGGACCCACCTTTCTTGGGGGCGGCTGCATTTTGCTGTCGGAATTTAAATACAGGTCTCATCCACTCCACGAACCACTGACAGCACCGCTCCCGACGACTCCACTACTACGTCTATTGATTAAATGCCTCCCAGTGTTCGAGAGTTGTGGCGGCGGCGCGCTCCACGTCCCTACTAGACCGCCACCTACGAGTATTGATGTTTATTCACTGGATTTTGATCGCCCTCTATCAAATTCTTTCGAATTTGTAGAATTATCTCCATTATCAGACATCATTAACCTCTTTATTACATAAATAAATCATTTATAGTTTTAAAAATCTCAAAACTTCATAATTATGACATTTTGAATTCAATTTGACAATGTTAAAGACGTATCTGACATTTCTATTAGTTTTATAAAAAACGTCACATTGACACTCAAGTGCCTGAGAGGGGCAAGCAAAACTAGTTTAGATCTAGTTTTGCTTTCCTCTTTATTAAAAAAAGTCTATAATCTGCAATCCATGGAGCTTTTTTTTAAATGTGTTTATTAAAGCACAAATTTTGTGCTTTTTAATGCTAAATTATTAATTAACCCGCATAAATATTGCAATTTTTAAATACCAACGAAACATAAATAATAAAATACAAAAGGCACTTTTTAAAAAAAGTCCAAACCCCCTTGACACCCAAAATACCTATAGTATTAATATTAAGCACCGATTACGCGAATCTGGTTTTCACGGCACGAGATTATTTTTTTACAAGGCAAAGCCGTGTAAAAAGACACTTGAAGTGCACTAGCGTAGAGGTGCGTAATTTTCCTACGAGCTAACGGTGTACACCGTTAGACGTCTAGCTAAGGGCCACTTGCACCATCTCTTAAACTGGGATTATCTCAACTAAACTGAGTTTAAGTTAAAAATACTGCATTCTGATTGGTTGGCCGTCCATTTAATCCAAGTTTAAAGCTAAACCATCGTTGGTGCAAGTGGCCCTAAACAAAATAAGCACTAACTACTAACTAGGTTGTAGGAAAACCATGTTTTTTTTAGGTTTTCTAGTAAATGTTATAAATTCACTGGCCATGGCTTTTTATTTTTTTCAACCCTCAATCCGAACTAGTCTATTTAGGCCCGGTTGTACAAACCTCGCTTAAATTTGAACCTAGCTCAACTGTCATGTATTTCAATGGTAAAGGAACTCCGCTCAAAGTTAAACCAGGTTTGTACAACCGGGCCTTAATAGCAATCTTCTCTTCCAGTCATAATATATCTCTGGAAAAAGATGATAATTTTTTTTGTGGAGTTTTTTTTAACGTTAATGTAGTTTTTATTTCTTTTTCCATTGTAAATAATTTAAAAAAAATACGACAAAAACAGAAATTGAACCCCCCTTCTCCCCAACCAATTTTGCTCAAATACGAACTTGTCCAAGATACAAAATACATCTGCATATCAAATTTAAAGCCGATAGCTCAAAGCGTTCTTAAGTTATCGTGGATACAGACGGACATTTTTTTTTGTTGCTTATTTTGATTTTTCTTGACGTTTCAGGAAACAAAATTTTTGATTTTTTTTCACAATACTTTTATGAGAAAGTGAAAAAGGCCGGAACGGATTCTTTTAGAGCAAATTTCAATAATAAATCAAATTAGTTATCATAAATAATTTATTCAACATAAATTAAAATTATTTAAAAAATATAATATGCATATTAAGAACAAATGTGTTTCATGAAGATATTTAAACCAAATATCAAATATGGTAGGTATATTCTATTTTTAAAACTGGGTGATAAAAATTTAAAACAAAACTAATTGGTGAGTTTTTTTAAAAGCTGGCATATTTTTGACCGACTTCCTTGGGACACTAAAAATTTAAAAGTAAAATTATTTTTGAACACAATACAATAACAAAAATTTACAATTAAATAGAAGTACTAGTCCAAATTTTACAGTTTAAAATTATTTTTTAAATTTAAAAGATAAAGAGATTTATGACACATCATCCTTATAAATATGGCTCAGCTTTATAAAAGGTACCCATTCTATATATTTATAAAACTTGATATAATAATTATTTATGAATTTGCTAGTGTGTACGATCACGTTTTTACACAATTATCTTACAGTCCGCTAGCTAATTAAAACGAAGGACCCAATTTAAAAATTACTCTTGCAATATTTAGAAATAACATAAATTTTGTGATATAATAAATTTGTTTATCAATATGAATTTAAGCTTAATTTACTATATACAGTGTCTAAAAAGATTTAAAACTACATGCTAAAATTCAGTCCCATTAAAGTTTAAAAATATTGTTTATGGATAAAATTTGTGTAACTTGAATATACCCAGATTTCTATAGGGGTATCATTCATTATTATTATTATTCATATATCCAGATCTTTTCGCCAATATGGCCAACATTAAAGTATTTTGCGTGATTATAGAAGTTGTTTAAAAATAACTATACACTAAATTTGCCGAAATATCTGTCCTTTTTACTTTTTATCGGAGCCTTTTTTGTCAAGAAAATGAAAAATGAAAAAAAGTATTTTGAATTTTTAAGAAAAACATAAATAAAACATGAAAGGGGGAATTAAACTGAATAATGTTGTGTGAAAAACTGACTTTATGTGGTGTTTTTTGCGGATATCTGTTACACAATAAATTTTCTTTATAAAAATTTAATTACATGACTTGCTAATTTTATTTTTGCAAAACTTACGGTCGTAGAAATTACAATCCGGAATTAATATTCTGAATTAATTGCTGTTATTTTTTTTACTCGTTTTGTAAGGCTACTCTTTTAAAACTTGTATTGAAATATTGCAAGAGTAATATTAAAAATGATCCTTTTCATTTCATCTTTGCTAGTTTATTCATGTATTAACAAATGTACAAGTTATTTTGTGCGTGTCATTATACACTGATTAATATATTCTTGACGAGGGTATAGTACAGTAATTTTGTTATTTTACGAAACAAAAAATCGTATAAGGAATTTTGCCACTGTAAAAATCAGTTTTCCTTAAATTGGATTTTACTTTTCTAGCCGCCATGTTGAAAAGATCAAAAACTCTTTCCTATTACCTTGTAAAAAACAAAAAATAACTATAAATTAGTGTGGAAGCTAAAAGAAACAAAGATAATCAGAAAAACGTTCTTCTTTTCAATATGACGGAGAAAAGGTGCACGCCTTATTTGGATATTTTTTTTCAAGGTACCTGTTTTTTCTTTGTTTGGTACCACCCCTTTTTTTTGCCCCACTGACTGTACTAATTTTTTTTCTGGTAATTTGGACTGAAAACATAATCGTTTTATATTTTAATATTTATTTATATTATTTGTATCATGTAACATGAAACAACAAATGGCTTGTGCTCTAATACTTCAAGTAAAAATATACAACACATTCACTTAAAAAATTTGATATAAAAAATAAAATAATTACAACTATATATAATTCATAAAATATTTAAGTAATTTATACTACACTGTCGTTACGGACAACGAGTTAAAAAATAAAATCTGTACAAAATATAAAGTAAAAACTGAAAAAATACATACATTCGGGCAAGTTTGTGGACAAAATGGGCTTCAGAATGGGAGAAAAAGTCTAACATAGTGGCACCATCTAGCGCTTACTAAAATCAGTTGTTGATAAAAAATGAGGTATTGCACTTAAACTAGTGAAAGCTGAGTCTGAAAGTTTAATTTTGAAGTAAAATAACTTTTAGGCGCGATTTTTTCCAATTCAAGTGTAATTATCATTTTCTAGTGGTAAATCTGATTTAATTCACATTCATAGCAGTATTTTTAATATTCGGAAAGCTGGTGACCATTTTTATTTCATTATTTTCTCCCAGCTGTATTTTATATATGGCTGACATTTAAATTAGGCTATTTCCAAATCTCCAAGTTCTAGATCCGGTTTCTTTGGGTGCTGGAAACCCCAAAAAAGGTTATGAGATATCCTAAAAATATTTTTACAGTTATACACAAGTATTCTGCAGGCCAAGGGATAAAAACAGTCTTTTTGACATGTCAGTACTAAGAATTTTCATTTAATTAAGAATTGTACAAATTCTCATTTCTTTAAAAACTTTCCATATGTCAAAGGCAATTTTTAAAGGCTGTTTTTACCCCCCTTGGCCCCAAAATTATTGTGTATAACTATAAAAATAGCTTAATCTGAATGATAATGTATATGACTCGGCAAGTTAAAAATCGATTTTAAGGCTTTATGTTTACAGCTTTTAAAGCTTCTAGCATCCAAAGGACCCGGATCCAGAACATAGTGATTTGAAAATAACTTAATTTAAATGTAATTTAAGACAAATAAAATATATAAAATACAGCCGGGAAAAAATAATTAAATGAAAATGGTCACCAGACTATAACTGTAACAGCAAACTTCATAAGTAAATTATACTGGATGATTCAGAAATAAGGTACAACATTTTAAGGGATGATTCTAGGTTCAAAAATATGAAAAAACGTTCCTATAAAGATTTGTCCGGAAATGAGCCAGAAGGGAGATACGATCCTCCCAAGGGTACACCTGAAACGTAATTTTTATTTAATAACTCAGGAACCCTATGAACAACAGTATCGATTTTTTGCACATGCCTTAAAATTGATAAGACTATCCTTTTGTTGAATTGTTATTGGGTAATTTTAACCAGCCCAAAACTTTTTTTACATAGATTTTTTGACATTATGAACTTTTCCACATTTTTGGACCTATAATCACCCTTTAAAATTTTGTACCTTATTTCTAAATCATCCTGTATAATATTTAACACGTTGCGGTCAAAGCCAAAAATAGAGAACCTTCCCAAAAAAAAAAGTTCTTGTTTTAAATGCGTGAAAAAATCACGTTTTACATAATCCAAAAACTACGGTAGACAAAGTTATCCCATTTAACATACATGCCCAATTATGTGGACCCTGGTACCAAATTCACGTTTTAATGGCATAAAAATTAAGAAAACTGAGAATAAACCTTGTACCACCGATGGCGCACCTCGACCGGAACGTGTTAAATTATATAAAACAAATTTTTATATTTTTCCGTCGGTTAACTTTCATAAAAGTTACTTCAATAAATTTTGAAAAAATAAGTGATACTCATTTTGAATGTGTGTTTTGAACGTATTTTTAAAATGTATTCAATATATATATATCGTCGGCTTACAAGTAAAAGGCACTTTTTTGCAAAAATGGGATTTTTATGGTAGTGTAATTAATTTTTGATTATCTATGTACAGGTAAACCGAACTAACTTCTAGGTGGACTGCTAAGAGAGTACCCACTATACAAAACGCACCAGTTTGATTTTGAATAAAGTTTTATCTGGCAATAGGCACTAAGTCAGTTAGTGCGTTTTACTTGTAGATTATTTCAAATGTTTCTGCACTAAACGACTTAGTGTTTGTTTGGCGAAACGTGCATTTTTGTAACAATTATTACAAAAATTAAAAACCAACAGCGAAAGTTAAATTTGTGAATATCTCAAAACCATGTTTTTGGACTTAGTGCTCTTTACTTGTAAGCCGACGATATAATAATGATTAATATCTTTAATATTTCAATTTTGCACGGCCGCAAAAATTTTCAATTAAATATTTCTCTATTTTGCCGCTAAAATTGCTCGAATTTATATAGATTTCTTCAGCAATGGCTTACAACGATATAACCAAAAAAAGATTGCACTCAAGCCATTTGTCCTGTACAATAATTTTTTCATGAAATTCTATAACGAGTCTCTTCTACAAAATTGTCAACACGAGTTAATCATTTTAAATGAAATATATAAATTAGTACTATTTATATTCACAATTACCATATATAACTTACAATATGTACAAAAATATCATTACACGTCTGTAGCGGCTGATAGGATAATTTCACGAAATTTCTCCATGTCTTTTACTTCAAACTCAGACTACAGTTATTTTTTTCTGTTCAGCATTTTTTAAGACAACTTTGATAAAATAAATAGGTCTTTTTTTACTAATTATATTTTAAATATAAATAAAATTAAAATAAATACATTTACATTAAACATTGTTTGCAGAAATTACAAGTAAAATATATTTTCAATAATCAACTTGCGCAAACAATAATATTCTTCTTAAAAGGCCAAAACGGCACAAGATTTTAAGTCATTGACTTAATATCTGTAATTTAATGTTTAAATAGATAAATTAAAAACTAATAAAACATCAATCCACAACAAATTAATTTTTTTAATAACATAAAACATAAAATTTTTGGAATAAAATAAAACATGGAAAAACTCGTGGAACTATCCGTAATTGACTTTGTACATTGAAAACAAAAGTTTCTGATAGCCTACGTTTACTTATAAGCTAGACAGAGCCTTACAACGTGGATTCAAACAGGGTGATTGTACATCAGAGATGATCAAAAATCCCCCAAATAAATTAAATAGAGAGTAAGTATTTAAAAAGTGTCTTTTTGATATTAAAAAATGGTGCTCTAATTTTCGTTAAACGTTTGAAATTCGAGTTATTTGAGTAAAATATATATTCCTAATATAATAATACTTATTAAGTACCACCTATCTGTTAAAGCTTTGAATTGGAGGCTTTTTGATCCCTCAGTTGGCAGCTCGTCTAGTTTATACAAGTCCGCTTTACCGGTCACCTACAAATATACAAATACAATATGATACAACAGATCTACGCACTACTATCATCTAACTTCGCAGTCTTTGTTCAGAGAGGGAGGCATCGCAGGGGGCACGCTGCTTATGGGCGGAGGCGGCAAGGGGGGTGGTTGTCCAGGTTGTACCGCTTGCGCCTCCTCCTCGGTGGCCGCGGAGCCAGACTGCGAAGTAGACGGTTTCATCACGTAACCCGACCCCTCTTGACACCGCGAGAGTTTCAGTTTGATTGGGGTTACTCTGAGTGGAGAGTCACTTAAACTAAGAGGGTCTTTGAGTTCTTTGTTCGTCGCGCTAGCACCATCGGAAAGCTGGGCTTCCCCACCGACACTATCACTTTTGTTTTTTTCTTTTGTTACTTTCGAACCACTTTCTGCACTTTCACCGCTAGTCCGAAACTTCTCGCCCGAATCCTCTCCCGATTTTTTACCGAACCGAATGATCAACTTTGTCGGATTTTCACTTTGGTTCGATACTATTTGCATGTCTGCTTTTTGTTGTTTCCTCTTCTTTTTCCTCTCACTCCTGTCTTTTTTATCACTCTTACTCTTCTTCTTTTTTACCTTTTCCAATTTGAGATCAGCCATTACCAGCTTTCTAAACTTCATACAGTCGCGTTTCAAATCCTCCATGCTCGGCATGGGAATATTCGCTAACCGTTTCTTAGGCGGTCGTATTCTATCTCTCTTATCGTCCACCTTTGTCGTAGAATTCTCAACTATACTACTATTACTAACAATTTTAATTTTAAGCTTCGGCGTAGTTTGTTGTTGCGCAGAAGGCCTTGGAGGTCTACCTCGTCTTTTATTTGACAACGCAGAATCATAACTGGTCGACAATCCAGAATTGCTTCCCGCTGATCCCAGACTTCTCCTCCTCTCAGGCATTTCATCGTCCATGGTAATATCAAGATGCCTGAGTTCTCTAGCACCTGGTCTAGATTTCGATTCCTTTTTGTGCTGCTTGATCTCGGGAATATCGTCCGCTCCCGTTCTGTAATCTCGATAATCTTCCTTCGTGGGAATACTTGTCATAGAAGCCACAGCCTTGGGAATAGTGATAATAGTACGGTTCACAGTTGGAGTGGTGGGAATGCTTACCCTCGGATTGTCGTCGTCGGTGTTCATGTCTTGCGTTACATATTGCCGCAAAAGTTCCTTCTTCCTCATTCGCCTCAGATTTGAGGTACCACTCGCCGAAATCATGGCGTTGTTCATCAAATTGTTTGCCAGGGAATTAGACTGAATAGTGGATACTATGATAGGCTCGACGATAGGTGGCGGTAACGGAGCTATGTTGGAATAGTTGGCGATAGGTCCTTTGATCTTAAACTTGAGCTGGTTGCGTTTGTCAGAAAGAGACACTTTCATGGTACTGATCTCGGGTTGTGGAGGTTCTTCCGGCTTCTTAGCCGTAAGAGCAGAGCGTAACTCTTTTTCGAAGTCCTCATCAATCTCATCGTGAACTACAGTTTCTGCCGTACCGGAGGCAAAAGCACTCAGTAAGTTGACCTCATTGTATTGTTGATCATAACTGCTGTTGTATGTACGCATGTTCACTGGTCCAGGTAAAACTGGTTGCACGATAAGGGGTGGTGGGGGGATTTCGTCCTCAATCACAGATTCTGGTTTGGATTCGATAGGAGATGGCGGCCTTAATTCTCTCAAATCAGCATTATAACTTCTGCTCTTATGCGAAGCAGGACTTGAGAATTTGGGTGACAAGTGAGGCGAGTTTTTTGACATGAAAGTCGATTCGAACTTTCGCTCGTGTATATCGATGGACTTTCTTCGTTCGCGCATCGACTTTAAATCGGCCATATTCATCTCAGGCTCTTCATCGTCGAAATCAGGTTCATAAACGGTACCGACTAACTTGTTGTGAATACCGCTGTCATACTCGTACTGCGATTTACCTCTGCCTCGTCCCCGACCTCTACCTCTAGATTGATTGGAATTATTTCTAGAAGCTCCTGATTTACCCAAACTACGTTTTCCATCGCGACCTCGCGCAGGTTGTTTCGTAACTGATTCTTGTCTGGGACTTTTCCCGGGACTCTTGCCAGGAGACTTGTTCATTTGCTGAGAAGTTACCCTGGCAGAAGTTCTGGTGGGTTTACTTGGTGACTTTTTGCCAATAGAACTGTTAGACTTCATCGACGAACTTGGTGATGGTAATGTGCTATTTGTTGTCGGCGTCATACTGTTCTGAGCGGGAGAAGAATCTTCCAGAGGTGTGGGTGTGGTATGGACTAAAGGTAAATCAGATACCAAAGCCGGAGAAGCGGTCGATACAGGTACTGTGTGTTCTTTGTCGGAGGTGATATGTTGTCCACAAACAGACTCCGACGGAGCAGAAGGAACTATGTCTTCTAACGACGAGTCTAGCAGCTTTGGAGTACCCGGCGGTATGTTAACCATGGCTGCAGTGAGAGCCATATTATGCTGGGACGATGTAAAGGCTGCCGTGCAAGGTAGGAAGTTTTCTTCGACCGGTTTAGGAACAGAAGGCATAGAATGAGGAGTAGGAAAAGAAGCGCCAAATGCTGGAGGAAACATGGAACCTGAAGAAGGAAAAGTAAGTTGAGTATTTATGTTTGGAGGAGGATGAAATAAACTAACGGGTCCGGTGTATTGCGAGGGATCTTGAAAGGAATAGTTTTCCAAGTTTCCAGGAACCATATGAGGCAAATACGCTGTCATATCTAGTTGTTGGTGGTTGACCATCAATACATCGGGCCTCTTTGGTTCGTCATCTTGGTCATTTCTCCGGGACGAAGAACTTGAAGAAGAAGCTGCCGAACTTGAAGACGATCTTCTGTGTGGTATGACTGCGCTGTCCGCCCATTTCGCTAGCGGATGAATGGAGTAGGACGACGGACTGCCGTCTAATCTGCTCGGATCCTGTAGCGGCGTCTGTGTGACCCTTCGATCTTGCAACACCGGAGAGTGACTCTTCGCTGATTCTTCCTGCTGTCTCAACGTATCTATAGGACTTGCTGTCGTGTTTTTGTGATGCTCTTGTGGTATGTTGTTCTGTGCGAACTTTTGTTGTAGATAATGGTGTGGCTCTATATGGGATAGAGCATCGTTCATATAAGCATTCTGGTTTGGCGCATTTTGGAACGCTGGGTAGCTCGGCGGCACCCATCTCTCGTCGCCTTGTATGGGTATGGAGTGATCTGTAATACCTGGCATAGTGGCGGGTTGTTGAATAGGAATGTTTTTCATCGGGTCCAGTGGAACATCAGCCGAGCAGGTCAAATATCTGTAGTCCTTGTTGCGTTCGTTATATTGCTGTGCTTGGGGAAGGGAAGTGGATACTTTCATTTCTAGGTTAACGGTTGCTTGAGATACGGTAATATCTGGAACCTTTTGCATAGTCTCCAGCGATGAGTTAGAACGCTCGTTTTCGTCCTCGGTTTTCTTTGTGAGTTTTCGCCGGAGTTTATCAACTAAATCAAGCGTTTCTCTAGCGCTATCCTCTTTAGTGTCAAGTTTCAAGGGTTGAGATGTACTGAAAGGCATCAGACTTTGCATGATTTCATCATCTTTCAAGTTACCAAAGTTGTCCATCATGTCAAAGTCGTAGTTTTTATGCGGAGACAGCAATGCATGATTCGCCATGATTTGTTTGTCAAATTCAAATAGTTCCTTTTGAATTTCATTAACTTTATTTATATCAACGATCGATTTATGCAAATCTAATGACTTATTTAAGTCCATGGACTTTTGCAGTTTCAAATGGTCGTCGACAATTTTATCTGCCAGAGTAATATCTTCCAGGGTATTTTTGGGCGAATTTTTATTCATCATATTTCTATCCGCGCTAGCTAGTTTTATTGCAAAGATATCATCTATGCTCTTTGTTTTCATCGGTAATACCTTATTTACTTTCTTTGGCGATGGTAGAGGCTCAACGATTTCTTGTCTGATTACTTCAGGTTTCTTTATTTCCGTAACAGGTTCAGGTTTCTTTATTTCCTTGAAAGGTTCAGCTTTCTTTATTTCTTTGACAGGTTCAGGTTTATTTATTTCCTTAGCAGGTTCAGGTTTCTTTATTTCCTTAACAGGTTCAGGTTTCCTTATTTCATTAGCAGATTCAGTTTTCTTAGGACTTTCCTTCACAGGTTCAAGTTTCATAGGACTTTTCTTTAATGGTTCGTGTTTCTTATAAGTTTCCATAACAATGTTAGGTTTCTTAACTAATTCATACGGTTTGGTGAGCACAGGTTCAACCATATCCAGTATTTCCAAGCTTTTAGAAGGCAAATTTAAAGCAAAATCAGATGCTATTCTTTCAAGAGATTTGTTTGGTAAAGTTTCATGCAGTGATTTTTCTGGTATTTTGACACTCTCCACAGATTTAGGCTTAGATTCTTGTTGTTTTGGTCTTTCTGGAGATTTCGCCTTTTCTTGAGGTTTTATCTTTTCTTGAGGTTTTACCTTTTCTTGTGGTTTGTTCTTTTCTTGAGGTTTGTTCTTTTCCAGAGACACGGATCTTTCTCGAGGTTTGGATTTTTCTTGTGGTTTGAATTTTTCGGGCGATCTGTTTAATTGCTCGGGTTTCTTTTCGTCCACTTTGTGTAATAATCTGTCCAATGTAGATTTCGTTTTACTTGCACCTTCTTTGCCCGCCTTTCTTTCGAGGATTTCTTTTTCCAAGTTGCTAACATCTGGTTTCTTTGTCAACTCTTTCTTAGGTTCTTCAGCAGTTAACTTCTTGTTCGCTTTCCTGATCGGAGAGAGTAACTTACCGGACTTACCGGCCGTTTTCTCCCGTTGTTCTTTGCTTGAGGTGGTGCCTGCCAACTGTTCATCTGATTTTCCCTTCCTACCTTTGGCGACAGGCCGTTCTCTTTCCACCTGGACACGTTGGCCATCAGACATATCTCCCAACCCGACATGAGCATCTCGGACCCTATCACCGGTGTTGGATGTGCGGGCGCGCCCTCTAGTCGGGCGCCCTCTACCTCGGTTTCGTGTGTGTTCCTCTCTTTTAAGAGGCGACGTAAGTTGTTTCTTATCTGGACTTGCTGCTGACTTCGTTCTGGAGACTTCCGGTTTTGCGCGCGCTGGAGACTCTGCCTTAGGTGGTGTTGGTGGAGAGGGGGTGGACTTGCGGCGGCGACTGGTCGAAGAGGCACTGGAGTCGCTGGAATCGGAGCTACTGGACCGTGCGGGAGGTTTGGATACCTTGTCAAGAAAGGGCCAATCCTTCGCACTACCACGCTTAGCCATTTCTCTCTGAGACGTCGTCGAGAAATGACTCTCCGATCGCGGTTGCGGTTTGGGTGGTTCATCTTCACTTTCAGAACTCGAAGTGGCAGATGAGGAATCTGAGGAAGAACTTGATGTGGAAGACGAACTACTATTGCTTTCTGAAACATCAAAATTATGTGACATTAGCCGAAGGTGACATTTTCTTTCAAGAAAACGTCATATTTAGGCACTCTAACCGAAAGTATAAAGTATAAATTTATTTAGTAGTAAAATCTATTGAAATTTATTTATATTCTTATAAAAACTTTTAAAATTAAGCCATTCCAGTGTATCAGATTTATACTAGCGTTTATCATAATAAAAAATTGGATTATTGAAAAAAAACGTATTCGAAATATTTAAATTTGCCAAGACTAGATAATTAATAAAAATATATTTGCTGTATTTACAAATATAAATGATGCTGCAGGCATAATAAATAAAAATTATATGAGAGAACGGGCATAGATCCTTTTCATTTCAAATAGACTTTAAAAAAAAATGAAGTTTTCAATTCGCCACGTGGCGTTTTTAATTGACAATATTTTCTGGGTGCAAAGTGTTACCAACTAACCAGTAGTCCTAATGTACTGGCATCTGTTTTGACATAAATGTTGGATTTGCGAAGCGATTTGAATTTGTTTATTAAAAAAAAAGTTTTAGGCCTGGTGTTAATTCTTTTTTGTTGTTGTATTTTTTAGTTTTTACCAATTAATGCATTGGTTTATACCTTCAGGGGCATTTATTTTTCTACAGTTGGTAACACAATTCTCACCCAGTGAATATTGTCAAATACTTACGTTTTTCGGAAGCTTTTGACACTTTTTCAGTCGAGTCGGCATCCTTCTTAGTAATCTCACTCTTATTCGGTTTGGGTTCGGATTCCTTTTTGTGACACTTGACATCCGATTCCTTCTTTAACTTGTCAAACTCGCTATTATTTGCAGCCTCGGCCGCGGCGACAGCGGCAGCAGCAGCAGCAGCAGCATTCGCGGGTACAGGTTTACCCAGCCCTTTGATGCTATCGGCCGCCTTTTTGGCAGCTTGTCTCTGGGGCACGTAAAAGAATGGATTATCTCCCTTGTCGAGGTCTTTATCGAGGTTAAATGCGTCAGAATGAGATTGTTTTGTATCCTTTTCCTTTTTCTGTTCCTTAATCGGTGATTGATCTTTAACTTCCTTAATTTCTTTTGCAGGAACTCTCGATCTAGACCTCTGAGAAGGCTTCGGTTTGATAATTTCGTCTTTTTCTTTCTCTTTTGTCTTTTCTTTTTCTTTCTCCTTTATCCTTTCTTTTTCCTTCTCTTTTTCTTTCTCTTTTTCTTTAGTCTTTTCTTTTTCCTTCTCTTTAGTTTCCTCCGTAGATGACACTGCGGGCGCTGAATCCTTAACTACTCTAGTATTAGTGGAAGATTTCAGATTTTCGGTAGCCTTCTTTGCGGCCTGCCTTTGAGGCACTATGAGATCAGAAGGCACATAATCCTTTTTCTTCAAATCCTTCTTATTTTCTTCCTTGCTAGCCACCCTCTTTCTAACTTCAGGACTTGTAGTTGTAGTGGTAGCTTTAGCAGGACTTTTCGAGGTCGAAGGTTTGTGCGTAAACTCTTTAACTGCGGCTTTCGTTCGCAGTCTACTTTGCGAATCGTTAGAGGACTTGTCGTCGTTTTTCGATGAAGTGTCGCTGCTATCGGTATCTGAATATATATTTGAAGTTTTGCCTATTTTTTTGTTCGGATGTATAGAAATCGAATCGTCTGAATCGGTAGCGGAATCACCGAGTTCTTTATCTATTTGACTCAACCTCGAACGTGAAGATAATTGTGACCATTCCTTCTTAGATGTCATTTTAATATCCTCCTCACTACTACTTAAATTTGATTTTAATTTAGATGTAGGTTGTTTCTTTCGTCTATCGGTCTTAGCTTTCGCGGGAGATATCGATTTTTTATTACTTAGCAAAGGCAGAGTTGGTTTTTCATTCTCGGAACTACTATGAAGACGATTTTCTTTGTCCTTAAGATCCTTTTCGGTCGTTCTTTCATCGCTACTACTCGCGCTTGACATACTGCTACCATACAAACTGCCACTGCGCCTTGTTGAGGAACCGTTTATGTAAAACTTCTTGTAAGGATTATTCTTAACGTCTTTAAATAGACCGTTAATTTCAGGTTTCTTTTCTTCGCCAGAATGAGTTGGTGATTTAATTCCGGCAATTCTAGCTAGTATCGTATCGAAGTCTTCAACGTGATCTTCAGCTTCGTTATGCGAGTACAAACGGTCGTAAATAGATGGTCCATGGTTTGCTTCTATAACGGCTTCTACTACAGTCGATGGTAAGGAATTAGACGAATCCAATACAGCAGTCTGTTTATGGAAGGTTTGTTCTCGCATTCTAAAGAAGGTTCGTGAAAGTTTCTCCCTTCTGCTTACCATATAGCACAAGTTTCTTACTCGTTCGAGGTCTTGTCTCAACTGGACAAACATTTTCATCTTCTGCATATCAGCTTGCTCGCGTTTATGCGACAGTATATCAACATCATCAGATTTAGGTGGAAGCAGTGGCTTGTTATTTCCTGCCTTTCGTTTAAGTTTCCAATAGCAGTAAATGTATTGTAGAGCATCGTTATCGACATCCAAGCAAGTGACGTCTTTTACGGTGACGTGTTTGAAGAATTCAGCCTCTATTTCAGCTAATCGCGCTGCCCTAGCTTGGTTTTTCTCCTCGGATGTCATGTCTTTTCGCCTTTTACGTTTGCCGTCATCGTCTTCGGAGCCAGAGCAGATGCTCTTCTCCTTTTTATTACTGGATTTACGGTGTTTCTCGCAGTACGATCTAAGTTTGACCCCGTCGTCTGCGTTTTCGTCTTCAATAATGGCCCGCATTTCCAATCCATGTTTAAAAGCACACGTGACGTGATACGCAGTTTTACAAGTCTTTATCGAACACTGGATACAAGCGCCGACCCGTTCTCGACACAGCACGCAAATCAAGGCCCATCGACTTGTAGGTATGCTCGAGATTTTCGTGATCGGTTCCATTTTTTCGACACAACCTATACTGACTTCCGGTATCCAAAGTGCGCAAGATACGTGCGCCCACTTCTGTCCGGACCGCGTGCTCTTCATTGCGCCCCCCTTGTTCGGACAAAGAACACACTCGGGTCTCTTACGGATAAAGCAAGTGCAGCAAAGCCACTGTCCCTCCGGAATTTTCGTTATTCCGTAACACGCCTGATGAACACAAATGTTACAGCTATCACAAAACACCATTTCGTTCCCTTCCTCGGAATCGGGCGAGCGACACACATCGCAGATGACGTTTTCGTCGTACTCGATGCCCAGGCCCTCCTCGTCCCTCAGTATCGATTGGATCTTGTCCCAGCAGCACTCCTCGAAAGACTCAATCACCCGTTCCAATTGGTCTTCGTTGACCTTGCCCAGACCAGCTGAAGCTCGTTCAGAATTTAGTAATTTCAGCCACGATACGTCGCACTCGTCAAGGTCGTAGGCGCATGCGGCCTCAGCCTGTGCTGGGGCGCTAGAGAATTCATGCTCCTCCGGTTTAAAGTTGTCATCTTTTGTTATACGAATGTACTTGTTTTTTGGCCTACAAAAAAAAACAAACTCATTTCAATAGTTTATCCCAAATATTAATTTACGAAGTAACCAATACACTTGATTTCATAATAAAAGGAAAAGTGTGGTTAACTAAAATTTCATGTTTTCTATAAAATTTAGTTGTGTGAATGTGGTTTATTTACTAGGATTATGTATGTTTGACATTAAAAAAAATATATAAAAAATAGGCAGAGCTAACGGGAGGAACGTATTCCGCTATCTGCGCATGTGCTAGCAGAAATCAACGTAAGAAAGTAAACCAACCACCCCCATTAAAAAAAAAACAACCAAGCAACCAAAAAACCAACGTAAACCAACGTTAACGCAAACCAACGCTTTCCATTAAAAAAAACAAACCAGCACAAAACCAAGCGCATGCGTAGATCGCGGAATACGTTCATCCCGTTAGCCCCTTCTTATAAAATAAGATTAGTTTAACCATGTCAAAAATCATATGTTATTAATAGGTACACCAAAAAAATTTGACTTTGACGTTCATGTGACTAATAATATTGACACTTTAACCTAAATGTAATGGCAAGTAAACAAATATTTGTCAAATGGAAAAAACTCGTCACAATGTAACAATTTTTTTATAACCCCACTTTTCCATTATTTTTTAAACCAAGTGTACATGTTATTAAATCGAACAAATAATCTAATTTTAATAATATCTATGCGCTTACATGTATTTAAAATTTAATAATTAAAAAGACAATAAAGCAATTATTAAAAAATATATATGTAAACCGACGTCTTATAAATGGCGTGTTGCACGTCATTCTTTGTTAAATTAAATTATTTGAAATACCTATAAATAAAATTGTGATTTTGATGACTTTTTATTAATAAATATTTTTTCGATTGTATCTAAAGCTCCACTTTTTGTATAATAAATCCATTTGTCTGTAAGAAAGGTTTTATTTTCGAAATAGTTATTTACGCTCCTAGCAGAGGTAAGTGAATTTTTCTGTGTGAGGTCGTATTTAGTGTCCTTGCGCGGTGTGAGCTGTGAGGTGTATTTCCGAAGCGGAGCTGAGGTCCATAAACACGACCAAAGAGTTAAAATCCTTTTTATTAATAATTCTTTTTACATTTATGTGACAATTCAAGAAATCATTTTTTTATGGAATCACTTTATAAAATTTGAAATAGTAGTCTTGTGTCTAGATGTCCCTCTGCGATAAATGTAAGCACACTTAGTGTCCTTGTGCGGTAAATCGTTTTTTCTGTCTTTAGTTACGGTTTTGTTTGTATTGATTTTATTTGTCATTAAGTGTTCTCGATATAGTACTTTCTATTACTGTCGACTTTTTGATTAAGTAATGTCAACTTACCTAGTTGGTAGTGAGAAAAGTATATTTGGCGACGTAATTGATTGATTGATATTGAAACTGATGACATTAAATCTCAGACATTTGAACTCAAACATTTTTTTTTTATAAAAATACAATTATTAACCGACTTCCAAAAAGGAGGAGTTTATCAATTCGACTTATGACTTTGTTTTTTTATGTTTGTTCCCGCATAACTTTGGAACGAATAAACGGAATTTGATGAAACTTTTTGCAATTTAAAAAGGGCATTCATGAGGTGGTCCCGTTTCAATTTGACGCTCGGGTAATGCCGGGTAAGCCGGATAATTAAGATAAATCTAATAATTTTAACGCAATTTCACCTAAAAACGGCTTAATTTGGTTCTACTACCAACCAAATTTTTAGAGAAATATCGGATAACTCGGATAATCCGGATACCTTAATTAAGGGGTCACTCAAATATTACGGCACAATGAAAATCTTTTAAATGCCGCTAAACTTGATTCTCTGAACCTGTAATATTAAAATACCAAGAAAAAATTATCAATTTTGTGATTTTACCATAAGGCGTTATTTGATTATTACCTAACGCTTTAACATATAAGTATAAATTAACTTTATTTTTTAGAAATTTATCTTTAAGATAATAACGTCTCAACGCACTAACAGTGCGTTCTGACGTCAGCAGTTGCCGAGATGGAAGGACAACTATAATTTAGCTTAGATGACGTTACAAATCTACAAGTTCTGTGTCTCTAAAAAGTGTAAAATAAAAACTTTTCGCAAAAAAATTAACCGACTTCTGTCTCTAAAAAGTAAAAAATTAAAAAATACTTAAGTCGGTGCCAATGTCACAGCAAACAATAATAAAATGATAAAAAAATAATTGTTAGTAATTAATTTAGGGAATGGTGAAATTGGCACCGATTTAAGTATTTTTAATTTTTGAAACGACTTCTATGTCTCTAATAGAAGTCGGTTTATTTTTTTGCGAAAAGTTTTTATTTTAAGATACAAATCAAATAAAAAATGTGAACGAACGAACGAAAACCGTTTTTATGGTTATCTCCCTAATCGCCTTAAAAACAGTATTTTTCGTAAATACCTATTTTATCATTATTTGTCTGAACTGCTATAAATTTTATATCAATACCAATTAATAAATTAATAAATTAACATTATTTGTTGCAAACAAAATGACTGTTGCATAATAATACTACAGGTACTATGTTTAATAACACAAATACGTAAATATAAAAATTAACCTTCAATTAATGTATTTTAACAAGTTTATGATAAAGTACTAACATTTATTTGTAAATTTGTCTTTTAAAAATATGGTGAAATTAATGAATGAATGAATGCATTCGAATCAATGAAATGTATTAATGTTTGTAAAATGACGTATGTATGTGTGAATCTCTAATAATCTTTTTCTATTTTGCGACTCTTATAAGCTCATAATCACACGCATTTTGCGTGTTCTTATAGGCCCATAAGAGGTCTTTACTTTTTTTTCTTTTGGATTGGCAACAGACAAAAGCCTATCTCTTGACTTTTTGCGTGCAAATGTCAATGTCGATTTAAAGTTTAATTTTTTACAAAATTTTGGGTTTAGGTTATGTTTTACCATATTAAAATTGTGGATTGGTTACTTGCAGTGGAAAAGAGAAGAAATGACTATAAAATATATCAAAATAATATTCGTTCTTAGAATTTTAAACATGGCGAAAACTGTAATACCAATTCGAAACAAAAATCCCTAAATCAGTCATCAATTTAAATGTAAGTTTTTCAAAATTTTAGAGCAAAATAGAAAAAATTGTATAAAGCACTCGTTTCATAACACGTTTTTAGCGCACTAGTACTTTAGAAAACTCGCCGCAAGCGGCTCGTTTTCTAAACTTCTACTAGTGCGCTAAAAACGTATGTTATGAAACTAGTACTTTATTAATTAATATTAAATTAATATACTATAAATCTAATCAATTAATCAGAGGTATGCGAAAGGAGGGGCAGTCTACTTAGCAGGTTGACTGCCAAGCTGATTTTTGCGTCCTTGCCATCATGTGTTTTGTGAACCATATAGGTGCACAGCAGTACTCGCCATTGGCCAATTGTGCACATATTTGGTGCACATCACGCGATGAAATTATTTTATTACATTTACTATTATTATTATTATTATTATTACTATAACTATATCTTTTTTTAGTATTCTTTTCTTATTACTAGTTATATTACTATATTATTATATTCTATTTTTTTTCTGCTACTTTTTTTTTGTTATATTTTATAATGCATAAATGAATTAGATCTAGTTATTGATTTGTTTTGGTTAAATTAATATTTTTTATATACATATATGTATTTCTAAGTTAGATTTATAAGTTTTGTCCTATAAATAGGATTTTGTATCTGTTGGGTGAATAAATAAATAAATAAATAAATCATACTGTATGTCCTATTATAGGATAATATACAGTGCGGTCCAAAAGTCACCCTCCCCCTCTTAACTTTTGAACCAGTTGAGATATCGACTTTAAATTTAAAACTTTTAAATAAGACAACTTAAACTATCTTTTAGCATATATTTAATACTTTCAGCTCTAAAAAGTCCAAACCGTGCACCTATTGCACGGTTTAAAGATTTTATATGGGAAACTTACTCATTGGGCCTCTCAGACCAACATTTTATATTTAGCCTATTATTTTCTTTTGACGGATTTTATTGATGTGGCCAAAAGTACCATCAGGGCTATTAAATCCAGCTACAGCAAAGAGCCTTGCGGAATACTTACTACTTAATACTTATTTAGTTAGTTATTTATTTTAATAATTTTTATAAAGCCACTGTATGTTAAATATTTCGGTATCAGGATTCCGAACCTTTCTTAAATTTTCGGGATTTTAGGACTTCAGAATCTCGAACTTTTATGAAACTAAACAATTCCAAAAAAATATATACTTACAGCTTGAAGTCGTGCCTCACTTTGAAGCTGTTACAGTGCGTGACGGTGACGCTCGGTTCCGGCAACGAATCCGGGTTGACCGGCACCTGGACGCCCCGTTCCCATTCCTGTTTCCACTGATCGACGATCACCCAGTACTCGTCCAAGGCCAGCGGCTCGGAATCGGGAAGCTTCATGGCGCTGATGAGGTCTTTACGGAAGAGCTCGGCCGGCGCCTCGGTCGTCGTGCGGTTGTAGATGCTTTTCATGTCTTGCGAGCGCGGTTGCCATGCTCCGGCCGCCGCCGACGCCGCCGCCAGGGAGGCCGTTTCCTCTTCCTCGACCACCGCGCGCTGGTGGAAAGAAAAATATCAAAATTAGAATTAAAGGATTTAGTTTAGCTTCCGTATTAAAATTAAAGGTTTTGGATGGCTAATGTTTAAAAAGTGTAACTTTCGGTTTTTTAACCAGTTTTAGAAAGATAAATAATTAAAATAAAACAATAAAATAAAAAAATAAAATAAAAAAATAAATTTTAAAAATGTTCAAAAAATATTTTTTGCACGACCGGGACTAATAAATGGCAATGAATTTAAAATAGCCTCTGCTGCCTGTTTCTTAATTACAGCATTACTTACAACATCCATGTTTTTTATTTTTCTTGAAAACTTTTTAAAGTTTATTCTAACAACGTGCCAAATTTAAAATACTACGGCCATATTGGAAAAAACAATTTAAAACGCAAACCTGACCTCTACAAGCACGGGGTGCTGGTAGGGACATTAGATATAGGTACTGGGCCTGTAATGGTCCTATACGGCCCGTTGCCGGCCAGAAAAGGGCTATTACAGGCCCAGCACCCTTTGTTTGTAGGGAAATTTTGCGATTTATGGGTATCTAGATTTAATTTTGAAAGAAACTGCAAAATGGATTAGTTGGTTTTGAATAAATGTTTTAGTTTAAATTTTATGTAAATATAGTTGTCGGCCGTGCAAAGAATACTTCAGGAGTAAACTGTGTTTTAACCCCCAGCATGAATGTTGCGGGACTAAAACAACTCCCTTGATATGTAAATAACCATTTTTAGATAGTCCTCTCGTTCATAGTTGTTTTTTCTCTTGTACAATGTGCTACTCACCTTTCTATTGAATTAGGTTTAACTTCTGATAAAATGGGAATTAGAAGTAGTAAATTATTTGTTGATAAGTTTGCAGGTATAAAAGGTACGATTTTAAGGTTTACTGAAGATCAAATATTGACATGACATTAGACAGAACTATATGACATTTATTTATGACAAGATTTAATTACATTTATGTTACCTATATTTATGTGCAGGCATATGTGTCAGGTTCTAGGCGTTCTGCAGGTATTTAACCAATTTTTTTTTTAAGTATAACTATAGGGTGAATTGCTAAAATGACTCCCAAGATGACCCCTTGTAACTTTTTGTTTTACATAAGTGATAATTTCTTCTTAAAAAATAAAAAATCCTAATTTTAAGTAAAGTCATTTTGGAGTGTTACGCCCATGTTAATGGTATAGGAAAATAGCGTTACAGGGGGAGGGTCCAAAATGATCAATATATGCGTTACTTAATACGTTCCCTTAGTTGAAACAAAGATTTGTAAAAATATAATTAGAAAAAATAATGAATAGAAAATATACCATTTAGACAAAAATTATTTAGGTAAAAAGTAACTTTAGATCATTTTTTGTTTAGTTGTCAAAAGAATTAGGGAAGGTTCAAGTATTACGTAACGCAAATTTTGATCATTTTGGATATAGAACAAGATAATACTACGACGACGATTTGTCTTACATTGTAAGCAGTTAAAATGAGTGAGACAAGGATAGAAAATATGTCTACAACACAGGTTTTGCTATCTTCTATCTCTTTTCCTTTGTATTTTCTTACGGACAAAACTTTCTACAAATGCCAAAAATTGGTGTATTCTCTTATAAAGCCTAATTTTGTATTTTTTAATTACGTAACAGTGGATAAAAAAACCTCAAGAAGTCCCTACAAGGGCCCATTTTAGTTATATAAAATATAATTTCTTTGCAAAATGCCTTATCGGATTTAGTTTCACCATAACAACAACAAAAAGCAGCATTTGAAACAGCTTTAAAGAAGCCCTCAGTACTTATTTAAACTTAATAATTTGGTCAATATTAACATGCGTTACATATCCCTGAGGACATGTGTAACCATGTATAACATTGTTTAATTATGCTCAAGCACACAATTATTCAAACGTTAAGCAACATTATATTACATGCTTCTTTCTGCATATGATACAATTTAGAAAAAAAAAGCCAAATTCCTTTAATAAAAACTATAAATTAGACTATTATAATGTAAATAGTAAATATGATAGTAAACATGAGATGAAACCTTTTTAATCAAAGCTTTGACCTAGGTTATTGGTTAAAAGTAAAAATAAACAAGTACATAGCTAATCACCTAGGTATATAAAAACATTGTAATTGGTAAATTCTGTTTGATTATAAGCAATTTTTATATTCTAGCAAAAAAATAATGGAATAAAATTATATGGTAATCTGGTTTGAGGCTATACTGCCCTACTGCGCTAGAAGCAGTAACTCCATTTGTCACAGCAAAATATTACATCAGAGTTGACATCAAAACGTCGCTAGGTGACAAATGGAATCACTGCTTTCTAGCATAGTAGGGCAGTATACATAATGAACTAAGTGAAAAGGGGGGTAGTACTTAGTGTTACGAGAAAAAGAGGGGCTGATGTAGCATTATGTAATGTCTTATTACTTTTAAAGAAATCAAAACTTTAACAAACGTTTTTTTTGGGGGTTTTGGCAGCTAGTGTTACATATTTATATGGGGGGGGGGAGCTCGTGTGACAAAGTGTAACATGGGAAAGGGACTTTAATCTTGCAGAATTTTGTGTTACATATTAAATATATAGTATGATCCCCTTGTTCTGCATTCATGCCTTTATTAGTATGTATTACAAGTTATTTATGACCCAATTTTGAAAATCGTGCTTTTATCTTTTGGAAAAAGCTAATAAAACCTATAAATGCTTTTACTTGAGCTTTTACTACACTATTATGAGTTTAATATGATAGTAAATATTTTAAAAATTGTGCTTTTTTAAATATCCTTTGGAAAAAGCTAGTAAAACCTATAAATGCTTTTACTCGAGCTTTTACTACACTATTATGAATTTAACAATATGATAGTAAACCTGAGATGAACTTTGTTAATCAAAGGTTATTGGTTAAAGTAAAAATAAACAATTAAGTACCTAATTACCTATATAACATTGTTTTTGCTAAATGATATGTTAATCATAAGCAATGTACAGGGTAACCAACACACAAGTACTTCAAGCTATTATATCTCGGTAACCTAAAAAGCAATTTCAAAAATTCTTTTACTAGATATAGAAATGGTTCTAAGGAAAAGCACAATTTTCTTAAAAAAGATAGAGTAGTAACAGAAACAAACCCTACATTTGCCTGGTAGAATGTATAGCCAGTCTGACACTGCAGAAACAGTAAAATAAAAGAATTTTTGTAATTGGTGTTACTGTTACCATTATAAAGCTTTAAGTACACAGGTTTTGATTACCCTGTTGTACTTTAGTGAATTAACAAGCTTACCTTGCGCCGTTTAACAGGTACAGAGCCATCCTCAGAACGGTTAGGCCTTTTTGCTCTCTGTGACATTGCACTTATATGGTGCAGGCGGATTTATACCTCTGCACAACCTAAAACAATGCATTTTATTAATGAATGAGAAACGTTCAACATGTTTAATTTGTTAAATATATAAAAAAAACTATAATCTACTTACTACATAGTTATCCAGTATTTGAACATATACATAAAAATTATGTCTGAAACAACACATAGCTTATATTAGAGGGTTAAAAGGAACAAAGCATTATGTGATACATACAATGGGCCTAATTAGTGCAAGATTTTTAAAATAAAACGGCTTTAACACACTAGCAAAACCATAAATAAAGGGATTGTATATAGCCTTTGGCTATGTATTTCATATGCTTTGGGCAATATCCTGGTTTTCCTATAAACCTTTAGAACAATTTTCAGCATGCAACAAACATTACTATCATGCGTAATTATCACAATTAATAAGAGTACAGGTGATAATCTTGTAAAATGGAATGACAAACAGCAGAGGTGGCTCCCATGTCTACTTTGTAAACATTTACATTTTTACACTTGCACTCGCACACACTGAACGTAACAGGTATTTAATATCTACTATATTAATTTCCAAACAATTGTTTACCATTTCTTTCGAATAATTCCACATTTCAATTGATTTTTAAATCGTTTTCATTAAATCGACTCCATTAGACTCCATTTGGTAAGCCTAACAACATTGACAATGTAGGGGGCAGCACTGGTATTCGTCGACACAGCAGCACAAGTAGCAAGATTCATCTGTCTCACTTTATCAAATACAGATTTTCACATTTTCAGCAGTAAAAATCAATATGTTTTTATATTTATTCGTCCTTTTCATAGTTTTACAAGCAACTTTGTAATATTCATAGATAATATGGGTAAAAAAATATAAAATAAGCAAAAAAAATTGCTTTTAATTAGTATCAGCATCTCTTTCTCGCATAACCAATATGTCCTCATTAAAAATTCTATAACGAATGAAAATCCATTATCTTAATCTGAGAAAGAGTGAAGAAAAAATATGATCTCTTATAATCTTGCGAATTTCCCCTTTTATAAATTTCATGTTTTAACTCAAATTATGTAAAAATATAAATATTACACAAAACTAGAAAAAAATATTTGGCGCCATCATGAAGAAAAAATAAACTGGTAAAGGGTAGTCACGTGATTACAATACGGAAATCTATTTGGCGGGGGAAAATATCTTCATACGCAATATTTTCATAGATACGATTTTTTATTTCTTCAAATATTTTTTTGCAAATAAGTTGCCTAGCGAACATGAATGAATTTTGAGCAATCAATAATGTATTTCATGCACGCATGATGTTACGCCCACTCTACGCATTTCTGTCGTGAAAATAAAAATTAAAAAATCAATAATTAGAAAAAACGTTTTTGAAAACACAATAAATACGATTTCTTTATATCAGTAATGTGATTATTTAAGTTATTTTTCCACAAAAACTTCTTGTTAAAAAAATTATTATATCTATCCTTTTTTAATCGTAAGGAAAGACAAAGATGGAAAAATAATATTTGTTAATCGTTGCCAACATAAAAACAAAAAGTAACAAATGTTACTTAAAATTTATAAACATAACCTCAAAAAGTTGAATTCCCTAATTTTCGCCGATTCTTCCTTAATTTTAAGTTAAAAATGACGCAGGTAACTAAAATGAACAATTAAATATTATATATTTTTTAATAATGTATATTTTAGAGCAAGGAACAGATAGATTTAGCATGTACAACTGCAGAGGAATTTACAAAATTGTATTATCTAACTGTTGATCAAAAAAGACATGTAAGTTTTTTCTTAAATTAATTAAAGAAAAAATGAATAATAATATTTTAACAGGTAATGGCTAAACTTTATCTGGACACTGGCCGTTTAGTTTGGAATGGTAACGGAATAACTGGAAATGAGGCTATTCAAAAATTTATATGCGATTTACCTACTTCTGACCATGAACTAACTACTTTAGATGCTCAACCAATCTTGGGTAATGAGTTTATTGTTTATTCAACAATTTATTTTTTTTTTGTTTGATTAATATTTTTCAGATTCTGCTGTGGTTGGACAATTAACATTTGCAATTCAAACCAGTGGAACAGTAAGATATCAAAAAATGCCAGTAAAAATATTCCAACAAAATTTCATAGTAACTGCACAAGGTGATAAATGGAAAATAGTATCGGATTGTTTTAGATTACAGGAACCTTTAGAAATTTAGTATAAATAAACAATATTTTTGTATCTATGTATTTACTTTATTAACATGTATAAAATACCTACATACAAGATTGCAAAACAAAATTTTAAGATGCGATAGATCCTTTTTAAATGCTGAAAATATTGTTATTTTGATAGCATTTAAATATTAAAAATGCGATTTTCAGCACTTAATTAAAGGTTCATACCCCAGGGGTAGTATCCCTGAACAAGTTACAAATAATTCAGGATTCATAATAAAAATATATACAAATAAATATAGAAAATAATGAGCAACACATTGTTAAAAATTTCAGTCTCAAGGGTTTGCAATATATATTTTTTGGACATTGTGCCAAGGGAATGTTACAAGGGTAATGTCTAAATACATTCACATAACATAGTTGGAAATACAAAGCCTAATGTGCATTTTAAGCGAAAAAAAAATTAATTTTTTTGATTTAGTCAGTTTTCAATATTTCATCAATCTATTTTTCAATGATCATACAAAGTTATATTGGTAGGCTGCTCCGTTTTGGGCTGATGGCCCACCTCATCAGTACCAAGAGAACTCTGAGCATGTCTCAGAATCCAATTAAAGTAAGATTTAAAAATTTCAAAATTTATTAATGACATGGTAAATCATCAATTTTTTTTGATAAAACAGCTCCATTTGGTTTAAAAATATTGATTTTTTGAAAAACAAAAGATTCTCTTTGAAACTTAAATGTTCCTAAAAATGAACCACAAAAAAAAACTGACTGAACTTCAAAATGCACATTATTTGAATTGCTTTCATAATGGCCAAATGATGAATGTCTCGCTAAAATTAACTGTAGTATAATTAACTCTCCAAGCCCTGGTTACCTGGCAATCATTGCAACAAAAAGTTTTACATATAATTAGCTTGTTAGTTGATTTTTCTCCAGAATGTGGCATAAAACGTTTAACAAAAAAACTTGGACTTGGAGGCATAATTAGGCTATATTAGATAATTACCATAGAATCACATTATTGCTTAAATGTTTCCATGAAAACTATCTGCTAGAGTAAAATTCACATCTATTTAGACTAACATCACAAAATAATGTCTAAATACCATAATTTTTGCATATTATATTATCATCCACTTTTCTTGCTGTTATGGATCTTCCACAGTAGCAAATTACCATGTTAAAATGAGTGACGGTATTTCGGTACTATTTTGTAATGACCTCAGCCTGAATAGCTGTGAATTTGACTATAGTAAACCACGGTTCTCCGTCAGTTACTTCTAGTTCGACTTTGGAACACACTCAGTTTTCTTGTATAACTTTTTTTTTACTTATCTAAATATTGATTTAAAACCAAAAATAAAATAATCTATCAGGCGAAACGTTTTTTAATTGCAAAAAAGGGACACGTGACCTCTATAACTTTTGAATAAAGGCCACTTGCACCAATGATGGTTTAACTTTAAACTTGGATTAAATTTACGGCCGATCAATCAGAACTCAGCATTTTAAACTTAATCTTGGTTTAGCTGAGATAATCCCAAACCAAAAGTTGGTGCAAATGGCCCTAAGTAGGTCAATTTAAACAAACTTTACATTGGCTGCGTTTAATGGAAACAGCGAAACTAATCAAGTCATCAAATGATAAGTTTTACTAGAAAACTGCTGAACGGCTAATATCTGTCACTTATCACAACCACCATTTGAGGTTAGAAATACCCACAAAAAGTACATTCCCGAGATTTTATAAAATCAATGGCTGTGTCCAATGGAAACAGCAAAACTCATCGAAAGCTGTCACTACTGAACGCTATGATAAGTTTCGATTGACAGATGCCGCGGCAATCATTCCTCATCAACGTTTTGAGATGATTACTTTTGATTGATTTTTTAAAAGCGCGAAAATGTACTTTCCGTGGGTATTTCTAACTTCAAATGGTGGTTATGACAAGTGACAGTTATTTGCCGTCCAGCAGTTTGCTAGCAAAACTTTCTAATAATAACAAAAATAAATTACGAAAATTAAAAAAAAATAAAATATATAAAAAATAATTTTTCATATTTTTTTTTATTTTTTCGTATTTTTAGATTAAAAAGTTTTTGATTTTGAACAAGGAGATGTAATGTTTGTTTGAATTAACCTATTGATTAAAATGTTACGGAGGTAACGACAATTTCTTACCAAAAAGTTTCGCCTGATAGATTACTTGATTTTTGGTTTTAAATTGATATTTACATTAAAAGTAAACAAATTGTACAAGTAAACTGAGTGTTTTCCAAAGGCGAACTAAAAGTAAGTAACGGTGAACCGTGTAACTAGATTTATAATTCGGCCGTAAATACGATAATTTTTAACTCTAAGTATAATAATTAAATCAAATAAAACATAAAGATTAGTAAAATACAAAATGAAACTTTAAAGTTAGAATAGTTTGTTAGAATATGGATAGCACAATATAACACAGTTCAAAATTTTGATAAATTTCAATATTTTGCCTTAACATTTTTATCTCGTTTTATAAAAGTTATGTAAAAATTTTGTGCATAAAATTTGTACAAAATATTTAAAGAGTATGTAATACCAAAAAGCTACAGAGTAAAAATACAATTTACTAATCCAATATTTTCAAATTTTCCTCAAAGAACAATTTTTGACAATTTTAATTCATGATTTAGGGGATAATCATGAATTAAAACAAAGTTATAACCATAGGCCATGAGTTTTCAAATTATTAGTCGTACTGTACTACGACTCGTACAATACCTACACAAACAACAAAATCAGAAGCGCACTGGCCAAAAACGGCTACAAAACTCGTTAGTCGTGTGTCGAGAAGAGAGGATAAGCATGCCTTATGACATATACACGCGGCGTGTAACACGGTGCTGTACAAGGCCAGCATATTTTTCGCTGGACCTTCTACGACGTATGCTTACAAAAAAATAATCGAGTTTTTTTTTCAAAAAAAAAATCGAAAATAAAATTAGAATTATTAATTTTATTTCTTTTTTGATGCTATCAATATTAAGCAAGCCTTAACCGTTTTTACCCCACACTATTTTTGCGTAAGTCGAAAACGTGAAAAAAAAAATACTTTGGTTTGGATCAAAATTATTATGATTTTTAATCAAAAAGTTCTTTGAAAAACGATATCCCATGTTTAACCAATCACTCAAATAAATGGCAGTTTGATTTTTGGACTTACGTTATTTTTTTTAGTAAAAAATGTAAAAGGGCTCGCGCACAAATCTTACACGTGGAGGAAAGGGGGTCGAGAATCCTTAAAAATTGTCTCACTAATTAGTACATGGCCCTCTAAATCAACTTTTTTTAGTTTAGGCAAAAATTCACTGAAATTCCTAGACCTGTGTAAGAATTATAATTATTATGATTATAATCATTGATCAATATTGGTAAATCTATACAAGTAATACAAATATTTGATAATGTATAGTTGCACTTTTTATATAAACTATGTAAATTCAAATACAAAAGCTAAGTACATGCATAAAAAATATATTATGGAATTATTTCGAGTTTGATGTAGTACGCGATGCTTCACCAAAAAAGCAGAGACAATTTTACAGCTATTAGGACTGAGGTCATCACCAAATAGTGCCTAAATACCGTCGTATTTTGCATATGGTATCTATTTTATACCAAGGTGGGTGAGCCAATTATAGCCATGTTCCTAATATTGCCACCTCGTAAACTTGTTAGGTCGTCCTCTGTGTCATAGATGACACTGTCAATATATCTGTATCGAAAATATGCCTGTAAATATGATGTATCTGTATCCAGATGGTAATGGCGTAGGTACAAAAAAACGCATTTCGTGTTTCGTGCTCTTCCACTATAAAACCTTCTAAAATTGTGCTGACTGTAACAAGTTGGGTAGCATTGATCATTGCAGGGCAAGAACGTAATAAGGTAGGCACAAACATGCACTTTCTTGGCCCATAATGTATTTCACTCAATAAAGAAACGAAAAGGTAATTTTTTAAAATTGTTGTCTAAGTAGCTGTGTTCCTAATATTGCCATGCAAAGAAAAAAATGACAAATACAAAAAAACAACAAGAAAAGAAAATAACAAAGAATTCAGAGAGTTCTAAATCTTGGTTCGGCTTTTAATTTGAATAGAATTGACAGGCCGATATGAGGTTGTAACCAATACGTAAATGCAATGTGTGGAGATTACTAAAAAGGACAAATTGTTATTTAAGTGCCCAAATTGTACCTAAAAACAGCTGAAATTGTTATTGTGCCACAATATTTTATTGTTAATTTGTTATTTTTTTGAAAAAGTTTGTTCTTTACTATTATTGACACTACCCTGGCAATATTTGGAACATGGGTTTCTAATATTGTCAGTATGCAATCATTTTTGAAAAGCAATAATATTTTTTTTTTGAAACTGCTGCAGTTTGTTTATTTTTTTCCAATTAGAATAGATATGTTTATGTTTAATATAGTAAGTGATTACAAATTAATTTGAATGCAGTAAAAAATCAAATTTCTTGACATGACATGGTGGTATATCCACAATAGCAAATTTCTATGGTAAAATGAGTGAAATATAATATACGACGGTATTTACTAAAATTTGGTAATGAAGTCAGTCCGATCGGACTAACAACTGTGAATTTGACTCTAGCAGTCGTTAATAAAGAATTATTGACCAATAATGGTTGGAGTAACGCAATCCCCGATAACTAGCCAAAAAATCTAGAAGGCAATGATTCAAATTATCTCTTGTAACTCACAGATTCTTTGCGTTACTTCTGTTTCATTGTAAATTGGTAAGTGGCTGTCAAAGAAGGATGGCTATAGAATTGCCCCTGTTGCAAGTAAATGACAGCAATAGTTTTTAATTATACAAGGCCTTGTATCCAAAATTATTGGTCCAATATGACCGTTACTATTTACGAAAAGAATCGCGTACTTTATTTTAATTAATGAAATATGAATGAAAAGAAACCGTAAAGATTAGAAAAGTCTTAATATTTGTCTTAAATAACGATAATATAAGAGGCAATAATTTTTTTGGTATAAAACAAAATAAGTAATAATATGAAACCTTATATTGATTCAGGTAGTGGAAAAACAAATTATGTAATCCTTCTTAAGATCTTTGAAATTTTAAGAACGTATTAAAGTCTATGTTTGGCACTTTTTCACAAAGTATAATTTTATCAGTCTTAAAAACCCTAAATAAATTTAATTTCAAATTAAATTTATCTTAATAAGTACTATTTTTATTCTTTTTTTTTTCTTTTCAAGAAACATTCGAAAAATTGATATTTTTTTAATTTGATTGTATCTAAAAACAATATTTTTTGTATAATAAATCTGTACAAAAAGTTTAATTATTCGCATTATTAGAAAAGTAAAATAGTCGACATTCATTGGTTGATTAATATTAAAACATTTAAACTCGAACATCAAATTTTTTACAGAAAAATAAAAATTTATTAGATTATTACAGTCAACTAAAAAGTAGTGTATAATACACGGACAAAAACTGTTTTTAGGACGATTACCGTTAGTAATCTCCATAACATGTCTAAAAACAGTATTTTTGACCCCCTTACTAAACCCAGATTTCCACCAAAAACAATCCCAGCAGAGAACTTAGGATAAGAAACATGTTTTACATTTGAAGTCATAAGCTCTAAACATTCTCTAGTTATTGTGGTGACAAATTCTCCCAGGCAGATCGACATAGAAAGCAAACAAAACAGCCTGTTTTTTTTAGCGGAAATCAGTAAATTATTTTCAACAGTAATATCACAAGAGGTAATGAAATTTTCGATAATTTTATTACGGTCCCATAAAATAATTTTGCTCAGTAATTTTTTGAGTATATTTCTCGTTTGGACCTTCGATCTCGAGCTTTTAATAAAAAATAAACGAAAAAAATTAGAGCGAAATTATTTTATGAGGCCATAATAAAATTTTCTGAAAATTTCATTGCCTCAAGTGGTATTTGACTCGACTATTTTACAAACCATCTAGCAAGAAAAAGCATTTTTTAAACAAATGTTTACTACATGCAATTTTGTTTTAAGTTATTTAGTTTTGCGTATCAAGCCAATCTTTTTAAATTTTTAAAAAGCACGCGCTAAAAACAATTGCTATAAAATCTGACGCAAACGAAAGTCAAAAGTTGATTTGTGGTTTTCAAGATAAGTTACTGTTAAAATTTAATATTTAATATGAAAAGTGACAAAATATGCTTATTGTTTGCATTAGCTAAGAAAAATGGAAAAGTTTGTATTTACACTTGTCAAATTCTCAGAGGAAGGTATTTTTTCCTAAATTAACTTGGCCTTTATATTTTTAAAAATTGTCCGTGATTTTGATAATTTCACACGTGAAATTATCAGTGTAATTCGAATCTGATTGGTTGAAAGTCAAAAAATAAAGGGATTTGATTGGTCTATTATAAGTTTGTAAAATAGTCATAAATATTTTACTAACGCAAGACTTTTCTTGGAGAAAGTTAAACGAAAACTTATCGCTTTTAGAAAAAAAAAATACTGCTGCTAACAAAATAACACTTCCCCTATAGGTCTAGGTTCGTTAAAAAAAGATTTTTTTTTTGGAAAACAAAAAAAATTTAAAAATAAAAAGTTTTTCAAAAAAAAATTTAAATTTTAAGTTCCTTTTTTTCTAAAAACGAAAAAAAAAGAATTAAAAAAAATGTTGGGGAAATGAAGGTAGAATATTTTTTTTACATTTGTGCCTTTTATATCTCGAATTAACCCGACTACAATAATTCCATAAACAATTCTCAGTCATGCATTAATTTTAGTTTTGTTCATCACCTTGGCCTTGACCTGCCAAATTATCGATATCCGGCCCTCCCTCGTCGTTGTAGTCACCCAGTGGAGGCATCTCCAGGGGCAAAACCGGAGGATCGCTCTGCGCCAGGGCGGGGATGATGGGGTTGCCCCTGGCATCCAATTCCAGGGCAGGATCGGCCGTAGCTTCGGCCAGGTTGGTAACACTTTTTGATTTGACACATTGGAAGTCTACATGACGACTTTTGGCCTCCTCCTTCTCCCAGGACATGTGGATAAAGGGTCTTTGGACGTAGTTGTAAATCACTTCGGACCGGCCGCCCGGGCGTTTTTTGACCTTTTCTTTGTAGGTTGGATAACCTGAAATAAAAGCAAGCCGTAAAAATATGTCATATTTTGCACTACACACTATATTGCGTTTTTTCTAGTAAACTTATCAAAATGTGGCGCCCCCTATATTATTTTAATTTTTACTTTCTCATAAAGTTTTGTAATAAAAACAACATTTTTTCTTCAAGCATACTAAAATATTCATATTTTATACTTGAACACACTTCTATGATCTATTTTTTTTTACAGTTAACAAATTTGTTCATTGTTCTAGGCCGTAAAAAAAAGTTAGTCAGAGAAAACGCTACTGGCTGCAGCAGCACCCTTTGATTTAGATAAAGGCCATGCTTCACAGTTGTTTGTTTATTATGTAGACAAGTCATTGACTCCAGATTCTGTGCAAAATAGTTGTGTAAAGTTGATTAAAAATTATTGATTTTACAACTCCAAATCTCTCCTAAGTTGCAAATGCTACATTAGACAAGTTACCATCATAATCTCGAAAAGTGTTCGATTCAGCCTATAGAAAAAAATTAAAATCGGCTAGGGAAGGTTTAAATTAATTCCGAAAATTATTTATTGACCTATTTTAATAAAACAAGATATTTTATTACTGAATACATTAAATGCAAAACCTAATATCAAAAATATTTAGGACGCTTGAAGAAAAAATGGTATGTTTCACTCAGAGGAAATGTCCTTTTTTTTACCCGATTTTAGCTTCCGGACTCCACTTGACGTTATCCGTAAATTCTACAGACTAGTAAAAAAAGCTTCACTTTTCCTCTTAGTAAAACAATATACTATTTTTGCTTAAATCATCTTATTTTTCGTCGTGAAACATCAAAATTAACAAAGGAAAAATGACGCCTGTCTCTCTGTATCCACAATAACTTAAAAAAGCTTTGAGCTAGAGACTTGAATTTTGGTATACGGATGTGATTTTATATTATCTTGGATAAGTTCGTATTTAAGCAAAATCAGTTGGGGGAGTGGGGGTAAAAGAGGGTAAAATTTTTGTTTTGGCCATAACTTTTTTAACTCACAGTGGAAGAAAAATTTTAAACCACTCAAAAAAAATACACAAAAAATATAATTGTTTTTCATGACGGAATTGGGGAGGGCCCCAAAATGTAAAACGTTGTTTACGGCAATATTCATAAAAAATAACATCAGAAAAATTAGTCTTTATATTAATTAATGATTAATTTTGTTTTTGTATGAGAAATAGTCAAGGTCAAGGGTGTAGTGGATGGTAACAGAACACTCCTGTTAGTTTTTCACCGGGTGATTTGCGTAAGGGGTGTCCGCTATCTTGAATTTTAGGGGCTTAATATGCATTTTACGATAAAAATTCATATAACTAATTTTTTTAAGGAGGAAATTTCCAACAATTTGGATCATTTTTTTAACATATTAGTAATAATCGAGTTAATTTAAAAATAGCCATGTTGAGGTGAAATTGGTTTTTTCCATTTTTCAGCCAAATTATTCATCGGACGATTGAGCAAACTTGGTTCGGTTACAGAGGGCGCAACACGACTTTCAGCGCCTACTGTAACCGTAACAAATTACTTATGGAAATTCATAATATATAAAACTTATAGAGAATTTCAAGAGCTACAAGTTTGATCATAACCACTTTTATCCTCTGATGGACAATTTGGCTGAAAAATCGAAAAATCCAATTTCACCCCCAACATGGCCATTTTTGAATATTTATAACTCGATTGTTATTAATATATTAAAAAAATGATTCAAACAAAAATTGTGGGAAATCTTCTCCTTAACAAAATTTGTTATATGCATTTTTATCGTAAGATGTATATTTAGCGAGATAACCACACTCACTCGTAAAATTCAAGATAGCGGACCCCCTTTACGCGAATCACCCAGTGAAAAACTAACAGAAGTGTTCTGTTTAAAATATCAGCCCGTGTACATTTATTGCAATTTAACACTGGAATTTCTCGATGTTTGACTGGACTAAAAGTACTCTTGCTCATACAAGACGATTCATATTTTTTCTTACCTTCAATTCCAAGCCTTATCTTCTTCAGCCCTCTATCCTTTAAAACTTGTTTGGCAACATCCCTGTTTTCTATGTACTTAAAGAACCTATACATAGCTGTGCTGTTGACTGTCTGACTGTACTCCTCCCCCATTTGGGGCGGGTATTCCTCGTCCCAGTCAACGGTGTCGTCGTCGAGTAGCACCACGATGTGACACTCCCTGTCACCTCTTTGTGCGGAGTTTACCATCAGCGGGAGGATCAACTCTTCAAGGAACATCTCAAATTGGCACCGGGCGCCTTCGTTGGAGAGCTCGTGGAGAAGTCCCCCTAAAATATTTCGTAAATTTTAAGAACTCTTTTTTAACGAAATGGCTATTTGAACGCCCGACGTAGCATAACTCTTTGTTTAGGTCGTTTTTTTCGCCTGTTTGGCTTTTCTGATGCTCGCCACTTAGACAGGAAGAAGACAATTCTGAAGAAAAATATAAGCTTTAAAAACCTCGTTAAAAACCCTAAAAATCAGCCAATAAGAATATAAGACGTAAGCGTATACTATATATACTAGCTTCGTCTATGTACGACATACAAATATTGTGCACGATTTATCAGAAAATAAAATATATTAATTGAATTTTTCTTTTTTGTTTTTTGTAAGAATATTTTTGGTCAAAATTTTTGTTTCTTAATTTGATTTTCGGAAAATATTTTTTTCCCCCTTTTTGAAATAAACTTAAATAAATTGTCTAAACTTTTTTATTGAAATTTTTTTTAAAGCGCAGTTAAAAATAAAAATAATATTTTAAAAGTTCGCATCCTAACAATGTTAGGCTAACATCCGATTTTATTAATGTATTATTCATAAGTTATATCCCGAGACCTAATGATTTACCCGGCTAAATTTCAAGTAGCTGTGTTTTTGTTAATTTCGCTTAGAAAATGTTTGAAACCTAATAATTCAGCTCGAGAGCTTTTTTATGAATTATTAGTTTAAAAAAATTGCTTAAAAGCAAAATTACCAAAAATACAGCTGATTGTAGTCTAGGTGGTTTAATTCATTAGGTAAAGGGGTGTATTTTAAGATTATTTCCTAAAGAAAATGATTTAAACCACCTAAACTAAAAGCAGCTGTATTTTTGGTAATTTTGAGCTATCGGCATAAAAGTCACTTATCGAACGCGATGCTATTTAATTGCTCTAAAATAGCAAGATGCTATTTAACCCTGGAACCTCAATATGGGGTCTCAAAAACCCCACTACCGCTTTTATTACAGTAAGCAGGTGTTGCATTGATTCAAAAGAAGCTATTTAAAATATATTTAAATATATTTAAAATAAGTACAGAATGAAGTTAAAACAAAACAAAAAGTAAAAAAAATGTTTCTCAATTATTAATAATTTGGGGTTTTTGCAACCCCAGAGGTGCATTTGTGTATACAAGAAATAAGTGTCAGAATCCAGGGTTAATCGCTCTTAAATAGCGAGATGCTATTTAATCGCTCTTAAATTAACAGGATTGGTCAATTATGACATTTTCTTGAAATTTTATTGGTTTAAAATATATGAGGGAAATACTTTTTCAGCAAAAATGCTTACCTTCTTCAACAGTTTCCATAAGAATATGATTTATCTAATTATATGTCAAAAAAATGTGAAATGCCAATATCGTATCTTGAACATCTTTTCTACAAAACTATTTTTTTTTTTAGAATTACCTACTTATGTTTTCTAAAATATACATATTATCCATCCGTTTAGCATACACTTTAACAAGTTCGCGACGACGTGCGCCACCGGTGGTTCACGGTTTAATTCAGTTTCTATACGCCGCCAAATCCATTGCTTGTCAGTTATACTTACGATGTTGGATTTAAGGCTGCACATGTATAGTGTATAGATTGGTATACCAGGGTTTCCGCATTCGGCCAAAAATATGGATTATATACGATGCTAATAAACAAAAACAATTGTAAACGAAATTTCACAAAAATAAATTGTCGGCTATAGTTGAGTTATACCGAAAACACCGTCGTCTCGAATGTGTTAAAGCAGAATTTGTATCCTGTTATGGCCGTACTGCTCTACTCTCGGATGAACTGGGGATCAATTGTTCGGCGTTTGTGATGACAGCCGCGACTTGTAATTCAGCTGTGTAATAGGTAATACTTCCAGGTGTATACTAAACCGATGGATTATCTGTATAAGGCGTGTTATTTAAATAAACAGGAAATTGTACTTTTTCGCGAAAATGAGCAGATAAAGTTTGAGATTTTTTGATTATTTAGTTGTAATTTTAATAATTAGTTTGTTTCAGTGATTATGACAAAATAATCCACAAATGTAAATTTTAACGCGCCGTCGCAAAAAAATACACCTTGATATAATTTTTTCGGGGAAATCTATAGTGATTTTTTACGATCCGGTTATTTGGCGTATTTAACCTTACCAGTTGTACCATCTACATTAATGCATAATACCTTCTGTTTCATTTATTATCCTATACCTATATACACTTGGTGCCCCATGAGATACCAACTTTGTATAGTTAAATACGCAAAATAACCGTATCCTAAAAAAATCAAACTTTAGTTATAACTTTTTGTTATTTTTATAATTTACTAATTATGTACAAAAGTAATTTGATTGAAAATCGATTTTTTCGATTTTTGTTCATCACTGAATTACCTGTTTTAGAGAAAGTACAAAAAAATTTATAAAATCCCCCTGAACATTCTATAGTTCTAAAAAAAACGTTTTAAAACAAAAAAAAAACGTTTTTTTTCAACTATAATCTTCTAAAACCTTAAGTTAGAAGTTTGGTTGGTATCTTAAAACGGAAAACTACAACAAAATCTGAAAAACTTTCTTCATTACGAGGACGCTCGAAAGTCAAAATCAAAGTTTAAATTCCCCTTCAAATAAAAAGGTTATAATCCTATAAAAAAATCCGCCCTGTGTGCAAAAAGGTTTTCTTTCAAAATACACAAATCAAAAAAATAAACATACTTAAATTCTGGCATCTCACGGTATTGGCATCGAAGGGCACCAGCAAATAGTCGCAAGCTTCGCGTAACTCTTGCACCGAAATAGCCGGGGGACACCTAATCACTCCGCCCTTGTAGAACTCCAAAATAGCCCTAAAAACGGAGGCCGGTATACCATCGGCCACTTCGTATTCTCCCCGGTCGTTAGGGTGGGTAAACTCTAGGGAGGATCCGAACATCCTACCCAACATGGTGTTCGGGTGGGCCGTGAAAATGCACGGGTCTATTATGAATCTGGTGTTGTCTACGACTAGCGTGACTCGGTCTTCGCTTTGGCCCATGTTGGTGGTGCCCACCGGGGGGTTTTTTGTGGAACTTGAGGGTGTCGTTTGTGGGCGAGATCTGAAATTAATCTTGGGTTAGGGGTGCGATGAAGGTTTAACTGTAGGATGCAGAATGCTGTTAAACGCTTTTTTTGATCATGATAAATTAATATTTTTAAAATTAAGCAAGATGTTTGGTTAATTTCAAAATTGTAGGTTGAAATTCCGTATGTACATAAAAACTACAAAAAATATTGAAAAAAGTTTGCATGAAAACCGCATGAGTTTAATTTCTTTGTTTCAAATGGAAAATATTTTTTGAAACGATAAAGAAAATAAACGAATACTGTTTTTTATAGATAAAAAGTTTTTTTTTTTAATTTTCTGTTTTAACTTTTATGCACAACTGTGGAGCAAACATGCAAAAACCGATAAATCCAATTTTTTTATATTTTTACGCGTCACGTCGACGTAAGTATCGATTATTACTAATTTTGTAGCGCTTTCTTGATATAGCGCCTCATATATAAGCAAAAGCCGATAACACTAGTTTAAAAATTTCAAGTTTTGTTTTATGTGCAACTTAATTTACATGTTTTCTCATATAACTTTTGATGAAGAATCCAAATCCGTCAAGAAAAAAAAAATCGTTGGTTCAGTTTTCGACCACCCCAGGGTTTTTATAAGGGAAAATCATAGAAATCGTATAATATACGAACATATTATGTTCGTTTAATATTTATAAAAATTTCTACCTGGGGTTTTTTAGAATCGCTAAAAATAATTTTATATTTGAAAGTTTCTTTCTTCAATCCTTAAGGTTGAAACACCCGTTTTTATATTTTTTAAGTAACCCGATAAGAATTAAAACCTGGGGGTTTTCGTCTCGCTGAAAATAAATTTAATTTGTTTGGTTGTTGTTGTACCCACTTTTATCAGCTAATTTAAAACAAAATAATACTTTCCCTTTAGGCCTAGGTTTATTAAAAAATAAAATAAATTAATTTTATTTTTCAAAAAAGTTTATTTTTTCGAAAAACGTAAAAAAAAGAATAGAAAGTTTTAATTTTTTTTTCTCACGACTTAGTCCCAAAATCCCTATGTACGATTTTTTATCACTTTATTTAAAAAAATTTTAATAGGGGTGGTTTTACTCCCTTAAGGGGGGAAGGCAGAATTTTAAGAATATCAAATTCGTTTTCAGCGAGATGAAAAACCAACTCTTATCAGGTTACTTAAAAAAATATATAAAAGGGATGGTTCTACCCCCATTAAGGGGTGAAGATAGAGTTTTTTTTATTAGATAGATAGATATATAGATACTTTATTGTTTCTCAAGACTTACATCTTACAACAATTGTTACAAAAAAAGTTTTTTTATTATCAAATTCACTGTTAGTCCCAAAAGTCCCAAAACCTCCAAATATTAACTTTCTTAAATATTTATCGAAAATATATGATTTCTCTAACTGTCCCCTTAAAAAAGGGTCGATTATCTCGAAAACTGAACCAAAGTTTTTTTAGTTTTATTGAGTTTATCTATTTAAAATAAAGCTGGTAATTATCTTATTATCTGTATGTATTGGATAAAACTTGTTTTCTGCTTCATGGATGAGAATATATGTGTTGGATAACTTGAGCATGCTGATTTCGAATCTGACTTTAGTTTTTTTCCATCACGTCAGAATTTTGCGAAAAAACTAGTTTTTATTATAATTTATCAATAGGTTTACTTTTCTCACACCGAACCGAGGGGTATGTCACTGTTCATTTGCGGGACGAAATATCACCTTTTACATTTATCAATATTGCCCATATCGCCTCGAGATCCCCAGATATCGCCTTGAGATCGCCCGATATTGCCTCGATATCGCCCGATATCGCCCCCGATATCGCCTCATATCGCCTCTCGAAGGGAAGAAAAACCGCCCTGTGACATGCCCCTCGCACCGAACCATCTATTTTTTTTAAATTACCAAAAAAATGTTCTGATATAAAAAATTTAGGCAAAAAAAACATTATAGTATATATTATATTAGATACTCAATTATACATTAGATAAGAATTTGTTTTGTCCAAACCAAAGTTTTTTTTTTCTTGACGGATTTGGATTCAGAATAAAAAAATTATAATAAAGTTGCGCATAAAACCCTTGTAAACTAGTGTAATTATATGACCCATGAACAGTTTTCGCCAGTTTTAGGATTTTTTTTTTTGGGATTACAAGTACAAGTTTTCTGCTAATATCTCAAAATTGGATATCATGGATTTATCGGTTTTTGCATGTTTGCTCCACAAATGATATTCGGTAGAAAGTTTCCAGAATAAAATGTAATCCGGACGTTACGGTAATCTAAACGCATCTTGGTTTTATATCTGTCCGGATTAAAGAGGTTCTACTGTATTACTTTTATCTATCTTTTATTTTTAAAATAATTTAAATATAAATTTAATACCTCACCGTTGTTGAATTTTCAGTGTCTCCGATCTAGAAAAAAATAAATAAACCAAGAGTTCTGGTGCGGGTCCCTGGTTTTAACTACGTCAAAATTCAGACAACTGACGCATATATATTTTGAAACTACCCTTCTAATTTTTTCACTCTGCGTCCTATAGTTAAATAATAATTATAATTATTAATCACACAGCCCTGCAAATTTTAGTTATTTATGGTACTAGTGGGTAAAGTAAGATATTGCCCATGAGAAAATTAACCTGCGAAGCGTCAGCCAAGCAGGTTAATTTTCGAGAGGGCAATATCGGTTTACCTATGAGTGCCATACAAGGTTTTATCGAATAAATAGCTTAGGAATTCATATTTTGATTAAAAATTTTAATGACATTTACAAGAAAATAATTTGACAAGTGAAAGTTGAGTGGGTAAAATAAATAATTATCCACTCAATAAAGTAAAAGCCACGCGGGGGTTATTATTGAGTTTATCTATTTAAAATAAAGCTGGTAATTATCTTATTATCTGTATGTATTGGATAAAACTTGTTTTCTGCTTCATGGATGAGAATATATGTGTTGGATAACTTGAGCATGCTGATTTCGAATCTGACTTTAGTTTTTTTCCATCACGTCAGAATTTTGCGAAAAAACTAGTTTTTATTATAATTTATCAATAGGTTTACTTTTCTCACACCGAACCGAGGGGTATGTCACTGTTCATTTGCGGGACGAAAAATCACCTTTTACATTTATCAATATTGCCCATATCGCCTCGAGATCCCCAGATATCGCCTTGAGATCGCCCGATATTGCCTCGATATCGCCCGATATCGCCCCCGATATCGCCTCTCGAAGGGAAGAAAAACCGCCCTGTGACATGCCCCTCGCACCGAACCATCTATTTTTTTTAAATTACCAAAAAAATGTTCTGATATAAAAAATTTAGGCAAAAAAAACATTATAGTATATATTATATTAGATACTCAATTATACATTAGATAAGAATTTGTTTTTGGTTTGATAAAAAATACATATTTATAGATGGCGCTGTGACAGAAAGGGATATATATATTTAATTAATTACAATGGGTTACGTAATAAATCATTATAGAGGGATAAATACTCTTTTCTTTTCAACCTTGCAATAAAATATTTTTTTAATTCATTTTAAACCTTTGTTTTTTTAATTGCGCAAAATCCTGACGTGATGGAAAAAAAACTAAGTACATCATCGAAATCAGCATAGTCGAATTACCCAAAACCATATATTCGCTCGAATGAAGCAAGACCTTGCAAGACTGTGTCATTAAGGGTCATTTCGAATAAAAAAAAACTCTACAAAGTTTTTCTTGTCCATGATGTAACAAAATATAAAATATGTGTGAGTGAGTCAGACCCGGTTCCGACTGGTTAAAAGATAATTTTTGGCATTTGCTCTTTTGATCCGAAAATTCTCGGTTATTAATAAATATATCGATTTGGACTTTTTAACAATGTTTAGTTAAACAGTTGCTTGAGTAGCTAACGTCGTCCTTATTTGATTTTTTTGTTTTTAATATAATATACAGGGTGTATTTGAAATAGCGTAGGAAATTTTAACAGGTGATTCTACATGATAAAATATGACAAAAAGTTCCTATAAACATATGTCTAAAAATGCGTCATAAGGGCGCCCCTTTGAAATTGGCTAAAAAAATCGGTTTTTATTTAATAACTCAGGAACCCTTTGAGATATTTTAACGAGATTTTGCACGTGAATTAATCCTAATAAGGCCCATCTTTGTATGTCATTTTCACGTACTTATTTAAACCAGGGGTGTGCGAAACGGGGGGCCTTATCAGTTTTTTGTCCCAAACTTTTTTCTGTGTAACTTTTTTGCAATTTTATTTTTGAAATATGAATCCTCAGGTCAAAATACATAAAAAAGGTACTCTTATTGTACTACTGTAGGATTAACCGTTTTCGAGAAAACTTCATTTGAAGGTGAAATTTCACGGTTCGAGGACGAAAAATTTAATACTAAAATGTCGAAAACCAAAATTTTAATGATGCAATTTTATTCTACATCAAAAACTAAGAAAAAAAGTTTCCATACATGTAGGTCGAAAAAACGCTTTTAAAGCTACCATAGCCCTTTAAAAATGGTGCATATTTAGGAGACCATAGCTCCATTAGGATTGAATTTTAGAAATACCTCTATATGAGGTTTTTTCTTAGTTTTTAATGTAAATTCGCTCTGCATCATTAAAATTTTGGTTTTCAACATTTTAGTATTTAATTTTTCGTCCTCGAACCGTGGAATTTCACCTTCAAATTAATTTTTCTCGAAAACGGTTAATCCTACAGTATTACAACAAGAGTACCTTTTTTGTGTATTTTGACCTGAGGAATCATATTTCAAAAATAAAATTGCAAAAAAGTTACACAGAAAAAAGTTTGGAACAAAAAACTGATAAGCCCCCCCCCCCGTTTCGCACACCCCTGGTTGAAATAAGTACATGAAAATAACACATAAAAACGGGCCTTGGTAGGATTAGTGGACGTGCAAAACCTCGTTGATATATCTCAAAGGGTTCCTGAGTTATTAAATAAAAACCGATTTTTTTAGCCACTTTCAAAGGGGCGTAGCTCCCTTATGACGCAATTTTAGACATATATTTATAGGAACTTTTTTTCATATTTTATCATGTAGAATCACCTGTTAAAATTTCCTACGCTATTTCAAATACACCGTGTATTTTATTTGAAAATTAGGAAGTTTTACGTAAATCATAAAAAACTAAGTCCTTAAAGCAAAAAAAATAAATAAAAAAACACGACGTAAGCCACTCAAGGAAGTCTTTAACTGTACAATAATCTTAATATATTTAATTATAAGTTATAATTTATAACTAAGAATTTTCGGATTAAAATGTGGTCTGCAAAGTCGAAATATTTGAGTCATAATATAACATATAATCTTTTTTATTCGAACGGACCCCTAATTAAAAGTGATAGAGCTCTTGCCTATTGCGAGGAGCGTTGTGGCATTGCTTGGGTGTGGGTAAGGTGTGGCATCGAGGATCAGTTAGGGACGCTGAACGCTGAACAAGGCACGGTTTCGGCTTCGAGCATGATCCATAACTACGCAAAGCAATACAAAGATTAACTTTTCGAAAAACTATCAATGATTTTGGTGGGGCATTTCATAAATTACTTTTGGTGACTTTCTATATTTTGGGCTTTTCTTCCTAAGCGCACTAGATCGATGTCGCTTCCACTACACTATCCAATTTTATTAAAAGCAGTAGATTATGGGAGTAAACAAGCCACGGCATCGCGATACTCATTTTTCACCTTGCCGCTCCTCCAATGCTAACGACTATGGCCTACGTGAGAAAAATCCCAACAAAAATCGTGACAATTTTGACCATAATCGTGAGGAACATCCCAACAAAAATCGTTACAATTATGACAAAATCGTGAGGAAAATCCCAACAAAAATCGTGAGAATTGCCACAAAATCGTGAGAAATCGTGAGGAAAACAAAAATCGTGACTATTGTGAAAATCACAATTATGATGTTTCCCATCCCATCTGAAAACTTTGGATAAGAAACCTTTGGTTCAAATTTTAAGTCTTTAATAAAAGTAATCCCCCAAAAACCAAAAAATTATGGGGAGCTAAAAGAATAAAAAAAAACTTTTTCATTTCATTTTCAAAATATTTTTTTTTTATTTTTTTTTATTTTTCGTTTTTTTTTTTGCAAAAAGAAAATTAAAAAAATAAAAAATTAAAAAAAAAATCAATTTTTTTTCGTTTTTTATGAAAATATCTTAAAAAATACATTTTTTTTTACTGTAAATAGTATATGTATAATGGAATGCGTAGTATTACATATCTTCACGGTTTGTTAGAAATTTATGGCTAGTAATGAAACAAATATTTACTTACATATTTGTAAATATGTTTAGTGTGTCTATTTCATTTCCACATACAAATAAATAAATGTTTATAGAGTAGATATTATCTACTATATAAAATAATATTAATATATTTGCAATAATTATTTAAATAAACACTGTGCTTTTTTCAACAAAAAAAAAATAAAAACTTTTTCAAAATTTTTGCGAAAAACGAAAAAAAAAAATAAAAAAATGAAAACGATATATTTTTTTTTTAGTTTAAACCCCCATAACTTTTTTGTCCTTGGGAGGATTACTTTCAAAAACAATAGGGATCTCCCCCTCATAGAACCTAATTTTTCCTGAAAATTTAGAGTCGATCGGATTATTCGTTCTTGAGTTATCGTGTCTACAAAAAACGTGACATCAGACATACGGAAGGACGGACAAAAATAAACTTCTTATTTTTTCATGAAAAAAAAAATTAAATCCAAAAATTTTTTGTCTAAAAATATTTTTGAAATGATTCTTCCCTTGTTTTAACCCGTCATACAAGTCAAAGTTGTCCAATCAAATACGAAGAATTTTTTTGACAATAAAAACGCTTGCTGACCAACAAAGGACCTCGCTCCCCTCTTATGGAAAAGTTATTTCGGACAGATTTAGCTAAAATTTGGAAATATGAATGTTGACTTTCTGATCAAAAGTGTATTCGGGCACAACTCCCAAAATTCAATAGTTAAGTTGCTGCAGAACCTTAAAAATCTCAAGCTAATCTCCAGTATTCTATTTTGAAGTTTTTTGAAAAATTTTGGGCGTCAGCGAAGTTTTTCACTGTCAAATTCGTTTTCAGCGTCGACCTTTTATAAGTCGATATCTCAACTCTTTCAAAAGTTAAGAGGGGGGGGGTGACTTTTGGATCGCACGGTATATTTTTAATTTTCAGCGCATTTGATTCGTCTTGCATAGTATAAATCAAAACGTATACAATGGGCTTTAAACATTCTTGAATGCTAATGTGAATGAGTTGCACAATAAATTCTCATTAGAATCGATTTTACATAAAACCACTTAATTACCCAGGTAGTAGGTTACTGTAATTTTAAATTAGCGTTATCTTGAAAATAACCGATGTTGAGGTCATCAACTTGAGAAATCTAAACCATATGACAATGGTATAGTTGGTAGAAAAATACTTTTGTCAACAAAATAAAACTTTTTCTTTCTTGCGTTAGTAACAAAAAATATTGCTTTTTTTACGTTTCTCGATCTAATAAAGATGATTGAAAACATTGTCTGTCGGGCTGGCAACTTTGTGACCACGTTAACTCGAGAACGCTTTGAGATTAAGACTTCAAATTTGGACCATAGGTTATATTCCAGTAATATTAGGATTTAGTTACGGAAAAAATCCCATCTGGCTAAATTTTTGTGTACGTCTTCGACTTGTAATTATGAAAAGTACCGATGTGTACGACGCGAGATTAATTTTTTATTTTGCAATTAGTCGGCACATATGTGGTTTTTCGCGAATATCTTATTCAGATTTGCAGTTATGCAAAAAGGACCTATGGGGTCGTCCATAAAATACGTCATGCAAATTGACCAAAATTCATACACTTCATAGTCCGTTTCTCGCGTTATTAAAGGCTCTAGCGATTTTATATTTTAGGTACCCCCCCCCCCCCCAACATCCCCCTATTGGGGGGGTAGCCAAAATATGAAATCTCTACAGCCTTTAATAACGCGAGAAACGGGGTATGAAGTGTATGAATTTTGGTCAATTTGCGTGACGTATTTTATGAATTTTATACGATTTGTCTAGCATAAAATTTTCTACAAAAAACATTCTGTAAGTTTTTTTTGAAATCTCAACCTTTTTCGCGCTAGCGCTTTGTTAATTTACGGCGTGCATGAAATTGTTTAAACTTGGATATTTAAGATACAATGACTTTCGCAAAAAACACGACTGGATTTCTTAGACATAGAGGAAAGTCGCCTAATTTCGGATACCATTTACAATGTATTCAATATTTAATACTCGGTATTACTTTTTGATATTTTTTTTATATAACCAGATACAACTTATTATAGCGAACCATGATTTATTATAAAAGCAATTTTATTACAGTTTATTTTTTCCAAAAAACACGGTTAAAAAAAATCAGCGCATTTTTGTGCATTTGAAAAAGGGCTCCTAATTTCGGACATATCCGAAAAAAATTTTTCAAGAGTAGATCTGGATCCCATTGCTTATGTTTCTTGTTATTCCTTCACATTTAAGACGTAATTTAATCATTAAGCGATTTTCTACGAAATACTATAGGAACTATAATTTTAGATTCCCAATTTCGAATATCTTAGTATATTAAGTAATTTTCGGTTTTTCAAAATTGTTTATCTTAGTTTGTTGTATCATTATAAAGATAATAATTAATGGTTGGTTATCCTGAATAATAATTACCTTGCGGATATCCGAAATTGGGAATCAAATGCACAAAAATGGTCTATCCGAAATTAGGCAACTTTCTGCTTTTTAGATTAGAAATTTGTAGAATGTTTACGTTTTCAAATTGCTTAATTATGAATAGTGGATCAACTTAACTAACATCATAACTTACCCAAGACAGAATCACGAACTTTTATAACGATTATTTATAAAATAAACAAGCATAATAATGCAACTGAGCACAAAACTGCCATTTGCAATATAAACAATTTGTGCTGCCATTTAAAGGGGAGAAGCTCTACCGTTATCATATTACAGGACGGATTTAGTTTGACTTTTGGCTTCACATAAAAGTAGGTTTCTGTTTACCTTTGCAGACAGTATCTTAAATACACTACTATCCGAAATTTGGAAACCATCCGAAATTAGGCGCATTTCCTCTACTCTTCAATGTAAATTTACACTGATTAAAAAAATATATATTTATCACTTAGCCAGATGGGAATTTTTCCGTAACTATTGGTTTTTTAAATCTAATATGACTGGACTTTTAGTTATGTATCCCGGCCTATAGGATTTTTTTTGGTAAAAACTTTTTTTTTAAATATTCTTTTTTTGCATTTCAAAAAAAGAAACTTTTTTTGAAACGTTAAATTTCTTTATTTTTTAAGGGGTCTTTCTACCTTCTATAAATAATAAACGCTAGCAGTCAAGACCCCCCTATTTTTTTTTTTTGGGTGGAAAAAACTAACCGTTTTTATTTCTTTAAGGGGACTTTTCATAATTGGAAAAAAGTAAACTTCAAATTTTAAAAATATTTTGTTTTTAAATTTTTTTTTATAATAATATAAAAATAAAAAAGATATCATTGTGAAATTTTGTACGTTTGTTTATTTATATTTAAAGAATACAATTTTTTTAGATTTTTAGTGCCATTTTTTCCATAATTTTATTTTGAAAAAACATCAAAAAACGGCGGTCGCCATGATTTCTGTCGTTTGGATCGACTGAAAAAAAAACGGGATATTATTCAGTATTGAAGTCGCGCTATAGCCCTATCTAGAAGATTATTTTCTTGGCCAAAAATAACAAATGGCGGACGTTTTTCAAAAAAACTTAAATAATTTTCAAGAAAAACGTCTGCCATTTTGTTATTTTTTGGCCAAAAAAAAATCTTCTAGATAGGGCTAAAGCGACTTCAATACTGAATAATATCTCGTTTTTTTTAGTCGATTCAAATGGCCGAAATCATGGCGACCACCGTTTTTTGATGTTTTTTTTTAAACAAAATTTATGGCAAAAAATGGAACTTTAAAAATGTATTCTTTAAATATAAAGAAACATACCTACCCAATTTCACAATGATATTTTTTTTCCTTCTAAAAAAATAATGTTTAAGAACAAAATATTTTTAAAATTTGAAGTTTTTTTCCAATTATAAAAAGAAAAGTCCCCTTAAAGAAAAAAATGGTTAATTTATCCACCCCAAAAAAAATAGGGGGGTCTTTACTGCTAGCGTTTATTATTTATAGAGGGGATAGAGGCAGGGGGGTCAAAATTGCAAAATTATGCCTATGTAAAAAAACTAAAATAAATTTTAAAAAAGATTGTGACCTCGATTGTAACCCCGATTTTTACCAAAAATAATTCGGAAAACTTTGGGTTAGAAACCTATGGTCCAAAACTGTTATCTCCAAGCGTTCGCGAGTTATCGTGGTCGTAAAAGTTCCCCGACAGACAATGATTTTTTTCACGCATACATACAGGTAATCCATCAATGTTGTATGCACTTAGAAGTAAAATTCGCATCATCTTTTACTCAACTAAATAATAATAATAATAATAATAAGTCGCGACTGGCGCCCTAAAGGCGATTAATACCGATTCCTTCAGAGAGTAGGCCACAATGGCCACAAGAGAATACAAATTCTACTTTGTAGTGTATACAAAACGGATGGATAATCTGTATAATGTTGAGAAACGTAAAAAAAGCTTTATCATTTTTTATTTATTTTTTTTTACTTATGCAAGAATCGTGCATCTGTTATGAAAAATTAATTAAGTCACAGCTTTTCTATTTGAAATATATTTTTTAAGAAAGAAGTTAATCTATAGATAAAATATGTAGGTCAAAGCCTAGAAGGGCCACTTAAAGGATATAAATTTAGATCCCTAATTTAAAATAACAGCATACCTAAAAATACAATAGAAATTTATACACAAACTTTAGTTACGCATTTTTGTCAATTTTTTTTTTTGACCCATCTTCCCCTAGGTCTCTCTCTCTTGTCACTGATTCCCTGTCGCCATCTTAAGATAAAATTAACAAAAAAAAACCTTTTTTAAGTTAGTTTATATGTACTATAAAACAAAACATTATAAAACTTGAGGTATAAAACTTGAGGGGCAAATCACCTGCAAAATCTTGTGTAGAACCCTCGCGAAATTCGGCGAATTCTTACGAAATCTTGCAAAATCCCTCAAAATCTTGCGAAATCCCGCGAAATGTTCCGAAATCTTAGGTAATGCGAAATCTTGTGTACGCGAATTTCTTTTTAGAATTCTTGCGAAAGCTTGCAAAATCTCGCGTAATCTTGAGAAATCTCGCGAAATCTTGGGTAATACGAAATCTTGTTTACGCGAATTCTGCAGATATTTTCCCCTCAATAAAACTGTTAAATTTGGTACATAATTTTCTCTTCACCTAATTTCTGCTCTAAAAGAAATAAATGTTAAACCAACTAGATTTTTTTGGTTTTACCCCTTAACGCACCCGAGTTAACTCATTCACAGTAGGTTGGCTCTTTTCCACTCACTGAGTTAACTCAGGCGGACCTAGAATGTAGAAAATAAAGTTTTTTTTTCAATTTTTCTCAACATTATTTGTTGTTGCCCTTCAGTGTACACTAAAAATTAAGAAAAAACTTGGTGAAAAATTAACCACTTTTCCGAAAAAAAGTGGTGCGTCAAGTGGTTAACTGGGTATTTTCTGGAATTCCCATATGGAGAAAGAAATTACCAAAACCTGTGTGTTTCTTAGTATTTCTCTTCCCCTACATGTGTGACATAGTTTATGGTCAACCCTTTCAATTATAAGTTAAAGAGTTTGACAATCATTTGACAATGAGGGGTACATTCTGAAGATAAAAGTGTACAATCATTGGACAATAGGTTATCTATGAATTCATGGACATTTAATGGATTATCAATTGGACAGTGAGGGAGTAAATTCTTAAGTCAAAATTGTACAATCATTGGACAATAAGGGGTAAATTCTAATAAAATTGTACAATTATTGTAAAATGAGGAGGTAAATTCTTAAGACAAAACTATGCAATCATTAGACAAAAAGGGGTAAATGCATCATGGACAATGCGGGGGGTAAATTCTGAAGATAAAACTGTACAATTATTGAAAATGAGGAGCAAATTTTAAAGACAAAATTGTGCAATCACTGGACAACCTGAACAGTTATTAAACAATCTGGTCTATAACTGTGAAGCAAGTGTATCAGAATTCTCCAGAAACTACCCCCTTGCACATTGAGAATCTAACTATGTTCCTCAACATGTGTTCATATTGAATAAAAAATGTAAAGTTCAAGGAAATAGGATGGTAATTTTCTTGCGAAACAAAGTATGAAAGTCAAATCCTGTTATTTTTATAAAAAGACAACATAGAAAAAGAATTTCAATGAATAAATTAGCATACACCAAACATTCACTATAAATAAAAAACCGTTAAAGTTACATTATTCAAAACTTTTTGTAAAATATGTCATCTCTAAAATGAATGAAACAAAGAAAGTGCCATATTTTTTCAATGATTCATCAATGGAATGTAAAACTAGCATATTAAAATGATTTTATGTATTATAACTTGCTGGTTTCTACCCTATATGACAATTTCTAGATGCTAAAATAAAATACAAATATAATCTTACCCCATTCGATTTTTAAAAACTCGACGTCTCCTTTCGTCCGTATAATCTTCAGTGTCACTACTTGTGTCGTTATTCTGATACAAGTGGCGATCACTAGCTCCGGCCATCACTTCCTGCGGTAACAGATATTTCACTATACCGTAGAAAAGTTTTCCACAACTCAGGATATTTCTGGAATCAATCCAGCACATAGAAAAAGTAAAACACCATAAAACAATGACAGCAGTGACAGTTCGAGAAATAAGTGAAGTTAGGAACATGTCAAGGTTACACTGCTGCCAATGCAAGGACGTTCAAGTCCCTAGTTAAAACCTCAGACAAAAGAAGTGATAGAGCAAAGATTTTTAGGTTTGTAAACAAAGTTTATTTAGGACCATCATTGCCAGTGTAGAAAATCATAGCCACAACACTGTAAGAGACTGTACCGCAAATCAAATTTTGAAGTAATAATATCGTTAACAAATAGTAGGTACGAAACAAAGCTGACGTGTTTTTTTTTTTAATAAAATATGCGTTGGACAGAGCGTTGGACGGATCGTCTCCCCACGTCCGCCTTGATCTGATGGTTCTATCTTCGTTTTCTCTGTTTTGTATAATCTGAAATGCAAAAGTCCAAATGAACTAGAGAACTTCTCTAGTTCATTGTGTATATGTCAAAAGGATATGCAAAAGTTGTGCTCAACTTTTCTCTTTCACACTGCTAGTCTATTTTCCTTCTTTTGTCTGAGAAAATCAGTGGCGTAGAGTCCTTGAAATAATTTTCTTTTTACATTTATTTATTTATGGGGTCATTTTAATGAACTTTCTTTATTTAATAATAAAATACCGTTATTTACTATACATCTGAATGAATGGATGCAGTGGAAATGCGTTAATAATAATATATAATCGCAAATTTATTGATTTTTAATAAAAAAAATTACATTGATTTTAAATGTAAAGGTGTTTTTGTTTACACCTGTTACAGTATGGAAGAAAACGAGTTCTGCAAATAAACTCTGAAACAAGATTACTTTTTATTTTTTTTATGACTGCAACTTCACGTTATTTTCAGGTCGTTGAATCAAACGGTAATAAAAAATACATCTCGGTGTGAGACTGTTGCATATTGAAAGAGGCCCGGTTTGTGCAAAAGTTAAGGTTTACGTGCCGGTTAATCATTTTATGTAATGTGGTTGTGTTTTTAATAAAGAAAATTATTGAAATTTGTAAAGAAATAAGTAGTTGGTAAGTTAAAAATCATGTGCTAAGCATTTGTTTTTTTTACAGGTTGCCTTTGAGGTAATTTTATGGCATTTTTGTTTTTCCAAGGGTAATTGGATAATAATGCACCACGTGCATTATTTTAAGATTATATAAATCTGCTGTTGATTGAAGAAAGTAATAATTAATTGTTTATTACTTAGTTATCTAGATGAATTATTATTTTAGATAATTAAATTTAATCCTTTAATGTTAAGGGGTTTTGAGTTTGTTTTTGAGTCAAAACTTTTGACTCAGGTCCATAATTGCACAATTTTATGCTCTAGACTAATCTAAGTTAGAAATGAGCAGTCTTATTATTTTTATTAACAATTCTTTAGGTTACATTTCAGAATGCACACCAGTTTTTCTTCCAACAAGTGGTTGCACTAATATTTCAGGAAATTTCAATTTTACTACAGCCTGTAGCCAACAGAAAATTTAAATTTCCTGAAATATTAGCCTACAGCTGCTGTCAAAGTGACATAAATTGATGACATAACCTTAAAATATTTACAGGCAAGACTTTGGCATCAATAGTATGGATAGCCTATTAGGTGATTTTTATTATGAAACACTAATTTATTTTAAAAAATAGTTCTTGTAGATGTTTGTTTTTAGGGGCGTCATTTCAGATTTTGCCAGGGGGGCAAAACTAAAATTTGTAGTGACTAAAAAAGAATGGTATCAATGAAAATTGAAAATTTTGCTTAAAAAATTATTATAACTGCAGTAGTGGATCCAGGAAATGGTCCTTGGGGGGGGAGGTTCAAATCCAAAAACTAAAGTTTAATATTCTTAAATTAAGAAAAAACGTAAAAAAGCCCTAGCGCCGCAGGCATAGACCTTTTTATTTCATTTTAATTTTAAACCAGTGTTTTAAATTCAAATTAATTAAATTTAAAATTTTCCAAAAATACAATAAACTTGCAGGCTTTTTTTTACGAATGCGACTCTTAGGTTCTATAAAAACGTAAGAAAACACTAGTGCCACAGGCGATTTTTTTTAAATTTATAAAGTTTTATTAATGAAAATTTCAAAAAAATACAAGAAAGCTCTAGCGCCGCAGGCGAAAATTTTTACGCTTAAGTTCTACAGTCTTAAATAAAAAAAACGTAAGAAAACCCTGGTGCCACAGGCAAAAAAATTTACAAACTTGATGGTCTATTTTTATTTTTAAACAGTTTTATTCTAAATTGCAGAAAGCTCAGCGCTGCAGGCGAATTTTTTTACGAATTTCGTTTACCCTAGGGCAACAGGCGAAAATTTTTACAAACTTGATCTATTTTAATTTTTAAGCAGTTTTATTATTCAAAATTTCACAAAAATGCAAGTAAGCCCTAGTTCCGCAGCATTCGACACGCTGCAGGTATATTTTTACAAACTTTAATTTTAAAACAGTTTTACATTCCAAAAATCTGTAGGGGAACGTTCAAGTATTACGTAATGCAAGTAGGTACCAAAATTCATACACTTCATACCTCGGTTCTCGCGTTATTATAGATTATAGAGATTTCATATTTTGGCTACCCCCCTAATAGGGGGAGTGTTTGGAGTGGTAACCAAAATATGAAATATCTACAGCCTTGAATAACGCGAGAACCGAGGTATGAAGTGTATGAATTTTGGTACATTTTGCGTTACGTAATACTTAAACGTTATCTAATGCCGCAGGCCAAAATTTTTACGAATTTAAAGTTTTATATTTCACTTGAAAATGCCAGGGGGGTGGTTACGACGAAATGACGCCACTGTTTGTTTTTGTAATGACATTGGTTACAAGTTTTAAAATTTGCAATAAAATTTGTTTTTAAAAATATTTTTTATTTGTCTGGATTTTTTCTTTAATTTTTTTCTTTTTTAAAAAAATAATACCAAAAAATATCTGCAAATAACTTTTTACATAAGAATAAAAAGTTGCTAGAGCTGCTGAAAAAAGTTCTGATTTACCCCCTTTTTATCATTATTTGCGGTTGTTTTTTTTTGTGTGATTTTGTGTATTTTTTTAAGACCTAATGGCCAAATTCTAAGATGCCAGTCCAAACCTAGCGGAAAATTACAGGGGGGGCGGTTGCCCCCCCCCTCGTACGACGAAATGACGCCCTTGTTGGTTTTTGTAATGAAATTGGTTAAAAGTTTTAAAATTTGTATTAAAAATTTGTTTTTAAAAATTATTTTTATTTGTCTGGATTTTTTTTTAATTTTTTTCTTTTTTCAAAAAATAATTGCAAAAAAGTTCTGATTTACCCCCTTTTTATCATTATTTGCGGTTGTTTTTTTTTGTGTGATTTTGTGTATTTTTTTAAGACCTAATGGCCTAATTCTAAAATGCCAGTCCAAACCTAGCGGAAAATTACAGGGGGGGCGGTTGCCCCCCCCCCTGTACGACGAAATGACGCCCTTGTTTGTTTTTGTAATGAAATTGGTTAAAAGTTTTAAAATTTGTATTAAAAATTTGTTTTTAAAAATTATTTTTATTTGTCTGAAATTGGTTAAAAGTTTTAAAATTTGTATTAAAAATTTGTTTTTAAAAATTATTTTTATTTGTCTGGATTTTTTTTTTAATTTTTTACTTTTTTCAAAAAATAATTGCAAAAAAAATCCGCCAATAACTTTTTACAGAAGAATAAAAAGTTGCTAGAGCTACTGAAAAAAGTTCTGATTTACCCCCTTTTTATCATTATTTGCGGTTGTTTTTTTTTGTGTGATTTTGTGTATTTTTTTAAGACCTAATGGCCTAATTCTAAAATGCCAGTCCAAACCTAGCGGAAAATTACAGGGGGGGCGGTTGCCCCCCCCCCCCTCGTACGACGAAATGACGCCCTTGTTTGTTTTTGTAATGAAATTGGTTAAAAGTTTTAAAATTTGTATTAAAAATTTGTTTTTAAAAATTATTTTTATTTGTCTGGATTTTTTTTTAATTTTTTTCTTTTTTCAAAAAATAATTGCAAAAAAAATCCGCAAATAACTTTTTACAGAAGAATAAAAAGTTGCTAGAGCTACTGAAAAAAGTTCTGATTTACCCCCTTTTTATCATTATTTGCGGTTGTTTTTTTTTTGTGTGATTTTGTGTATTTTTTTAACATCTAATGGCCTAATTCTAAAATGCCAGTCCAAAGCTAGCGGAAAATTACAGGGGGGGTCGGTTGCCCTCCCCCCCTGTATGACGGAATTACGCCCTTGTTTGTTTTTGTAATGAAATTGGTTAAAAGTTTTAAAATTTGTATTAAAAATTTGTTTTTAAAAATTATTTTTATTTGTCTGGATTTTTTTTTAATTTTTTTCTTTTTTCAAAAAATAATTGCAAAAAAAAATCCGCAAATAACTTTTTACAGAAGAATAAAAAGTTGCTAGAGCTACTGAAAAAAGTTCTGATTTACCCCCTTTTAATCATTATTTGCAGTTGTTTTTTTTTTGTAATTTTGTGTATTTTCTTTTTAGTGTTCGTAATATTTATTTTCTTTTTTGTGTACACAATTACGTGATTTTTATTTAATTTCAAATTCAGTCAAAAATTTCGTCTACATTTCCCGGCGATTATATAGATTACGTTTTTTTATTGGTGTGACCTTTAGATGAATTGTTAAGATTTGGACTTTGAACTGTTTTTCTAACACTACTTTTCATTCTAGAGACACTAACACTTTCTTCATAGGTATTACATACAGGGAGATCATTCTGAAGAAACAAATTACCATTGAAATACGTAAATGCGGGTCCTCAAAGTTTCACGTGTTCACAGTCAGGGGCTATTCAAGAATGATATCACCTATTTTTAACCAATTTTTGGCCCCCCTCTCCCCCCTTCGTCACTTTTGCCTAGACCCCCCTATAAAATAGAACAAAATGACGTCACCTTTTGATAGACCCCCTCCACTGTGTCTATTTTTTTTTAGATATGGACCCATAATAATATGCTTACTATTTTCTTTTATTAAAAAAAGCGCATACGGACAAAAAAAAGGATCTCATTTAGAAAATTATATTTTCCATATACCTATACTAAGGCTTAGTTTGCACCATAGGGACTATATTTTAAGTTCAGTTACTTTTTATCACTTAAGTGATAAAATAAGATAATTATCTCTGTTTATCGCGTTCTGTAAACAGAGATAGATAGATAAATAGTACCTACGCGAACCTAGTTTTTAGTGCACAAGAGTGTGAGTAAAAAAAAGCACTTGAAGTGCACTGAAATAGGTTTGCGTCGAGTTGCGTATACTATTTTTCCTACGACCTAAACATAAAAAAAACGCAACTAATTTGAGGTTTTTTGTTTGACGTTCACTTGTTTTCTGACAGCAGATATCGATGGCCTAGCGTACAGATGTGCTTAGTACCGGATGGCCTAGCGTACAAATGTGCTAAGTACCGGTAACGGTTACGGTACTTGGCGCATATGTACGCCAGGCCCTCCGGTACTTAGCACATTTGTTCGCTAGGTCGTCGATATGTAAAATCAGCGGACTGTCACTTTTCCACCGTTGTCATGGTCACGGGTGGAAAATAAGCACTAACTAGGTACTAACTAGGTCGTAGGAAAAATATATATTTTTTAAAAAATAGAGAAAACAATTTTTTGTAGAGCGACGCCAAAATAAAATTTATCGTAGCCTTTTCTGTCAGAGTTGTTTTTATAAAAATTTTATAATTCTATAAGTATTTTCACTAATTTTTTTTTAAAAATACCTATACGATTTTTTTGAGGTGACGTCACTTTTGGCCAGGCACGCCTTCCCCCTTCGTCACTTTTCGTCACCTTGTGACCTACACCCCCTCCCCTCTATGGAGGTGACGTCATTTCTTGAACAGCCCCTAAATTGTTTACTTGATTCCTAGATTGTCTTAAATTTTTGAAAAAAAAAATGCTTTAAAGGATTTCTCGTTTTAATTAAAAAAGTCCAAACGCAAAAAAAAAATAAAAATCTTTTTTTACTTAACTTTTGTAGAGGAAATTAAAAGCTAAAATCTATTGTTTTCTCTTTGGTAATCTATTATAATTTATAAAATTTGTAAAACACATTTACGACGTAAACAAAAATAATATTCTATTTATAAATATTGTGAAATTTAAACGTTTTTTATATATTCTAAATTTATCATTATAAATTATAATACTAAATTTATACGTAATGCTTAGTAAGCATGGATTAATGTTTTACAGTACTTTATTCAGAACCGTGCCCTGATTTTTTTAGGTGAACCTGCTAATAACGGAAAAAATAATTATAAAAATCAAACGTTCAAGGGGGACAATTTTGGGAGTGGTAAATATCGACACTCCCATGCAACAAGGATGTAACTCAAGTTAGACCCATTTTGAGTTATACTCATATGTAAACGCCTTGAAAAAACACACACATGGTGGTACTACTCAGATTTCTCCACAGGCCATTTTAACCAAAAGTTTACCTAAAATCACTAAAGTAAGAAATTCTAAACTTGAATATTATCAGAAACAAACAATAAATAAACAATAAATACTTATACAGTTAAATAGAGAACTTTCTAAGCTTTCAAATGATGTATCACATGACTTCCTTTTCCACTTTAATCATTTACCCACCCTTAAATAACAAAAAAAAAAATATTTTAGAAATTTAGCTGTCATGAAAAATGACAATATATGAGTTACGGCTTTGTTGCTTGGGGGTATCGATATTGTAATTTCAATAAAAATCTAAAGAAAATAATTTTTTAAATTTTAACCGAAAATTTGTAATCTACGACCCCAAAAACTCCTATATACCGATTTTGAGTCTGCATGGTTCATAAATGCCAAAATTCGCCATTTTGAATTTTTTTAATTTTAGCCAAAAATTCGTAATCTGCGACCCCAAAAACCCACTGATACCGATTTTGGTTCGAATCGGCCAGAAACATAAACAAGGAAAGACCTCCAAAACCGTTGCGGAATACTGTGATAAATGTGCCTAGCGCATCTGAGATAAACTTGCACATGCGCACTACTATTGTTGTTTTTGACAAGTATTTTTACCCTTAGTTTTACGTGTCAAATAAAAATTGTAAAAAATTTAACAAAAAACAATAAATATCTACGAAGAAACGTCGAAATAGTTTTTTAAAATTATTTTATAAGAATTTTTCGAGGTGTGTTTGAATTTCGGGATTTTGTACACCTACTTTGAGTACACCAGGGATTGACCCTTTGCTCTTCATAAAGCAACAATACTGGTCATGTTTAAAGTTATAAAAAAATGCAGCAAAAAAACAATTAAAACACAGTAGAAGTCGAAAAATTAACAGAAACAAAAGACGATCTGACAGTACTGACAGTATAAACAAACTACTAATAATTCGTCACCCCAGTATTGGTTTGCCATATCTCTATTTTCGGACATTTTAAGATTTTTACAAAAATTTGTAATCTTTGACCCGGAAAACCCCCGATACCGATTTTGGGCCGATGTATAACTTTAAAATCTACATTTTCACGTTCATATACGTTTTTGCTTGGCCAAACATAATTTAAACGTGTAAAAATAATTTGCAACTTATTGCGGCCAAATTTAGTATGGTTTTATAGAATATCCGAGAATTAAAAATTTATTACCGAAATCAACAGAAATCAAATTATACATCAAGCAAAATAAAATATTTTAAAAAATTTGTCAAGTAAAATAGAAGTTAAAATAATTTCGTTAAATAAAAAAAGGAAGCCAGTGATTATTTGTTTTAAACATCCGTACTGTACCACTCAGTGCGGCCAACAAAAACGGATTTTTTTTACTTGCTTATATGCCGACTTTATGCTCTATAAAAATATAAACATTTAATATCCAAGGACTTTTTTCAGTCATTTTATTAAACTTTAAACATTTTATTATCAGGTAGTAATACTTTAATCCGTATATTTAAAAGTTGGTTTTGCTATTTTTGTCCTGCTAGATTTGAAAAATTCCCCACCGTGCCCGATCCACGGCCCTGTTATCATGTATGGGCGGATTTAGGGGGGAGCGAGATATATTAGCATAAAAATACCTTCAAAATCTCGTTCAAAAATTATATTTTTGGTGAATGCACAATTTTTTTCCTGTCCGCGTCGCAAGATATTCAAGGTCAAAGGTCGCAAAACGTTTTTTTGTAACTATTTTGTTTTCTTTGCTTCAAATGACATTTTGAGTTATTAGTTAAGTTGTAGAGCATAAAATTTTCTACAAATTTATGTACGGCAATATTTAATACAATTAACCGTTCTTAAGATGGAGCGCTTATCCTTATATTTGATAACGCTAAGTCAACTGTCGAATTCAGTTTATAAAGTTAATTATTTATTAAAAATATTTAATATAAAAATATATAATAAAATCAAATAAAATATAATATTATTATATTTACTATAGTTATAAACTGTACTATGCATTTGATACCACAGTTGACCTAGCGTTATCACATACTGTGCGGTCCAAAAAATCCAAAAATCGAAAACTAACGACAAAGAACGAAAGAACAAAGTAAGACTAAGATGAAGTGAACCTAATATCCACAGAAAATAGAATCACAAAAATTAATAATGAACGAGAAAAAAGCTGATGGTCACAATGCGAATAAGGTCGACTTCCACATAAATGCGCACGGTATACCGCGCTTATTTATGTGAAAGTCGACCTTATTCACATCAGCGTTTTTGTCGTGTAGTCTTCAATTATATTTCAAAAAGGTCCCTAAATGAGTATAAATAACACTGCGCGCAGTGTTGCAGTGTTGCGCATGCGCAGCACTCAAAATTTTTTGCCGACATAATTTTAGTCGCCTGGTTATATTTGATGCGCTGATTTCGGAACTTTTTTCCGTTTTTATCGATCAGCTCGTTTTTTTGAGTTATAGCGCACGGTGTTTTTTTTTTGCCTATAGTTGTAGTAAAAACAAAAATTAAGGTCTAATTAGTTTCTTTTTTGCAGTGGATTGGTTCCCAATTATTAGGGCTCTAACCCAAAAAAATCTGATTTTTTGAATTTAGAAGCCTATTAAAAACAAAAAAATAAAGATATTTGAAATACGCTTGTTTTGAGTTAGAGCTTTATTAATAGACAACCAATCCACCGCAAAAAAGAAATTAATTAGACCTTATTTTTTTTTACTACAACTATAGGCAAAAAAAACACTGTGCGCTACATCTCAAAAAAATGAGCTGATCGAGAAAAACGAAAAAAGGTTCCGAAATCAGCGCATTAAACACAGCCAGATGCAGCTAAAAGTTCCCCGGCAAATAAAATAAAATATTTTTTCTATGATCTAATAGAAAAGTTGACATTTCTACAAAAACAAATAAAGTTTTCAGATCGCAAAATAACCTATTTCTTGGCATTTTACTTTTTTGCTCGTTACCATGACAGCAAGCGCAAAATTGAATTTTGCGCGCTAGAGTGTAGGCAACCGGCATGTCAATCGTAAAACAGCTGTCAAGTATATGCTACGAGATGTCGTGTTCCGCCATTTTTTTAATATAAATTATTATTTATTTTGAATCAAATCTCAATTTCGTGTGCTAAATATTTGTGTGCTAAATATTTGTTGTTATGGAGAAATTTTGGAGAGTGAGTGATGAGGATTTTACTTCTAAACCACCAGATTTGCAGAAAATTATAAGAGCTGCGACCTTGTAATGTTATAAATTTACTGCCTGAAATTTTTATATTTATTTTAGAACGTAAAAAAATGTCGTTTGTATTACGAGCGCAAAATGACTGATTTCTGCTTGAATTTGCTGATCGAGGCAGTCAGCCGAGATCAGCAATCACGCTCTTAATACAAAAATAACTATTTTTGTAGAACAGTGTGATTAGATATTAGTCATTGGTGAATTTTATTTTTTTGGTGAGGAAGTCTCTTGAACTTTTGAGACGGTCCCTTTTTGCGTGACCGCTTACAATTATATCAGCTTAATAGACAGGTACAAAATTCATATTCAATTATAAATAATTTCCCATCTACGCTGAACTATGTTTATAACTATATTGAAATCAGATGACATTGTTTTTGGTTTACATTTTCATACAAAATGGAAAGAGGTAATTTTTTTATTCATATTAATTTAGTACAGTAGATTCGCGATAATCCGGCTCTTTGATAATCCGACTCTTCGGTAATCCTAAATCAAATTCGGACTACAAAGTGCTTAGTAAGTACCACTTACTCTAGAGTCCGAATATAATTTGTCGGATTACCGTATCATTGGGATTTTTGAAGGTTCGGATTATCGCTACACTACTGTAATTAGTCGAATTATAACTAAGGGAACGTTCAAGTATTACTTAACGCAAATGTTGATCATTTTGGACCCCCACCCTCCCCTGTAACGCTATTTTCCTATACCATTAACATGGGCGTAACACTCCAAAATGGTTATTAAATAATTAAGGAGTCTTAATGCCAGTGTTCCCAAATGGACACATGGCGCAATATAGCCCTGTTACAAAAATACTTTAGGAACATCATTGATTCTTATAGAAATCTTAGAATGTTTTAAAAGGTTTATAATTAACGCAATTGACTTAAAATTAACCCAGGATTATTCAAACCTTTAAAAAATAATTTCATGTTTTATTTGAATCTTCGCAGAAATTTGATAAAATTACACAGCATTAAAAGTGTCTTTTTTGGCCTTTTTATTACACATGACTTAAAACATATATAATTACCACTTTAGACCAAACTAGGTCTACATGAACCTAGGATTAAATACATTGAACTCAATATTTTACTCAAATTTCACAACTTTAAGAAAGTTATGGGGTATATGTTGTATATCACTGAAAAGAGCATACAAAATGCTGCAAAATGACACCTCGAGCGATTTAAAAAAAGTCCGTTCGCGGTTTTTTGGCGAGTTCTTGTAAATTTACATAGCTGTAAACGAAAACGGGTAGAGATATTTTAATGAAACTTTTTATATTTTCATGTCTGTATAAATAGTACATGTGTGCCAAATTTCATCAAAATCCGAGAAGGTGAGGTAAATTGGGCGTGTTGAGTTGACATGGAAAAACCTACCTTATATTTGGATATAAATAAAATAATACCCAAAAAATGTTCAGCAAATTTTATAATTAAATAATTTTTTTTTTCAGATTGCAAGCCAGTCATGGCTGAAGCCCATCAGGCTGTAGCATTTTCATTTGCAATAACTCATGAAGGATGGGACGTGAATTTTGATAGAGAAGTGCTAGATTTAGTTTGGCAGTCTGGTATCAGGTCCTGGAAAAAAAGATTAGCCAGATTCCAAGTAAGAATTTATTGATAGATATCTTTTGGTATCCAAAATAAACGAAAATAAACAAAACATGTCAATATCTTAAAAGCGGCATTCTTTAGAAAGAAATATTGGCTAAAATGTACACTGGTGGAAAATAACGTTAGAACTTGACCTAACGTTAGAACATTGTGATTTGAATGTTAAATACCTAATGTTAGATTAAATCCGGACTTTAACCGGATCTAGGAGTCTTTGCCGTAAAATTTACCGCGAAAACATTTGCTGCGCAATGATTTAACTGCGAAATTTTTTACCGCGAAAAAATATTACCGCGAAAACATTTACAGCGGAAACTATTATCGCGACAATAAAAATCGCGCATACTTTTTCGTCGTAATAATATAATCGCGCATACTTTCGCCGCGCAATAATATAATCGCGCTTAAATTTTAATTAAAAAAATAACCTTAAAATATATATTATAACTTTTTGAATGAAACGCTTATATATAATCATAGTTTTATTTTTATTTTTTATCAAAAACAAAACCAAACAAACCAAACCAAACAATTTAATCCTATTTATGTTTTTTTAAATACTTAACTTATAACACCAATATAAAGAAATTACTTATATATTATATTATATTTATTAGTAATATAATCATAATTTTACTTACATATATTTTTAAAAACCAATCCAAAAAATTTAGTTATATTAAAATTTTGTTAATTCTGCAATTATAAAACTGAATTAAACAAATTGGTAATATAGTATATTAAACTTGGCGTAAAAGTATTATAAAAAAAAACGTATGTTTATAATTTGAAATTAGACTCGGAATTTTCTTTGTGCGTTATATATTTTCGCGGCTATTACTTTCGCTATATATTTTTCGCTCTAATTGCATTTCGCTATTAAAACTTTTCGTGGTAATAGTTTTCGCTATTTTTATTTCGCTATTATCGCTGTTAATCCTTTGCGCGGAAAAAACATTTCGCTGTAATTTTTTCGACGAAATATTTTCGCGATATTTGTTTTCGCGGTAAATTTTTCGAGGAAGGCTCCCGTTCCCCTTTAACCTACTTTAACCCATTAATCAGGCCTATTCACATGTACCATTGAGATTGAAATGTGTGGCAATATTGACGAAAATTGCAAGGTCATTTACGTCAACTGTATTAAAATTGCATGGTATTGTAATTTTTGTCAATATTGAATAGATTTCAATGGTACATGTGTATAGGCCTGAATGACTGACCCATGAATTTATTGTATAATATATGAAATATTTATCAGATATTACTATTACACTAGGCAACAAATCGCAACTTTTTTTTTTTGCCCCGATCGGAAAGTAAATTTTTCTTACTAATTCGAGGGCGTAGAATCCGAATCTGACATTAGAAAAATTCCAGCACCTAAAATTTTTGAGATATAAGTTCAGGTAATAATGACGTTTTTTTCAGAATCTTTAAAAAAAAGAGTAGAATTTTGAAAATTTTAGTGTATATTAAAAAAAATACCAGGAATTTAAAAATCTATATGTCAAGAACCTACTGTCAGAGTAAGTACGCGAAAAAAAAATTAAAAGGATAAAATGAAAGTGCAGAGTTTACTTAATTGCTCATTTGTGGCAAAACTATCAATTTTTTTTAAAAACTTTATAGAACTTAATTTGTAGATTATAAAATTCTCTACAAAAATATTTATACAAATATATTTTTATTTTGTTTAGTTTGTTCCTGAAAAGTAAATAAATGAAAAAGATATAAAAATAAAGTACACAGTGTAAACTTTTTTCCCGAGACCAAAAAATATATTTTTCTTATCAATTGCCCAGAATCCAAATTTGACCTTAAAAAAAAATCAGCACATCTTATTTTTTAAATTTTAGTACATGCAATTATGCCAATTTAAAAATAATTTATAAAACAAAATATTGTGTATTTTTGTTTTGTTTTTTTTTTTAATTGTTCTACATCATAAAAATGTTAGTTTATTACATAAGAACCGTAATACGTAACATTTTTTTAGTTCATTTTTGACCCCCTAGCAATGATTTTTGACAATTTTCAGCATGAGTACGTGGCGATAAGCTTGTCCCCTTATGCACCCTTCTTCTTACCCTCCACCCTACTTAGTTTTGTCACATTACCCATTTTTTTAATATATTTTTTTCATAATATCCCTATTTATTCTACCTATGAATTTAAAGTTTACATGTTTTAAGTTGGGTATTTTTTAACTAATATTGAGTCGCCGAATCTAAATTTGTCCTTGGAATATTTTTATCTCCCATGATTTTAGAACAAAAAAGGGATAAAATAATGATTTTTTAACATTTTTATCTTATTTTTCTCAGAAAACTTAGGTAATAGAAATATTCTGAGGCTAGATTCGGTTTCAGCGACCCAAAATTAGTTAAAAAACAGATGACTCCAATCGGGGCAAGAAACCGTGTTGCCTAGTGTTATTAGTCCAAATAAGTTATTTTTCTTAAAGAAAATTCAAAAAATCTTTTTTGCTTGTTAAACGAGATTATTAGTAAAATGTAAACAATTTACTCGCTAGAAATAAAAAACCATAATTTTTGCATATGCTGGTCCACAAATAAATAAATTGGAAACTACATGCATTTTAAAATACTCCTTACAAAATAAATATGTACGAATATTTAGACGGTAGTCCTTGATGGGTTGAAACAACGTTAGAAAAAACGTATTATAACGTTAAATTTCTACTAGGGTATTAGATTTTTTTAAATTATGTAAGAAGTCCGTTTTTAATACATTAATTAATAAAAATTTTAAATTATTATTTTGAAAAACTGTTTTACCGGATTACATTTTTTTATTTTAGAATAGCATACACAATGGTGTGTACCCAGGACATTGGATCAGTTTATGGGTTCTTACTTCCATCGTATGTGGCCTTCAATTTACTTTAGGAGCTGTACCTTTTGATCTACCCAATAAGTTTTTAAGCATATTACCTGGGTAAGAAAGTAACAGCTTCACAAAAAATACTAGTGCTAACAAAATAATAATTGCTTTCCCATTTTGAAAATTTTTAAAATTTCGGGAAAAATGCAAAAATGTTTTTTTGCTTATTTTGCGTTTTATGTCAATATAAATTAATTTCGCTCAAAAAAATTGTTCCTCGGTCGGTCGGTCTGTCCGGGAAATCTTGTCAACACGATAACTTAAGAACGCTTTAAGCTAGAGACTTAAAATTTGGCACACAGGTATCTTACCAAAAGTTCTTACTCGGGATTGTTTTTGGTGTGCGGCAAGGGGGCAAATGAGGAAAAATACATTTTTTTTACAAAAAATTGAAAACTGATATATATGGGTTTTTAAGGTTGCTGAAATTAAATCTGACAATAAAATTTTTCTAACCACCCTCGCGGGGATGAAGGGATAAATATTTTTAAATATTTTTATTATTTTCGTCAAAATTGGTATATCTATAGGGGTTTTTGGGGTCGACGAATCTGAATCTGATAATATGTTTTTTTAATTGGGGTTTTTAAGGTTGCTGAAAGTAAATCTGATAATAAAAAAAATCTAACTCAACCCCCTGAGGGGCGGGGGTAGTTTTATTGAAAATTGACATATTGGGTTTTTTTGAGGTCACTAAAACTAAATCTTAAAATAATTTTTTTCTAAATCCACCTCAGAGGGGCGGGGGTAGTTTTCGTGGGGTTTTTAAGGTTGCTGAAAGTGAATCTGATAATAAAAGTCAATTTCACGCGCGGAGGTGAAAATGGGAAAGCTCTACTGGATGTTGTCAAAAAAAATTGTCAATCAGTGGGTCGATACATATTTTTTACAAAATGGGGAAAAATACATATTTTTTACAAACATTTGAAAACTGCTATAGGGGTTTTTAAGGTTGCTGAAAATAAATCTGTTAATAAAAACTCCACTCCCGCGGGGTGAAAATTGGTATATAGGGGTTTTAAGGATGCTGAAAGTGGATCTAACAATAAAAAAATTCTAACTCCACCCAAGGGGCGGGGATATTTTTTTTGAAAATTGATATATTGGGGTTTTTAAGGTCGATAAAGCTAAATCCTAAAATATTTTTTGTTTAGTATTTGAGGGCGAGGGCCATGGCCCCCCTGGGAAAATTGTCTATACTCATAATAAGTCTTCGATTTCATAAAAATTTTCGCCCTTGGCAATAAATTTTTTTTATATTTTTGTTTTCCAAATTATAAAACTGGATACTTGAATCTCATAAAAAAATTTCCGGCGGCGCTATGGAATTATTGTATTTGCAAAAAAAATTGCCTGCGCCGCCATGGTTGCCAGTCGTATCTGGTCAATTATTTGAATTTTGGAAAGACGCCAGATTTTTAAATTTATATTTCTTTGTATATAGGCTGTAAACATGTGCGGTGAATATCTTTTTTTTAATAATAGGGTGGGACATACATGTCCCACTGGGTCTCAAAGGTTTAGGGTTGCTGAAAGTGAATTTGATAATAAAAAATCCATTTAACGCGCGGAGGTAAAAAAATGGGAAAGCTTTTTTTACTGGGCATTGTATTTTTTCTACAGTTCTTTTTTTTATTAATTAGGTTTTACCCCCGGCAGGGTTTTGACTCCCTTACCTCACCCCGTATTTTACAAAAAACAATACCAGCCAAGAACTTTGGATATGGAACATGTTTTCAAAATTTAAAGTCTTTATCTCAAATCGTTCTCGCGTTATCGTAGTCACAAATTTTCACTGACAGAACAGACAGATAGACTGATTTTTTTACTAACTTTCCTTGGGAAAAGTAATAAATTGGATAGCTTCGCGCAAAATCCATCTGAGTTGATGCTCATTTGTTTTTTGTTTTATGGCTGGCAGAATAAATTTAATTTTCATATTTTGACCGGCAAGTTAAAAGAATACACAATTTTATTTTAAAAATTTAATTGTAGGTATCACAAGCTTAGGCAATGTAAATGAATAAAAACTTAAAATTTTAAACAAACCTTTACTTTTTTAAAAACATTTTCTTATAATTAGTTTTAAGACGTAAAATTACAGTTAATTGTCAGAAATTATCAAATACATGGGTTAAAAAATATAAAGTCATTTTTAAACCACTAATCTATAGAAAAATTGGACTAAAGCAGCTATTCTACGGCGAGTTTATATTGTTTTTTTGTTTTCAGGACTTCTTTACTTTGGCAAGTGACAGCATGTTTTCTAACATCCTTATTCATTTGGCTGACGGTTATTTACATCATGCGGTATATCCTTAAAGGACTATTCATGTACAAAGGATGGATATACGAATCGAGAGGCGGTGGAAAGCCAGTTTCGACTGCAACCAGAGTCTGGTTGTTTTTGGTCAGGATTTTCAGCAGCTGGAAGTCTCCGAGGCTTTACAGTTTTCAGGGATCGTTGCCTAGACTGCCTTTGCCAGCAGTTCATGATACTATGCAAAGGGTGAGTACATACAAGCCAAACCAAACGAAATATTTTTGAAAAATAAGTTTTCAAAAAAATGTTTTTTTCTTGGCGAAGAAATTTCCAAAAATTTTTTTTTTGAAGAAATTTTATTTTTTAGAAAACGAAAAATTAAAAAAAAAACATTTTTTTTCAAAAAACGAAAAACTAAAAATTATACTTTTTTATTTTTTAAGTTTAACTTACATAACCTTTTTGTTTTTCAAAAACAATAGATCTTCCTCTCATGTGAGCTCACAGAACTTATTTTTTCCTGAAAAAAGTCGATAGGATTATTCGGTCTTGAGTTATCGTGTCTAAAAAAAAACGTGACATCAGACGGACGGACATTTTCAAAGTTTCTTATTTTTCATGAAACACATTTGTATCCAAGGATTTTTCGTCTAGGACGTTTTTTGGCGACTTTGGGAAATTCGAAACTACCGTATTATACTATTCTAGCGTTTACGCGCTGTCAATAGTATAATAACAGGGCCGGACCGAGCCATCCGGGGCCCAGGGAATCTCTTTCCTGGGACCCCATTTTTCCAAAACATAATTTTCCCACCCAGGGCTGTAGCTAAAAGTACAGGGGGCCGAAGTGGCGCCCCCTGACAAAAAAGTGACTACTGAAAAATTATTCATCAGTTTTCATCAACTAAGTTTTTTACGAATTTTTTTAATTTACATTGTAAAAACTCAAATCTTAAAATCGTAAATAAAAAAAACTTAAGTAAGCCCTAGCGCCGCAGGCAATTTTTTTACAATTTTGGTGATCTATTTTAATTTTAAAAGTAAAATAATTCTGTTAGATTTTATTCTTTTTACTACTGAATCAGCTAAAAAGTTAGTTTCATTAATTTTTTCCAGCATACATTGTAACTGAACATGTACATATATTTTTTAGTACTTGCGCAGCGTGAGACCACTTTTGGACGACGAAAATTACAAACGAATGGAAAATTTAGCCGCAGATTTCGAAAATGGCATCGGAAACAAACTGCAGCGGTTCCTTCTGCTAAAGTCGTGGTGGGCAAGCAACTACGTATCCGATTGGTGGGAAGAATTCATTTACCTTCGTGGTAGATCACCCATTATGATTAACTCGAACTTCTACGGTATTGACGCCATTTTGTTACATCCTACAACCAATCAAGCTGCCAGGGCGGCTTCTACAATTTACTCTCTTCTTTTGTTTAGAAGGCTGGTAGAACGACAAGAAATAGAACCGATTCTGGTCCAAGGATTGGTACCACTGTGTTCCTCGCAATACGAAAGGATATTCAATACAACTAGGATTCCAGGAGTGGAGTCTGACAAAATAATGCACTGGCTGGATTCGAACCACATTGTGGTGTATCACAAAGGACGATATTTTAAGGTGGTCATTTATAAAGGAAGGATTTTAAAGCCGTGCGAAATTCAGGCGTATGTTTTAACAGCTATTTTCTCAAAGAGAACCGTATCAAATGCTTTGCACAAATTTAGGACACATGCAATTGCATATTTCAGTAGAAGAGTTCCAAATATCTTTAAAGAATAGTTAAATAATGGTACTAGTGGGTAAAGTAAGATATTGCCCATGAGAAAATTAACCTGCGAGGCGTCAGCCAAGCAGGTTAATTTTCGACGGCAATATCGGTTTACCCATGAGTGCTATACAAGGTTTTATCCAATAAATAGCTTAGTAATTCATATTTTTTATTAAAATTTTTATGACATTTACAACAAAATAATTTGACAAGTGACAGTTGAGTGGGTAAAATAAATAATTATCCACTCAATAAAGTAAAAGCCACGCGGGGGTTATTATTGAGTTTATCTATTTAAAATAAAGCTGGTAATTGTCTTATTATTTGTATGTATTGGATAAAATATGTTTATTTATTTATTTATTGTTTATAGTCGTCGATGGGACCTCAATTGAGGTATTTTAACCATGTGACTGTTTAACTACAATAATTTACATAAATATAAAAATATGCTTTTCATACTTAAAATAATAAACAAATCTCCAAAAAAAATTTTCAGTTTTCATTTTTCCTTCTGTAAAAAATAAATGTTTGTCATTTCTTCTAGAATTTCTGACATTTTTGTCATTTCTGCTTTTTTCCAGGACTTTTTAATTTTAGCATACAAATAATTTTCTTATCAAGAAATTAAGACAAACAAACTGACAAATCACAAACTAAAGAAATTGGGAGCTGTCAAACTTAAATTTGTACTTTTATTTGGAGTGGTTTAGAGCGTTTGATACAGTTGTCTTTAAAAAAAGTCATACCTACTTTAACTCAAAGTTTTTCTATTTATCAATTTTTTTAGGCAAATCCAGCAAATTTTGGATGACAAATCGAGTCCAGTGTTTGGCGAAGAGAAATTGGCAGTTTTGACGGCGGGAGAAAGAACCCATTGGTCTAATGCCAGAAGATTATTTTTTAACAGTGGCGTAAATAAAAAATCTTTGGATTGTGTTGAAAAGGCCGCTTTTGTCGTGACTTTGGATGATATTCCATATGAATTTGATTTAGTAAGACTTACAATAAAAAAAATATATAGCTTAATTTTAATAGATCCTTTTTTTGTCAGAGTAGATTTTTAAGGAATTACGTTTTTTTAGAAACATCCAGAAAAATTGGACAATTTTGGAAAGAATCTTCTTCATGGAAAGGGATATGACAGATGGTTTGACAAATCATTTACTTTATGCATTGGAACTAATGGAAGAGTTGGATTTAATGCAGAACATTCATGGTAAGTACAACACAACGATAACATATGAGAAGAGCTATTATACATATAATAAAAGAATATATTGCATTTTTATATTTTAGGGCTGACGCTGCCATAATGTCTCATTTATGGGAATACGTCATGACCATTGAATCTAAGGAAAATAGGTAAATATATAATAGAAATTATGTAGCTTAATTTTTTTTTTCTTTCATTAGGTATTAAACTTTTTCTTTTTTTTAACTATTTCTCATAAAAAAATAAAGAAATTCTTGTTTTTTTTTTGATAGTATGTTTTGTTAGATGGCCTTGATTTATGGACAATTATTTACAAATTACATTAAAACGTCATGGTTTGACTGTCTATATTTTAGTATTTTTAATTGTTTTTATCTGAATTAGTTTCTCTCAAGTTGTAAGAAATAAAAGTGACTAAAAATAAAAAACAATCAATAAATATAAGTAATTCTTCGCATTCCATAGTATAATCTTTACTCTAAATCGTATATTGCTTTTTTCTCAATATACTTTTTAGTCACTAAAGCCAAAGATATTACTTTTAATGGCATTGTTCTCGTAAACAGTAAGTCTTAGATGATTACATTATACTATAATACCTTTTTTATGTATTTTTATGTAAAGGATCATATTCAAACTAAAAAACAGCAAAAAAGTTACGTTGAAAAAAGAATTGGGCAAATAAGTACTTGGGCCTTCCCGTTTGGCCCGCCCCTGGCTAAAATTACATGAAAATAGTATATGTTAATAAGCCTTGTTGATATAAAAACATGCATAAACTCATTTCTGTAGCTCAAATGGTTCCTGAGATATTAAACGAAAATCTAATTTGCGGGCCTGTCACTAAAGGACCGTACCTCCCTTACGAAGTACTTTTGGACATTTGGATAGGAATTTACCTTCCAAAGTTATGAAACGCTAACCTGAAAAATTGGTCTTGTATATTAGCGTGAGCTGAAAACTTTAAATTAAAAAAATATCGCTTAAATGACCTAAAGTAGAGAAACCCCTTGGAGACTCGATTATACCTATATTTTCGAATAACGCTGACGGATCTCTTGCCGAAAAGATCAACCTCGATTTTGCCGCACAGTGTTATTAGAATGGATTAAAATAAATTCGCTTGGTCAGCCAAAAATATTTCCACAAAAGATACAAATTTTATTCCTTATGGCGTTTATGAAAATTTCTTTAATATTTCCCAGATATGACGAATCTGGCAATACTTTGGGCAAACCTGAGTTGGTACCACCGAGTCCAGTACGTCTCCAGTGGGAAATCAACGAGGAATGCAACCATTCAATCGAGGAAGCTCTGGTGGTTGCAAACGATCTCATCAGGGAACTCGATCTCCGCATCTATGTACACGACAACTATGGCAAAGGTGAGTTTTAAGCAGAATAGATATATCAAGTAAATTTTGTGAAGCCCTTAGTAACTATTGTCTGTTTCGAATTCATTGTCAATCAAAACATAAGTTTGAAATTCAAAAAAAAAAATCACATATTTTTTGAAGAAGAAAATAAAAGATCATAAAACGTTCTAAATAAGAAAACTTAAGCACCAATCTACATTTTTTTTTGGTTAAATAAAGCAATATAACGCAGTGCTCAATAAATGTTTCATAGTAAATTATTAGTATTGTTAGTACAAAAAGTCAGAGGCATTAATGCCTATTATGCCCAAGTATTATTACAAATATAAATAGATAATATGAAATATAAAAATTGAAACATTTTATATAAAATAAAAGTTTGATGTCTACCATCATAACGATTTTTAAAAGAATTTACTGAGACAGAGCTAGTTAATTCAGTTTTAGAGTACCAGGAGTTAGACACGATTGGTAGGAAATATTGCCTGATAGTGGTAAAAAAAAGTTTATTTAAATCCACTGAAAAGTCACAATGTATGAGTTATACGGATTCCACACTACAACTGCTTACTCCAGCAATGGCCGTATATATGCAGTATATAACTTCCTATATGGCTTAATTTGATTCAAATGGAGGTAAATTTTAGATTTCGCACGTGTAACTATGTTCAAGATGTGTTTTGACCACTTTAGGTCTTCTGAGATCGTTATTCCTGAATCAAAATGTTTACTGACTGACGCAGTGAGTTTCCCAAAAAATAATTAACTTGAGGGTTATTATTACCAATGTGCAGCTCTGAATATTCTTCCACATTTAAGGATAACTCCCAAGCTTCACACCAATCGAATATTCTGTTAAGATCATTTTGAAGGGTTGCAGAGTCAATAAAAGGGTTTCCATATATTCTGGAGACATCAGCGAATAATGAGTGATCACAGGATGAGACCGGAAAGATCAGCAATAAAAACGATGAAAAGAAGCGGTCCAATAATAGATCCTTAAGGGACTCCTGAAGTTACGCTAAATATAAAAGACAGTACGGACCCCACTCCTACTCTAAACGTTCTCTCAGTTAAAAATTTCTTAATCTATGCAAGAGTGTACCTCTGATTCCCATATTTTCTAGTTTAGAAAGAAGCGTTTTGATTGGAATTCGATGAAATGCTTTAAATGATGTGGCAGAATTTTTTTTGTCACTTAAAATAAGGCTGGTTCATAATTTTATTTAAATAATACAATTTTAGGTACGTAAACGTAAACACATTTTCCTACAATTATTTGTAAGGTGTAAAATGAGTCAGTTTAATCTTAATGTTAAAAATTATCAAACGCACAATGGGTAATAAATATGTCACAAAACTAATTTTTAAACCACTATTCATAGCTGAATTTTTTAATTTAAATATCTCGGGAACGAAAAAGCCGATCAAGATTCTAAGTATTTTTTTTTTCAATTAAAATGACGTATAATTTTAAAACATAAAAAGAGCATGTTACAAAAAGTTTCAGGTCCCCATTTCTTTTTTGATAAGTACTTATAAGTACAATAAATTTGGGAGTTTCAGTAACGCCCACACGATGTTTTTTAAATTTTCCTTTGTAATTTTGCCTCATGAATCGAGACAAAGCCTCGAAAATAAAAAAAACGCACAAATTTTGAAAAAAAAAGCGAAATTTAAAATTGGCTTTTTTACTTGAGTTGATTTTAGAAAACCATTAATAAAAGAATGTGTTGTGTTTGAATAAAAATTATTTAAAATTCAGGTTTTATGAAAAAGTGCAAAGTATCTCCAGACGCCTACCTCCAAATGGCCCTGCAACTGGCCTACTACAGGGATGCAGGCAAATTCAGTTTGACGTACGAGGCGAGCATGACGAGACTATACCGCGAAGGAAGGACAGAAACAGTCAGACCATGCTCCATTGAATCAACTGCCTGGGTGAAGTCTATGGAAGATGATAAAACTTCGGTGGAGGAGAGGGTTAGGTTGTTGCAGGCTGCTTGTCAAAGACACCAGGTAATGAGGAATGGCAACTTCTACTGTTAAATTATAGAGAAAATGTTTTCCCAAGCTTATAATTCTTGTAAGAGAGGCAAAAAAATACTTTAAATGAGCAGAATCTGAGTTAATACTCATTTGTTTCTTGGTTGGCAGAATAAATTTGATTCCCTATGTAAGGTTGACTATCTTGTATTTCAAATTAATTTTTTTTAAAAAGATCCAAATATTTTTTGAATAGCAAGAAGAAAATTATAATGAACAAGAACAGTTCTAAAAATGGAAAATAAAGCATCAACTACAAATTTTTGGTTCAAATTAAGCAATATAATGCAGTGCTCAATAAAAGTTTTATAGTAAACGACGTGGCAGAATTTTTTTGGTCAGTTAAATAAATTCTGGTCCAAAATTTGATTAAAAAATATAAGACAAGCTCAAGTCGTGTAAAATTTTATTTTAATAGAGCATTATGAACGAAAAAACTTACTTTTGTTATAATTTTAAACAAATTTATACTTGTTAAAAACATTTTCTTACTATTTGTAAGACATAAAATGACAGTCAGTTTAATCTAAATGACAAGAATTATCAAAAGCACAGTGGGTAATGAGAATATCTCTAAAATAAATTTGAACTAATTACCAGAGTTGATACTTTCATTACAGGGTCGGACAAGAGGAATTTTAAATTATTTCTAATTTTTGGTGAGTTTATTTAATACATACCTATGCGGAATAAGATTATCTGTCTGTACACAGACATATAACACAGCCACACAAAAAAAAATATATCCAGAGACTAGATCAATGCATTTTTATATTTTTGGGGTCGCTGAAACCGAATCTGATCTCAGAATTGCTTAATCAGATCCTAATTTTTTTCTACCCATAAAAAAATCTAAATTTAAGGAATTTTCGCAACCTTTTTAAAGTGTAGAAAACAATTGTTACCTGTTGGAGCAATTCTGAAGTCAGATTCGGTTTCAGCGACCCCGAAAATATAAAAATACGTTAGTCTAGTCCCTGTCACTTAAACTTTTTTTTAATTTTTTTTTTTCGGTTGGCTTTGCACAGCCACCAAAAAAAAAAATATATGTACCAGAGACTAGACATTTTTATATTTTCGGGGTCGCTGAAATCGAATCTGAGATCAGAATTGCTCCATCAGGTCACAATTTTTTTCTACACTTAAAAACATCTGAATTTAAGGAATTTTCGCACCCTTTTTTTAGGTGTAAAAAAATTGCGATCTGATGGAGGTCAGATTCGGTTTCAGCGACCCCGAAAATATAACAATGCATTGGCCTAGTCTCTGGATATATATTTTTTGTGGCTGTGTAATCTTATTCGGCATAGGTATGTATTAAAGAAACTCACCAAAAGTTAGAAGCGTTCAATGGAAAACTTTTAAATATAACAAATGAAATAAAATTTCTTGGTTTAATTATAGACGAAAAACTTTTATGGTCAAACCACATAAATTACATTAGAAAAAAATTGTTGGGTCCTGTGGGCATTTTAAAAAGACTAAGCTATACCATACCTGGTGAGTACCTAAGGCCTGTCTATTTTTCCCTAATTCATTCTCATTTACAATATCTGAATATAATCTGGTCATCGACTTCCAAAAGGAATATAAAAATCATAAAAACCTTACAAAATAAAGCTATAAAAAACTTATATTCTTTGGATATTCGACACCCAACAAATGAGTTGTATAATAACTTTAAAATTATGTCAATAAAAAATATTTACAAATATCAAGTAAACTCCTTTATACATCAGGTAATTACAAAAACGCGTCATTCACATATTAACTTTACAATACGCAATATTAATACTAGAAGTAGGGGAAAAATAGACATGCCTCGGTGTAGATCCAGATATGGCATGGAATCAGTTCTCTACAAGGGCATGAGGGGTTACAACCTTCTCCCAGACGGAATCAAACACCTTCAGGGAGGAGGTTTTAACACTTTACTAAAAAGGCATTTAGGGTATATTTAAACTACAGTCATTATTTTTGTTATTTTTGTTATTTGTTTAAAAAAATATTTTAGGTTATAAGTATGAAATTATAGATAAGTGACGAGTTGCAAATGTAATAAAATAAATAAATATAAATAATAATAATATATAAGCTATATTATAGCTTTTAAATCTTTTATATCTTAGGATACAATTGTATAACTTATAAGAGTAATTATATATGTAATAGTATTATTTTTTATTAAATAATTTAGTTATTCTGTTATAATAATATATATGAGGATATCCCTTTGTAAGAATGTATCTTTTGGGATAAAAATAAACGATTTGATTTGATTTAGAAATAATTTAAAATTCCTATTGTCCGACCCTGTTATTGTAATGAAAGTATAAACTCTGCTAATTACTAATCACTAATCATAGCTGCCTTGATTCAATTTTTTACTCAGATTCTGCCCCGAGTTTACTTAGATCAATTTAGATGTATTATACGTATTTTTATTTTATTTTTTTTATTTGTATTTCCTGCTTATTTTTTAGAACCAAAACATTTTTTATTGTTTGCAGCGTGGATATCAAGATGCAATGTGTGGAAAGGGCATAGACCGTCACCTCTTCTGTCTATACGTCGTGTCCAAATATCTGGAGGTGGACTCCCCATTCTTGAAAGAAGTACTAAGTGAACCATGGAGGCTCTCCACCTCCCAGACTCCTCACGGCCAAACCAGTTTGATGGACCTAAAGAAACATCCAAAGTGTATTTCTGCAGGAGGCGGCTTTGGACCAGTTGCAGATGACGGGTATGGAGTTTCCTACATTATAGCTGGAGAAGATCTGCTGTTTTTCCATATTTCCAACAAGAAAAAGTGCCCACAAACGGTAAGTTATACAGGGGTTCCAAATCAAAATGATCTTTTTTTTAGGATTTTAGGACAAAAAACTTAGAATTTTACGAGGGGTTTATTTATTGGATAATCCTTGTACACCTATCCAACAATCTTCCACAATCGTCCACAATCATCCAAAATCATCTACAATCCACAATCATATGAATTCTTCCCACAATCTTCATTAAAATGTTGTACAGTCTTTCACAATCTTTGACAATCTTGCACAATCCTTTGATTCTCACAGTCCTTGTACACTTTTTTTCAATAAATAAACCCCTCGGAATTTTAGGAAAATTTTAGGACAAAACTTTAAAAATTTAGGACAAAATTTAAAAAAAATTAAGTAATTTTTAGGACAAAACAAAAAAAATAATTTTTTTTTCTTCCTTACCCCACCCCGATTTTTACCAACAATAATCCCACCTGAGAACTTTCTATAGGGAACATGGGGTCCAAAGCTCTAAGATCTTGGTCCACAGAAGTCTTTAGCTCAAAGCGTTATCGAGTTATTGTCACAAATTTTCCCGCACAATTTTTTTTGCGGAAATTAGTTTTTTTGCATATAAAACGTCAAGAAACGTTAAAAACATAACAAAAAAATGAGGTTCTACCTTTTTTCTTGTATCATATACCTCTTGCCTTTTACAGTCACTAACCAAGTCCTTATTTTCGACTACAAACTTAACACATTCAAACACATACAGTGTGAGGTCCAAAAGTCACCCCCCCTTTTAACTTTTGAACGAGTTGAGATATCGACTTCAAATTTAGAACTGCTAAATAAGACAACTTAAACTATCTTTTAGTATATATTTGATACTTTTAGCTCTTAAAATGTGGGCATGGGGGGATTTTTTTTTAATGAAACGGGGGTCGTGTGATACATTATTTTAAAGCATATACATTTAAAAAAATGTCCCCCATGCCCCCCGGCCCACATTTTAAGAGCTGAAATTGTCAAATATATGCTTAAAGATAGTTTAAGTTGTCTTATTTAAGAGTTCGAAATTTGAAGTCAATATCTCAACTCTTTAAAAAGTTAAGACTGCTCTGTATACCAACCAATGCCAGAATTTTGTTGCTGTTAATCACAGGGTTCCCACCAACCCTGGAAAACCTTAAAAACCTGGGAAACGCATGGAATTTAGATCCCCACCTGGAATACCTGGAATTTAAGTTTTTCTTTAAAGACCTGTTTTTTACCTGGAATTTTGTAATAGCACCTGGAATTTAACATACGAAAATATAATTTGTTCAAGAAAAATTAAAACATTTAAGTGATTTTCAAAAAAAAATAGTCGTAGAAAAGTCCGAATGATAAAAAAGTAAATCTTCGAGTCTCTAGTTTTAAGATCCTGAAAAATATTAAAATATTTTTATCATTGACCGTTTTTAAGTAATTATAAAAAAATCAGCGGTAAAACAAATTTCCAAATTTTTGCTTGCTTTTCAAAAAGTCCACGGTCTTCAATATTTTTTCTTTGTGATTTTGTCTGAAAAATCTTTTAGCTTGATTCTTCTTTTATTTGAGCGCTAAAAAAGTTCTGTACGATTCTTTTATGCGTTAAAAGCAAAAATTAATTTTTAAATTTGATAATTATTCGGGAACTAATGACCGTACAGAAAATTTGTTCTGAAAATTACAAAGTATCCTCTATAACGCCTGTGGCGTTAAACTTTATTAGCAATTAGTGTGATGCATATTACAATGAATTTTGAGGTATTTGGGAAATGCAAAAAGATTTATAAACATTTTCGCCTGCGGCGCTAAGCATAATAAATTATGTTTTAAGATGTTTCACCTACTTATGTGAAGTTTTATAAAAATAATTAGCTTAATTACCCGAAATGTTTTTTTTCTTAATAATACTTAATATTATATACTAAAACTATTTTACTATACCTGGAATATTAATCATTTTTACCTGGAAAACCTAGAAAAAATACCTGGAATTTGAATGTCAATGTTTGGTGGGAACTCTGTAATCAATACTTTCTGATACAAATTTAAGAGCGTAACAGTATTTTTAGAAATTTTAGCAACAAAATCCACATGCGTTTTCCAATCTAACCTTCTATCAATGTGTAACCCTAAGAACTAAAGCGATTCAAAAGTATTGCCACCCGCAAAAAGGGTATCTGTTACAGCTTGTTTTTTTCTTTGTTTCAGGATTGCCACCGTTTTGCAAAACATATAGAAAAGGCCCTGGCTGATATGAAAGCATTACATTTTGCGTATATAAAACCAAAACAAAACCTAAATTTTTAGTATTATCATGAGTATTATAATTATAATTGTGCATCTTATCAGCTAAATGCAACCAAATGAGAAAAAATAGCGGAAAAAATTTATATAGTTTTGATGATAAGGATTAGAACAAATTTTGTCTTCCATACATAAAAATATGAAAACGTTTCTATAAAGGCTGGTCCTGAAATTACTCTAAGGAAGCTACTGCCTTTCAAAAATGTACATATTGAATCGGGAACAAAAAAAGCGCCAATAAAATTTTAATGCTGCAGGGTCGTACTTCCCTTAAAGCTAACCAAAAAAGTATTCTTCACCGAAACACCTAAATTTAATAATAAAGGAGAAATAGCCTTTTAAAAAATATCATTTTTGGTGGCACAAAATGTTACTTCCTCTTAATTGCACTGCAGTGTTACACTGTATGGCATTTTTTATGTATTTTTAATTAAGATGTATATATATATATATATATATATATATATATATATATATATATATATATCTTTTTTACAAAAATCCAATAAAATACACATAAAATTTTGGGGAAAAAATGTGTTAAGCCTCACACATTTTGTCTGTCTGGATAAATTAAAAAAAAAAAATTTACATGAACTAATTCCCCTTATTAATAATAGTATACATGCAAATCCTCGTCGCTATAGCTTAAACGGTACAAGGGTTATTAATTAAAAACCTTATTTTTACTACATTTTTAAATGGCCAATCTTTATAGGAACTTTTTTTGTTATTTTCGGATTTAGAATCAACTCTTAAATTTTGGCATGTCAGTTACTGAACTTTGTATAGTTTATGTATAGTTTCTTTAAGATGTTGACAATTATTTTATTTATTGAAATTTTAATATTTTATATTAGTATAATTTAGGCAATAGTTAGGTACTCGAAATGTGTTTCAAACACACTTTTTTAAGCAAAAACAATGCAATTTCGCACAAAAACGTATCATATCAGTTTTCGCGGACTTTGTTAAGTATTAATGAATTGTATTAACACAAATTTGACCATTTTTGATCAAATCGAATTTTCTATCAAATAGGTCACATCTCACCTGAATACAACATTAGTTCAAAAATAATGTCAAAGAGATCTGATCTTTCTGAACTAAAGTTTTGTTCAGGGGAGGTGTGAGGTATAAAATAAATAAGTTAACATAAAACTGTGTTTTATTTTATCATATATTTTTTACAATAATTTATTATATTATAACTATTAATTATTTAACGTTATTTTACACAACAATTTATAATAGTATACATACAAAAATAATTTTCTTAATTTATTATATCTCGTATATTTATTTCTATTTACAAATAACGTATAAATATGAAAAAAAAAACAACAACATAATCGATCACTTTTAGGCAGTACAAAATAAAATTTTGTATACCTAAAGAGATCATATTTAAGTAGGGTCACTCCATCAAAAAAAAACCGCCGCTGGATGTAGTGGTTTGAACTTACAACTACAAAATGACGACAAAATATTGAAATATTAAAATGGGAATGCAAACTACTTTGTTTAAAATCAAAAAGGTGCACTTATGATACAGATATGCTATTAAAAAAAAAAAACCTTTGATAGGAGTTTCGCGACTTTTTCTGGTTTATATTAATATTTATATAAAAAAGGTAGTATGGGGGTGCAACCGGGTGTCACGTAATTAGGGAGATGGTGAAAAAAGTGAAGTTTGTTTTTAACGTACTTTTTATTCGATTGTATTTAAAAGCGACAACTTTTGTATAATAAACAAAGTTGTCCAACATGAATGACGCTTGGTTTGGATCCCCTATATAAAATATTAAAAGGAAAAATAAATATGATTTGAGAGCATCCACGACACAGTGTCCCATTCAAACAGATCCGTCCGGCACAGACTGCCCCATTGATATACAGACTGTCCCATTCATATACAAATCTGCAGATAAAATTTTTTTTAATGATCAAACTATTCACCTTTAAAGTTCTGAACTCTCCAAATCAGTCCTGGCCAATAGAGGTTCAAATGTGTTGTACTACGTGATTAAAATTTGAATCTCTATTGGTCACGACCCCGTCAGCACCGAAAGTTCCAGCTACCTTCCAGGAACATTGCAACTCTTATGGGTGGTTCCAATTTCCTTCTAGAAACATTACAACCCTCCTGGAAGATAACTAGAACTTGTGGTGCTGACGGGGGACTGATTTATACCTCTTAACCCTTTCATGACGTATTTTTGTTTGTGAGAAAAATTCTCTCAGGATGGGTGGGGGTAGTGATATAAATATGTACCACTAGTCTTTTTATATGGTATGGTGGTATTTTATACCTGCAAATACTAACATCAGTTTCGTAACTAAGACTGTTAGTAGATGTTGGAACCACACAACAGGACAACTGGTATACAGGGTTATTCTTTTAAATGGTACACCCCCCGTAACTTTTGATCAGGATGAGATATAAACTTTAAATTATGAATATGCATATCACACAACAAAAACTATCATTTGTCATATTTTTAAATTTTTATATTTATTTTTTTTTGTTAAAAAATGCGCTTTTTTTAGAGTTTTTTTGCAATTCTTATTAGAATTTAAAATTAATTTGTTTAAAAGTACCTATAGTTTACGTTTTTTACGAAATTAATGTTTGATTTTTTTAAGTAAATTAAATTAAAGAAACTTTGTCGAAAATTCCCATTTTTAACTCACTAAAAAAATTAAAAAAACATGGTTGAATAGAGAATTTTATGAACTTTAAAATGATGTGTTACACGCCCCCTCTTTCTGCTAAAAAAATGTCCCCTTTTGCTCCCCCTGGCTCCATTCTGCCCCAAGTATATCAAATATATTCCAAAAATGATTTGAGTTATTTTATTAAGATTTTCCAAATTTAAATATATCTTAAGCCGTTCAAAAGTTAAAGGGGGACGGACTTTTGACACGCTCTGTGTTAACATTAATGATAATGATTATTTTTTAACGTTTTTATCATCCAATCATTTAACAATATTTCTGACCACGTGTTTGTTTCTGTACAATCACATTACAATTATATCGGGAATTTTCTACTGTAGAAAATTCTAGTGAGAATCGCTGTAGTATTTTGTTTTTCAGTATTTCTCTTTTATAACAAGATTTCATACCTAAAACTAATTAATAATTAAATATGAATATATTACTATTTATAATTATTGTTATTACTCTATTATTTACCAAAAAATACCACAAAATATTCTTTTTATAAAATATAATGACAGTTTTTATAGGTTGACTTTTATAAACACGCCTAGCGCAGTACCGCGCTAGTCAGTACTGCAGTAAGTGACTTATCTATTGACAGAACCATAATGTGCAATTTAAAAATGGACAAAAAAAGGTTTTAGTTTAGCAATTGAGAATGGAGTTGACTAAATCAAATTAAATTAAAGAATAATGCCTGTATTAATATAAGTAATAAAACAATTTATATCATTTTGCGATGAAAAAAATATAAAAGTTGGTTTGACATATTATGAATCGTTAAAAAATAATCTTCCGAATTACAAATGATTCTTCGAATAATCGGGAAAAATTCACAGTTTTCATTCAAGTTTGCTTTCAAAGGAAATAATTACGCCCCTGCATGGCGATGCCCCGGGCGTAATTATTTTCAGACAGCAAATTTTCATGAAAACAGCGAATTTTTCCCGCATAATTCTCAGCCTCTTGTGTAATTATATATGAGAATAAATAAGGCTGATGTTTTCAAAATTTTATGCAAGTTATTTTATAAAATCTTAGGGTTAAAGTGTTCTCAATTAGAATTGACGTGTCAGCGCAAAAGCGAGATAAGACGAATGAAGTGCACGCTATTTCTGTTTGAACACTATAATACTTGGTAATTTTTATTTCAAGGACGGACCAACCTTGCGATGCGATATTTCTTTTTGTTTTACATGCTTTTTTTATTAACACGTTCGCTACCAAGCGGCTCATATTCAGGGTGTTCCAGAACTTGCGTAGAGAAATTTTAGAGGTGATTCTACATACAAAAATATGAAAAAAAGTTCCTATAAAGGTTGGTCCGAAAACGAGCCCTAGGGAGCTACGGCCCTTCTAAGAGTGTCTCTAAAACAGAGTTTTTATTTAATATGTCTTTTACCCTATTAACCACAGGAACGAATTTTTGCACATGCCTTAGCATTGATAAAGGCAATCATTTTATGTAATTTTTGTTTGGTAATTTTAACCATGGAGAACATGTAGAATCGCCTCTAAAATTTCTCTACGCGAGTCCTGGAACACCCTGTATGAGCCACAAAAATTTTTCAAACCAACCGATGTCTCATATTAGCTGATTTGCCTTGTTTTTACTTACGCTTGGTCTGTGGGGTCGAAACTCAAATATAACCCTGGTAGCGAACGTGTTAAAAAAAATCACAATTATGACGGTTTAGTGAAAATAAGTACTGGAAAAGAATTTAAATCCTTTCAAGGTTAATACATATATTACTGCGTAGTTTGACCCGTAATTTTAGAGTTTCGATAAAAAAAACATTTAAAGCCAATAAACTAGAACGAAAAACATTTATAACGTGTTTTTTATTTATAAGAGCCACCGAAAGTAATGAAATTGATGGTCTAGCGTACAAATGTGCTAAGTACATAAGGTTACCATGTGTACTTAGCACATTTGTACGCTAGACCATCGAAATCAGCGCCAAAAACAAAATTTGTAGAACCAGACATCACATTTTGAGACCCTTAATAAATAAATTCCAAAAGAATGCATTCTTTGCATCGCCATTAATATCGTGCAATGCTTTTGAAGACGAAAATCTACATTTTTTTGTGGCTTTATATTTAAAATAGTTTTTTTTACACAAAAATGGTTCTCTGCCCATAAACACAGTAACCGTATTTCAAAAGGTTCTACGATTTTTATTTTGTGTGTCATTTTTAACTTAATAGAGTGCCAGAAACCTAGTACCAAGAAGGTTAGGAAAGTCAAAAATGCAGGTGTCGCCCATTTTGAATAGAGTGCCTTAATGTAACGTGTTCTTTCAAGAAAGAGAGTAGAGACAAAAAAATCTGTTAAAAATTGTTATTTTTTAATTAATAATCATGTTTTGACGTTAAATGTACCAAAGTAGGAAGAAAATAGGTTCCATTTATTTGAAACTCCATTTGGTAATAACAGAATGGATGAAGAATATAATTAATCCCAACTGAAGATTAAGAAAAGTTGAAAAATATACCAGGTACAACAAACAAGTTTGTTTTTGCACACGCTACTGATATATTTTGACACATTTATAACTAGAAGAGAAACTTGGCATATCCGGAAAAGGCTAAAAACACGTTTGTGGGTTTTCCATTTCCCTAGATTTTTTTAATGTCTCCACTATGTTTCTTGACAGAAAACGTCAGATTAAGGCACTCTTATTTGGAAATGAGCTTGTTTTATCTAAAATTCGCGACTTATAGTTAAGTTAAAATAAACTTAGGAACTTATTGCGTTTCTTATATTTTTTTGTTGGAAGACTATTCAAAAGAGAACATAAACGAAAAAAATCGATAAAATTGTTTTTTTTTTTCGTTCGTTTCACTATATATATATATATATTAACACGTTTGCGACGTGACCCACATGTGGGTCACTCTGGGTTTTATTAGTGAAAATGGGTCTGTTGGCGTCGCGAACCTGTTAAAATATAATATATAATAATATAAATAAAATATTGTTATTAAAACCAGAGCTGGTATTGTGAGTACGTACCCGGGATTTTGGCATGAAAAAAACCCGGGTTTTTTACAACTGACTGAAAAAAAAAGTTTT
>OY294046.1:36832789-36856917 GCA_958510825.1 Brachypterus glaber
TAACTTTACTCACATATCCAAAGACTAGCGTGTCTCGGAATTACCGGCGCAATCAGGACGACCCCCACATCAGCACTGGAAGTTCTACTGGAGCTGCCAACGCTTCCGCCTGTATAAGGAGGGAGGCAATTCCTAGCTACCTGAGAAAGAGAGATGTTGGATGCTGGCTGGGTGAAGGGGCAGTCTACGGACATAATCGCCGATGTTGCCAGAGTAGAGTTACCCATCAGCAGCATCAAGGTGATAGAGGCGGAAGACCGATTAAAGTTTGACAGAGTATTCTCTCTCACTATACCAACAAAACACGAGTGGGAGAACAAGGAAGTTAATTTTGCCCAAAACGCAATAGTGTGCTATACCGACGGCTCCCGGATGGAAAACACGCAAAGCTCAGGCGCAGGCTTCTTTGTGCAAGACACGGGGGTTCAAAAGAGCTATTCGCTCGGCAGGTACCCCACGGTATTCCAAGCGGAAATCTTTGCGATACAGGAAGCGGCAAGATGCGAAGAGGTTCTAGGGAGCAACGGATCAGATGTTTACATCTGCTCCGACAGCCAAGCAGCCCTTAAGGCCCTCAGTGCACCCGGCACAAGATCCAGTCTAGTACAGGAATGCATAGAAACCCTGGAGGAGCTAGCGAGGAACAAAAGAGTCCACCTTGTGTGGGTCCCTGGACACAGCAGGATACCAGGCAACAAGAAGGCAGACGAACTTGCCAGGTTCGGAGCCGAGACTCCGTGCATGGGACCCGAACCCCTGCTCGGTATTACAAGGAAACAAGTCACATCAGCCCTCAACACCTATCACTAAATTTATTACAGTTACCTTTTCTTAGAAAAAGTTTTCTAACATTTTTAACGAAAATTACATACCTAGTTGATATACATAATTTTAAATGAGTAAAACTGAAGGATTTATAGCAATATGGAAATCATGTTTAGAATATGTAGACAAAAGGTCACCTATATGACCTTTCCTTTCCTATACTGCCCTACTACGCTAGAAAGCAGTAACTCCATTTCTTGTATAGCAAAATTTTCAACTCTAATGTATTATTTTGAAAACACTGCTATGTGACAAATGGAGTAACTGGTTTCTAGCATAGTAGGGCAGTATAGGTAGTGACTTCCTAGTTCACCTGGAATTTAAAAGAAAAATCCCAAAAAAGTAAAATATTTTTTGATTTTTTATTCATTTTATTTATTCGAGTATTTATTATTCATTTTGAAAATTTATAAAGTAAATAATTAATAAATTACATAGGCAAGTAAATATTTAAAATTATGTATTATTTACGTGTTTATGTATTAAGGTATACAAAATAATTATTTATCAATATTCTAAATATTTTTACTTCAAGGTAATTTCATATCTAATACCAAACCTATAACTATGGAACTAGAAATATTTGAGCCACCCTACCTAGACTGCCTAAATGTAAACTTTTTTCTCATAAGAAAGCTTCACATTAAGGCACTACCCCTACATAGTGCTCTCTATCTACACCTACTAAAATAAATTTTCTGACCTAGAAACTTTGTAGGTAATAAAACTGAACCTTCCCAAAATTAAAGGAACATTTTACTAAAAACCTGTGGTTTTACTTTATTTTTTACTTTTGCATAGTCTGAAAAAATTATGACCAAGATAACTGGGGAAAACTGAGCTAAAGACTTATTAGGGAATGTTCAAGTGTTACGTAAAGCAAATTGTACCAAAATTAATACACTTCATACCCCGTTTATTGTATTATTAAAGGCTGTAGAGGTTACATATTTTGGCTACCCCCCAAATAGGGGGCGTGTTAGGGGGGTAGCCAAAATATAAAATCTCTGCCTTTAATAACACTAAAACTGGGGTATGAACTGTATGAATAGTACAATTTGTGCTACATAATACTTAAACATTCCCTATTAGGTTATTTCTCAAAACTATTATTTATTTAAAATACCCATGATGTGGTTCCCTATAATGATTATAGAAATAAATATAAATATAAAAGCTTTAGACAAAGTTATGAATTTTTAATTTTAATAAAAATTTAAATTACTTTTTGTATTGTTTTTGTGAAAAAATTGTTTCTTTCAAGTCTCTGCATATACTTACTTTCCTAATGAATCATCAATATCTCCTCTATTGGGTGTTAAGCCTCTGTATCTTCCTGCACAGCTCAGCGGCATCAACTCATCGGCAGGATAGGCATTCTCCATATAGGCTCGGTATGCATGGTAGAACATGTCTCTGGCTTCTTCTCTATATATTTTAATGTATCATTATATTATAAACAAGATAAGTGCATTTTATAAATACCTAAGTTGATTTTTCTCATCTTGGCTCATTTGCTTTGTTTCAGTACATTTACATAATGCAATTTTTAGAAATAGAACACTAACAACAAACAGAAACCAAACATGCAATTTTTCTACACAACACATTGTATAACACTACGAAATTTTGGTCAACAATACTGTTTTATAGTTGATAACATATTGTTTTACGGTTTTACACGTTATCTGTCAAAACACAGGTGATAAGACCTTCTTATCGAAATTTGAAATGGTACTGGTGGAAACTTAATGTCCTAAACTGCATGTTTATAACTAATATCACTAACTATAAGACTATTAACTAAAAATTTACACTATTTACACCTTAATCCATCATTTGTACAAAACGTCTTTCATTTTACAACCTACTCTCTTTTCCCAGATGGGTATTTGGGAAGGGAGGCGCCACGGTGCTACGATCTACTTTCTGATTGGCCAATAGCCTAGATACGAACCAATTTTACAGAACGCGCAGTAAAAAAATTGCAAATATACGAGGTGGTTGTGAAAGTTAACAAAAAGTTTTTCAGAAAAACTTTTTCTGAAATACGCTAGTTTCCACAGAAATAATAAACAAAAGCGAAAGCATCTCTCTTAGAATATTTATAGGAGAAAAAAAGTTAAAAAAAAAAACGAAAGAAATATTCTGTTGAGAGAAAATATGGTAATTCATTGAATTTAAAGCTGTAATGTTATTTGCCTGTCCTATGAAAAACTGTGAACAAAAAATCAGCAAAAAAGGATTAGAAATAACATTTTAAATTGTAAGTATAATTAACTTCAATAGAATTAAAAAATTAAAAACCTAAAATTATTCTAACCTAACTTTTTGTAATTTCCAAGATATCAATGATTTTTTGGAAATAAAATGGATACGTGTCGTCCTTGCGGTTGTAAGGGATGTAGAACATGCCTTTTATGCGAAAAAGAGTTTAAGATCGACAAATCAATAGATATTGAAAAAGGTAATGGCACTTATGTCTATTGTCCACATTGTAACTTGGCCTGGCCCGGTTGGGATATGAATGTGTACAAAACGCACCCAACTCATCAGGGAGAACCTCTAGAATATCCTGGGATTTATATCAATTTAATTTTTTTATCTGAAAATGAGGAAACAGGCTTGATAAAAAATATTGATAATGAACCTTGGGACCCATCTCAGAGTGGCAGAAGGAAACAGAACTATGGTCCAAAATGCAATTTCAAAAAACGTAAACTACGTTTAGGCGATTTTAATGGATTTCCTCAGTTTTCTAAATTTGTACAAAAAAAATTTAAGGATCAAAATATTTTAGATGATTTCCAAACCATAGAGCAATGCTCATTAGAATATAATCCTGATCGGGGAGCTTCTATAGATCCACATATAGATGACTGTTGGATTTGGGGAGAAAGAATTGTAACAGTAAACTTATTAGCAGATTCTGTCCTTACTATGACTTACAACAAAAAACCTGATAAATATAATTTAGATCTAGTTAAATCATATTCTACAGTATTAAGTCAAAATGGCGAAAAAAATGATGATCCAGACCATTGTTTCCAAGTTTTGGAAATTGACGAAACTCAAAAATATCCAATAGTAAGAATTCCTATGCCAAGAAGGTCTTTATTGGTGATGTATGGGGCAGCAAGGTATAACTGGGAACATCAGATACTGAGGGAAGATATTGTTGAGAGAAGAGTGTGTTTAGCATATAGAGAATTTACTCCACCTTATCTTAAAAATAGTAACAAAGTTGCTGAAGATGTAATTTTGAAGGCAAAGAAATTTTGGTAAATTGCAATAAAAAACCTACTAATTAAGTACTGGTAAAATAGTTTTTATTTTAAAAATAAGTATAAATATCCTAGCGCATTCACCATATTGAAAACCCTTAAGATAATAATTAAGAAATATATACAGGGTGTTTCAACGAAGCCAACTCGCTCGATACATAGTAAAGTATCCACTTTAGAGAAAAACTTTAAAGAGAAAAGTTGTATGGTTTTAAAAAAGGCACATTTTAAAAATATTTTAAAATATACCGGATGGTCCCGTTAGGGTGGGTAATATCTGACCACAGATCTATGATGAAATATGTATATCTGACTTTTTTTTTTAATGAAATGGTATATTTTTTATTATGCCATCTTATTTCTCATTATAATGCCTTTGTTTTTTTACCATATTATGGGTGTATTATTTATCGTTTTTGAGGTGTATTATTTTTGAGAAAAAATCGAGGAAAAAATACATTTTTAGTGATAAGAAACCTTCTCCAATTCCTTTATTTTTTGTCAAAAATTAATTAAATTTTGCGAGCTTATCTTAAAGGTAGATACACCCCATTATGTGTAAAAAAATTTATACAGGGCGTTCAAAATAAATATTCAAACAAAAAATTCCATTTTTTTTAAATGGAATGCTATATTTTTTATTCACTTAAATATAGAATAAAATTCTGCATAAAATGATATAAGATTATAAACGGATCTATAAATTAGGTATCTCATATCAGTTTATGCAGAATTTCATTCTACATTTAACAAGTGAATAAAAGACAGCATTCCATTAAAAAAATGTTTTTTTTTTATGTTTGAAAATCCAAAAGTTTGAATATTTATTTGGAATGACCTGTATAAAATATTTTATTTTTTGCACATAAAGTAATTAGTTACACCCTTTTAAGATAAGCTTGCAAAATTTTAATAATTTTTGACAACAATAAAGAAATTGGAGAAGGTTTTATATAATATAAAATAAAGGCTTTTTAATGAGAAATAAGATAGCATAATAAAAATTTACCATTCCATTAAAAAAAAAAGTCTGGTGTTACCCACCCTAAGAGGACCATCCTGTATATTTTAAAATATTTTTAGCATGTGCCATTTTTAAAACCATACAACTTTTTCCATTAAAGTTTTTCTCCAAAGTGGACACTACTATGTATCAACCGACTAAGGAAGGGGACAAAAATGGTTATTTTGTGCGATGGCTCGCTTAGTATTGATTATATTTAAAAAAAAATACTGTTTATAAAACTATCATAGCACAAAAAAAAAAGAAGATTCAAAATTAAAGTTCATTTTTCTCACACTATTTAGAAAACATGAAAGTGCATTATTACTTGTGTAACTCCAATTTAATTTTAATCTGATTAAACAAAGTCAATAAATCAAGGACAAATAATTTTTTTATATTAATTCAATATTTTAAATTATTGTAATCATCTTATAATAATAAATGATGATTAAGAATATTCCAATATATTTTTTTAAATTTTTATAGAAGAAATCAAAAAATACAATAATATGACTGCAATGCAATCAATTTACGCTAATTCTGGTATAGAACTCTCAATTATATACTATAGTCTTTTCTTGGGAATATCTATAAATAAGACTTATTTAAGTATTTAGTAGTAATTTATTTTATATAAATAGCGACTTAAAGAATAATTTACAAAAAAAAAAATGGCGAACAGTACTTTTGGAAAAAAAACTTAGCTACAATCGGTCTAATCTTCATATACCCAACTTTCTTGGGCTGGTTTCCAGTTAACCAACTCTTTGTCAGTAAACCACAAGGCGATTTCTTTGTTTGCGGATTCTACAGCATCGGAACCGTGGATGATGTTACGGCCTACTTGTACGCAGAGGTCCCCACGGATGGTTCCTGGTGCTGAGTTGGCTGGGTTGGTTTCGCCCAAAAGTACGCGACCGGTTTTGACGACGTTGAGACCTTCCCAAACCATGGGTACGACTGGTCCGCTGCTCATGTATTTAACTAAACCAGGGAAGAAAGGTCTGGCTGACAAATCGGCGTAGTGCTTTTCCAAGAGGTCTTTATCGGCCTGCAAGAAAATAAAGAATATACCTTCAAACATTATTTTGAATATACACAAACTTCATCTGGGCTTATATTACTTTGTTGAACAAAGTTTGTTCTTTGGTTCTTGATCTGTTTTTGCTCTGGTTTATTTTGCATATTTGAATGGGAAAAAAGTCCAAAAAAACTAAAAACATATGACCAAGAAGTAAAGAACAAAGCATCCTATCCATTAACATAATTTTTTTATATTGTTTGGAATATTGGGCTACAAGAAATTTTACATGGAAAATATCTTGCGAAAACATCCAAGTATTATATTTGCCCAATTGAAAACAGTTTCAGTTCATTGATAGATATTGTCTGTCAAGCATTGGGCAACAGTTTTAATTTTTTTTTTGAGGATAAAAAATATAGATAATATTATTGGCAAAGTTTTCCCCAAAAACTTAAAAAAGTGATAAACAAACCTTGTTTTGAATTTCAGTTTCCCGGTCCGGCAAAATTACCCGCCTGTCCCAGTTTTCCCGTAGGTACTCTAAATATATTTATTACCATTAAAAACATAAAACTTTAGTATAAAAAATTAAAACAAAGTAGAAATATACAAAAAGGTAGTAATAAAAGAATACTTCCTCCTATAGCTCCAATAAAATAACACAAATATTTGTTTAATTCTTTTTTCAAATACGACCCCTTTTAAAGGAGCTCTCACCCTACCCCGATTTTTAACAAAAATAATCCCAGCCGAGAACTTTTGATGTAGAACATATGGTTCAAATTTAAAGTCCTTAGCTCCCAGCGTTCTCGAGTTATCGTAGTCACAATTTTTTCCAGACGGACCGAAAACGCGAAGAAACATAAAAAAGCAAAAAAAAGTTACGACTTTCCAGGGGGAAAATAAAACTGCGGCTATAGACCGTTGTTAAAAAGTACGATAAAATATGTTTTACAAGCAAAATATTGTTAGGTTAAGTGCAACCTTGCCACGCCGGAACACCGGCCATATTTAATCTTAACAAATAAATTAAAACTTACCCATTGGAATTTAAGAGCGACCAGTTTGAAGCCTTTCTGTTCGAAGCGCTTGATGATCTTGCCCACGAGTCCCCTTTGGACGCCGTCGGGTTTCACCATGATGAAAGTTCTTTCTTGGTTCGACATGATGGCTTTAACAAAATCCCAAATAATAGAAAATAGCGAGAGCAACGTACCGATCATACAACCGGTCGACAACGGAATGGGAAGAGTTGAAAATAATTTGGATCGCAGCCGGCCTCGGTTTGTAACCTTCCACTTGACGTAAATGTAGATCGACGTTGCCAGGGTTACATGTTACAAAATCTCTAGATTTTTGCCACTTAGGGCCACTTGCACCAACTTTTGGTACGGGATTATCTCAGCTAAACCGAGTTTAAGCTAAAAATGCTGAGTTCTGATTGGTCGGCCGTCAATTTAATCCAAGTTTAAAGTTAAACCATCATTGGTGCAAGTGGCCCTTAGTCTAATGTTACTATTAAAATTTTACTAACTGGCACCTGGCCGGAATGTTTGGAATGCAAGGTTGCCTATACTACACACATAATATTTTACCTCTTATCTTCCCCTTGCCTCAGCTCAAAAGTACCAGTTAGTAACATTTTAAAAAGTCATTTTTGTTAAGCTTATAATAAACAATACACAAGAAGTGTGCCGCACAGTGCAAGTCACACTTTAAATGTTAAGCTGAAACGTTTGCTTAGCAAACTTTGCTGTTTCCAAAATAAAATAATGTTTGCTTTACTATTAAAAAAACACGTTAAGGGTCTTAAGACGGCATGATTTCTTAAATGTCTAATTTTATGAAGAGCAATAAAAAACTGAAGGAAACTTGCAATGGCAACCGATGTTCATTTATTCTTTTGCGTTTCCCGTTTTGTCTCTGCTTGCCAAGACTTAAATCTAGTCCCTACAAGAAAAAGGCTATTTAAGTAAGACTTTTTTTGGGGGTGGGTGATTGGCAAGTGTTTTAGTCTGCCTCAATCGTCCCTATTTAACCCATGTTAATTTTCATGATTTTTCACATTTTTTTATAGGTTTATTGGTATAAAAAACAAATTATAATTTGGACTTTTTTAATCAAATTAATAAAATCAACAAACAATAAATAAACCTGGCAAACACGTGCGCTAGTGGTCCGGAAACTTTTTTACCGACCATCTTTTTTCTCTTTTCCCCTCGCACGATTGTCCTATCTTTTGTCTTGAATTTTTCCCTAGTTAGCACCCGATGACGTCACATGCGGGCTAAGTGAGTAGTGGGGGTATTTTAGACGAAAGGTGCAGTGACTATTTTAATATTCCACTTTTTTAAACCAAAGCTAGGTTAATCCGTAAGTACCAAATAAGGTTTAACGTAGGTTTATTTTAATTTCTGGCCGATTTTTAAAAAAAAATATCGGTCGGATTAGCAGTAATCGCGTATTTATCGAGTGGAATTTTCCATTGCTTTCGACCAATGAGTGTCGAGAAAAGGTCAAAAGCTGTTCGGCAGTGGTAAGCAGGTTAGGGCGGAACAAAAATTTTAAAAACCGTGAGTATGCATTTTTATGTTTCTCGCCATAATCCCATGCAGAATTCTTAATAAAATATTTCGTTTCCCGAAAAATTTTCAATAAAATTTCGGTTCTCCGCTTACACGGCTTGTGACCATAATAACTCGAGAACGCTTTTACTTAAGGGCCACTTGCACCAAATTTTGGTACGGGATTAACTCAGCTAAACCGAGTTTAAGTTTAAAATGCTGCGTTCTGATTGGTCATCCGTCAATTTAATCCAAATTTAAAGTTAAACCATCATTGGTGCAAGTGGCCCTAAGTCCTTGAATTCTGTTTTGGGACATAGGTAGGTTCCTGATCCAAAGTTCTTTAACAGCAGCTAATAGCTGATATTGCCATTTGGTAAAAATCAGGGTGGTGTAAGGGGCTTACCCGGTATAAGGGATACAATTTTTTTTCAAAAAAAAAGAAACGCTGCTATTGACCAATGTCACTTACTGCCCTTTACTTTATCAGGGCAGAATATTCTGAAATTAACTTTTACTGCATCCCTATGCCCGGTATATAAAAAATAAATTTTTAAGAACATATAATCTCATTAAACCTGTTACACTAACCGACTAAAACCAACTAAATTTTCAAATTTTACATGGTTCTACTTGGTTAGTGAAACAGGTTTTATGATATTGTATGTGGTTAAAAATTTATTTTTGATAGGGCTTTTATTTTATCTTGGTGGCGCCTTGACATGTTCCATTTCTCCTATTAGAATTTGTCCCATTTCTCCTACTTATACATTGTCGCCATTTTATTCAAAAAACTGACGAAAAATAAACAAACTAATTTGATAAATGACTTAATTTAATAATGCCTTTGAATCATACATAATAATTACCGTGCATTTAAATTGATGAAGATTTAAATAGTTTACCTGTTTAAGTTTTGTATCGAGCAATTTTATTTACTTTGAACACGTAAAAATTAAAAAATGTCACTAAATCCCGCGTCCCATTCCTGCACACTCTCCCCTATTCTTTTGTTAGCACTGCTAACTTAGCAGCAGTATTTCGAAAAAAAAGTAATCTTGTTCCACCCTAAGATATATTTATCTCACTCTAATGCTAATCCTGTTTTCCTTTACAAGTTAGTTTGTTATCGATTCCGTGCAAAGACGCTAAAAGTGAAGTAAACGTGGTTTAAAATTTATTTTTCGCGAATTGTTTGATTATATGTGCATGTATGAACAGTTTTTCTCTATTTCGCAATGCAGGAACACCAGATTTTGGTGAACGAACACAATCAAGTTATCACCAACAGCACCGGAAGTTTGGGCACACAACTAATCATCAAAATGAACGATCCGATTCCACAGCTCACCTCCGGCGGTAAGTATCCGACATTTCTTTGTTTTGTTTTCTCTTTTTTTATTATACAATAAAACTTATCAATGATAATCATTTAAATCGCGAAATATAGATCTTATTACAAGAGTCTTTTTTTTGAGAGGTTATAAAGTTAGGCACCGATATGCGAAACAAAAAAAAAACACCGTGAAGATTTGTAATGCTTCGCATTCCATAGTATACCCTCGCTGTGACAGTGGATTGTTTAATACTGTATTATAAGGGGTCGTCCATAAAATACCTCACGCAAATTGACCAAAATTCATACACTTCATACCCCGTTTCTCGCGTTATTAAAGGCTGTAGAGATTTTAGCCAAAATAGGGCCCTAACACCCCCATTAGGGGGGGGGGGGAATTTTGGTCAATTTGCGTGACTTATTTTATGGACGATCCCCAAGGGAAGCAGAAGAAGCATTAAATAAAATGGTCAGTATATTGTCTAGCACTATAGAGGGCCACTAAATTTAATAATTTTAGTAATGGTAGATAGGACCACCAGGTTGGGCGAATTTTTTCTCTCATTCTCTATCCCTATGACATAATTTTTGTCAAAAGGAGAATAACTAAAATGAACCAAGTATATGGAATTCAAAGAGGGTAAAGACTATTTTTTAAATTTTTATTTAATTTTTACAGGTCTGCTTGAGCTGGCACACAGGGAGTACCAAGCAGGAGACTATGACAATGCAGAAAGACACTGCATGCAACTGTGGAGACAAGACCCCTCAAACACTGGAGTATTACTCCTTTTATCCAGCATACACTTTCAGTGCCGACGGCTGGACAAATCCGCACATTTTAGTTCTTTAGCAATAAAACAGAACCCTTTATTAGCTGAAGCATATAGGTAAGTTCAAGAGCCTTATAACTAGACTTTTCATAGTAAAAAGCTTCAAGTCCTTTAACACGTTTGCTGCCGACGCAGAATTGCGTTCAAAATTAATTTTCCGCTTTATTAGCAGAGACAGAAAAGTGAATTTAATTTTATTTTGTATAGGAATGTTTAAGCTTTAAAATGATATAATTTTACTTATATTCAAGTCTAGAGTGAGCCCACCAGGCGGATCTCGGCATTGAATATGAGTAGGGGGGTTGTCGGCAGCGAACGTGTTAAAGCATTGCAATTAACTTTACGATATTTCGAAAATGCATAGATTTGAAACCTGGATCAAAGATTTTCTACATAGTAAAAGCCATGAACATAGAATAATAAAAAACGTTTGGTCCAAATATCAAGTCTCTATATTAAACCGTTCTTAAAATATCCTAGTGTAAAGTTTCACAAAGGACTAGCACCTTTATCTGACTGTAAATTTAGGAGTATACAATTTAACAATATGCTCACCATTACAAGAAAAACAGTTTGAAGACATTTTCTGTAAGGAACACATTCACATTCTTGTTTTGCGGTTAACCTAAAACTTGTCAACTTTTGACAACTAACTAAACGAAAATTGGCAATAACGGTCAGTTACTAACTATTCAAGCAGAAATAACGACTTTTAAATTGTTAGACTGGGGATTAACGATTTTATTGCCGACTGTTACGTTCTTGGCAAAAAAATCGTCAATTTTTAGAATATTCCGAAATTTTATATTTGTTGTAAATAATTTATAAAATTGTATAAAAACACTTACTCGAAATATCTCCTTCCATTACGCACTAAATTCAACAGATTTTATGAAAATTTTAAGAAATTCTCCGAACAAACCGTTAAACTTAATGAATTCTTCTTCCTCCTCTGCTTCTTCTTCCTCTTCTTCTTTTGTCAAACGGTTTTGCCACTGACGATTCGTCAACAAAAAAAATCGTGGTGTTTTGTTTAAAATATTGACAGTTTGCAGCGTTTGCATAACATTTGGATTGTTTTATGTTAAAATGTTTGACGTAGTGGTTGTTTGTTGTCGGGAAGCTGACGATATGTGGTTTGACAACTATTATGAACAGCAAGTTTTTTATTTTAGTAATTTGGGCAATGTATATAAAGAAAGAGGCCAACTTCAAGAGGCACTAGACAACTACAGACATGCTGTACGACTGAAGCCAGATTTCATTGATGGATATATTAATCTGGCAGCAGCCCTCGTGGCTGCAGGAGACATGGAACAAGCCGTTCAAGCTTATATTACAGCTCTACAATATAACCCAGTAAGTACAAGAAAGAATTATATAATTTTATTTCCAAATAAGTAACAGTTGTCCCAAATATTTGGCAATTTTTTTCCGCTGTCAAAGTAGTTCAAATGTACTGTTACAAACTTTCAATTTGTATAGAGAATTTCTCTATGCGGAAACGTTAAATACTTTCCATTACTAAATATAATTGCAATACGTACGTTTTGGTGAGAATCCAGAATTTGGATTTGGAATTTGGATTTCACTCATAAACCGGAAACAGGTGCGGTTAACTATAGAACGCGGCACCTAACTGCGCGTGCGTCATAGGGTCTAACCGTTTTTTTAACCCTTTAAAGAAACCAGCGTTAACGTAAACCAACACCCAACATAAAAAAAAAACGCAAACAAAAAACCAAAGCAAACTCGGCGTCGCGTTCTTTGATTAAGCGCTCGTCCGGAAACGCTGCGATTTCTTCTTCCAACACGAAATTCTCACTCCCGAGTGAGAATTTCGCAATGACGTAGAGTAAATCTAAATTGTCTATGGAAGTTCGTGTTGAAGAAGAAATTGCGGCGTGTCCGGTTTATGAATGAAATCCAAATTCTGGAATTTTCACGAAAATGTACCCAGTAAAACATAGCAAGTGAAAATTTCGTTTTGGAACACAAAATTGCTACGTTTCCGGTTTATGAATGAAATCCAAATTCAAAATCTTAATTCTGGAATTCTCACCAAAACGTACCTAATAGTACCTACACAAATCGCCAAAATTCTAGACTTTTTTGTACAAAAGTTTTTCGAATGTTTGCAATTTTGGCGAATGCGGAACTTGGCTGCCCTCCCAAGAAAAAAATCTGTCTACGCCAGACAAATATTTGAGTTCAATTCTACATTTTATTAAAAAGCTTTAAAGTATTTTGATAATTATCACAATGTGATAATGTGATGTGATATTTTCATGAGGCAAGGGATTAAATTTAAAACATTGTATCAATTTCTATTGAAAAAAAATTAAAGTCGCCACCAAATATGAGAAACAAAGATGACTATAACCAGTAACGTTTTGTTGGTCATTTTAAAATTTTTTAGTGTATGATTTATTACAATCTATGACTTGATACAATAAAAAAAAAATAGCTGTAGGTTTTGTAATAATAACAAAGTATTTTTTTTAGGATCTCTACTGCGTTCGTAGCGATTTGGGTAACCTTCTTAAAGCACTAGGTCGATTAGATGAAGCCAAGGTATGTAAAAAAAAAAAATCCAAATAATCCCGTCTGCCCCTATCTTAGGGACATTAAATCTAGTTCTCAAGTTAGCGCTAACTTGAGGCCTGGATCAAGTGCCCCACCTATCTTTCCTTATCATATTCTAGGATGCTTTTAAGTAACATTTTTTATTAACTAAAGGCATCCTCAACATAAAATGTAAGATTTTTGAAAATTATGTAGATATTTGGCAAATGTTTTTTCATAGGTCGCTTAGTGCGTAATTTTTAAAAATGCGTAAGAATGAAGGCAACATGTGAAAACGAGCATATAGGGCAATAAAAAATGTGTAAGGCATAATAAATATTACAAATTAAAATTAATGATGATAAAATATAGCCTGCAGCAAGTTAATTTGATCTAGTTTTCTCAAGTTTACTTCAAATGAATTTTATAGAAATTCCAAATTGGTGTCTTGTGGCTTCTGTGCGCAGAAAATGAGATTTTTTAAACAAATTTTATAAGAATAAATAACTTTTGAACTATTTTATATATTTTTTTGTTTTGCTTTTTAGTACTGTCGGTTTAAGATACTGTCATTATATTTTAGCAGTTTAATATTTATACAAATAAATAAACACTTTAAATTTGGTACTTATAGAAGTTTGTTGTTACATAAGCAAACTCTTCATAAAAGCGTTCTTAAGTTATGGCAAAGTGACCCCTGTAAACACAGGATAACTTCTCTTATAATTACATATATAAGAAATATTGTTTTTTTCATTTTTTTCTTCAAAACCCGTATATTTTTTTTTTCGCAGAAATATTTTTTCACATAAAACACCGAAAAACGTAAAAACCACGGGAAAAGTAAAAAATAAATAGTTATTATTAATATATTGGTTCCTGCCAATATCTCATTTTCTGGTCACAAAACTGATCTATTTTTCGTAATTTTTATAGCGCTTTGGCGTAAGGTATTTATTTTTATTTTGGTATGTTTAATATTTTGGTTGTTATAGGGCAAAATTGCGTTTTTATTTTTCCTCCTATTCTTCTATTTTATTTACAGCAAACTGTGGTTATTTAATAAATGTTATCACCACTTTGAATTCAAATTTTAATTTCAGAATTTCAAAAACAAGCTAAATCTATCTGTATTGTTTACTTTTTTCAAAAATATAAATTCGTAGTGGAAATAATCTTTGTTCAATAATCACAGAAAATATATTTCAGGTGCGTAGTGCGTAGATTTTTTTTAAAGTATTTAATAAAAATATTTGCCAAATTAAAACTCTTACATTCTACATAAATGCAACAGTATTTTATTTATTTTCAAAATTGGGGCCTTTAGTAATTTTTGTGGAATATAGTGAAGAAAATGCAAGAAATTTTCTTAAAAACGATGCAGCAAACTTTAAATTTGATTTGATGATTCAAAACTATAATTATGGCATCAGAAATCGATTCACAGGGATGACGCGAAGGGAGTAGGGGAGCTCCACGCTTGAGTTGAGAAAATTCACTTCAACTGGGAAATATGCAGTTGGTAAAATTAAGTGACAGTTGGGAACTTTGTAGAATAGTAGGAAAAAATCATTGGCAGAGTTGAGAAATTGCTAACAGTGAAGAGGATCTTTTGGTTAGTAAATGTATTAGTCGGAAACATTGAAGCTGTACATACCGAAAAAATCAATGAGCTAAAATGGCTAAAAATCGAAAATCTATGGAAGGTATCACATTTAATTTTCTGTCTTAAACTCCTTAATACTTCTACTCCTATGTCTCTACGCCGTAAGCTCATTTTTAGAAATGATGCACATAACCTTAATTTGCGTCAAGTCAATAAATTAACTATACCTAAACATACTTCGGCTATGTTCACGAAGTCTTTTACATATCACTCTGTTGCCTTATATAATGAAAATTGTGAGGAACTAATAGGGCTTAATATAAATTCTTGTAGACGTAAACTAAACCAAAAATATCTAACATTACAGACGTAATTTTTTTTTCTGTCTGTTACACATATATTATGGTATATATGTGTATGTGATATATATTTTAAATTGTTCATTTGATTTGTTTTATCTCTTTTTCTCTCGCGTTGGTACTCTAATATTAAACATTTTCTGTGTACTTTTTTTTATATAAATTTATTTACTTATTTTTTTTTGTTTGTTTTGTATTCACTTAAAATCTTTTTGTTTTGTAATATTTGGATAATTATAATTGCTATTTAATTTTTGTAATGTATTTTACGTAACTTTATCTACATAATTTTTATTGTATATTAACTTGTTATATGGGTTAAGTGGAAGAATAGCAAAGCTAAACTTCGCCCATTTTCTCAATAAAGACCATTTATTATTATTATTATTATTATTATATTTACATACATACATATTTGGATGTTTTTCAGAATAATTCTTACTATTCAGTTGGGAAATGTACTCACAGTCGATCGGTTGCGGAATAAACGAAGCTTGTAGTAAATTATGGCCCTTTTTTACCATTAAAAATTAAAAATATTGGCCAACAGGGTATTGAATTTATTGTGTGAGACACCGTTTTAAAGAATATTTCCCGCATTTGCAGGCTTCAGAAAAAATACCCAAGGTCCTTTTATTAAGCCTTATATAACACATCACTGAAGCATTTATGTTTTTTATTTAATTATCAGGACCTAGTTATGGTCATATTAAAAAAAACTATACATAAAGAAAAAACATGCAGGTAAGGTATTTTAAGATCTTTTTATTTAAAAAAAAAATACCCACATGCTGTTTTATGGATTCATTTTCGTTCATTTTTTATTTTTTTCCTTTCCTTCGCCCTTACCTAAAAAAAGAAATTATTTTTTATTTTATCATATTTTTTCTTGGTTCTCATATGGGAATTCACCAATTTTAAATGGAATAGATTTTTTACAAATAAATATATGTGTAGAAGTATTAGTTATTTTCATAGACTTTGCAAAAGCTTTTGATCCTGTCAGTCATAAGATGTTTTAAGGAAATTAGAAAAGTATAGTTTTAGATAAATTTCATTAGAAATTTTGATAAAGAAGCACCTATAAAGATAAATTTTGCATTTAGAAAATATTGTATGGTAATTTATGGAGACCACAGGGTACTGAACTAGGAACTTTACTTTTGAATTACTTATTTAAATGATTTATTAGCTCAAACAGAAGATTATTGCCTATACAGTTGATACTATGACAGTATTACTGTCATATTTTAGAATTTTAAATCATAAAATAATACTTCGCAAATACAAAATTAATTACTTTTCTCTATCTTATAGTATAAGATTTATAAACATCTTAAATTGTGTTGTATCACAGCGAAATAAATTGATTTTACAAAAAATACTATACATTTATGGCCAAATACTATTTATACCAAAATTATACATAAATAATTAAACTATTACCCATTTAAACATTATTGTTTCTTTATATGTATTTTATGTTTGCATATTAATTAAATGTACTGATGAATTAGTATTGTAGGTTATCATGGGTGGGAAAATTCCAATTTGGTGTTGGTGAGTGTCCAAAAGAGCTCCAATCTTCCATAACTATAAGCAAATGTTATTAAACTTGTTATGTAACTGTTGAATACTGACTAATAATGGTTCTTACCGTTTTGCCGTATGATAATACAGGTTTGTGGCTGATATTTTGGCTGACTTACGTCTGATGCAACTGGTTCTCTGAGATATTTCAAGCTGATTTCCTGGTGATATTTACTTTTGGGCCTAAGTGTCAGGTAAAGTACGCAAGTATGGCAGAGAAAATATTAATGGAATTCTTGTTTTTTTAGGTAACCGAGTGATATTTATAGTGATTATTTGGGGCCTCTCCAGCGTCATGCAATTGCGTAACTATACTGTTGTTTTTTTCTTTTTGAAATTTTTGAGATATGAAGAAGTATGTTTTTCGTTATAGGAATTGTGGAAGAGCTATGCGTAATTTTTAAGAACCAAGAAGTAGCTTTTTTCTATAAGATTATTATTTTGGTTTGAACTTTTTTCTACCAATAAAAAAATATTGGTTGCTTTTTGTTAAATTAATAATTTTCATTTTTGTTGGTTTTATTATAATTTTCACTAAAAAATAGTGTTTTTGGTTGGTTTGTCTTACAAAGTAGTAAGAACATATATTTTCATATTGTCTAAAAAGTAGAAAAGTGATTCATTAGTATTATTTTGAGACATTACACCTCAATAAATATACAAAAATCTAACAGAGAAACGAAATTAACTTCTTTCTAAATGCATCTGTTTCCATAGAAACAGGTGCATTTGGCAAGAACTTAATTTTATAACCTAAACACCACTCAGAATCTATCGGAGCTGATACTCATGTTTTTCTTGTTTTTTTGGTTGGCAGAATAATGTTATTTCCCTATGTCAGGTTGACTCTCTTGTGTTTCAAATTAATTATTATTATTATTATTGTCATTCAACATTATTTTGACATTTGACAAATAATTTTTGCGTTGACAAAGAAGCAACAGAGCTATAGGTTGACCACCGTAAAAATAACCTAGCTTTCGAATGAGCGTGACTTCAACCCAATAAAATAACGAGAAGAGTTTCCTTAATATGACGTTTTCTGTCAAGAATAAGAGACATTAATAAAAAGTCCAAACATGCTTTTAGTCTTTTCCTGATATGCCAAGTTTCTCTTTTAGTTATAAATTTATCAAAATATTTTTTTAAGATTATTTATCAGACATATTTTTACAGTGCCATATTTAAAAGTAGACTTGTTTGTCATATCTCGCATATCTTTGAACTTCTTTCGTTCTTCAATTAGGCTTAATTATATTCTTTCTTCATTCTGTTACTAGAAAATAGACTTTTAAATAAATGGAACCCATTTTCTTCGGTGTTATAGTAACATTTAACAAACACGAGCGAACAATGCGCAAACATGTATTTTGTGACATGTAATGTCAAAACATAGTTTACAACTAACAAATAACAATTTTTTTGTCTCCTCTCTTTTCCTTGAAAGCAACGTCACATTAGAAACCCTAATAACGAGAAGCGTTTGCTTGATGTCACATCTAGTATTTTATTTGTTTTAATCCCGCACAATTGTGAAAGAAACTTATTTTTAGAGAGGCCAATCTATAGATGCATTAGCAAGGGACTGCGTTTTAAACTGTCAAGTCGAAAAAGAAACAAACTAAAATCCGCAACATTGAAAGAATAATCTTTATGAGAAAAAGGCTACTTATTATTTTTGCTAGGCGTAAACTATACAAAAATTGCAGCTTTGCGTAAAAGAATCAACTTCAAACAATAGTCTAAAAATAGATGGCGCACAAATATACATCAATCTGATGACTTGACTTCTGAAGTGAATAAAGTCTGAAAATGTTTTCTGAATCAGCGTACAGAGTTGAATCTCGGTACTGGCGAGGGCAAGCTGTGTATGATGATTAAAAAATAGATTGATACACTATTTTATTAACTATTGTTCGTTGTTTTTTGGCTCATATGGCGTAAGATGTTCGCAGGCGAATTATTTTGGAAAAAACGGGAGAGGTCCTCGAGAAGCGAAGTGTGGGCGCTTGCGGCTTAGTCCATCGTGCACTAGAGTTTACGATTTTATCTGCTTTCTCTAGGCCTGTTACCTGAAAGCGATTGAGACCAGGCCCGATTTTGCGGTTGCTTGGAGCAATTTGGGCTGCGTTTTCAACGCCCAGGGCGAAATTTGGCTGGCGATTCATCATTTTGAAAAAGCTGTGGGTTTGGACCCGAATTTTCTGGACGCCTACATCAATTTGGGGAACGTGCTCAAAGAGGCGAGGATTTTTGATCGGTAAGTGATGCTTGAACATTTTTCCATCAATTTAGCAGATATTATTAAAATGTTTTTTTCTACCACCTAATTTAGTGCTAGCTTACATATTATTTACCGTTGTCAAGGCTTGTTTACCTTGACAACCAATAAAATCAGTGAACTCATTTATTACCTATTGACCGTTAAGCATTGTTTATTGACGACGGTCAATAATGAAAAAGTTTAAGACTATTAACGGCATTTTAACATCTCTATTCCACATTTCTGTATTCCAAACATCTCTATTCCACATTTCTCTATTCTATAACATCTCTATTCCACACTACTCTAATCTGCACTACGTACTTGCTTAATATAATTTTTCCTTAGCGTAACAAAGTCGTTGCATTTACAATACTTATACAGGGTTTTTAAATTATAGAGCGCAAACACAAATTTTAACTAAGTTAAGAATTGACAGTCTATAAAAATATATACTGCACGTTTGTCGGTTAATAACCGAAAAATATATATAAGAAAGTTATCTATCTGTCGTTAAAATCAAATGGACAGGAAACAGTGAATAGTACCATATCATCCTTTTTGGGAATCATCAGCACTGTGTATCCTGTATGTTGCTAATATTCAAATAAAACGTTATATCTATCTAACGTTTTATTTGAATATTAGCAACATACAGGATACACAGTGCTGATGATTCCCAAAAAGGATGAAATGGTACTATTCACTGTTTCCTGTCCATTTGATTTTAACGACAGATAGATAACTTTCTTACAAATTTTAACGTTTTTGTTCCGCTAATGAAAAATTATCTTTAGATATTAGGCAAGTACGTAGTGCAGAGTAGAGTAGTGTGGAATAGAGATGTTATGGAATAGAGATGTTATGGAATAGAGAAATGTAGAATAGAGATGTTTGGAATAGAGAAATGTGGAATAGAGATGTTATAATGCCCTATTAACTATTAACTTTTTTCAAGTTATTTGTCAAACTGACAGCTATGTCAAAATAATTTAGGTAGTAGAAAAAATATGTAATTGACTGATTTTTTGGCTCGACTCCGTTTCAGCAAAAAAACTTCAGTCTCGAATACTAGATACTTAGATCACATACTAGGTGCATAATACACTATTAATAGTATATTATGCATCTATGTATTATTTGGTCAATTTTACTTTGTATGGAATACCTGATTTAATTGTTTCTGATCATGGAACTCACTTTAATATGATAGAAAATAATACTTACATATTTTTAGCCTTAAAATGTTATGTTTACCAATATTTGGAGTACAAGTAATTATTTTTAAGAAGAAAATAATAAAATCCCTGTTAAAAGAAAACCAGTAGAGACCAGAGGATCCAGCAGATTCCAATTCGTTTTCTACTGGTCTCTACTTGTTCTTTTTTTTAACAGGGATGTAAACTTTTAAAGCTTTTAAACTCTTTGTAAACTTTTAAAGCTTTTAAACTCTTTTACGGTAAAAGTTCTACACAACTAAATTTTTTAAAAAGTCTCCATTATAGAATATTATTAACGAACATGTTAGATCAATTTTTATCTTGGATTAACTGCTATATTTTTTTGGATCATACATGGTTGTTACAGTACTTTAAAATTTTATAATATACGTATTTTCATTATTCTTAAAAATCGTAAACTTGCTAAAGCTTTTAAACCATTTTACGGTTTTAAAACGTAAAATGAAAGGTTCTTTGTTTATATGAGTACACAGCAATTTTATAGAACATCGTTCATCTTTAATTTGTAATCTAATATTATAAAAATATTCTATACATAATCACGTTTTTAAAACCAAATATTTACTAATTTATTCATAATAAATAAAAACTGTTGTCTTATTACCATTAATCGGAATAAATTCAGTTATGACTCATCAACGTTGAAAATAAACACAGAAACATAGGCTTACGGAATAATTTTGCCGAATTATTAGGGAAATTTTTATAAAGGTCACTAAATCGAAACATTTGACGACTAATTTGTTACACACAACAATATTGAATATACATATTAACTATAAAATGTAAATATATCGGTGTTTTTCGAAGAAAATAAAAATGTAAATATTTAAAACCTCGCGTCAACGCTAGAATCGACGCGGCGCCTATGCTAGCACTGGAAATTCGCCGATGAATGCTTATTACGTAAACAATAACATTAAAAAAATATTTAGTCTAAACCCACGGTGTTTGAAGTCTTATGTCACATTTTAAAGGAGATGATTCTACATCAAAAAACATGAAAAACCACTTTGGGAACATAGGTCTGGAACGAACCCTAAGGGAGTTACTACCCTTTAAAATTGTAATAAAAATAAGGTTTTAAATCAATAACTCTGGTACCCTTTGATATAGAGCGACGAGGTTTTGTATGTGAACTAAACTTAAAAAGGCCCATCTTGTATGTTATGTATTTTCATGTACTTATTTTAAAAGGGGCGTGCGAAACGGGGGAGCCTTATCAGTTTTTTGTCCCAAAATTTTCTGTGGAAGTTTTTTGTAATTTTATAATTGGAAAATAATTCCTCAGGTGAAAATATATAAATGGTGCTCTTCTTGTAATACTGTAGGATTAAAGGTTTTCGAAAAAAAATATTTGAAGGTTTGGATGTTATTTCATGTTTCAAGGACGAAAAATTAAATACTAAAACGTTGAAAACCAAAATTTTCTATGTTCCTCTAAGGGCTTTTCATGTTTCTTTTGATGTAGAATCATCTCCTTTGATATGTGACATAAGGCTGCAAACACCGTGTATATTACCAAAATTAATTTAATTAACTAATTAAACAAATTTTGTTCTAAAATAATGAACATTAAATAAAAATATATATTTCTGGTATTATACCCCCATATAGGGATACACACGTTAATTTCCTGACCTCTATAAATAGGGCGATATAATACTTGAAAGTTTCAAGTTGAAAGTACAGCAAAGATATTAAATACCTACCTTTTTAAGACATAAATGTTGATGGAAGCGTATAAAAGACACTGCAATATATTTAAGAATGCTTGAGGTACGAATAGAAAATGGCAAGGGAAATCGAGACTTGAAAATAAAAGACAAACATTCATGATGGTGAAATTTTAATTTTACATCTTTGTGAAAATTCGTCTTAAAACATCCAGAGAATGTAGAATCTTTTATTATTTGTTTATTCAAGAAGATGGCCTAGATATTTTTCAAATATACACTAAAAGTTTTTTTTTGGCTAAATAATCAATTTCTTTGCCATTTTTGTTCTCGGGGCAATTTAAATTCTTTTAAGTAAACATCCTCGCTCTTTTTTAAGTCCAGAAAACGATCAGTTTTTGGTAGGAATGCTACATTCTCCTGTCGATTGGTTTTTCCCATAAGGAGCATAAAATTTGAAACTACCTACCTTTATTTGATTTGATCAGAGCGCCGAATTCTTTTACTTTTAAGCGACATTATGTTTTACTTTATGTCCACTCATATTAAGGCCTATCCAGAAGCTTACGTAAGAACATAAAACATAAGAATGCGATGCCGTGATTGGCTTACAAGACACATGGCGGCCATCAAGCCAATCACGGCATCGCATTCTTATGTACTATGCGAGCCTGTGGATATGCCCTTACTTTGACACAAAAGAAAATAAGAAACCCTTTGCAAAGAAATGGTTATACAGTGCGTGCATTAAGTCTGGAATCACCCGATTAAGTTTTTAGTTACAAGTAAAACACAAAAACCCTCGGATACGTCGATTTTTATTTTTAATTTTGCAAATTATGGTGTAATAAAAGTTATTAAAATTTGCACCCCCTTGCACCCTCACCCCCCAACTTTTTTTTTCAAATTGCAACCTACCCCTTGTGACACTTCGTTGGAAAGGTAATTTAATAAGCTTTCCAACGGTGTATAATAAAGCCTAATTTGGTAAAGGGCTAATGATAAAATGCACAATTTAGTTTATTATAAAGACATGTAAAGTATAACTTTAGTTCACTATAAATGTTCAAATTGATGTCCTTCAGCTCTTTGACAGTGGACAGTAAAAAAACGGGATTAAAATCGATTAAATAGTAAACATAAAATTGGTCAATAAAAAGAAAAAAAATTGCATTTTTCAACAGGGTATAAAATATTACAATAAGTTTAAAACAACCTTATTTAGATTCTCAGGAAGGTGCCAAGTAGGAAATAGGGCAACAATTACCATATTATGCGTAATATTTCACACAAACAATGTTTAAATAAAACATGCGTTTTTTCATAGACCCTTTAACATATTAGGCTTTATCATACACTGTTGGAAAGCTTATTAAATTACCTTTCCAATGATGTATCACAAGGGGTTGGTTGCTATTTGAAAAAAAAAGTTGGGGGGTGAGGGTGCAAGGGGGTGCAAATTTTAATAACTTTTATTACACCATAATTTGCAAAATTAAAAATAAAAATCGACCTATCCGAGGGTTTTTGTGTTTTACTTACTAAAAATATAAATCGACCTGTCTGAGGATTTTTGTATTTTACTTGTAACTAAAAAGTTATTCGGGTGATTCCAGACTTAATGCACGCACTGTATTACTTCAAATTCTCCAATCATTTGGCATAACCATTATTCGTTTCGATTAAATAACGTATTCATTTTATTCAAAGAAGCTGTTTTTTAGTATAATATTTTTCTTGAAAACGAAGAATCTGCACGGGTATAAATGGTGCACAAACCGGACCGGACAAACCAGACTTGTGCGGATAAATTCAATCGCTTAAGTCCATTAATACCCGCGCAGGCCCGTCATTTTCATTAGGGTTCTGATAATACTTACTTTCATTGATATCTCTCTAAAAAAACTGTAAAAGTCAAGAGTTTTTGCCTAAAAAACTGTAAAAGTGAGGGAATTT
>OY294046.1:36857117-36970903 GCA_958510825.1 Brachypterus glaber
ATTCGCTTGTAAACATATTTTTAACAAAAAAAAAAACTAAAAATAATGAGTAAAATTAGTTTTAATTTGGTTATGTCAGTTATCTTACAATTTTCCATACTTTGGTGGGCTGCAGCCCGCCAAAGTAAAACAAAAAACAAACACAACCGCTATGCATTTTTCGATAAGGGACCGCAGCCCGCCAAAATAAAACAAAAACTCGTAACAAAAGTGTCACTTTTAACTTAATATTTCTAACAATCGAATAAAAATACTTTTTAGACTAGTAGTAAAAAAACATTCAAAATTAAATTTCTCTCCATTCTTAGATATTTAAAAGGCCTTTGACAATTTCAATCTCTAGTCGACTGATTTTATAAGTTTACACATGAAATGTGATTTTATCAGTCGTTTCTAGAAATTTCCGTTGACATATAAATAAATCCGCAGAGGCAAAAACCAATCGAGTCGATTTATTTGATGTCCATCTGAGCTGTCTATTCTTTTGTGTGACATTTAGAAAAAGTCCCATTATTATATCAAGACGTTTACATCATGTAAACGTGAATCACATGGAAAGTTTTGCTTTTGCTTTGGAAAATAACAACTTACACGTTTATTAATTTGTTTATTTTAGATAAGCACACACTGGGAAAATTATTTTTAACAAAATCAGTCATAAAATAAAACCCGACTACGAAAAATACCGCAACGTTAGGGAATCAAAGCTATTTTTAAATTAATGCGTCCGTATGATAACGAATTCATAATAAAAATCTATAGATGAATCTGATTATTTTTATTATAATAAATATGCATTTATAATACAGTAGACTCGCGATATAGTGAACTAATTAATGCACACCCAGTTCAGTATATCGATTTGTTCACTATATCGATTTTTTTTTCAAATTTATTAAAACAACGTTTTTCATTAGTAAACTAACTTTATTATATGTGGTATACAGAGTACTGGCAAAACATATGAAAATAATCATAAGTATATTGAAAAAATGTAATCTAATCTTTTTTTTAAAAAAATGAAGTAATTTTGGTTTGCATTTTTTGCTTCTTTAATCCTGTTTGCACCATCGTATTTCTTAAATCGTGTAAAACGAGAAGACTTGAATGCTCTACTTTATCTTCATTTTCTTCAGCCCATTGAAGTATGTTATTGACAGATTTTATTGCAGAATCTGTTGTCACTCGTTCCTTATTTAGTGCAATTTCTTCTGGTATACCATCTTCTTGATCGTTTCCATCGCTTTCACTTTGGCCTTCAGTTTCTTTTACATCCAGTACATTATCTTTATTCCAGTCATCTACGTCAATAGGCTGAATATCGACTTCGGGATTAAAAGTATGAAGTAAAGTGACAATTTCTGATCTCACTGTATCAATTTCTTCATTTCTTAGTCGATTTCTTAAAAAACTTAAGGGGATGTCGTCGTCTTCGTCGTCTTCAGTGTCAACTTCGTCGGCTAAGGGTGAAAGTAGATTATGCCAACATTTCTCTACAACTTCCGGCTTTAGATTTTTCCATGCCAAAGCCAAGTTTCGAACGGCATCTTTTAACGAAATAGATTTCAGAGCTTCTCCAATATCCTGGTTGGTTCCTATAATTTGTGATAACAAATTTTTGCGATAAAATAATTTTGTCAAACGTATAGCGTTTTGGTCCATGGGTTGTATTAGTGGAGTGACGTTAGGTGGCATGTAAACAGTGAAAATGGAACCATCACGACTTCTTAGCTGTTCTGCGGGTGGATGACTTGCTGCATTGTCTAACAAAAGCATGGCTTTAACTGGCAGGTTTTGGCTACTTAGGAAGTCTGTTACCTGAAACAAGTTTAAACAAATTCTCGTTTAATGTACAGTTCAAATTGCAAGGCAGAACATGCCGAAACTTACCTCTGGAATAAACATCTTGTGAAACCATTCCTTAAAAATTGCGGCTGTCATCCATGCGGCTTTAGAGTTTCTATAATGAACAGGACAGTTGAAATTTCGGAATGATCGTGGATTTTTAGCTTTTCCAATGACTAATGGTTTCAATTTGTGGGTACCTGCCGCGTTTGTGCATGCTAGGAAAGTTACTCTTTGCTTTTCAGTTTTTCTTCCTGGGGCTGTTTTTTCCTCGCGAGTTACGTATGTTTTTCCAGGAAGAAGCTTCCAATACAAACCAGTTTCGTCTGCATTGTAAATCTGCTCTTGTGATAGCTGAAGCTCATTGATTTTTAAATGTAGAGTTCTTTTAAAGGGATTAACAAGCTCAGGCTGTGATGACAATTTTTCGCCAGAAATCTTCAGGTAGCGTATTCCGAAACGCTTTTTATATTTTTGCAACCAACCGCTGCTTGCATTAAAAGAAGGAGATTCTTTGTACTCACTGTGAAGCAATTTGGCCTTCTCTTGGATCATTAAACCAGTCACAGGAAGACTCTTCTCTCTTTCCTCCAAAAACCACTTATATAAAGCTTTTTCCATTCTAGGACACTCAGATTGTCTCAGAGTTTTCATTTTTCCTGGTCCTGTGAAAGTGTTGTTGACCCTTTTCAAAATCCTCACCCTTCTGCTTCGAATTGCGCATATAGTGGATTTAGCAACTCCATATTCTTTAGATAAAACTGTCACTCCGATACCTTTCTTTAAGTCTTCCAATATTTTAGCTTTATCATTTAAGGATAAATGTTTCCTATTTTTGGCCATTCTACTCTTATGCGACTTAATGCAACCAAATACTGCCGAAAACTGGCGTGATGTTATTGCGCAAAAGGAAACTAAACGCCTAGAATCATTTTCATGTTTCAACATGTTTGTTTGAATAAAGAAGCTGTTGTGTTTACTATTTCGAGAGACAATTTGTTCACTCTACAGAATACATTAAGAAAAAATGACTGTTCACTATTTGGAGTAGTTCACTATTCAGCATGTTCACTATATCGCGAGTCTACTGTATATATAGATTTCTTTGATTTTCCTAAAATTCCTGATGATAAATGTTAATATTGTCGAACCATGTCATTTTATACAGCCTGTCACTCGCGTCATCAAGACGAATCTTTTAACGCTTAGGTCGTTGAAATCGACCCAGTAAGTTAGGCTTCAGAGGGGAATAACGTGTTTGTATGTATGTATCTCGGTATGGGTGTACATACACGCCCCCCTCAACGTTTTACTTTTAAAAGGCTTAAGATATGAATTTAAAATTTGAACCACATAAACAAGATAACCCATATAATTTTTGGTATATATTTGTTATGCTTAGGGTGCCCCCTAATGGAGAGGGTCAAAGGGGGGATTTTTTTAAATAAAATGGGGTTGTGTGATACATCATTTTAAAGCCTATAAAATTCTCTATTTGCCCATATATTTTTTTATTTTTTCTGAGCAATTTTTGGGGTTATTTTAAAGCTTTAAAAATAGGGATTTTTGTCAAAATTTCTTAAAAAAGAACAAAGAATTTTCGAAAAATGGTTTATTTCATCATGCAAATACAGCAGTTATACTTTTAAACTAATTTTGAATGATATAGATAAAATTTTACAACAAAAATCTCAAAAAATCGCATTTTTTAGCAAAAAAAAAAATGTAAAATTAAAACCTTAAAAATTGGATTTAAAAAATTAAGTTATATAGTCGAATAGAGAATTTTATAAGCTTTAAAATTATGTATCACACTACCCCCATTTCCATTTAAAAAAATGTCTCCCCTTGCCCCCCTGTCTCCATTGTGCCCCCTAAGCATATCAAATATACACTAAAAAATTATTTGGGATGTTATTTAAGTGTTTTAAATTTCAAGTTGATATATTAAGCCGTTTAAAAGTTTAAGGTGGGTGGCGGACTTTTGACACGCTCAGTATAAACACGTTAAAACATAACCCTCTGTAGGGAGTTACAGCGCTCTAAAAATAGCCAAAGACTAATTTTACGCTTTCATTTTCGGGACTAAACTTGCCGTTTTTCTCCCAAGGGAAAAAAATCACGGCAACCTTGATAATATTAAAATACTATACGTACTGTGTGCTTTACTGGTACAAAAATTAGGTTTGGTGATGTTTTGTAATAAGTTGGCGATTCAAACGAATTTATTTGATTTTAACAAAGAAAACCTTTAAAAATAACATTTTTTAAATTACTTAAAATTTAACATCTTCGTCCATTTTTTCTAACTGACGTTTGTGTCAACCATATTAAAAATAATTGAAATCGCGATAGCCGTGAAACTGACTTTTTGCAATTCAAAGGCATCTTGATTAAATTATGAAAATAAAACACCCGATTTTAGACGCATGGTTTTTAATTTTATCTACCCACCTAAATTATGTTTGGTCGCACAAAAAATAGGGGGCGGATTTACTCAAATTTATTTTAATAATTTTCTGCCGCAGGGAGTAAAATATTAAATGTCAGAATTATAACCATAAATCGTAAGAATTAGATTTAGATTTAATTGAATTAGCTTTTAAACTCCGAAACTTTTGAGGTCATTTGTCTCAATTTACAGTCATAAATAATATTATCCTGAAGAAATAAGGCCTTACAAGAGTTTAATTTTTCCTATACAGAGTGTTTCACTAACCAAGCTGCTTTCTCAAAAACTAGCAGATATAACTAAGTTATGTAAACGGCATAGGATAAGTATAACATTTGCCTATATTTTAGCTCAAACTAGACCACGCAAGCATAGCACTTTTTACAAAAGTTATAGCACATTCTTAGTCAATGCATTGACCACGGGGAGGCACTCAGGGCCGCCCTTTGCATTTCGGCGCCCTGAAGCAAGCCTTGAACTTGGCGCCCCTAGCAAAAAAAAAAGCTTTGTCCTGACGTTAAGACTTAGGCTTTCTGCCTAACGGTTTCCACCACAAATTGGCGCCTCTACCTAGCAAAAAAAAGCTTTGTCCCTGACGATTTTTACCAAGATTTGGCACCCCACCATAAAAAAAGCTTTGTCCCTGACATTTTCTACCAAAACTTGGCACCCCTAGCCAAAAAAAAAAAAAGAAAAAAAAACACTCTCGAAAAAAAAGCTTTGTTAGATGAAAAAAACGCCCCTCTGCGGCGCCCTGAAGCAGGGGTTTGACTTGATTTATACAAAGGCGGGCTCTGGAGGCACTTTTTATATGCAAACAAAACGCTATAAACAGAGATAGGTAGATGAAAAATACTCAGCCAATGTATACCTTATTTAAAATAGAATAAAAATAGCATTATATAACCCTGAAATTATTTCCTTCTACCTACTTATTATAAAACTAGAAAAACATGTAAACAAGGATGAATGCTAGTTTTACGAGCGAAAATAAAAACAATCGAAGAAGGGTGGCGTTATGAAAAGTAATGCACTTTCCTTAATTGGAAATAGAAAATTCTTAGAAATGTTCAAGGATCCAGAAGTTGGTTTTGTAAGTGGGATCCAGAATTGTTTTTGGAAGAGGGTGCGATTTTCAAAAAAAAAATATTTTTTCAGAAAAATACTACAAAAAATTAAACTTCAAACTTTTTACATTATCTCCCAAACCCCCTTCAGTTATTTGAAAAAATAGAATCCCCGCCGAGCTCTGATAACTTAACTCGTGGAATCATATCTGGTTTTTTCAAATTTTACATTTTACATATTGTAATTGTTGCTTTGGGAAATTTCACAAGGAAAATGACAAATGTTTATACACAATATCCTTTATAGGTTTTTTTATAGTTTTGCAAATCTAATTATCGTTTTTTTATAATACGCTTATTGTTTATACATTGATTAGTTTTAGCTTGACGTTCTAAAATTAAGGTGTAAAAGTATAAAAGGTGTTAGGTGGTTGGACAAAAAGACGCATAGTAAGCACAAAACATACTTTGGGGTCATACTTTAAATACGTAACGTAAAATTTCGCTATTATGCTGCTCTCGTATAAGGGATTCCCCTCAGACGGAGTTACGCGAACCGCACCCGAATCTGTATGATCCTCGCTTTTTAGCACACTTTCGCAAACGAGTCCCTGCAGTCTATTTCAGACAGGGAAAATACAGACGTCAAAATTACTTTTTATAAAATAGAAATACTTTCGTGTGTATGAAAATATATTGCTTTTTTTACGTTTCTCGATGTACAAAAAACTGATTTCAGAGGAATTAAATGTCTGCTTTGAGATAATTACTTCATATTTGGACCATATTATTCTTATAGACTTCTCGAATGGAATTGTTTTGGGTCAAAATCGGTGTGGGTCAAAGGGGTCAAAATCATTAGAATATTTTTCTGGTATGTCTTGTGTTCATCTAGTGCGCAAATACTTAGATTTTAATATAGCAATTATTACTTGTAACAAGTAAAATTAAAACAGTGATGTCAACAAAATAAAATGCCAGTAAAACTTGAAGAAAACGAGATATGCCACTAAAATCCATCTATAAAAGTATTAAAAGGTAATATTTAGTTTTTTATAATATAACATATTATGTTTGTTTTAACCTCGTATTATTTTACTTAATTAAGCATATCCCAAGTCCAGAACTTTTGCTGACTAGTAGTAAAGGTAACCACCGGCTTTACATGACTTTCGAACCAGTTTTTAGGAAAGTGTCTGTTTCACCTGTCGCCTTCGCCAAATTTAATTTATTAATTAACTGAAAAAAGCAATCGGCGCGAGTGAGAATCGAACTGACGCTAGCTGGCATGTCAAGTATTTGAATTAGACGCCATTACCCGCTCGGATAGTTACCCCATACAGGGCCGGATATTTTTTACGTTTTACACTGGCTGCCATATGTATCTCTCCGTATACACACTGGCAGGGACCAAATCGCCACGTGTATACGTCAGTATACATAAGCAAATATGCGTATGTTTTTAAGTGTATACTGGAGTAATACGTTTTACGTATTTTTCTTATAGGATAGCATTTGACGTGCCCTAATTTAATACGAAAATAATGTTAGCTTTAACTTTCAATAAAAATTATGAATAAATGTAAAAAGTTTTAGCAAAAATTTTTCGATTTAAAGTAAAAAAACATGTGGCGTGGAAAACAATTTTTTAAATAAATAAATAAAATTTGGTGGCCAAAGTGTTTACACGAGTTTAGTAGTAAATGTAAATGTAAACAATTTACTCGGTAGAAATAAAAAATCATAATTTTTGCATATGCTAAGCCACAAATAAAAATACTCCTTACAAAAATTTGTGAATCTGTATAAATATATTTATTTTTATTATTCATGATTTAGGCGCTAGTCCTTAACCTTTTCGCTCCGGGACTGGTCCATGTATGGACCAACAAGAAAAGCGAACGTAATAGATCTTCATAAAGTCAACTTAATGCACTAAATTTAGGAAAAGTATTGAAAAAAATCCTGGGTACTTTGACCTTCAAAATTAACTTTGAAGGTCAAACAATGAAAATGCGTATTTGTGATTGAAAATTGGTATACCTACGTTTTATGAGACGCTGAATACGATAAAATTAGTAAAAAAATTCTAGTGACTTCGTTGACCTTGAACTTTGAAGGTCTAAGTATGAAAATGCGTATTTGCGCTTAAAAACTTGAAAATTGGTGTACCTAGATTGTATCTGCTATAGTAAATAAGAATATTAGTAAATAAGTCTATCTCACCGACTTTGAAGCGCTAATACCCAATTTCATGCTTTGACCTTGAAAGTTCAAGGTCAAAGAGGTGACAAGAACTTTTTTTACTATTTTTATCGTATTTAGTGGTTCATAAAACATAGGTATACCAATTTTCAAGCTCAAATACGTATTTTCATTATTTGACCTTCAAAGTTCAAGGTCAAATATGAATCTGACATTTTTTTCACTATTTTTATTGTAATCAGCACATCAAAAAACATTAAAAAGCCCTCTTAAACCTTCACTTATAATTTTTTACATTAGTCTTAACTTTCTCTCCGGGAGTGGTCCATATATGGACCTTATATATATTTTTTGATATGGACCAGCACTCCGAGTCGCGACTTGTCATCAGAAGTTCATTCATTTGTCATGAAATTCAGCTAAAATGCGAGGTCAATTTTAAAGGAAAAATCCCCGGAGCGAAAAGGTTAATGGGTTAATAAATTTAAATTTCTTGCGCTTTATTTGACCCCCTCGTTACATTTTCTATTCTCTACTTGCGTGATAATTTTTGGGAATCCCCTATTATTTTTGTAGTATTTTATTATTTGCAAACTTGTACGATATTTATGTAACTTTTCTTACGACAGTTTGAGGTTAGTTTGTATTTTATGTTTGTATTTTCACGTTTTACTTAAACAGTTTCAGCAAATCGATTCTTGAGTTTCAGTTTTGCCAATTCCAAGAATTTATTGTATTTCGTTTTTGATTGAGAGCTGTATCGATTTAATTTTTATTAAAATTTCAAATATTCTTCTATATTCTATATAATAATTATATTATAATTATATATTATATAATAGTTTTCTTTATTAATAATAATATTAATCTTTATTAGCATTCTTGCTATTAAATACAATTTAACAATATAATAATACTGAAATTTATAAATATTAAACAATACGAATATTTACCTATATTAAACAATACTAAAATTAGACAATATATCGTCGGCTTACAAGTAAAGAGCACTAAGTCCAAAAACATGGTTTTGAGATATTGACAAATTTAACTTTCATTGTTGTTTTTTAATTTTTGTAATAATTGTTTTTGAAAAAAAACTACCGCAAATTGCAATGACATGTTTGGACATAATAATGTCCCATTTGCAGTTAAATAAAGAAAAATTGAAGTAGTTTAATTCCACTAAATTTTAAAAAAGACATGGACTTAGTGCCTTTTACTTGTAGGTCCACGACGTCAGCTTACAAGTAAAGAGCACTAAGTCAATAAATATAAAAAATAAATAAAAAACAACTATTTAAAATTAAAACCCTTCTATTAATTAAACGTAATGTATAACAAGATATTTACATAAATTTTCAAAAATTTTTAAAAGAAGGGTTTGGACTTTTTGATTGTTTAAATAACGTTTCCAACATTAATAATAATAATGAATTAGTATTAATTATATGAAACTGCTTACTATGCCAGAACTAAGGCAGTTTTCAGAGGCCATCGGCTGTGCCGGCATGAAGCATCTCCTAAAGTCAATAATTATAATGAATCATTATAATTATTAACGTCAATAATTATAATGAATCATTATAATTATTAATGATAAAACACTTCACGGTGCATTTCTAAAGGCTGTTTTCCGAACTTGCCGCGAACTTTAGTTTTTTTTTATATTCTTGTTACGTGACTTAGTGCCTATTACCAGATAAAACTTTAATCAAAATCAAATTGGTTTTGTATAGTGGGTAACTCCATTGGCAGTCTACCTAGAAGTTAGTTCGGTTTACCTATACATAGATCATCAAAAATTACAATGCCATTAAAATCCCATTTTTGCAAAAAAGTGACTTAGTGCCTTTTACTTGTAAACCGACGATATATTTACGACAATTTTTTTGAAATAGTTTTAAACCATCAGACTCTGATTATAAATTTGGTTATTATACATTATCAGTCCGTTATGGAATATGTCGTTTTGACTATAATTGTTTCTTACCATATTAATATAAATATTGTTATTGTTGCGAGTGCGGTGCTGATGTACATCTCTAATGAAGTTAACATGGTCTGTTAAGTTTTTTGGTAATAAACCCTTTATCATTTTAAACACAAATACCAAGGTATTATAATTTATTGTTTTTTTTTACACTTAATAAGTCCAATACATCTAGTATGTTTTCTATTTGTATACCTGCTACATTTTAAAATTATCCTTAGTCTTACATGATGGAAACAAGTTTTTTATTTAACTACCTTTTTTCTGTTTTAATTTTTACGCTAAGCAAATAAAATAATTTTTTTAATGCCATAAATTTGAGTTTTATGATACTCAAATAGATGCTGTAAACTTGACTTTAGAAAACCACAAAATAAAATTTTTATTTTATAATCTATCATCCTAAAAATTTATAGGTATATGAGCTAGAACACGATCGCCATATCTATATATTTAACAAATCTTTCTAATTTAAATAATAAATCTAGATTAGCTATGAAAATATTCTTTTTCTACGACTGCTTTAGAATGTAAGCAAATACACACACTTTTCAAACACAGAATGAATCCATTCTAGCTCTAGATACGGTATGAATATTCCGTATCAAGAGTTAGAATGAGCACATGTAGTGCCATCTCTTGGTTATAAAAGTAAAGAAAACTGTAGCAAAATTAGCAAAAATATATATATTTTACCATGAAATATTGAATAATTTAATGCAATTTAAAGTTTTGCGTTAAAATTACATAAAGTTTATTAGTTTTTCTTAATATTTGACCAGTTTTTTACTAATTTAGTTCAAAAAATTAAAACTGCTCCATCTATTGTTAAATATTTAAACCTGATATCTGTCACAACAATCTGACATAACCTTCAATTTTTGCATTATAATTTGTAAATGTGTGCTAAAATTAAATAAAAATCTCTTTTAAGTACTGATTTGATAAAATTATTAAATAACATTAATTGCTTTAGTTAAAAATATGTGTTTTGTTGCATTTACAATGTCGAGTCACAAAAAACATTGTTTTTAACCTTGTCCGCAGTTTAAAGCCATACAGTGTTTCATAGTTGCAGTCGAAGAAAAAGTATAGTCTACAACACGTATGGAATAGTCATTCCGCGCTCGCGGGACCGTCATACTCGCCTGCCGGCTCGTATGACAAACTTTCCGCTCGCTCGAAATATTGTCTATTCCATACTAGTTATAGAATATACTATACTCTTGCGCAGCATAGGTCAATAAATAAGTATTCAATTATTCAATAACGCATTTGAGAGTACACGGTAGCTCCATCTTTGAATTTCAAAGTTTGAAATACAACAGCTTAGAACCGAGGTATCGATAATTTTTATAAAAATGTTTTCGCAATTGCGTATATCCGCGAACATACAAGGTTAACTTGGATCAATATGCGTATTTTTATAAAAATCTACCTTGCAGATTTTTAATTACACCGTGTAATTTACCCGTTAAAGTATCGTTTTATACGATTTAACATGTTCGCTACCAAACGGCTCATATATGAGCCACAACAATTTTTCAAATAGACCTATGTCTCATATACGAGTCGACGATCTTGCTATATTAAATGTGTGATACATCATTTTAAAGCTTATAAAAATCACTATTTGCCAAAGTTCTTTTTTTATTTTTTCGGAGCAGTTTTGTGGGTTTAAAATAGAGTTAAAAAAATGGGAATTTTCGTCAAAAATTCCAAACCAAACCACTAATTATATTTCTATTCACACGCGTTCCAACCAAAATGGCTTCCTTTGATTTACTAAATATAATTATAGGTAATGTGTTGCCATGCGCGTACTAATAAAATTTATGAGATTTTACATGTAATTTAGATGTAATATAATTGTAAAATTACATGTAAAATCTCGTAACTTTTGCTTGTCTCTGCATGGCAACACATTATCTATGATTTTTCGTGTAAATTAACATATGTATATTTATTTTTTACAGTGAAGTCTGTAAAATTAACTAGATATTACATGTAATATGCATATAAAATTTTAAAATTACATGTAAAATTGTAAAATTACATGGGAAATTGTAAAGTTGCATGTAAAATCTAGTAAATTTTACATGTATTTGCATTGAATCACATTTACATGCAGAATTATGTGTAATTACATATTTATTTTTTACAGTGTATATATACCCATATATGGGTATATTTATCTGTCTGTAACGTATGTTGGTAACCAACAGTTGGTTTGGTCGATTATCTTTATTAAAATTCTTTTTGGATTTTTTTTTTTGATTAAAATTTCGAGAAAAGCGAGCCCACACCTTGAGCTTTTTACCTTCATGTCTTTCGACATATACATAATATGTATTACATAAATATACAATATTACATGTAAACTACAAATATGGCGGAGAATCAACAGTAGTTTGCCCAGTTAGTCGCACACGTGGTATGTCTCAATGTTGTACAAACGTTAAGTGATAATAACTGAGATTTCTTCGTAATCATGCCTGCGCGCAGCTGCGTATGGAGAAAAAGTTTAGTTGCCATATAACAAGCAAAAATTACAGTTCAAATCGCTGTTAACGAACGTTAAAATAAAAACGAAAATCATAGAAATCGTGCTTTGCATAAAACGTTTTAATATTTAATCTTGCAGTTAAATATTCAAAACTATGCTCTCGAGAATTTTCTCTGCTTTTTTTAAATTAATTCAAATAATTTGAATTAAATTTAAAGAAACGTATAGACACCGATTCAATTTTAAAACTTAAAAATTTATTTTTTGCACGACCAAGACTAAAACCTAATTTTACGCTTTCATTTTCGGGACTAAACTTGCCGTTTTTCTCACTAGGGAATAAAAATCACGGCAACCTTGATAATATTAAAATATTATACTCACTATGTGTTTTGCTGGTTCAAAAATTAGGTTTCGTTGTGTTTTGTAATAAATTAGCGATTCAAACCAATTTATTTTATTTTAACAAACAAAACCTTTAAAAATAACATTGTTATAACAATTTATACATAACTTAAAATTTATCATCTTCGTCCATTTTTTTGACGTTTGTGTCAACTATATTAAAAAACAATTGAAATCGCGATAGCCATGAAACTGACTTTTCGCAATTTACAGGCATCTTGATTAAATTACGAAAATAAAAAAACCGATTTTAGACGCGTGGTTTTTATTTTTAATTTTATCTACCTACCTAAATTGTTTGGTCCTGCAAAAAATAGTGTATATACCTCAGGACTAAACTTGGCTGTTTTAGTCCCTTGCATTTTTGTTTCCCTCGCTCGCTACGCTCGCTCATGAAACACTAATGCAGCGAGACTAAAACAGCCAGTTTATTCCCTTGGTATATGAATAACTATTTTTTAATTTTTTAGTTTTTTTTTTAAGTTTTAAGTTATTTTTTAGACAGCCATACCCGAATATGTATTCGTTCAGTACTCATTTTTCTAAATAGTCTAGTCTGGATTTTTCTAGATAGGCTCCCCCGATCTATCTTGAAATTCGAAAAAGTTGTAAACTTCATGGGTTAAAAATATAAAAGTTGGCATTTTTTTAGCCATCAACATTTTTGTCGAGGAAATAAATGTTGTAATTTTAGCAGAATGGAAACGTTTTTTTTTTTAGTCATTAACTTAAAAGTTGTAATTTTATAAAACGGAGCGTTCAAGTATTACGTAACGCGCTAGGAAGGGGTGGGGGGTCTCTAAAACGTTACGCCGCGTTATAGAGGGGGGGGGGGGTGTCAGTAAAAATGTTACGTAACACTTAAAAAATCATAAACTTATAAAATGTTTATTGGATCACGTTTTTAACAATGATCTAGGCTTAAAGAGACGTATTCCTTGCAAATTTTATTGCACACGGCGTGGTTAACAATTTACTAAATCCTCTAAACAAAAACAAATTACACATGGAAAACCATAGCCAATAACCGGTTTTCGGTTAACCGGTTGTGGAAATTACATCAGACCGGTTTTGGGTTAAAACACGAAAGCAATAACCGGTTAAAAACCGGTTTAAACCATAAAGCAAATTTCCTTTTATTTTTTTTACTTTTTGTAAAAATAAAAATGTTACGTAACTAAAGGGGAGGGGGTGGGGGTTCTCGAAAATGTTACGCCGCGTTACATGGGGGGGGGTCAAAAATGACCAAATTTCGCGTTACGTAATACTTGAACGTTCCCAAAGAAGTTGTGATTTTCGACCTTCATCCCCCCCCAAATCTTCTTCCTGGTTGTGTCCATGTAACAAAAATTGCTTGTGCAATATCTGAAACTGCTGGATACGCCTTTTTAGGATCCTCGTACCTCGTATGGCAAATCAGACTTGTCCGAAAAAAAAATGTTCTTTTGAGCGTTGTAAAGTTTTTCACGAATCCTAAATTAGATTATGTAATAATTTATGTAATCTAATTTATATTACTAATAAAAATCCATTATAAAATTATTTATCGGGTAAAGACAAGAGAACGTCTGAGAGACCTTTAAAAATTAACTTTTTTCTTAGACTTAATTAAGGTAACTTTAGACAATAATTCAATTATGAAAAATCAACTCACTTTGTTTACGTTTCTCGTAAAAATGTATTTTAATTTAAAAACATCTTTTTTGTTATTTCTTTTTTTTTTAAGAGAATTATATAGCAGCTTTCACTTGTGTATTCAAGATGAACAGTTTGAAATGGTAATCTTTAAAATCTGGCAATTAGTTAAGGCTCTAGAGGAGCTCAAACAAACATGAACATCCTTTTGCGTTGCTGTAGTCGGGTAATAAATTAAACCTATATGTATAAATCGCTCGAATCTAGCAAGTCAAAAAATTTTTTTTTCCAAAAAAAAGTTTATTTTTTACGTAAAACGAAAAATAAATTAAAATAAATATGTTATTAAAAAAAATCCGAGTTTTACCAAAAACCATCCCAGCCTAGAACTTTGGATAATCATCCTGTGGTCCATTTGAAGTCTTTAGCCCGAAGTGTTCTTGAGTTATCGTGGTCACAAATTTCCCGGACACACAAACCGACAGGCACAATTTTTATTTTTTGACGGAAATCATATTTTTTGGATATAAAACGTTCAGAAACGTAAAAAGCAACTTTTCGAATTTTTTTTACTAAGGCATCAAATTATATAAATAACTGCAAAAACTTGTAAGTTACTCGGATTTATACGAGAATTGGGTTTATTTATTCCAAAGTATTGTTGGTATACTTTGTTAATTCGTATTCTAGCAAAATTTTATTTAGGGTCGGGTCCTAGTGAAAATATTTCATTTAAAATAAATCAACTGCGCAACGGTGACTTTAGACTGTTGGCCGCTCCGGGCAAACTTGAAAAAAGCCGCCCCCAATGGTACTAAAAAAAATAAAATCAAAAATTTGCCGCCCCTATAAAAATTTTAATAACTAAAGGTTCTCTCAACCTTTAAAAAAGCTTTATCCCCGACAAAATTTTTGAACAAAAAACAATACCTACTGGTACAGTTGGGCCCAAAAAACGCAAGATTTAAATATGCTAAAATGTCAATTTTACTAATTATTTTATAGTTTAAGTAAGATTTTAAGAAATAGGTTAGATTAATTTGACAATTAATTGTCAGTTTTTTCAAAGTTTATTATAGAAAATGCATGCAAATAATGTCGAATATTAAAATAATAATAATAATAATAATAATAAATAATAAACTGAAATAAAATTTAGAATATTTAATCAAATCAAAAATTAAAACACAATATTTTGTAAATCTTGTGAAAAAATTAAAATTTGAATTCTACTAACCAAACATATAATTTATGAAAATTATGATTTTCGTTTAAAAAAAGGTTTTTCCGAAGGTTTTTTTTTCGATTTTTTAATCTTGGAACTATCGATGCGGCGACGGGCGATGGTTTTTGACCCAGGAAAATTTGTATTGTTTATAGCATGCACCGCTTCTTGTAAATGGTATTCTCTCTAATAATTAAGTAAATTCTTATCCTGTATTTCATTTGATATATTCTTTCTTTCCGAGTCTGCACGCCCTTTCCTCCCCCATCTATTTTTTCGTCAATCTTAACCATTATTCTTTTTTCTATGATATTAACACAACTCTCCGAAACACTAAATAATTACCACAATTAAAGGTCTCTATAGAGATCACTAGCCACAATCACTTCCTTATATCCTGCTTCCAATATACTAATAGTTTGAGATTTCTTAACATTTCTTAACGCATTTCTAATTACTTTATTATTAGTATTATTATAAGTAATTTTGACAAATATTGTCAACATGACAACGGCTTTGTTTATTTTTTAGTTATTGAATTTACGCAACTAAATTTTCAATCTTGTTTTTTTTTTCGGATTCAACTGTACCAAACAAAAAAAAATGATTGATGAACAATTTGAAATTTATTTATGACAACAATAACCTCGACAATAACTATTTGTCGAAGATGAGCAAAACTATAACTATTCATTTATTATGAAAATACAGTTGGCTAGGGTTTTAATTTTTTTTTCTAGATTCCAATTTCTTATTCTGAATAAATTTGCATCGTTTTAACCTTCCTTTATTTAATATTGATTGTAATATCCTTTTCCTACGATCATATAAGAACGGTACGTTTTTTCCCCTAGGAAAGTCATGCGTTATTAAAAAAGGGGACTTTTTTATTACTTTTTTTTACGTTTTTCGACGTTTTATATAGTGTGTCGATCGTCCGGAAAATTTGCGACCACGATAACGCTTTGAGCTAAAGACTTAACATTTGGAACGTGGTTCTTTTAAGGAATATAATATAAAAACTTCTCGCCCAGGAGGCTTAAAACGATAAAAAAATATATTTTTTGTTTTTCGAAAACAAAAAAATTACTTTGTTTGAAAGTTTTATGCCAAAAACTGAATTTTAATGATTCATAATGCATTTTTTTTTCACTTAAAGATATGAGCTTTTACGTGCTTAAAATGAACTTTTCAAGAGCTTCTTCGCCCGCTCGTAAATTAAAAGCTCTCTGTAGTGTTACAAATTGAAATTCCGCAAAAAATGTTGTGCAATTTGTCTGTCTTGTGATAGGACACTTCGTCTTTCGGTTATTAGACTTGAAAGGTCGATTTAAGTTCGTGTTGTTTATGGATATTACGTTTTAAGAAAGCTTTCTTTGAGCATGCTGCTAAAAAACAGTGATTTCACTAAAGTGAAATAAGAGAAACAAAACAAAAAAATTCTTAAGTACAGAAACTTCAAACTATGGCGTTTGTAAAATTATAATCTATCATAAAATACTTCGAACAAAATAATCAGGTGTTGGATAAAATATTGGATGGTACCCGTAAATTAAGTTATACAGTGCAACCTTGATAATCCGGACATTCAGTAAACCGGATTCTTCGATAATCCTGCCAAGAATTTAGCCGGATTATCGAAGAATCTTTTTCTAGAAATAAGAATCAAGTAAACAAAAATCACAAATTAACAAAATAATTTAAAATTTAATAAGTATGCTTGTGTTGTACATACAGAGCGGTCCAAAAATCACCCCCCCTCTTAACTTTTGAACCAGTTGAGATATCGACTTCAAATTTAAAACTTTCAAATAAGACAACTTAAACTATCTTTTAGCATATATTTAATACTTTCAGCTCTTAAAATGTGGGCAGGGGGTCATGGGGGCACATTTTTTTAAATGGAAAGGGGGGGTCGTGTAATACATCATTTTAAAGCTTATAAAATTTTCCATTTAACTCCATATTTTTAAATAAAAAAAAATATATGGGGTTGAAAAGGGGTATTAATGTCAAAATTCCTCTAAAAAAAACAAATATTTTTTTAAAAATGCCTAATTTCATCATAAAAAAATGTTAATTATACTTTTAAACTAATTTTAGTTGACATAAATAGAAATTTATAAAAAAAAAACTTAAAAAAACGAATGTTTTAGCACAAAAAATTGAAAAATCAAAACCTTAAAAAAAAAATTATAAATGTTAGTTTAAATAGAAAATTTCATAAGCTTTAAAATTATGTATCACACGACCCCCTTTCCATTTAAAAAAATGTCCCCCCATGCCCCCCTGCCCACATTTTAAGAGCTGAAAAAATCAAATATATGCTAAAAGATAGTTTAAGTTGTCTTATTTAAGAGTTCTAAATTTGAAGTCGATATCTCAACTCGTTCAAAAGTTAAAAGGGGGGGGGGGGGTGACTTTTGGACCGCACTGTATTTGTCTGTTTATTTACTATTTTCTTCTTTTTAATACAAAAACTATCCCGCTTCATTAATCCGAATTATATACTATTAGTATTAAATCCGGATCACGCGATTTTTATTAGTCCGGATTATCGGGGTTGCACTGTATTACGCACTCAAAAATCAACCCAATCAAATCCCTAGTACACTAAATAACTATTAAAATCAAATCCCAAAATTATTTTCAAAATAAATTCTAGTCCTTCGCTTAAAACCGTGCAAATAACGTGATCGTGGTTTGTTTGTTATACAGTACATAGCTAGGACTTCTTGTGGAACAAATATTGACATCGAATACATTTGGTTCAATATGTAATTGAAGTGTCTATTTTTAGACCTAGTTTCAGTATTTCCGACTTTTCCATGAATAAATATGGAATTGTCATTATAGCAATACTCCATGGAAAATTTTCGATTGTCATTTTGCAAATGACGTCGGTATTGTGTTATCATTTTATTTATTCTACACAGGAAAAAATACCCTTTCTAGACGAGTAGAAATACCTTTAAATGGCTATATTTAATAGTCCTACAAATAATAGACAAGTTATCAATAAAAATTATAGTTTTTATTCACTTTGCGAATTGCTTTGCCTTTCTTGCACCACAACATTTCTTAGCCACATTTGACGTGATGCAAACTCATTTGGTGAAAGAATTTTTTAAATCTGACATTCCCTTCAAAAGATAATGGCTGAAACCAAAAATTTCTAAGCACAGAAGGCCCATGCGCAACCCTTTCCTCTAAATCATTGGTTTATACATAATTCATTTGTGATGTTCAGACCTCGGAAGTCATTAGTACCAGTACTGGACTTAAAGTAATTTGAATGTCAGTATATTTTGTTTAATTAAATTATTATTGCAACAAGTAAAACAAGTAAAAGGTAAAACAAGTAAATTGCTGTAAATTGTTATAAAACAGTATTTAAAAACATTATAAAATAAAGTCCGCTATAGTAATTTCTAAGGAAAAAAGTCCATTATCTTCCGAAACCGAGCACCTCAGATTCTACTGTTAATGGTTTTCTAATGTGTAGACCTCCTACTAGCAGGTTTAACACTTGGCTTGCATTGGCAATTTACTAAAACTTAATTTATATTCAAGATTAGCGTGTGCAGTAGTTGGAAGTTATCAAAATAAATTTCGTCACACACTTTTTTTTTATTTTCTCTTGAAGAAAATACAAGTTATATTAAGAGTATATTACACAATACTAAAATTTAAAAAAAAATGCCAGTATCAGGCGTTTTCGCGGAACGCAAACATCCATCGCAAAATGTTGTCCAAACATGGATAGAGGGTTTTCCCGAAATAGAATTTGATGGTAAAATTTTATTTTGTAATTTTTGCAAAAAAAAAATCTCCCGGTTAAGAAAAAGTACCTAGTATTCGCAGCATCTGGAAACAGAATTACACACGCTGGTAGGGGATGCACAAAAAAGATTCAATGGTGATCTGGTACAATTCATGGTGCGTAGCAACATACCATGGTTACAACTACAAAATTATAATAAAGATAAAACAATTTCTACTCTATTTTCATATTGATGCGCGTCCGAACCTGCATTTTATCCGATTTTATCATTTGTCCTATTTCTTCCGAGGTCCGGTGATATTTTAATGTTAAAACATTTTCCTGGTTTAAAATAGACATTAATAAAGGCTAGTAATTAATATGGCCGGAAAATTTATTATTCCCTAGTAATAAAATTTATCATATTGGTTAAAAAAATCTTTATGGCCTCATAAACTTTGCAAAAATCCAATATTTATTTATTACTTATTGAGATGATATACTGGGGAATTCGGTGAGGAAATAAATCTCATTCCCTTTTGACATTTTTTGGGGCAGCGTAATATTAGAATTGCTAAAACGCATATGTTATAGATCTTTGATATGCAAAACCACATAATATGATATGGGATAAAATATTATTCACAAGAAAATTACAAAAAAATAAAAAAGAAAAACAGAACCGCGATACGGATAAATATCAATACCTCAGTTCCAAACTGTTGTATCTCAAAAACTATTTAATAACGCACCGGAGCTTCAGAGTACATAGTTCTTGAATTGACCTAGTTTTAAGATACAAATTTTTAGCACTTATGTATCGATATGACGAAACTTCTTTTACTTTAATTTTATCCCTGTATACAGTATTAGGGTGGACATTAGGGAACGTTCAAGTATTACGTAACGCAAATTTTGATCATTTTGGACCCCCCCCCTGTAACGCTATTTTTCTATACCGTTAACATGGGCGTAACACTCCAAAATGACCCCCACCCCCCTAGGAGCGTTACGTAATACTTGAACGTTCCCTTATATTGCTTTCCCATTTTGAAAATTTTCAAAATTTCGGAAAGCATTGTATTCGTGCAAAATTTTTCAATTTTACTTTTTGCTGATTTTTGCGTTTTATGACGTTTTATGTCGATATAAATTAATTTTGAGTAAAAAATAAAAATTATCGGTCGGTCTGTCCGGGAAATCTTTTCAACACGATAACTTAAGAACGCTTTTAGCTAGAAACTTGAAATTTGGCATACAGGTATCTTACCAAAATTTCTCGCTCGGGATTGTTTTTGGTGAACATTGGGGTGCGGCAAGGGGGGCAAATGGAGAAAAATTCCTTTTTTTTACAAATTTCTATATGTATAGGTGTTTTTAAGGTTGCTGAAGTTGAATCTAATAATAAAAAAATTCTCTCCACCCCCTTACCCCGGTAAATATTTTTAAATATTTTTAATATTTTCGTCAAAATTGCTATATAGGGGTTTTTGGGGTCGACGAATATTACATTACATTACATTTTTGTTTAACCTCGTGCTATTCTACTTAATTAAGCATCCCCTAAGTCCAGGACTTGTGTGGGCTAGTAGTAGAGGGAACCACCGGCTTTAATTGACTTTCGAACCAATTTATAGGGAGTGTCCGGTTCAATAACGCCTTCGCCAAATTTAAATTATTAATTAACTGAAAAGGGCAAATCGGCCCCGATGAGAATCGAACTCACGCTATTTGGGTACTAAACTCGTCAAGTACGACGCGGTAGTCCACTACACCAATCCTCCCAATATGAATCTGATAATATTTGTTTCTAATTTCACCCCCTGAAAACCACCCCCACCCGGTGGTTTTCGTGAAAACTTTTTGGGATTTTTTAAGGTTGCTGAAAGTGAATCTGATAATAAAAAATTCTAAATTCACCCCCAAAGGGGCGGGGGGTAGTTTTTGTGAGCTCTTTTACTGGGCAGTGTATTTTTTTCTTATCTTAAAATATTCATTTAGGTGTAACTAGATAACTAGATTCTTAAAATACGAGAGTGATCAAACTTCTCTAAGGGTCTCTAGTTTTTGTGGAAATTGGTATATTGGGCTTTTTAAGGTTGCTAAAAGAGAATCTGATAATAAAAAAATTCCAACTCCACTCCCTGAGGGGCGGGAGTAGTTTTCGTGAAAATTAGTGTATTGGGGTTTTTGAGGGTTGCTAAAAGTGAATCTGATAATATAAAAATTCTAAATCCACCCCCAAAGGGGCGGGGGGTAGTTTTTGTGAGATCTTTTACTGGGCAGTGTATTTTTTTATTATCTTAAAATATTCATTTAGGTGTAACTAGATAACTAGATTCTGAAAATACGAGAGTGATCAAACTTCTCTAAGGGTCCTATTAAATTGGGTTCCTAAAATTCGTAAATTATCCATAAATCATAAAAAATCGTTGAAAGTTGTCTGTAATTTTTGTAATTGTCTGTAATTTTTTTCACTTATAAGTAAAAAATTTAATACAAAATTATGTGCCAAATTTCAAAATGATCCAAACCCGTGCCAAAAATCCGTCCCTAACACTAAAATTTACGTTAAAAAGTTATAAGGTTTACATACACCCACTTTTTTTCACATTTTCTCGACGTTTCATGACATTCCAAACCCGAAAATGCAAAAAAATAGTTTTCGGTCGATTTTAATAACGGGTGTTTCTCCCGTAAAAATATATCGAATATTATTTTGTTCGTAACATTATTTTCTTTGCTGTATGTTTTTAATAATGTAGGTAACCCGTAGGTTACTAAATCGTGTTATAGGAAATTGATAAGTTCAAATAGCTTATCGATTTTAATAATAATAATAGATTTCGCCTCCGTAAAATGGCTTCGTGATCATATTTAGAAAATCTGCTAAAAAGAAAATATCCAATAACCTTCGACTACGGTAGCTAGACAATTTCATCCGCGTTTTCATTACAATTTTCACTTAACACTTGCGTTGGACAATTGCGTTGGAAATGATTTTATCTACGACCTACTAAGAAAATAACTGTTTCTGGCTATTTTTTTTTAACATAATGTCGGATTTCAACCAATACAAAACAAGGCAATAACCATAACGACTGGGTATTTTCGCCATTTTGGCACGTGGAAATTTATATTAAACCTTATTTACAAATAGACGTAAAAACGGAAACGTAAAAACGCAAGAAATGCAGTACGCTGATTGGTTCAATTTCAAGGTTGGCCCTTAGGTCTGGTGCGGCGCCAAAAATGCATAGTTAATCCTTACCAAAATGGACGGGTTCCAAATATCTGGTATGGACTTAATTTGGACCAAAGATATTCAACGTGCAAAAAACTTTTGGTCAAAATTTCAAGTCGCTATGTCAAAGCGTTTTTGAAATATTGTAGTGTAAAGTTGTTTTTCAAGCGACCTGCACCATTAATTACACAATCCTGATTTCGATGCTGTACTTAGTTTTTCAAAACAAATTCTTATTTAATGTATAACTTAGTATCTAATATACAATGTATTTTTGCCTATAACTTTTTAAATAGGAACATTTTTTTGGTAAGTTGAAAAAAAAATAGATGGCGCGGTGTGAGAAAATATATACCTTTTATTAAATTATAATAAAGCTTACGTAATAAACCACTGTAAAGGGCTTAAACTTCTCTTTACTACCATGTAATTCAAAATATTTATATATTTTTGTTTTACTATTTTTTCATTTGCGCAAAATTCTGATGTGATGGAAAAAAACTAAAGTCAGATTCGAAATCAGCATGCTCAAATTATCCAAAATCGTATACTCTCATCCATGAAGCAGAAAAAAAATTAAATTTGCAGGACTGTGTCATTAAATACGACTTTACCACTTCTCTGTGTTTATGAAATTATAGCAGCTTAAAAGTGTAATATTATACGTATATAATAAAATATTAACTTTTGGAAATTCGAAACTACCGTATAATTTTATTCTAGCGCTTACGCCTTGTGAATAGTATAATAATTGTGGAGGTGACTTTCAAAACGCAGTTTTTGACATTTTTTGAAAAATTGAGATAATGATGGTGTTTACACTGTTAGCGCATATTCGATCTATCGATCCAAAAATTAAAAAAATTGTTATTTCATATTAAAAATTTAGTTAGAAAACTACGTGGAAAAACAAAACGCAGTTTTTGAACCAAAGCTTGACTTTCAAAACGCAGTTTTTAATTAATTATACTACAGTCAATATAGGTTTCAACTGCGACTAAATTCCTCAGTCAAAAAAAAGTATGTATTCCTATAGATTTTGGGATGGGAAGTTCAATAAAAAAAAGTCTATAAATTTTCGAGTTTCGAAAGACCCTTAAACGGCCCTTAAAACACCCAAAAAACTCGTTTTTGCTCTTTTGATTGCAACCTACTAGAAACAAAAACTGCACAGAAAATGAAAGAGCACAAAAAATACAATAAAATTGCTTAATATTTTTTCCCTTAATTTCTATTGGTTGGAAGATATAACGCATTTAAAGTCGTAACTCACTCGTTGTTAAAACATTTTAGGACTGGCTGCCATTTTAACACCCTTTTATATATCGGCTTAATATCTTTCAAAATATCTTAAATATATCTAATGATGATTTATGCAAAATTTCAGCTTAATCTGATTAGGGTTTACAAAACCCCTATACGCCCCCTCTTATTTATATACGCCCCAGTTTTTAAGGGACTAAGCTCACCAAAACGTTTAAAATTTGTAGTATTATGGTTTTTCGGTCAAGAAAAACTTTGGATAAAGTCTACCACTCTAAGAGGCACACAGAAAAATATTGGCCTCTAAAACTCCCCTAAAACACGTTTTTTCCACATATCTTTTTTGTAATTAGTTGGACAAAAAATAAATTACATTAAATTATATAGCAATTTTCAAATTATACAATTTTTTTTTTATTTTTCCCCATTTGCCCCCCTTGCCGCACCCCAATGTTCACTAAAAACAATCCCGAGCGAGAACTTTTGGTAACATACCATGCCGAATTTCAAGTCTCTAGCTTAAAGCGTTCTTATGTTATCGTGCCCACAAGATTTCTCAGACAGACCGATCGACCGACCGAACGACCGACAATTTTTGTTCTTTGCTTGAAATGGATTTATATCGACATAAAACGTCATAAAACGCAAAAATACGCAAAAAAAAATTTGAAAATTTTTGCACGAATACAAGGCTTTCCGAAATTTTAAAAAATTTTAAAATGGGATAGCAAAATAGGCTCATACGTTGAGAATGTATGTACAATGTACAATATGGGTCTATTTATAAGTTACGTAACACTTTGGAGGGAGACTCCCTAGTGTCATGTTGTGTGTTGAGTTAAATTAAAAAAGCGTTACACAGAGAGGTCCAAAACAGTAAAAAAAGTTTTACATAATATATGGACAGCCCCTGTATACTATTTGTATCTATACTTATCTAAAAAATATTAAAGAGATTCTATTAATAATATTCATTTAAATGCTGGACTATCAAAACGCAGTTTTTATGCTTTGACTTTCAAAACGCAGTTTTTGATTTTTTTAATGCAATTTTTTTAATAATTAGTGAAACTGATTTAATTCGCCAATGTAATTTAACTATTCTCTCTAAAATAGATAATACCTGATGTTCGTTGGTACTATAAAAGCTGTTATAGTTCCTAAATTAATACTTGGTTGATATCTCGAAATGTGTTATTTGTCAAAAACAGCGTTTTGAAAGTCACCTCAATTATAATTAGTTAAAATTAAAATCTGCGCGCGTGCATGGCAATCTTTTCAATTACTTTTTTTTGCATTTTTTTTCGTATTTTTTTTATATTTTTTTTTTCAGTTTTTTAATTATTTTTTAAAAATAATTTTATTGTTTTTATTGTGCTCACATGGTATTTTTATTATTACCTGATGCTGGTAATTTAATATTTTCAATGCATTTTTTTTTCTAAATTATCGGGGGTTTTATTATAACATAAACCAGCCGTCTCGAATGAGCGAAAATACTTTCTCATAAAAGTTATGTGTCCAGAAATAATTTATTAATTTTTTTAAGGGGGATGGGGTGTCATGGAAAAAATGATAATAATTTTTTGTGTAATTTTATTTTACCTTTTAGGTGGTTTTTAAATTTTTCTTCTATTGGGAATACTAAAAAAGTTATGCCCAGAAACAATTTATTACCTTTTAGGGAGATGGGGGGAGGTCATGCCCAGACCACAAGATAATTATATTTTTTATGTAATATTATTTTACCTTTTATGCAGTTTTAAAACTTTCTTATATTGTGAATAATAAGAAACTTATGTCTAGAAACATTTTTTTAATATTTTGGGGGAGAGGGGGGCACTGGAAAAAAATGATAATGAAACTTTTTGCGTAGGTTTATTTAACATTTTATGTGGTTTTTAAATTTTTTCTCTATTGTAAATAATTAAAAGAGTACAACCAAGACAAATATTTGCCCCCCCCCCCTTCCCCTGCCTATTTTACTCAAATACGAAGTTGTCCAAGATAATAGAAAAATAAATCTGCTTACCAAATTTCAAGTCTCTAGCTCAAAGCGTTCTTAAGTTATTGTGGATACGGACAGACATATTTTTTTGTTGCTTATTTTAATTTTTATCGACGTTTCAGGAAAAAATAAAATAATTTAAGCAAAAAAAATATAGGGTTTCACTTTTAAGTATTATATCTAGTGAATTTGTACGTTCCTAATTTAAACAGTATAAAAATTGAAAAGCTCTTTTTGATGCAGACAGAGCTGTATGTATAAAGCTCGTTCAGCAGAATATTCAAGTAAACTTTATATTACATTTTGTTACAATTTGATTATAAACTGGACGAACAATTGCAAGGTCCTGAAAATAAATATAAAATGTCGAGTCCTAGACTAAAATAATGATTTTTCTTTGGTAACTTTCAACTTTAGTCTATCTAGGTTAAAACGTTCTAAAATTATACAGGGTTATTCTTTTAAATGGTACACGCACAGTAACTTCTGAACGGGATGAGATATAAACTTAAAATTTGAAATAAATATATTACACAACAAAAACTATAATTTGTCATATTTTTCAATTTTTTATTCGGTAAGGCGGCGCAAGGGGGCCTTGAGGGACAATATACTAAATGGCACCCTAGGTCTTGTGATAAGTCATTTTAAAGAGCTTAAAATTCTCTACCATGTAACTATTTATTTTTTAATATATATTTTTTTTTGAAGATATTTTTTTCTTCAAAATTGAAATTTTCAATATTTAAAAAAAAAATAATTTTGGAAAATTTGCGCAAAAAGGTTAAAATAGCTAATACATGGTGTATTATTATGTTAAGACTAATTATTTATCATTTTTATGTAAAATTTTTAATATTTATTCACAAAATACTAAAAAATTTGATTAATTTTGAAGAAAAAAAATCTTCAAAAAATAAATAGTTACACAGTTAAATACATAATTTTAAGCTCTTTAAAATGACCTATGGCACCGTTTAAAATATTGTCCCCCATTGCCCTCCTAGCGCCGCCTTAACGAATAACAAAATAAAAAAATATGGCAAATAATAGTTTTTATTGTGTGATATAAATATTCCAAATTTGAAGTTTTTCTCTCATTCCATTTAAAAGTATAACCCTGTAGGGAACATAAACAAAAAATACATAAATTTTGTATAACTTACCCCGAGCCGATTTTTTCCAATTATCCCCAATATTTGCCCTAGAAAAAGCGTTCTAAAATTCTGGAGAAACAAAAAACACAGGGTTCCTTCCGAGGTTCCTTCATTTTGAACAACTTTTTTGCAGTTTTGGACTTCGACAATTTCATATCGTCGAGAAAAAGTCAGGTCAAACATAACAATAAAAAATTCTACAAACTACGATGGTTTCTATACATTTGTCCCTGTTACGGCAGTGCCGATGTAATACGGTTGTTTATCCGGCAAAGTTTTAGCCTGGAATTGTATTATATTTATTGTAACATTTTATGTAAACAAGTAATTTCAGTAAGTTTTACACAGAACTAAATTTAAGTTTGTTTTCTACCAAAATAGTACTTATATTGATAATGACTTTAGATTAAATTCGATATTAGAAAAAAAAATTAGAAGTTAGAACTTTTGACGTAGTTAAGTGTCCCCCGCGGAGCAGAGAAGAAATTTTATATGGGAACTGGGGACGCTGAAAGTCAAGTTTGCGCCCTCCGTGACCGTACAAAAATACCTATGAACATTCATAATTTATAAAACTTATTTATTTTTTTAAATTCGTTGTAATATCCTTGAAAATGGCTGTACAATAAACGCCGAAACGTTGAAATAAAAGTATTTTTTATTACGTGTTCTAAAAAGCAAGAAAATATACCTACTTATAGAGAATTTCAAGAGCGACAAGTTTGCTCATAACCACTTTTATCTTACGACGAATAATTTGGCTGAAAAATCGAAAAAAAAAAACAATTTTACCTCAACATGGCTATTTTCGAATATAACTCGATTGTTATTAACATAATAAAAAAATGATCCAAACAAAAATTGTTGGAAATTTATTTCTTAACAAAATTGGTAATATGCATGTTTATCGTAAGATGCATATTTAGCGAGATAACCGCACTCACCCCTTTAATCCAAGATGGCGGACAGTTCCCATATCAAATTTATGGGCAAAGTACAAAAGAATGTGGCTTCTTCATCTACTCCGCGGGGGGCACTTAACTGCGTCAAAAATTTTAACTTGTAATTTTTTTTCATGAAAAAATCTAAAATGATTGGGCTATAGTACCTACTTAAAAAGCTTTCGGTCTAAAATATTTTTTTTTTGAGTATGTATTTGGGAAAATGCAATATACAATTTACTGTGAATAGTATATAATGGAATGCGTAGCATTACATATCTTCCCAGCTTGTTATGTCTATTGAAATATAAAAAATATAAAATAACTCTTATAAAATTATAAAAATTGTTCTTGCAGTGTAGAAGTTTATATTGCAAGTTAATATAGTCGTAATAACTTAGCAATTACCTTGTTATTAGCTCCGTTTGTTTGCTTTTTAGATATTAAATTGAAAATTTATCCGAGTTTACTGCAAACGTACGGTGGAAAATTTAATACCACTCGAAACGTTCATTTTTATGTAATTTTCACCCAATTTCGAGCGTGGAAATTGCAAATGTATCTCATCGCCATCCCATTAGCATTTTTTGTGGCAATTTCCATTTCCCACCTTCTAAAAGAATTGAGTTAGTGTGGAATGAAATCGTAAATAGAAAACATGTGAAACGGGTACCTTTTCTAGACGGGTGGAAATCTTCTTATGTATTTAAAACCAATCGTAAAAGTTTAAGTCTATCAGCAATTTTCTTGTTTTCGTTTTTCACGGATTCGTTACTTTTTCTGTATTTTTGACCATTTCCCTGTGTTTTTTCTTTCTAGCTTTATAGAATTGTCTTTTTTAACGAGGCCATTATCAAATAAAAATTTATTCAAAAACATAAAAAATTTATTTTACCTATGACTGTATTTTTACTAGTGTCAAAATTTGACATCTAATTAAAAATGTATAAATATATCCAAGTTTATTAAAATGCCTATATCTCGAAAACCAATAGTCCTACGATAAAAATGATTACATGTGTTTTTGTATGGAATTAAAATTTATTTTCATTTATGCAAAAAAAAATTGTCCTACTATAAATAATAAGTGAGATATCGCTTAAAATTATAGTTTTTGTCCATCTTGTCCCCCTTACCCCACGCTAATGTTAACCATATTTCATGGGCGGCAAATAGAAAAGGTCCTAAATCCTTTGGTGAAAGATTTTTTTAAATCAGACGTTCCGTTCAAAAGTTAAGACAGACAGCCATACATTTTTTTAACACAATTTTTTTTCACATTTTTCGGCGTTTCATGACATTCTAAACCCGAAAATGCAAAAAAAATGATTTTTGGATGTTACCACCCGTAAAAAAATAGATTTTAAGTTTCTTCGATCATAACCAGAGTCCGGAATTTAGGTATTCATTTACCGGGGGCTCGCGAAAGTTGGAAATTTTTAAAGACTATATTTAATTAAATTGGTACTTTAATTAGTAGTTTTCGTAACGAGTATGCGACTTTAGTCCTTAGTGCATGAGAATTAAGTTTTTTTGACGACGTCAAGCGAAGTCAAAAAATCATACGAGTTGCGAACAACATTTTTCATTCGATCCACAGTCTAGACTCTTTAAAAATGTATATTTTAAAGAATTACCTTTGTTTAATTTTGAACTTTCAAAATTTTATAAACGTCAAATTACTTTTCTTAAAATGAAAGCTACTTTTTTTTTCTTTACTTTCCTTGGAGAAAGTAATATATTGTTTTTTTACGTTACTATGCCGTTTAATAACCAAACCAAAATCTCTGCAATATGCTTGTAAAAACGAAATTGGGTTTCTTTACGGTTAATCCAGACAGCGGTCCCTTAGACATACCGTTTTATAAGACTATAATCCTGAAAATTGGTCTAATTTATTTTTACAGCCTGCTCAATGCGATAGTAGGTACCCGACCACTAGGATTAAATAGAGTTCATAAAGGACCTTTATTTAATCCTGAAATATATGAACCAAAACCGTTATAATATTTAAGTAGGTAGTTGGACTTTTTCTGTACTTTTAATAAGTTTAGTTTTTTAGTTTTTGTGTTTAAAATCAGCAGGGATTACGCTATGTGGAGTGTAGATTGGTGCCACCCCCCAGCCAATCTCTAGTTGGGAAGAGTTGCGAAAATTATGCACTGATCTAGTTAGGGGTCGTCCATAAAATACGTCACGCAAATTGACCAAAATTCATACACTTCATACCCCGTTTCTCGCGATATTAAAGGTTGTAGAGATTTTATATTTTGGCTACCCCGCCTACAATACTGACCTGCTAAGCTGAAAGGTCCTATCTGTGTATGTTAAACCTATGTAGATAAAACCTTTCAGCTTAACACGGCAGAATAGTACTATTATAGTACTATAATAGTACTAACTATGAAATAAGAAAACATTTCTGTGGCTTGGTTATCAATGGGCGGATGTCACTTTGTCAATAGCAGCGTTTTCAAAATATTACATCAGAGTTGACGTGAAAAAGTTGCTATTGACTGATATATACTTCTTAATTCTAAAACTGGTTGTTGTATTGTATAACATATTTATCTTATAACATATTACACAATATGGTTGGCGCCTATATTACAATAACATTTTTATCAGTGTGGTGTTGGTGACTTTTTTTTGTCATTAAATTTTCGCTGGCATATAAAAAGTTGGGATACTCTCAGTTTTGGGTAAACAGTGGGGAAAATCGCAATCTTTTTTTTTTAATTCAATCTTAAGAAAAAAGTTGAAAAAACACAATATTTAGTTAAGAAATGTTAAAACTGCTGGAACCCAATACTTGAAATCATAGGAATTGATTCTCATGAGAATTCGACTTTTCTCAATTTTTAATTTTGGTATTCTTGAAATATTTTATAGGAAATATTTCTCTTGATATCGTAGGGTTTTGGATGGTGTATTTGGAAATACTCTTCGGAACCTTTACATTGTAGGTTATAATCTCAAAATTTTGACACTGGTTGGTTTTACCAAATGGTTTTACAAAATCAAGCAGATGCTGAGGCTGCCATGCAGAATGAAAGACAACATTTTATTAGGGATCAAAACCCATTTAATTTAAGTAACCACCTTTTTATTAAAAACTTTAGATTAACTAAGGTTCTGGTATCTAATAGATATTTTGGACGATTATTTAATCTTCAGTTAAAAAATCAACAAAGGTGCTAATAGCTTTAATTTTTTTGGGACTGGAAGTTACCAAACCTCTGTGGGAAGCTCTGTCTATTGCTCTGGTGTAAGCCAAGTTACAGTGAGTAGAAGTATACAAGAGGTGGTTGAAGCTTTGAACAACTCAGCAATATTTAACACATGGATTCACTTCCCCAGTACTTTGGCTGAACTTCAACGAAATAGAATACAATTCTTTGAAAAATACAGGATCCCAGGAATAATTGGTGTAATCGATTGCAAATCGATTGCTAGTCGACGTAAATACTTACAAATTACTATCTTTTGGCTTTTATAAATATAACTCAAAAAGTCCAAACACATGTCAAAATATAAACATTCAGTGTTGCCGAAATAATAATATATGAAATTATTAATTGAATACAATGATCTGATTGGTTATTATAAATATCAAACGAACTTAGGCTTTGTCGTACGTCTCTTAATGAGAATTGTGAATTTCTCATCGGAATTTGATTCCTACGGTGTTCAAGAATAGAGATTCTTCCTGGAACCCAATACTTGAAATCGTAGGAATTAATTCTCTCGAGAAAATATTCTCTGGATGAAATTCTCACGAGAATTAAAATATCATGAGAATCTCTGTTCTTGAACATCGTAGGAATCAAATTCCGATGAGAAATTCACAATTCAAATTTAGAGACGTACGTCGAAGCCTAAGTTCGTTTGATATTTATAATAACCAATCAGATCATTGGATTCAATTAATAATTTCATATATTATTATTTTGGCAACACTGAGTGTATATTTTGACATGTGTTTGGTTTTGTTCGATTTGAATTATATTTACAAAAGCCAAAAGATAGTAATTTGTATGTATTTACGTCGATTTGCAATCGATTACACCAATTATTCCTGGGATCCTGTATTTTTCAAAAAATTGTATTCTATTTCGTTGAAGTTCAGCCAAAGTACTGGGGAAGTGAATCCATGTGTTAAATATTGCTGAGTTGTTCAAAGCTTGAACCACCTCTTGTATACTTCTACTTACTGTAGCTTGGCTTACACCAGAGCAATAGACACAGCTTCCTACAGAGGTTTGGTAACTTCCAGTCCCAAAAAAATTAAAGCTATTAGCACCTTTGTTGATTTTTTAACTGAAGATTCCCTAGTGGGTTCGATTAAATAATCGTCCAAAATATCTATTAGATACCTCACCAAAACCTTAGTTAATCTAAAGTTTTTAATAAAAAGGTGGTTACTTAAATTATGGGTTTTGATCCCTAATAAAATGTTGTCTTTCATTCTGCATGGCATGTGCTTGATTTTGTAAAACCATTAGTTGTAAGTGTATATTATCCATAATTAGATATTTCTTCAAAAGAACAAAAAAAAGTATAAAAATCAACCACACAAGTGTCAAAATTTTGAGATTATAACCTACAATGTAAAGATTCCGAAGAGAATTTCCAAATACACCATCCAAAACCCTTAGGTATATTATCCTACGATATCAAGAGAAATATTTCCTATAAAATATTTCAAGAATACCAAAATTAAAAATTAAGAGAAAATTACGTCATTTGACAGTCGAATTCTCATTAGAAACAATTCCTATGATTTCAAGTATTGGGTTCCTGGGGTGAATTTCGAAGGACCTTGACACGGAATGCACAAGAACTACTTAAATGGTTTTTTCTCTTGGTGTGATTTTTCTGGGCCCAGCGTGGTGGTTCCTTATGCACTCGTTTACGCAAAATTAATGATGACTACTTCCACAGCGTAGTTTATTCACTAAAGGCATTGTTGTTTTATCCTTTTCCTAAAGCGAGATAGGTTCAAAGCGACAAAGGTTTGAACATGCCGTGAGTATACAAGCGTGTAGTATCTCGTTTAAAGTATGCGATTTTATCGCTGCTAAATTTGAGTCGAGAAACCTAGATTTTTCTCTCGATTGTCGAAAGTCTCAATTTCAAGACAAGAAATAGGTTGATCTTCTAGCGAGTCTCGAAGATTAAATTCTTGTCTCGTCTCGCGATACTCTTGATTTTCAAGACTCTCGAAATTCTGCAGTGCTGGTAGACCACCAAGGTCACGCGTCGAAACATCCCTGCGGTAGGCCAGAAAAAATGTTATTATTGAAAATGATTCTTTATTTCAATAATTTCTGTTACCTAAAACTTTTTTTTTAAGTGACAGGAGTCAAGGGCGTAGATGTTTTTTTTAGTGAGGGGAGGGGGGAGTAATAGCAAGATCGTATCAGGACATAAAAATGGAAAAAAGGTAAATTTGTACCTGTTTTAATAATTAGATATTTTTATTTTATTTGGGACTTTTTTTTCTAGGATAATGTAATACAAAAAAAATGTCTTAAGGGGGGGTAATTACCCCCATTACCCCCCTCATCTACGCCTTTGACAGGAGTATGAAAAGAAAAAAAATCAGGAGTCGAGAAGTCCCGATTATTGATCAGGAGTCTCGACTCTTGACGACGTGACTTTGGTCTTTTTTTGATCTTTTTTTAAATTACATTTTTTTCTCAAAAGACTTTTTATAGAAAATTCCCAGGAAAATTCTTGTAAAATCAATGTTCACTTTATTAAATTTACAAACTATGTTATCTAGCCGCTTGCTTTTTATTGGCCCAAACTTCCTGTACCAACGAAAACAAAAACTGTTCCGGATTCTGGAAAATTGGCATTCTGTTTCTGGCTGAAACGCTGAAATTTTCAGCGTTTCCATTCCTGTGGCAACGTCCTGAAAATTATATGATATGAAGCCGGCGGTAATACACTGTAAAATAGGACGGTAATATTAAATTCATATGAAAAAGTCCAAACCGAAGTTTTACCGTTTTATAAGAAAATTAACTGCATTTTTAAATATAACTGCGTAATATTACATATCCCAAAATTAGGTTTTAAAACATAATATTATAGGAATTTTAATAATTTCTTTAAATTTGCCCTTTATCTTTACGATGACAATGTAATATTATGATATACACGGATTTTTATGGATAAGCCAGCTCGCTCCCAACTTCACGATTAAAGCGTCATAAGACAGGATGCGTGCAAGTGAAAGGCACAATAGCCTATAGTAATTAATCGACGTATATAATAGTTTTATCCTAAAATCAAGTTTTAAAATTACAATATTATTTTAAAATTACGACATTGGGCAAAATTTGCAGTTTTAAAAACCAGAATTAGAGCAAAAATTTAATTTTACTGTAAAATTTTAGCTTTACAATTTCTTTTACAATTCTGATACCGATAGACGGTAATTAAATTGCAGGTTGCTGGTACCGGAAACAGTTTTTACAGCGTAGTGCAATGGCTTCTTTTTTTTAGTAGTGTAGATGATATACTCCATTTAATGAGAGAATACCACTGACGTCACAGCGCGTAAACTAAATAGCACTCTGTAGGGTAATTGGCATTTATTTCTTAAAACTTAATAAATTATTTTTTTAGATATACATGTTCTATATAAAAATCATTCATTAAGTTTTAAGAAATAAATCCCTATTACTCTACAGTGCTATTTAGTTTTCGCGCTGTGAGGTCAGAGTCATATTCTTTCATTAAATGGAGTATAGTATACATATTTATGTATACCAAAATGAGTTTATCTTTGTTATTAAACTGTTCTGTAATTTTTTTTCCCTCTCTGTCGATCTGCTCGGGAAAATTTATTACCCTAATAACTCGAAAACGCTTTTAGCTAAAGACTTCAAATTTAGAACATATATACTTTCCGGATGAGATTATTTGTTGTAAAAATCGTGGTCAAAGGGAGTAAAACCATTTTTTTTAAATTGTCATTCAAAAATTTTTCGTTTTTTTTTGTGTATGTTTTTTAATATTTTATTTAAAAAAAAAGCTTTTTTGTATAAAGTTCATGCTATTAACTGTAAGGGAAAGTAATCTTTTGTCAGCGGCAGTATTTAAGAATCACTTCTCAAAATGTTGCACCCTATTTCTGTATCACCCTGTATAATTATTCTGTGGCTATACAAATCCCGGGATGTCCCAAATTCCAGAGCTGCGACGAAGTTTATGCACCGCTGACCCAAAAAGTTGTACAAATAAATCGCACCCTCCTTGTTCCTGTTTAACAAACACTTCCCTGCTTTATCCTACTTTATTTACACGAAAAGTTTACGGTTTGGTCTAAAAATGATTTATTACAGGTGGTAACACCTGATTTATTTATTTATTGTCATACAATCACAGCCTTTTTGAAAAGGTATTTTATTCCTATACAGGGTTATTCAGAAATAGGGTCATTCATTTTAAGGGGTTTTACATAGGAAAATATGAAAAAAAGTTTCTATAAACATGTCTAAAAATTAAGAAATAAAAGGATTTTTTAGTACTTACTGGATACAATTTTAATTTTATAATCTACTCTACATGTTTCGCCTCACTAGACATCATCAGGAGTTACTAAAAGATAAATAATAATAAAATAAATCGTCTGAAACAAACTTGAACCTATTTTCCTTAGGTTCAAGTTTGTTTCAGACGATTTATTTTATTATTATTTATCTTTTAGTAACTCCTGATGATGCCTAGTGAGGCGAAACATGTAGAGTAGTTTATAAAATAAAAATTGTATCCAGTAAGTACTAAAAAATCCTTTTATTTCTTAATTATGGAACTGGATAATGGCTTCTTGTTAAACAATTTTATGTTTAAAAATGTTTCGTAAGGGAGCTAACCCGCGTTGAAAGTGGCTAAAAAATTCTGTTTTTATTTAATTACTCAGGAACCCCTTGAGATATAGCAACGAGGTTTTGCATGTAAACTAATTATAATAAGGCCCATCTTCACATGTTATTTTTTATGTACTTATTTTAACCAGGGGTATGCGAAACGGTGGACCCTTATTGACCTAAACTTTTTTGTAAGTTTATTATTGAACAAGATTCCCCCTGGACCTGGAGGTCAACATACATAAAAAAGGTACTCTTGTTGTAATACTGTAGGATTAACAGTTTTCGAGAAAAATTCATTTGAAGGTGAAATGCGGGCTGATTCTACATCAATACTCAGAAAAAAAGTTTCTATACATGCAGGTCGAAAATTGCTTTTAAAGCTATGTCCCTTTAAAAATGGTGCATTTTTAGGAGACCATGGCTCCCTTAGGATTTATTTTTGGAAGCACCTGTATATGAGGTTTTTTTTCTTAGTGTTTGATGTAAATTCACCCGGCTTATTGAAATTTTGGTTTTCAACATTTTAGTTTTCACTTTTTTGTCCTCGAACCGTGAATGATTTCCAAATGATTTTTTCTCGAAAACGGTTAATCCTACAGTATTACAACAAGAGTACCTATTTCATGTATTTTGACCTGAGGAATCATGTTTCAATAATAAACTTTAAAAAAAGTTACACTGAAACAAGTTTGGACTGATAAGGCCCCCCGTTTTTGCACGCCCCTGGTTAAAATAAGTACATGAAAATAACATATAAAGATGGGCCTTATTAAGATTAGTCACATTCAAAACCTCGTTGCTGTATCTCAAAGGGTTCCCGAGTTATTAAATAAAAACCGATTTTTTTTAGCCACTTTCAAAGGGGCTTAGCTTCCTTACGATGCATTTGGACTTATAATCAGGAGGGATTTTTTGGACGGTGGACAGTTAAAAAAAATTCCAACTAAATATTAAGGAATTTTCTTTATACCCTGCAAAAAAAGTTTTACCCCGGAACGAAAATTTTGATGACAAAAAAAGGTCCCTCATCTCTACGGAAAATTTTGATGACTAGAAAAAAGGTCCTTGCCTCTGCGAACGCGAACTTCCTAACTGTACCGCTACAATTTTCCCGACTAATTAATTTACTGACCAAAAAATAAAAAAAAAGTTTTCCCCCCAAAAATTTCTCAACTCTCCCAATCAGTTTTCCCAAATATTTTACCAATTTTCCAACTCAATTTTTCCATCTATTTTCTATCTGGACCGTGGAGTTTTCCAACTCGAGCGTGGTTTATCGGGGGTCGGGTTATTATAGTAAACATTTGAAACTAACCGATGGCTAAGATTTAACAAAAATAAATAAAATACTTAATATTTTTCCTAATTAAAAATTCTAATTTTGAAGCTATTTGGTTTCCGCCAATAAAGGAACTGGAATAAAAAAATCTTGAAAATGTGCATGTTTTTGGCCTTAAAGGCCAAAAAGTTGTATTCGTTTAAAAATTCTTATTTTCGTTCGGCTTGTTTTTGCGTTTTATTGGCAGTGGTTTCGTATTAATTTTTGTTCAATACCAGGTTTTGGATTTGATTTTGAATCAATACCGATAGCCCAATTTGAGAGCATTTCCAATATTCACTGCGAATCGCATAACATGCATAATATTCATTTAATATATTCTCGATACATACGAAATATATTGAAAATTCAATAAAGTTATGTCATTGTTTTCCATAGTTTAAATTTTCATACACCGGGAAAATAATTGAATCCTAATTTTTACTTTTCTCTGTATTATTACTAATTAAAATTTTGGTATTTACCGATTATTATTTTACTGAGTAATGTAACATATTGTAAACTAGATCAATAACGCAACTTACAGTAGGCATACCTTACTATAACTGTCATATAATTTACCAAATGTTACAGTTATTTTTACTAAAACATGCTAGTATTAATAAACACACGTTGCTTGGGGTTCCAAAGAGGCCAGCACGTTTTGTTGTTTTAGTATGACGAGTTGTTGTATACAATACTTACATTGTAGTATTTAATATCACAAGTAAATTATTAAATGCCAACTTTTGCGATAAAAATAAAACTATGTATTTAAAACTTCAATAACATTTTCTGAGTATTATTATTGAAATTGCAACTGAATCGAAAACGCTTTTGAAGCAGAATTTCATTATTTTCTGTTTTGTATACAAAACATATATTTGTCAGTTGTTTGTTTATTGCAAAAATGTCCATATTTTTATAAAAATATTCAATCTATCTACCGAAATAGTAAAATAGTTGTGGAATAGAAACAATAAATACATTAGGAGGGCTGAGAACAGGGGTGCTTCCATGGGGGGGGGGGGTAGGTGGGGCGGCACCCCCCCCCTAAATACGTTCGAGTAGGGAAAATCTGTTCAGTTGGTAAAATGACTGGAAAATTTCGGAATTTCGGCAATTGACTGGCAAATTTCGGTAAATAGGTAGAAAGTTGGGAAAATTTAGGGGTACAGTTGGAAAATTGGTTAGTAATTTCACAGTTGGTAATTTTCTTAAAGGAGGACCTTTTTTCATCAAAATTTTTCGTCTCAGGGGTAAAGCTTTTTTTGGAGCTAGGAAATTGAATACAGTTGGGAGGGAAGTTTTTCAGAGGTCAGGACAGGTCATAGCTATGGGGGGGGGGGATGTTTGCGCCTCCCTCACCCGTCTTGAAAAGTTGTATATTTATTTCATTGGTCCAAAACAATATTGTATATTTTATGGATTCAAAAGTTGCATATTTTACAAAAAAAAGTCGTATATTGCAGGGATTCAGACAAAAGTCTTATACTGCAAGGATTAAAAATACAAAAGTTGTATATTTCACAAAAAGGTGAGGACTTTTTTTTTCGAGGAAAGAAGTTGTATGTTTAGGCTAAAAAAGTTGTAATTTTTGACCCCACAAAATCTTAGCTACGGCCCTGGGTCAGGGTAAAGGGGTAAAGCTGTTTTGGAGCTAGGAAATTTGTATCCAATGGGATTTTTTTCAGATGTGAGGACCTTTTTTTTGGGCTAAAACTTTTTTTTTTGAGTTGGGAAATTTCTCAAATTTTAAGTTGTTTTTTTTTTTTAGTTGAAAAATTTCTCAATTTTTAGTTGGGAAATATTTGCTCGTCAAGCTAAATCCAACGATATTAATAGCTGGACTTGGTCTGTTTGTATTTTCAGCCCTCCATTTATAAAATTGCTTTCCAGATAAATGAATCTTACCCTACATCAGTAACTATATTTCACGCGATGCAAAGTGTAAAGGTGCCAGAATTTTTTAAATCGAATATTCCGTTCATAAGTTACAAGGTTTTCAAAATACAGACGGACATTATTTAGCAAATAGCCAAACAGACCGATATCTTTTAACACCCACTTTTTCACGTTCTGTTCACGTTTCATGATATCCAGAGGCTCGCATAACTAGCATAATACATAACATACGATGCCGTGATTGGCTTGGTGTGCCGTCATTTATCTTGTACGCAGGATTATAACGTTATGTCACACACGCCTTATAGCCTGTGGATAGCGCTCAAATCCGACAATGATAAAAATTAATAACTACCGACTTTGCAAAAGAAGGTTTTTATCCGGAAATTTGTCATTTGTCCTTTCTTTGTCGAGCTTTGTACTTTAAGTGGCCACTCCAGCTAAAATCCGGGATATTTCCGTAAATGTCAAAGGAAAATAAGTACATATCTGTAAAACTTCAGCCTTACTAATTTATTGTTTTCGTGAAACAGACCGTGAACGGGTCCACTTGTCGTTTTCAGGTTTCCCTTTTTTTTATGAAGTATAAAGATTTTCCTCATCATTTCACCATGGATTTAAATATTGCAGGTTTTCAGGAAAATTTTTTTCTCGATATATAAATCGTGAGTTGCTCAGGATTAGCTTAAGTTTTAGTTGTTTCCAAGTTATTCTTATTTTTCTAGTTAGGTGTATTTTACAGGATCTTCTAGAAGACTTACTAAACTAAAAAGTTTTCAGCTGAAACTTTTTAGTAGGTAGTTTTAAGTTTCAAGTTTTAAAAAATGATACACAACTTCCTTGCGTAGGAAGATCTATCAACGAAATATTGTAAGTTTAAACTTCATGTTAATACTGATGCTAAACTTATATATTACATAATTATTACCTTCCAAGTATAAGTATAGTTGAAACTTTTAACCCCTTACAGTTTCAAAACTTGTTGTTTGATAATATCAAAAATTTAGCTGAACTATTACATAGTGTTAGTTATGTGTAATTCACACATGTGTGCACTAACGTAGTACATTACCTAATGTGGAAGTATTTAAATTAAATTATTTAATAGTTTTTTTTTGTATAAAAATTACCGTTTATATTATATCTAGTATTGGTTACTAGTAATTACTAGTTTTAGTATTTCCAGCCTTTATCCAGTAAATGGTAATTTTTACTAATTAATTCGGTCTCTTTATACATGATTTTATATAATATATTACTGATTACAAGTGATTATTCATTGTATCATGATATGTTCTTTTATTTGGTAATTAAAACTTGTATGTTCATAAATAATTTTAATTTAAAGCCGTGTACTGGTGGCATTAACATTGATTCATTAATTTGGCATATCAGTGGTACCACAATTTTTTCGTATAAACAACAAGTTTTTACAGTTTAGGGAACGTTCAAGTATTACATGATTACTAGCTTGAAACTCCCCGGGATCTGTTCATAAGCGTCATTTCCTTTTCTTGAGGGCGATTCCTGTCATAATTTTCGCCTTAGACTTCCACCGCAGCCAACGTTGCAGAAAAGTGCGTGTGCAACGGACACGCACCGCTGGCGGCAGTCGGCTGTTTACAAGTCCACCGCCTATCGTACGGCGCAGCCTCCGGTTGCCTAGAAACGGGCGGCAGTTGCGACCCATCTGGCCGCCCCCAAGACGCGAGTTACTAAATCGGAGTTAGTCGCGTTGCGTGTCCATCCGCTTTAGCACCTAGGATCTAGTCGTAGCCTCCTCTTCGTAGAATACATCGCGTATACGAGACAGCCGTCGACGACGCTTTTTTGTTTTACTTTGTCCTTTTCCTCTGCGATATAGACACTTTACCGCGCGCGGACATTCTTTCTAAACACTTTTTGACTTTTCTGAACCATTCGTCACAATAGAACAACCAATTTGTTTATTTTTTTTGTGAATGCCCTTTGGACTGTAAAATTCGTGTGCACTTTTCAAAGACTTACGGAAAACGCTCAAATTATTTACTATGAATAAAATTTATTTTTAAACAAACTCACCTTAAAAAAATTTTGATGGTTAAGTTTTTCCAATAAACTGTGATGTTTTTGACTAAAATATAATCAATTATACACTTAAATTATACATTTAGGATCAAGTATACGTAAAAATTTGACAATAAACAGGGAGCATTTCCTACCGAATTACTTATAATTATTTTAAAGTTTTGTGTAAAATAAAACTCGTGAAAATAAGCCTTTATTGTCCCTTTATATTAAGTGATAATATTCTGTCCAAAACAAAAAGGTATTATTATTCAAATAAAACATATTTTGGTGTTGTATAATAAAGAATCAGGAAAAATTTGGTTTCTTTACATTCTTTATCAAAACCAAAATTTTAGAACTAAAACTGAATACGAAACCAATACCTATTAGTTATTAGGTATTACTTCTTTTCTTTTGGATTCTCTGTTGTATGACACCATCCTTTTGCTCATATAACTGTTTCTTTAAGTTTTTTTCTACAGCCGTTTTTATTTGCGTTTATTTTACAAAGGATTTAGAGGAATAATTTTCAGAGGAACAACCTCTTGTTTTTAAGTGTTTAAAGTATTTTTTCAAAAATTACACTAGCATGCGATGAGCTTTATTTTTTTCTGTCGTGCAATTTATTCATAAAAGACAATTTAAAAATTCAAAATAATTGTACTATTATTAAAACTTATATTTCATTATAATATATACGCTTTAAATATGATCATTATCACAAAGTATTTTTACGCAAAAATGATCTTGGGTAAAAGAGCTAAAATCTACATTTTTTATTTCTAGTTTGCATTTTATTAAAATTAATTTATTATTTGGAATATTTAAAACAAAATTAATGGAGAGCCCCTAGCACAAGCCAAAAGCTTATTTGGGGCTCTCCATGACACTGTAATTAAATAAATAATAATAATAAATAAATAATTTCCTTCAACGCATTTGAAAATAAATCTAATTACAAATGCATTTTTTAAATTAAAATGAAATTTCTTAAAATAATTGATATTAAATATTTTTTCAGTAATTAGCATCCAAAAATCTATGAAAATTACCTTTTAAATCTAAGAATAGTTTTTCGTCGTTGACCTGCGTTATTTTTATAATTTTTTATATTTTCGGTGTTTTCCGGATATCGACCGTCCAAATCGGCAGATTGCCAACACTTATGTAATAAAAATAGTGTGAATGTAAAAATAAAACAATTTTTTGTTAAAATTGTAAGTATTTAATATAACATTATGGTTAACCTATAAAAAACATAAGGGTTACCGGATTATCTTAAATAATGTTCTAAAAATTAAAAATTCGCTGAGTGTAAATGTTTTAACTAAAAATATTATTTTTGGCACCCAAACTAGATTACCACATTAAAATAATCTCATTTCGAATGAAAATATAGTTTAATTTATTTTCTTGACGTCATCACGCGTCATTGTCCCAAAAATTTAATTTTTTAAATAAAATGTTGCCAAAAAAAATTGTATAGAGTTATTAGGTTTGTTTTGTTTCCCGAAAATACCAGTTCGGAACTAGTTCGGAATGTGCGCAGTTGCGATTGAGCACTGTGCAGTTGCAACTTCGCCGGTTCTAAACCATTTCAGAACTGGTATTTTCGTGAAACAAAACAAACCTATTATAGTTTCTAAAGCTCTCGGCATAAGATACAATGGTTTATGCAGTTAATAATAATTTATTTTCTAACTTTTATGTATATGTAATTAGCCAATTACGAAATGGTTGTGAATAAAGTTTATTATTGCTTTTTTAAAACGGTTAACTTTGTTTTACAGCTGTCATAAAATGAAAATTCATTCTCATTTTCCTGTAACACAGGTCAACAAATTTTCAACTTTTAAGTTGATTTGGATTTGACAGCTGATTTTGAGTTATTTAGTTGATTTCGAATATAAATTCCGCTTTTATCCATCACGTAAGGGTTTTAAACAACCGCACAGTGGGACAAGAAAAGAAAAACAAGCAGAAAATTCTGAATTTTTTCTTACGACTATTTTTGATACCGTTGATTTTAAATTAAATAACGAAAAATTTCAATGATCTTTCTAAAAATGTGTCAAATGGCTTTTTTTTATTATGTTGATGTAGACCAATGTCCATAATTTAAAAATTCTACACTTCATGTTAATCAATGAGATTTTTGGTGTGGCTCATAGCTGAAAAAAATTTTACGTGATGGAAACAAAAAAAAAATCCGATCACAAAATCCTTGTTGGCCTATGTATTTTTTTTAATTAACACTTGCTGAATTGCTGAAAATACAATGCGACTGTAGGAAAAGACTTAAGGGGTTGTTCTGATTTTTGATTTCAAAAAATAGAATTTTTTTATTTTATTTTTTATACTTCTCAATATGTACCTTAAAAAATATACATAAAGAAATAATAAAATTATAAAATTTTAATGGGTGATTCTACATCATAGAATATGATAAAAAGTTCCGTTAAACATATGTCTAAAAATACGTCGTAAAGGACATACACCCCTTTGAAAGTGGCTAAAAAAATCGGTTTTTATTTAATAACTCAGGAACCCTTTGAGAGGTTTTGCATGTGAACTTAATATGGAACATCTTTGTATGTTATTTTTATGTACTTATTTTAACCAGTGGCGTGCGAAACGGGGGGGGTCTTATCAGTTTTGTGCCCCAAACTTTTTTATGTGTATCTTTTTTTGATTTTTTATAAAAAATATAGATTCTTTGTGTAAAAATACATAAAAAATTTCATATAGTGTAACACTGTATAAGCAAACGCTTAAAAAAATGCAATTAAGAGGAAGTTGCCACCAAAAATGTTACTTTTTAAAAGGCTATTACTCCTTTAATATTAAATTTAGTTGTTTCGGTAAAGAATACTTTTTTGCTCAGTTTTTATTGTAGAATCACCCTGCAGAATTAAAATTTTAATTGTTTTTTTTTGTATACTTTAAAATATAAAAAAATCTTTAAACGCGTTTTTCTCAAAATGCCATTTTTCAAAACGGTTCCAGCGATTAAAAGAAAAACTATTTAACATATTGACTTAAAATTTTCGGCATTTTGTCAAAAATGGCATTTTTTTTGTTTTTTTTTTCACTAAAATACGCGTGGAATTTTAGTTTTTTTTTTTTGAATTTTGACTTATGTCTACACTAGCGAACTAAAGAACGTAATTTTTAACAAGGCTGTCAATGTAAGCAGCATAAAAGTACTCCAGAATAAACTAATATTTGTGTTTATTTTTCTAACATTCAAACATCCAAACATCAAGGCACACTTTATAAAAAAGTGGGTTTCTAGAAAAAATTCCGACTAGCTACACTAATAATGTAGTAAAAATTAATCTATAAAAAAAAAGTTTGATTACTGTGTTTTGGAAAGGTGCTGCCGTGGTGACGTGGTATTTTGATGACACGAATTTAGAAAATAGTATTCAGCAGGAATTTTTCATTCATTTATGACGTGTCATTATGTACTTTTGTTGTGGGCGTTTTCTTCATTAATCATAGTTCGTCCACTACAGTTATTATTAAAACTATTATTAGAGCTCAAAGAATTTTCTTCGCTGTTTTAAAATAAATATTTAATTTTATTTAGTAGTATAATATTATTTAAAAGTACCTACCATGGGAAAAAGTTCCATTGCATACAAAATAGTATAATATAAAATTAGTTTGCGACCTAAAATTTTAGTGCACGAGAATAAAAGCTTTTTCACGACGCGCCAGCGAAGTGGAAAAATTCGAGTGCACTAAAAACCATACGAATTTCATATACTATTTTATCTACGTTCTACAGCCCAAAGATTTGAAAAAAAAAATGATTACACTGACATTTAATTTACAATAGAAAAAAGTACTGTCAAAATGGAAAAACAAAATCATTTGGGTTTCATAATATCTTTTATCCACGGCCGTGATTAATAGGCCTATTAATCACGGGTCTGTAAAAATAAACCGTTTAAACTTTAAAACAGCCGTGAATAAAGTATAGTATTCTACTCGCGTATAACAGCTATTAATCATTCGGGTGATTAGGCCACTCGCATATCGGCTCGTGTTCCAAAATTCATCCTCATTGATTAATTGCATCTATTATACGCTCATTGTATAATATACTATTATCCACGGCCGTGATTATTAGGCCTATTAATCACGGGTCTGTAAAAATAAATCGTTTAAAATTTAAAACGTCCATGGATAAAGTATAGTATTCTACTCGCGTATAATAACTATTATACGCTCATTGAATGATATACTATTAAAAGCACTAGTTTCCCAATGTTAACATTCTAACACTCAAATGTGTGCTTAATACTAAGTGGAACGTAGATAAAAGCAATTTTCTTACTCGTGGTTAGTAGTATTTTCCTTTTTCAAAGTCATTTATTTCGTTCTGGCTCAAATAGAGAGTAACATAAAAGGATTAGATGCTTTTAACATAAAATCGGTTGAGATAATGCATTTAAATTTTACATTCTGAAAATAGACCAAAACTACAATCGCTGTTTAACACACCAAGCTTAATGGCTTAAAAAGAAAATAAAAAGCTGTATTATTATGTTTTTACTCGGCTACAACAACGCAAAAGAATGTCAGTAAAAAGTTAAATTTTCTATTTGCTTATTACCTATGAGAAAGCTCAGTTAATCATCAAGTTTTTATTTACTCGGTAAAAACATAAATTACTACTTATTAAAAAATTGTTTAATAATTTTAATTTTCCTTATCTCTTAATGATGTCGTAATGTAATGTAATGTCAAGGAAATGAAAAGCCTAGATATCTGGGACCCTAACGACATTAAACGTTTAATGTCTCTTTATTTAAGGTCCCTAGATATATCTTTTAATCGTTGCAACTGACCTACCGTCTCAAAAGAAAAACAAATTGTCCACCGGTAGGCCTTCTTTTTTGACTGTATCCAAAATATTAAATATTTAGGTCTTGGGAGTGTTAATCTGGATTGTGTACTCCTCGTTAAAGATAAATCGCATCTCTGTAAACCTTATTTTATTGTTTACCCAAAATATTAATCTCAATAAATCAAACCATTAATAAGGGTTTTCCTTAATAACTCTACACGAAAAAAAAAAAATAGTCTGCCTATAAACCTTCTATTTTGATTCTGTACCCAAAATATTATTATTATGGCATTCCTTAATTTCTTAAAGATGTTGTGAATTACAAACATTCCTTGACAAATCCTTCCACGTTCCATCTATAGACCTTTTTATGATTGTGTATCCAAAATATTAAATTTTCAGGCCCTTAGATTGTCAGTTTTGATTATGTACCTAAGCCTCTATTTTCTTTAATAAACCTCTTTGCAAAGAAAAATAGTCGTACCGTCATCGAAAAAAAAAATCCGCCTGTAGACATTCTGTTTTGATTGTGATCTGATGTGATTAAATTTTTAGGCCCTTAGACTGTCAATCTTGATTGTGTACCCAAGACTTTATTTTCCTTAATAAACCTATTTGCAGATAAAACTAGTAGGGGATCGTTCAAGTATTACGTAACGCAAAATTTGGCCATTTTTGACACCTACCCTCCCCCCCATGTAACGCGGTTAACATTTTCAAGAATCCCCTCCCATTTGTTACGTAACATTTTTTTTACAAAATGTAAAGAAATTGAAAGGAAATCTTGCTTTAGGGGTAAACCGGTTTTTAACCGGTTATTGCTTCCGTGTTTTAACTAAAAACTGGTCTGAGGTAATTTCCGCAACCGGTTAACTGAAAACCGGTTATTGTCTATGGTTTTCCATCTCTATTTTTTTATGTTTAGAGGATATAGTGAACGCCGTGTGCAATAAAATTTGCAAAGAATCCGTATCTTAGGCCTAGATCATTGTTAAAAACGTGATCCAATAATAACTTTATAAGTTTATAATTTTTTAAGTGTTACGTAACATTTTTACTAACACCCACCTCTGTAACGCGCCGTAACGTCTTCGAGACCCCCCACCTCCCCTAGAGTGTTACGTAATACTTGAACGTTCCCTAGTCGTACCGTCCTCGAAAAAAAATTTTCCGCCTGTAGATCTTCTGTTTTGATTGTGTACCCAAAATATTAAATTTTTAGGCCCTTAGCGTCTATTTCCCTTAATAAACCTCTTAAAACTTTGCAGATAAAACCACTAGTCGTACCGTCCTCGAAAAAAAAAAATCGTCCGCCTGTAGACCTTCTGTTTTGATCGTGTACCTAAAATATTAATATTTCTCGCGGAAAAACGTGCGTTTATCTCAGTCTCCGAACTCGCGAATGAAGCAGTTTGTGTAGCAAGCTACGGCGATGATCGCGGCACCATGGAGTTGCAGTGCGTGGTCGTTTACACTGTCATCGACATCAAACAGCCAAAGCCGCCTCCTGGGGCCCTCGGCGGTGGCGGCGGCTACGGCGATGAAACTCCCGATGGGTGTTTGGCATGGATCAAAGGACAGATCAAAAGGTTCGAAATTCAATGTTGATTTTTTTTAATTTTTATTATTACAATTTTAATTAAATCAATAAGTTTTTCTAATAAATAGAAAACAGAAAAAATATATACTTTTTATATATTTTACCCGACTCGTGGCTTGACGTTTTGTTTATTTGTATTCGTTTCAGGACACTTTTTTTAATTTAATGATACTATATAATTCACGGGTAAAAATATTTTGCTGATTCAAAAAAATCCATTTTTTGCTTGAACAACAATGTCTCAATTTAAAAGATTAAAAATGTAATCTTAATTTAAGACATCGTTGTTTTATATGTACGCAAACTTGTTTTCTTTTACCACGAAATTATTTTTATTGGTGTACGTCACGTGTACCCAATAAGAAACTCTGGACTTGTTTTGTGCAAATCAAATAAAGATAATTAAAAATTAATTTGTTTTGACATTAAATTAATATTATAGTGTTAATTAGACAGTATTGTGTTAATTTGACAACAAGGCCAATTAATCTTTCAAATAGCTTCACTATTTTTTTTTGTTCGATTTTATGATTTAAATAAATATTTAGTGTATACAGGTCGATTAAAAAATAAGGTTCAAAATACATAAAAACATATAACGAAAAAAATCCAAAAAACACGTTTAAAAACATACTTTTCCTGTGTAATAATTTTACTTTTGTGCGTTTTTTTGGCTACGAAAAACTTGGATGTGATAAAACTGACTACAAAAAGGTTTTTAAATCCCTGAACTTGTTCTAAAATTATCGTATATGTGAAACAAATTTAAATGATAACGTTTTTCGAATAGGGAAACTAATTTATTATATTGAAATATACAGAGCGGTCCAAAAGTCACCCCCCCCTTTTAACTTTTGAACCAGTTGAGATATCGACTTCAAATTTGGAACTTTTAAATAAGACAACTTAAACTATCTTTTAGCATATATTTAATAGTTTAATAGTTAGAGATGATGTACATAAGACACTTTTAGAGTGTGTATACAAGTCAAGATATATACTTTCAGCTCTTAAAATGTGGGCATGGGGGCATATTTTTTTAAATGGAAAGGGGGGTCGTGTAATACATCATTTTAAAGCTTATAAAATTCTCCATTTAATTCCATATTTTTAAATTAAAAAAAAAATTGGGTTTAAAATGGGGTTGAAACAGGGTATTAATGTCAAAATTTCTCTAAAAAAAAACAAATAATTTTTTAAAAATGCCTAATTTCATCATAAAAAATGTTAATTATACTTTTAAACTAATTTTAGTTGACATAAATAAAAGTTTATAAAAAAAAACTTAAAAAATCGAATGTTTTAGCACAACAAATTGAAAAATCAAAACCTTAAAAACACATTTTTAAAAAATTTAAAAATGCTAGTTTAAATAGAGAATTTTATAAGCTTTAAATTGATGTATCACACGACCCCCCTTTCCATTTAAAAACATTTCCCCCCATGCCCCACTGCCCACATTTTAATAGCTGAAAATATCAAATATATGCTAAAAGATAGTTTAAGTTGTCTTATTTAGGAGTTCTAAATTTGAAGTCGATATCTCAACTCGTTCAAAAGTTAAATCGTTAAACTTTAATGGTTAAAGTTAATTTCAGACATTATTATTTCTTAAAAATAAAAAAATAAAACAGGTAAATATCCACAGGCTCGCATAACCACAAACATAACACTTTATAGCTTGATGTGCATCGTTGTCGTGTTATGCCTTATGGTTATGCGAGCCTGTGGATAGCGCTTTAAAGGCCTATCCAGAAGCTAGCATAAGAACATAAAACATAAGAATGCGATGCCGTGATTGGCTTACAAGATACATGGCGGCACATCAAGCCAATCACGGCATCGCATTGTTATGTACTATGAGTTTATGCGAGACTGTGGATATGCCCTTACTAAACCTTGTAGATAATACTTTCTTTTTAATGTATTCAAACCTGCCTAATTCACTTTTTGCAAATTGGCCAATAAGCTAGCGTTTGCCCTTTTCCCACCCCTACAAAATCAAGCTTAGGTAAGACCTAATGCGAAATATTTACTTTTCTTTGAAGTCTTAAAGCGTTTTTTAGTTATTTAACTTAAGCTTTCTTTAATTGCTATGTCCACGAAATCCAGACTTGTTTATTGATTCTAATAACTTAAAAGCTGTAAGCTTATTGTTTCTAACATTGAAAATGACATGTTACGGTATAAAAACCATAACTTATTTAAAATATTTTAGGAGATAAATTATTTCTGAAATAATTAATCAAAAACTTTAACCCAATTCTTTCATGCTGAAACCCCTTTTAATTTTTATTGTTAGCTTTGTCATTTCCACAAAATCACACTCTGTCTTACGTACAAATACCGCTGCTTGCTCGAAGAAAAATAATCATATATCACTTTTTTAATTTCAAAAAGGCATTTGATAGAATATATTCTAGGGTCTATAGACCCTACTCAGCGAGGTCATTAGAAAAACATAAATTTTGTGGTAGAACATTTGGGTGCCTTTTCCAGTCAATTTAATAATTGATCAGTAGCGGAGCAGAAATTAAAGATAAAATGATTCCCGTGGGCAAAAAGGGTAACCTTTAAGTTTTTTAGCACCATTATGTATCATCGATACATTAATTACTTGGGATGTTTCCTAAAAAAAATTATCTACGTTCTACTTAGTATTAAGCACACATTCGGGTTTATTAATGTTGACATTACAACACTACTACTTTTTGAAGATATTATTAAACCCAAATGCTTTTGTTTTTCCATTTTGAAAGTACTGTTTTGTTAAGTAAGTTTGTAATAATAATTTTTAATTTTTTCGTTTTTTGATGCTTTGGGTTCTAAAACGTAGATAAAATAGTTTATGAAATTTGTTTGCAATTGGCTTTTAGTGCACTCGAATGATTTTTCTACTCCGCTGGCGCGTCGTGGAAATACTTTTATTATCGTGCACTAAAAGCGTAAGTCGCAAATTAATTTAATATAAAATTTTATTGAAACTGTAATAAAATAATAAAAACTCTAAACTATCTAAAAAACAAATGCTATCAATTGTAAAAAAAATCGATGCTGATATTACTATAGAGTCGAATTCATAGCTATATGGGCTGATATCACCACAAAATAGTACTAAATACCGTCGTATATTTCATAACCATGTTACTATGGTAATTTGCTATTACGGATCATCCATAACAGCAAATTACCATGGTAAAATGGTTGAAATACAAAATACAATGTATCTGGTATTATTTTATGATGACGTCAGTTGGAATATCTGTGAATTTGACTCTAGTTATATTCTATTGATTTTACAATTTTTTAAACACGTGTTGACTAAATAAAATATCATGTAATTTTAAAATAGACTATATATTTAAATAGTAAGGTGGCCTTCGAATATTATTTCCCGACGAAAATTAAAAAAATTCACACATAAATTAATCAGAATGCAAAATTATAATATTGCATATTATGCATACTCGTCAAAATGCGTAATTGTCAGGGGTACAGAAGACTGCGGGAAGAGCGTCCCCCCATCCAGTCTTTCAAAGTTGGTAAATTTGGATTTATATTTATCTTATCTTATATAAAATTCCGTTTATAATATTACGCCCTTCCTCGAAAACAAAATGGCTGACATGTTAAAGGATACGATAACTTTTGAAGAGAAAAGCAAAGTAATTACTTCGGAGAAAAGCTTAGAAAATTAACATTTGAAATGTAAGCTTATGTTTATAATTAATTAATTAATTTAAAAAAAATATCTTTTTTGGGTAATGTCTCATTTAACTCACAAATATCGTAAATAACTAAAAATGTGTATAGAATGTCCCGAATAATTTATTTGAAAGCCACTTGAGTGTCAACTTTAAAGTGGGACATTATCATAGCACTCTATTTTAAAGTGGAATTACTTGTATTCCTTTAAAACTCAACAGGTTTGATGTTTGATAAAATGCCAAAACAAATTCAAAACAAACGTAAAATTTTAATTATTTAATAATTAATGAACCTATATATAACTCCAAGAGTTAAATTTAAACGGTTTTTAATATTATGTGCATGCTACAAGGTATAGGTCTGATGCGCATAGCATGACAATACCTTGTTTTTACAAGCTGTATCCAAACAACATTTCATCACCGTGAATAGCTAAAGGAGTTTTCTAGTGCTACCTCAGCAGTAAGAAACTGCTTGGTAGAGTGATTTAGGGCGCGAGCCTAGAGGGGCGGTTTTTAGCCTGAGCTTTTTTCGAGGGCAATTTTTTTTTGTAGGGGCGCCAAGTTTTGGTAGAAACCGTCAGGGAAAAAGCTTTTTTGTTGAGGGTATTTTTTTGGGCGCCAATTATTTTGAAACCGTCAGGGACAAAGCTCTTTTTCTTTTTTTTTGTAGGGGCGCCAAGTTTGGTAGAAATTGTCAGGGACAAAGCTTTTTTCTTAAAGGCATTTTTTTGGGCGCCAATTTTGTTCTGTAGGGGCGCTAAGTTTTGGTTGAAGCCGTCAGAGACTAAGCTTGTTTTTGTGAGGGTGTTTTTTTTTGTTGCTAGGGGCGCCAAGTTCATGGCTTGCTTCAGGGCGCCGAAATGCAAAGGCCGGCCATGTTTAACCCCTTCCGCTCCAGTCGGTTTTTAAGGTACAAGTCCCTATACCAGATTAAATTTTATATGGAAAATCCCGTATACGAATAACCAACTGTGGATATTTGCTATACCTAAAAATATCCATACGTGGATACAATGTAGCGGACGTTGTCTGTCAAGAAAACGTCATATTAAGGCTCTCTTTTGCTTGGAAATCAATGTAACCTAAAATTTTTAATTTTAACATAATATGTTAAATTTTACTTGGCTTAAATCTATTATTTTTCCTATTTTGCGACTCTTATAAGCTCATAATCACACGCATTTTGCGTGTTCTTATAGGCCCATAAGAGGTCTGTACTTTTTTTTTCTTTTATTGGCAACAGACAAAAGCTTATCGCTTGGCGTTTTCCGTGCAAATGTCATCGTCGCTTTAAAGTTTAATTTTCTACAAAATATTGTGTTTGGGTTATTTTTTACCGTGTTAAAATTGTAGCTTGGTAAGTTGCTGTAAAAAAAAGAAGACTTGACTATAAAATATATCAAAATATAATTTGCTGTTAGTACTTTAAACATAGCGAACACTGTAAACCAAACACCGAAACAAAAATCCCTAAATCAGTCATCAATTTAAATGTAAGTTTTTTAAATTTTAGAGCAAAATAAAAAAAAAATTGTGTAAAGCACTCGTTTCATAACACGTTTTTAGCGCACTAGTCCTTAATTAATTATTACTTAGTATACTATTTTTCGCGCTGGCATTCCATGGCACCATCGGTGCAACAGATCTGTTAAAACGAAATTTTAAACTTTTTAATTGCCCATCTCGTTTCATTCACGAATATAAAACTCAATTTTGTGCCAAATTTCAAGTTTATTTGAACATTGTTTTTTAGCTGAAATTTGACACAGAATCTTCTTGTTTCGTTTAATTTGCACGCAAAAAAATTAAATTCTTTGCGATTTTCCTTTTACTGCTTATGTAAAAACACTTATGTGCATAAAATCATGGATAACTATAACTTTATGAAACTTATTGGATTTTTCTCAGTGTAGAACTTTGTTAAATCCTCAATATTCAAAAGAAAAGCCGTTTGTAAATTTAAATTAGTTAAAAAAAAAACAAGAGAAAATAATTAATCTCTTTTCAAGTAAGCTTTCTTTTTATTATTTAGATTAATTTAAAAATACTTAAACAAAATAATTAATAAAAGGTTTTGCACGTTAAATATTATCAGATTGTTATAAGATTATAATCTCATTAAATTTCGGCGACCTCATAAAACCCATGTATACCAATTTTCACGAAAATATTGTCAATATTTAAAAATTATTCTCGCACATCCCAGGGGTGTAGTTACAAAAATCTTATTATTATATGCCGTATCAGCGACCTCAAAAACCGCTTTATACCAATTTTCACGAAAATATTGTGAACATTTAAAATGTATTTCAGAAACCCTTATATTGACTGCGACTGCGAATAATAACTTCGTAAAAAAGGTTTGAAATAAAATAAAAAGAAGTTTAAAGTTTCATCAAAGAAAAAGCAAAAATCAATTTTATCTTTCGAACTTGCGACTTTGTTAAAAGTAGATACGCGATTTCTTTGTAAAAACTTTTCTTTCGTTTTCTTTCTACTTTAAACAATCAAATTGTCTAATTTAAATTACAGACGAAAAATGTCGAACATAAAGGCAAGCCAATCAAGACAGTTATTTCTAGTTGGCAGATCAAACTACTCCTATATTTTTCTCATTATACTCCTCGAAGTTTCACGTTTATTTCAAACACAAAAAATGTCCAAAATTAAAAAAAAAAATGCAAATTGGTGCAACTTTTATAAACTTCCATCCGTCTGTCCGTTCGCGAACGTTCGAATATCACGTTTTCCGATCGACTTTTTAAGGCCCTGCAAGGGCACGAACCCTATTAAAATTAAAAATAATTCCCCTAAAATAAAAAAAATTTAAGCAATATTCCGACTTTAGATTAGAATTTTATAAAAATTCCGTATTTAGAATTTACTCAATTTTTGTTTTTAAGCCGGAATGAAGTTGGAATTTTGCTTAAATTTTGGCTTAAAAAGTCAGAATTTTAGTAAAATTTCGACTATATATTTTAATTCGGAATTTAGTTTAAATTCTTATTTAAAGTCGGTATTTAAGTAAAATGTTGACATTAGGTCGGAATTTAGTGATAAAATATTAGTGGTCCTTCCACGCTTCCTTAAACTGAGATTAACCAACTAGGAATTAACCAGTGAAATTAAATATGATTTTTCTATTTTGCGACTCTTATAAGCTCATAATCACACGCATTTTGCGTGTTCTTAAAGGCCCATAACAGGTCTCTAATTTTTTTTCTGTTGGGTTGGCAACATACAAAAGCCTATCTCTTGACGTTTTGCGTGCAAATGTTAATGTCAATTTAATGTTTAATTTTTTACAAAATTTTTGGTTTGGGTTATTTTTTACCGTGTTAAAATTGTGGACTGGTTAATTGCAGTGAAAAAAGAAGAGATAACTGTAAAATATATCAAAATATCATTTGTTCGTAGAATTTTAAACATAGTGTAAACTGTAACGCCAACCCAAAACAAAAATCCCTAAATCAGTCATCAATTTAAATGTAAGTTTTTTTTAAATTAGAGCAAAATAGAAAAAATTGTATAAAGCACTCGTTTCATAACACCATTTTAGCGCACTAGTACTTTAGAAAACTCGCCGCAAGCGGCTCGTTTTTTAAACTTGTATGCTAAAAACGTATGTAATGAAACTAGTACTATAATATACTATAACAGACGACGAATCTGACATATCATTGATCAAATTTTAAATTTAGTGTTAGTTTAATTAAAGTTTTTTTTATTAATAATTTTTAATTTAATATTAATTTTTATTGTCAATAGTGATTCTTTGTAGGACTACATTTTCACATCCTTGAGATTTTTAATTTTAAAAAACGCGAACTGTAGATTAATAAAAATTAATAACACCTACTTAAATTTTTATTGTGTGCCATTTTCTTGCAAAGGAAAATCAGAAAAAGAAAATAGTCATAAAAAATATCATGAAAAACCTTGAACTTGTTTTTGGCTAAAGTAAAATATACCAATAAATTGCATAATTTATTCAAACCGAGCAAACTTGGCAAAAAACACAAGTTTTAGTGGCACAAACTTGAGATTTTATGATTTTTATTGATTTTAGTTTGAAAAGATGGGGTTTTGTTAAAAGTATTGTAAGAAAAACCAATTTATGATCTCAAATAAAGTAGTTTAACTTTGGCCCAGCTTTTTGTACGTTTTTGCAATATCAAAATCAATTTTGTAATCCAGTTTTGAAAATTGTTATTTTTATAACAATGAATCGAAAATAGTTATTTTCTGTACCGGTTAGTCATTCAAGCACATTCTCACCAAGTAGTGACTTAAAAAAAAAACTAAAAAAGCTGAAAGAAATTTCCGATCACATAACGTAACTTTTTCAGGAAAAACTACTTTTATTATAAGAATAAATTCTATTAATTTCGAAAGTAATCCAACCCAAAAACAAAAGTTATGCGGGGTAAAACTTCTTAAAAAATATAAAAAGAATCTTTTTTCAATTTTTTTTTGTTTATCGCGAAAAGAAAACTTGAAAAAATTGAAAAGTTTTGAAAATTTTCTTTACAAAAATATTTTCGTTTTTCGTTTCGTTTATTGAAAAAAAAATAAAAAGTCCAAACCTAGTTTTAAAGAGCTCCAAATTGGTAAATAATTAAATAAAACGTTTTTTCATATTTTTCCTAAGAAAACTACTAAGCCAAGAATAATTTCAAAGCCAACTAGATTTAAAATTAAAATTAAATTAAAAAATGATATGTACTGTCAAGTATTGACAAATTACACATGGTTTTACTTGTACATGTTTGATTTTGAATCAAAATATGTAAAAATATACAGGGTGTTTCATTTAAAAATCAAAAGTTAAGGTAATTTTCGGCAAAACCGGAAGTGAAGAATATTTTTTACAATGTCAAAGAATGCTGTTTATTCAATTATTTACATCCTCCAAATTTCATTTTGATAAGTTAATAAACAAAAAAGTTATAGGGGTGTACCACTATTTTGTGGTACCCGGTATAGTATTCTATTCTAATATTCTAGATAAGATAAGATAAGTTTATTGTGCTAACATACATAAGTATTTACACTCATCATAGTAGAATACATTTAACTAATTAATAATATAAAAATACAATAAGACATAATATTAAAAATATAAGTAAAAAAGACACATAGGTACGTAAAAAAGAAAATTATATCTAAACCTAAACCTCTATTCTAATATTCTATTATATTCTACTTTTTGCGAAATGTCTGTTTGAAATATTTTATTTTTACATTTTAGGGAAATTTAAGACTTATCGGCAACGCCGCTCATGTGTTCTTGCTAACAGCGGAAAAAAACGGCTTGATATTTTAAATTAGACAGTTTTATTTGTTAGTGTCAATATTTACGAGAAAAATTGATCCCTGAGCCCTAGGGTCGAGTGTGTAATATCACTTAAATCACCCATATCGTACAATGTTTTATCCAACACATGGTTATTTTGCTGAAAATATTTTTTCCTGATTCAGGAAACCTAAATAATTACGTTGACAAAACTATTTATTTCAGTTAATCATTTTGCTGCTGCTAAATTTATTATAATTTATGTTGTTACAACAGTACAGTAGCAGTAATGTTTATACGTGATTCCTGTTACGTGAAAGAGTTTATAAAAATTGAGGCAAACTAAACAAGTAATAAAAAATTATGCGCAAAATACTGAAAGCTTAATTTTATTTTAAAGCGGATCATATCCGCGTCGATTCAGGCAGGGCTGAGGGCTTGGGTCACGGATTTGGCTGATTATTTTATTATCGATGTTGGAGAAGAACCACCACGGGATTTTTTTTCTAAAACGCCCCGTTTCGAAAATATAATTTTTTTAGATTTTTTCCTAATTTAAGGCCATATTTTTGCCCCCGTCTGTAAAAACAAAAAACTATCGATAACAAATTAATGCGATTTAATAGAAAAAAATATTAGTTTTTTATTAGTGAAAACCGCAATTCTCTAGGTAAAATAGTTTTTGAGTTATTGCACGCCAATGTCGAATTTTTGACAAATTTAAAAGATTTTAAGAAAAATTAAAAACATCATAAAAAAATAATCAGACAAATCCGTGACCCATGCCGTCAGCCCTACCTGGATCGGCGCGGATATCATCACAATATAATATATTGAAATACACTATTATTGTATATCTTACAAATCTATTATCACGAAACGGGTATAAAATAGGACATGCAGACAGTGGTTTCAACCAGTTTTTTTTGGCCTTATTATTGGTTGTAGCAAAGAAATAACAAAAAAGTGCTATTTTTTGATTTTTTTTTAATCAAAAGTACACATAATTAGTAGCTGATCCTGAAATGTTCAAAAAAATAAAAAATTGAGTTTTTGAGAAAAATGGCTTTAAAATTTTTCGCCGCCAACTTGAAAAACCAAAAACTGTCTAAACGAATTTAATAAATTTGATAAAAAAATATGATTTTTTTAATGGCGAAAACCGCAGTTCTCTAGGTTAAATAGTTTTTGAGTTATTGCACGTCAAGTTTTGCTGCACCTGCTGGTAATGATCACTGATATTGTTATTAATTTACTTAACATAACAAACTCTGTAATTGGGGAAACCTGTGTGAGTTTTTGAATAAATAAATAAATAAATATCACATTTGCGAGAAATTTAAAAATTTTGAAAAAAATTTAAAAAGTCATATTTTCGAAACTGGGCGTTTTTGAAAAAAATCCCGGTGACTTAAGCCCTCAGCCCTGCCTGAATTGGCGCAGATATCATCAGCGACAATATTTTAAATGTTTCACGACAAATAATTATTATTATAATTTATCATATTTTTATCAGAAGTATTTTAGTAATTAACCTTTTCACTTTGTGAAAATATAAATAGTATGGAGATCGAGGAAAAAATATATTTAAAGCAACAACAATACTGCCCTCCTTAGGATAAACGAGGCAAATCCAGATAGCAGTACAGTCGAATTTTACATAAGCGGTCACAGAAATATGGACTGTATTGCTATCTGGATTTGCCGCATTCATCCTAAGGAGGGCAGAATATAACTGCGGTATTTTTTATAAGGTTATAATTCAAACTCAGTTTGATTGCGTGATGATTATTAAAACTTTATCAAAAGGTTTACAATGTGGACTCTACATAACAAAAATACCCTAATAATAAAAAATATTTTTTATTCGATTGATTCTAAAAGCGACACTTTTTGTTCATGTTTTACCGGCGAAAAGATGAACTTTGTGGGCCTAGAATTTTGTTTCGCCCGCTAACTAAAACTTGTTATTTTTAGGGTTTTTAAAAGAAGATGCTTTACCTTTACTGTAATATTTTTAAAGAAATATGACCTTTTGGTCACTTTAGGTCTTGAACTAACTGTTCTTTTTGACCAGATACAGTTATTATAATCATTTCACCTAAAATAAAAATTTCTATTATAACATAACCTCAAAATATATGTTAATTGATTAACCTGTATTCATCCACTAAAATAAATTAAAAACACAAAATTTCAATTGAAAAATCAATTTCAATATTTATAATGGTTTCAGAACTATTATTATTTTCACAACAGACACATTTTAACAGAAATTAATCACCAAGCTAAAGGTATTTAAATTTGAAAATTAAACCAAACGCAAAAGAAACGATTCAATTGTTTTTTAGCGATTTGATTGGATAGCAATTTGTCATGGATAACTAGATAAGAAATAAGACTGGCGTCTACGTCTCAAACTCAACTCGGTCTCACGCTGTTGCCAAATTGTACAGATTTATTAAATCTTTGGTTTTTGGTTTTTTTGGTGTTTTTTTTTTTGCAAGAAACACCAAAACAACCAAAAACCAAAGAAAAAAAAACACCAATACAACCAAAAACCAAAGATAAATTAAATTGCACAATTTGGCAACAGCGCTAAAGACCGAGTTGAATGTGGGACATTGACGTTAATAGTAATAAAAAAGTAAAAGAAATATTTTTTGCAATTTAAAATTAAGTATATTTTAATAATTTATTAGATATAATTAGTAACAAACGAATAAAAAATACTGTATAATACACGGGCAAAAAGTTAAATTTCGATTTTGTAGCGTAGGCGGCCGGCCCTCGGCTTCTATAAACCTACTCAATCGTAAAACTTGACTTTTCGCCCTTGTATTATAAATAACTATTATTATACTATATTATTATAATAGAGTGAAAATAGTATATTATGCACCTAGTATGCGAACTCGACTCCGTCTCAGCAAAAAAAATTTCAGTTTCAAACACTAAAGACAGTTCGCATACGTGGTGCATATACTATTTTTTCTACTACCTAAAGCTAGTAACTCCAAATATCAATTAAAAATAAAGTTTAAAAATTATTGTGACATTGTCAGTTTGACAAATAAGTTGAAAAAAATTTTCATTATTGACCGTCGTCAATGAACAATGCTTAACAACGGTCAATAATAAATGAGTTCACTGATTTTATTGGTTTCCAAGGTAAAAAAGCCTTGACAACGGTAGATAATATGTAAGCTATCACTTAATTAGGTAGTAGAAAAAATACTATATCTTTCCCGAAAATTTGTAATAAAACATTTTTTGAAAATACGAAACTTACAGGAATGTTGGAAGGAATTATCCAATTTCATGGAATTTCAATAGTAATCAACGATATTTAATCAAGTATACTACTAAAATCAATAGTAATCTGACCCGTTTAATTTAGTTTTAGACAATGGTAAATTGTTAATTATTGGTCAATTTGATCTACACTGATTAAAATACTACAAGTAAAAATAGCAGATTACAAAATTACTTGTTATCTTTAACTGCCGTAACTTCGTGATCTGGTAAACGGACAGGTAACTTTTTAACTTAGCTTACTTTTTGCGGTGTATCTATTTTGAAGTTTATAGAAGGCATAAATTCATTAAATTTTAATTCAAACCGAACTTAAATTTGAAAATTTTATTTATTTTTAATGAAAATACTTGGATAAAAACAACTTAACCAATTTTATAAATATTTGAGGTCTTTACCAGTTTTTAATTGAAAATACTTAGGTTTACTTTTCATTAAGTTTTTAATTAAGACAAAGTTTGTCACAAAGATACCATTCTATTTTTGGTGGGCTGTGACAGCTAGTGCCTTAATGTGAAGTTTTCTGTCACATTAATGATCTCTAGTTACAGCTACCTCGAAACTTCGATTAATATAAATTAAGTTATTTGAGGCAATTGCTTTTCTTTTTCTTTAATGTATTGACTTTATTTTAAAAGCTTCAAAATCCAGCGTAAAATCTATTCTCTTTTAAAAGCCTTAATATTCGTAAAAGGACCGCAACAGTAAATTATTAGTAATACTAATATTAGCATTTAAAATTAACTACATAAATGAAAAAATAAGTTAATAATATAATATAATTATTGAACAACTACTAATATTTATAATTAGCATCTAACTGAACTAATAATTAAACCTATCTCAGGCCCCGCGGCTCAAGGTAGACAGGATATTGGAAACTGGCATAAACAATTTCTGATGAATCAAAAAACAATTATTATACAGGGTGTATTTGAAATAGCGTAGGAAATAATAAGGCCCATCTTTGTATGTCATTTTCACGTACTTATTTAAACCAGGGGTGTGCGAAACGGGGGGGCCTTATCAGTTTTTTGTCCCAAACTTTTTTCTGTGTAACTTTTTTGCAATTTTATTTTTAAAATATGATTCCTCAGGTCAAAATACATAAAAAAGGTACTCTTGTTGTAATACTGTAGGATTAACCGTTTTCGAGAAAAGTTAATTTGAAGGTGAAATTTCACGGTTTGAGGACGAAAAATTAAATACTAAAACGTCGAAAACCAAAATTTTAATGATGCAATGTTATTCTACATCAAAAACTAAGAAAAAAAGTTTCCATAGATGTAGGTCGAAAAAACGCGTTTAAAGCTACCATAGCCCTTTAAAAATGGTGCATATTTAGGAGACCATAGCTCCATTTGGATTGATTTTTGGAAGTACCTATATATGAGGTTTTTTTCTTAGTTTTTAATGTACATTCGCCCTGCATCATTAAAATTTTGGTTTTCAACATTTTAGTATTTAATTTTTCGTCCTCGAACCGTGGAATTTCACCTTCAAATGAATTTTTCTCGAAAACGGTTAATCCTACAGTATTACAACAAGAGTACCTTTTTTATGTATTTTGACCTGAGGAATCATATTTCAAAAATAAAATTGCAAAAAAGTTACACAGAAAAAAGTTTTGGACAAAAAACTGATAAGCCCCCCCCCCCGTTTCGCAAGCCCCTGGTTGAAATAAGTACATGAAAATAATACATAAAAACGGGCCTTGGTAGGATTAGTTGACGTGCAAAACCTCGTTGATATATCTCAAAGGGTTCCTGAGTTATTAAATGAAAACCGATTTTTTTAGCCACTTTCAAAGGGGTGTAGCTCCCTTATAACGCATTTTTAGACATATGTTTATAGGAACTTTTTGTCATATTTTATCATGTAGAATCACCTGTTAAAATTTCCTACGCTATTTCAAATACACCGTGTATAAATAAGTAGGAAAAATTATTAATAAAAACATTTTAATAACGTTAATGGATAAAAAAAAGAATTTTATCAATAGGAAAAATATTACTTAAAAATTTTTAATAATTATTGAAAAAATTATAAATACAAAAAATTTAATAACCGTATTGGCAAAATTCAAGTCAATGGGAAAAATATTAATGACTAAATTTTATTAAATATATTGGAAAACTTTTAATTTTATAATCAAATATTTACGGATACACCTAAAACGCCGAAGAATTGTCGATCTGGGGGCAAAAACAAATACTTTTGGTAACAACTGGCTTAATATTTAGCGTAGGATAAAAATTCTTGCATATGGGTCCATCGAACAAAAAAAAAAACTTTTTCATGCCAATGATAGGGCTTTTTTTGATCCGAATATTCTTGCTTAATAATAAAGATCGATATTGGGTTTTTACCGTTGTTTAGTCGCTCTTTTTTCGATTTTTTTGTTTTTAATATATTTACGTATTTTCATAAAAAACTAAGTCCCTAAAGCAAAAAATTAAAAAAAGTTAGCCACTTAAATGTACAATATAAAAAACCATCTTGGTATCTTTAAGTATAACAGAATTTTCGGATGAAAATGTGCAATATGTGTCATAATATTAACATATACAGACAGGGTCATCAGTAACTGCCATGCCAAAATTTAAGAGGTGATTTTACATCCAAAAATATGAAAAAAAGTTTCTATAAAGGTTGGTCCGGAAATGAGCCATAAGGAACCTACGGCCCTTCGAAGATGACAAATGGGGAACAAAAAAAAGCATCAATACAATTTTAATGCTACAGGTTGATTCGGAGCAAAATATTATTCTTCACCAAAACACCTAAATTTAATATTAAAGGAGTAATAGCCTTTTAAAAAGTAACGTTTTTGGTGGCACAAAATGTTACTTCCCCTTAATTGCATTTTCGTTGAAAACGGTTGCTTCTACAGTGTTACACTATGACTTTTTTATGTATTTTTACTCAAAGAATCCATATCGTTTACAAAAAATCCAAAAAAAAATACACATAAAAAAGTTTGGGGCAAAAATCTGTTAAGCTCTTAAATTTTGCTATGTCAGTTATTGGTCACCCTGTAATATAACCCTATAATATATTTTTTTTATTTGAAAGAACCCTTAAAACAATTTTAAAATTTCTACAAAAACATTTCGGCTCATTTTTGTCGTGGGTCTATTAGTTTCTGATTTTAAGATAATGCCACCCGTCTAGAAAGTGTATCCATTTCAACTTGTTTACTTTTATTTTTTCCCTAATTTGACGGAATGACGTGAATATTTACACATTAAACTTTTTTTACAGTCACATTATATTATGTTGATCTAAACATATTGATTTTTATGTTGAAAATTAAACTTATTTATTGAATTGAGACGTCGTTATGTCTTTCAATATAAGCTTTTGTAAATATACAGGGTGTCCCTAAAACATACCGACAAACTTTAAGGGGTTGTAGAGGACATCAAAACAAACATTTTTTGTTTACTAAACAAACATATATCTGCAAATGAGCCGTTTGGGCTGTTACAGTAGAGCAAAAAATGATTTGGTATTATTTTACAAAACATGTTTAGGAGGACATTAATTAAATCCCTTTTTGCTCATTTAGGATTTTGTTTTATTGACAAATAAATTATGATTTACAATAATTGTTCAAAATGTTGACCATTTGTTGAAAATTCACAATCACAAATTTTCAGGACAATTTAAATTATTATTTATACTTTTTATTCCTATTTATTTTATAATTTTTAGTCCATTTTAAAAACGTGTTATATTATAATTTGTGTTTTTATTTAAATAATTATTTTTGCTCTACAGCCCAAACTCATTTGCGGACATATGTTTACCGAACAAAGATGTTTGTTTTGATGTCCTCTACCACCCCTTAAAGTTTGTCGGTATGTTTTCGGGACACCCTGTATATTTGTAAATAATACAAATTATTTTCCATTATTGTTTGCAAAGGATATAAAAGATACAGTAAAAATACACTGGTACAGGGAAAATTGAGCAACATAGTTAATTGGTAGATTTAATCTAATAGTTGGGAAAATTGATTGGCAGAGTTTAGAAATTGGTAGAGGCGAACACCTTTTTTTATTTTTTGGTCAGTAAATGTTTTGATTTACAATGAATTTGAAACACAAATCATCCTTATATAGGGAATTAAATTTATTCTGCCAACCATAAAACAAGAAACAAATGAGCATCAACACACATTCTGTGCGGAGTTTATATGGAAATCTAATTATTTTAAGTTTCTACGGTTTTTCAATAGAGAGTTATCTATGATCTGCAAAGGATATAAAACATACAATAAAAATCTGTTGATAGAATTTCATTGCTAGCATTATTTTATAAAACGGTTTGTGTATACTACTCAACTTTATTACCCTTGGATAATATTTATTGTTATGACAGTTCTTCTGTGAAGGATGTTATGTAGAAGTATATTCTCTGCTGATTTCGGGTCGGTTTTTCAACGCACGGTTTTTATATTCTAGATAGTTACCATATAAATGAAATTTTACGATTTCAGCGTTAACCCTCGTGTATATTTCAGCTGTCAGATACATTCTATACTAGCACTGAAAAGCTGTTCTGTACAAAAAAATCATCTTGAATGTCACGACTTTATTAAACCGCTTGCTGAATGAATCTCCCTTCTGAAGATAACAAGTGGAAACATCCATACATTTATATTGTTATTGAATTTATAGCTAGAATCAACCCAGAATGAAAGTATTTCAGATTATTATTCTATATTGATTCTTGTTATTAATTTAACAATACGTGCTCTAGAATATAAATAGCGCTAGAGCTCAATACTTTTCTAAATGTTGGTAGTGGTCCGATATGCCACTAATATTTTCTTTCATAATTATTTACGGACATTAAGATTACTTCTTATATTATACTGTCTGATTTATTCCAATTGTCACCTGAAAAGAATGCGAGGAATGCAAACACGCCTATGAAATATGCACTATCTTTTGCATACCACCTTCTCCTTACCTCATTCCCCGAGTGCCAGAAAAATTTTAACAGTACTATCTATGAGGTTGTTTACAACTGATAGTTAACCTATTTTTTTTTTTTGTTACAGAGCGGTAGCGGCATATCTCCGAGCATTGAATCTCTCTCCGAACAATGCAGTGGTGCACGGAAACCTCGCCTGCGTTTATTACGAGCAAGGCCTCATCGACTTGGCCATCGACACCTACCGCAGAGCCATCGAGCTCCAGCCAAACTTCCCGGACGCTTACTGCAACCTGGCAAACGCGCTCAAGGAAAAGGGCCAAGTCACGGAAGCGGAGGAATGCTACAACACGGCCTTGCGCCTGTGCCCCGCGCATGCGGACTCGCTGAACAACCTCGCGAACATCAAGCGCGAGCAAGGCTACATAGAGGAAGCGACGAGACTGTATCTCAAAGCGTTGGAGGTGTTTCCAGAATTCGCAGCTGCTCACAGCAACTTAGCCTCGGTTCTACAGCAACAGGGTAAACTCAACGAAGCTTTGATGCACTATAAAGAAGCCATACGTATCCAACCGACCTTCGCAGATGCTTATTCGAACATGGGCAACACCTTGAAGGAGATGCAAGACGTATCAGGAGCGCTGCAGTGCTACACCAGGGCAATACAAATCAATCCGGCTTTTGCCGATGCTCACAGTAATCTTGCTAGTATCCATAAGGATTCAGGAAACATTCCAGAAGCCATTCAGTCTTACAGAACTGCTCTTAAACTGAAACCAGACTTTCCTGACGCTTATTGCAATTTGGCACACTGTTTGCAAATCGTATGCGACTGGACCGACTACGAGCCACGAATGAGGAAACTCGTGAAAATTGTGGCAGAACAATTGGAGAAAAACCGATTGCCTTCGGTTCATCCACATCATTCCATGTTATATCCTCTTTCACACGAGTTCAGGAAGGCCATCGCCGCCAGACATGCTAACTTATGTTTAGAAAAAATAAACGTACTTCATAAAAGTCCTTACAAATTTCTAGCAGAACTCAAAGGAAGATTGAGGATTGGATACGTCAGCAGCGATTTCGGCAACCATCCTACGTCGCATCTGATGCAATCAGTACCTGGACTGCACGACAGGTCCAAGGTCGAAGTTTTTTGCTACGCTTTGAGCCAAGACGACGGTACCACTTTCAGGAGCAAAATCACGCGCGAAGCTGAACATTTTATCGATCTATCGCAGCTGCCTTGTAACGGAAAAGCAGCTGACAGAATTTACGCTGATAACATTCACATTTTGGTCAATATGAACGGTTATACCAAAGGAGCTCGTAATGAGATATTTGCTTTAAGACCAGCCCCGGTGCAGGTCATGTGGTTGGGTTACCCGGGCACTAGTGGCGCTAGTTTCATGGATTACATTGTTACCGATGACGTAACTTCACCGCTAGAAGTCGCTAGTCAATATAGCGAGAAGTTAGCATATATGCCGTATACGTATTTCGTCGGCGATCACAAACAAATGTTCCCACATTTGAAAGAACGATTAATCGTGAGCGATAAAAGCGGAAACACCCTTGCCGATAACGTTGCTATAATAAATGCTACAGATCTGTCACCATTAGTCGAAAGTACCGATATTAAGGAAGTAAAAGAGATCGTCAAATCTGCAAAACCGGTCGAAATTAGCCTAAAAGTGGCCGAATTACCTACCACGACGGCCATAGAGAATATGATCGCTTCCGGACAAGTACAAACGTCGGTTAACGGGGTTTTGGTGCAGAACGGTTTGGCAACAACGCAAACCAACAACAAAGCGGCAACAGGAGAAGAAGTGCCTCAGAACATTGTGATTACGACAAGACAACAATATGGGCTGCCCGATGATGCCGTTATTTACTGTAACTTTAATCAGTTATATAAAATAGATCCGGCAACGTTGAAAATGTGGGTGAACATTCTTAAGGCAGTACCGAATGCAGTTTTATGGCTTTTAAGGTAAGATATAAATATTTTAGATCCTTAGCTTTTTCGGCCACATGCATTAGTTTATAGTTTATTTCTTATAGTATTACATAGGCATGGAGAGCCTCAAATAAGCTTTTGGCTTATGCTAGGGGCTCTCCATTAATTTTGAAAAAAAACTGCAGTTCCAATTTTGATTGATTTTTACATAAAATTTATAAGTTACTTTCTTCGCGCTCTACTTCATTTCTATAGTTTCTCCTCTCCTTCATATCTCTTTACAACCATAATTCTAAGAATAATTTTGCTTTTTACATTACAATTTGATTTAAAAAAAATATTTTTAAAAAATTGACTTGACATGACGTACCTTTATTTTTGGTGTTTCAGTTTTATTTTAATCCCTGAAGATGTCTCTAGTAAGAAGAGACAAAATGTCGGATAGTAGAATTCCTTCAACACAGTCTAAACCCGAAAAGTTTTAGAATAAATATTATTAGGGTCCATTCAAGTATAGAGTCTTTAATCTGACGATTTCTTGATAGAAAACGTTACATTAAGGCACTTTATGGGTAATTTTGACCCCCCTTGTAACGCGCTTTTTTTATATTTTCTTATACCATTAACCACTTCAGTCCCAGGTCTGGCCAAAAAAAAACTTATTTTTTTTTTCATCATATTTTAGAATTTTATCAAACACATATTTTTCTTAAATATTTAAAAAAAAAATAACAGTGGCGTAGAAGGTACTAAAATAATTTTAAAATGTTTTCAATATTTCCTTGAAAGTTGGTATATAGGTGTTTTTGAAGTCGCTAAATTTGAATCTGATATTAAAAAATGCTAACGCCATCCCTAAGGGAGGGGCTAGGGCTAAATAGTTTTTTCCAATATTTTCATAAAAATTGACATAGAGGAAAGTCGCCTAATTTCGGATACCATTTACAATGTATTCAATATTTAATACTCGGTATTACTTTTTGATATTTTTTTTATATAACCAGATACAACTTATTATAGCGAACCATGATTTATTATAAAAGCAATTTTATTACAGTTTATTTTTTTCCAAAAAACACGGTTAAAAAAATCAGCGCATTTTTGTGCATTTAAAAAAGGGCTCCTAATTTCGGACATATCCGAAAAAATTTTTTCAAGAGTAGATCTGGATCCCATTGCTTATGTTTCTTGTTATTCCTTCACATTTAAGACGTAATTTAATCATTAAGCGATTTTCTACGAAATACTATAGGAACTATAATTTTAGATTCCCAATTTCGAATATCTTAGTATCTTAGGTAATTTTCGTTTTTTCAAAATTGTTTATCTTAGTTTGTTGTATCATTATAAAAATAATAATTAATGGTTGGTTATCCTGAATAATAATTACCTTGCGGATATCCGAAATTGGGAATCAAATGCACAAAAATGGTCTATCCAAAATTAGGCAACTTTCTGCTTTTTAGATTAGAAATTTGTAGAATGTTTACGTTTTCAAATTGCTTAATTATGAATAGTGGATCAACTTAACTAACATCATAACTTACCCAAGACAGAATCACGAACTTTTATAACCATTATTTATAAAATAAACAAGCATAATAATGCAACTGAGCACAAAACTGCCATTTGCAATATAAACGATTTGTGCTGCCATTTAAAGGGGAGAAGCTCTACCGTTATCATATTACAGGACGGATTTAGTTTGACTTTTGGCTTCACATAAAAGTAGGTTTCTGTTTACCTTTGCAGACAGTATCTTAAATACACTACTATCCGAAATTTGGAAACCATCCGAAATTAGGCGCATTTCCTCTATAGGGGTTTTTGAGGTCGATTCTGATAATAAAATAATTTGAACTACACCCCCGGGGGCGGGGGTTAGTTTACGTTGTTTTCGTGAAAATTGGTATATAGCGAATATCGGTATGTAGGTTTTTTTGGGGGCGATGAAACTAAATATAAATTTTCTAACTCCACTGTACTTTTTTTTTGAAAAAATCCTTTTCGCTACATATGGCAAACTTGCTAATAAAGAGGTTAACGATGACCTAACGCTCGCTCTCTTAAAAACGTAATTAAAAGGTTTAATTTGAGTTTAATTATTAGGTTATTGGGTTAGAGCATCAGAAGATGTTTTAAAAACTTAAATCAATAGTCCAACCGGTTTCTGTTGTTAAATATTTAAACTTCATCATGACTAAAAAAATATAGGATTACTTATATTTATATCTTTTATCTATTTTGCTTTGATTTTTATTCGATAAATGAAATCGGTTTGTTTAAAGTTTAATAAATTATTACATGTGAAGTATACTAGGTATTTCAGTCTACACTCGTTTTAAAGGAGCAAGTCCTTTGCAATACAACTTTACTCTACGATATTTCAAGAACGCTTTGATATAGAAACTTGAAAATTTGGATCAAAGGTTTTTTATGATAGAAATTCTTTTATTATTGGAAAAAAATTGGCTCGTATAGTCGCTGCCACAGTTATAAGATATTTTTTTAACAGCGATTATTTTTATCTGCATAATTTTAGACTTATTCAAACTAAGGTATTTTTATCGAGTCCACGTGGACTGATTCTAGCCAGTTAACGTTCGACCCTATCCAATCATATTTCACAAAAGATTTAGCCACACCCGCAAGGCATTTGTAGTAATAAATATTTACTGCATCGGCTTTAATTTGTTTTATTTGTAGTTCTGTGCATCAAGCTATACAAGATACATACTTATTTAATATAATAAAATTTAATTACGTCCCTGTCTCACATTAATCTGTTTTAAATGTAAACATTCTACTATATATAAATTTTGACAATGACTATAGATTAATCAATCTTTTTCTTTATTAGCTTTAGTTTTTGAAATCAAATCATATTTTTAGCAGTTATTAGTATTTTATAATTTTTTTTTTCAGATTCCCAGCGGTCGGTGAACCAAACCTCCTTCAAACAGCCCAGCAATGGGGTTGCCCACCCGGCAAGATCATCTTCAGCAACGTTGCCGCCAAAGAGGAGCACGTAAGAAGGGGTCAGTTAGCCGACGTATGTCTGGATACGCCCCTGTGTAACGGCCACACGACCAGGTAAGTGCCTAAATATTTTTTCAAAGATTAATTTTTATTTATTTCATTTTATTTTTTTTTACGTTTTTATTTTTTACCCTTGGAAACTAGTATTGATAATATAGGGAGGTTTCGGGGGGACTAATGCATTATAATGTCTTTATAAAGAGCGAAAATAGTTTTACTTTCCCCGAGAAAAGTCTTGGTTAGTAAAAAAAAAATTAATTTTTTTTATTGCTTTTTCTCGTCGTTTTATATCCAAAAACGATTATTTCCGTCAAAAAAAACTGTCTTTCGGTCTGTCCGGGAAAGTTGTGACCACGATAACTGAAGAACGCTTTGAGCTAAAGTTTCAATACATATTGTTCCTAAACAATGTTTAGTGAGCATTGTGTAATCATCATTAAAATGAAAAAAAAAACGATTTTCTTTTCGCATTTTTTACAATTTTGCATTAGTTACTTGTTAAATTTGAGAAAAAAAAATTTCGAAACAATTTTTTTTTTATTTTTTCGAATTTTTGTTTTTCTCAAATTTAAGAAATAACTTAAGCAAAATTGTGAAAAAATGAGAAAAAAAATCGTTTTTTTATTTTTCATGATGATTACACAATGTTTACTAAACATTGATTAGAAACAATCAGGGCCGTAGCTATGGGGGAGATTGGGGGGAGCCTCCCCCCCACCTATCTTGAAATCAAAAAAGTTGCATACTTCATGGATTAAAAACATAAAAGTTGCATATTTCATGGGTTAAAAAAAAATAAAATAATAAATTTTTAGGTAGGTATATTTTCTTGCTTTTTAGAACACGTAATAAAAAATACTTTTTTTTTAATTATAAATTTTTAATTTTGGGAAAAAAAGTTTTAAATAATTTTATGGCTTAAAAATATAAAAGTTGGGATTTTTAAACCTTAGAATAAAAAAAAATGCATATTTTATGGATTAAAAATATAAAAGTTTCATATTTTTTGGCATTTTCAAAAAACTTGAATATTTCGTGGATTCAAAATATAAAACTTGCATATTTCATAAAGGGCGGGATCTTTTTTTTTTTAGTCATTAACTTTTTTTTGAGGTTTGACAAATGGTGGGACCTTTTTTTAGTCGAACTTTTTTTTGTCGAGAAAAAAAGTTGTGTTTTTAGGCTAAAAAAAGTTGTAAATTTTCTAAAAACCCGTAAAAAGTCGATTTTTTTTCTAAATAATTTGAAGGATAAAAAAAACCATGGTAGGTCCTTGTAGAGGGTTTATTCAAGTTTTTAAAACTGCCCTTCGATTTACTGTGCGGTCATTAGTTGCTGAGATATCGATGATCAAAAACACAAGGATCCTTTTTCATTTAGTCTTCGGGGAAAATCGACGTAAAGAGAAAAAATAAAGCAAATTAAAGCTGAATAAACAAGCTAACTGACCAATTCATTGGTTTAACTAAGAAAAATTTTCACAATCCGTGGATCAAAAAAAAAAAAAAAAAAAGAAATTTTTTTGTCTGGCGCTATTTCTTATGATTGCGCAATAACCGTAAACTCCGCGCATTATCTATCTGAGTTGATGGTCATTTGTTTCTTGTTATTTGGTTGGCAAAATATATTTAGTTCCTTGTGTAAGGTTTTCATCTTGTTTAAAATTTATTGTCAATCAAGACAATATTTTGACATTTATAAAAAAATCCAAATAATTTGCCTTACAAAAAGAAATAACAAGAAAAGTGCATAAAAAGAAAACTAAAGCATCAATCTATAAACATTTTGTTTAAATGAAGTAATATAATGCAGTGCTCTATAAATTTTTGAAGTAAACACTATAACAGAGAATTTTTTGGTTAAAATAATACTGGTCCGTAATTTTATTCAGGTAATGTTAAATTTAAGTTTATAATAGCACTTTATGAATAAAAACTTACTTTTATTATAATTTTGAACAAAGTTTTACTTTTTAAACAGATTTTGTTATTACTTGTAAGACGTAAAATGATAGTCAATTTAACCTAAATGTTAAAAATGATCAAAACCACAATGGGCTACAAAAATATTACTAAAAGTCATTTTTAAACCACTAACCACTAGCTTCCTTGATCCAATTTGTTACTCAGATAGATAATGCGCCGAGTATATGTACATCACGAAAAAATATTGCCACAAAATCTCAAAACTAGAAACTTGAAGCTTCAAAATTCTTTTTTTTTAAATCTTCATACGACCATTTTTCACTAAGATACAGCCTTTCAAAAATCACTAAAAAATTTTGGATTTTTTTGTTCCTTTCTTTTTTTCACTAGGGTATTTGGGTGTTTTTTATTTTCTTTTAATAATATTCTTATTTTGGAAAAATATACATTTTTTCTGTTCTATTTCAGCATGGACGTTCTGTGGACCGGCACACCAGTGGTCACGCTTCCCAGTGAAACCCTCGCCTCCAGAGTGGCGGCCAGTCAATTGCACACGCTTGGAGTTCACGAGCTAATCGCCCGATCGAGGGAAGAATATCAGGATATCGCTATCAAGCTGGGAACAGACAAAGAATAGTAAGTATTATTAAACATGCCGTGAAGATATGTAATACCACGCATTCCATTATACCGGGTGTCACAGATCCAATGTACACCCCCCTTAACTTCTGCATTTAGAAAGATAAAATTTCGAAATTTGGTACCTATAATGTACTTAAGGAACCTCAACTTTGACATATAAATCCACATTTTGCTACTTCCGGTCTTACCGGAAGTGCTGCCAACTTTCACGTTTTAAGTGCGACATCCAAATGCCTTACATTTTTGGAATCTGCCCACTTTTCTAAAAACAATGATATTTTTTTAACTAGATGGGCCATGACATCTTTAATGGACTCTAATGGACACCAGAAATGCTAAAAAATAATAATTTTCTCTTAACTTGTATAATATTTAAATTATGAGGTTTTAAGCGGTTCTTGAATTCGGTACCCATGTACACCCATGGTACTATTTAAAAGTGCAAGAAATATGTAATCGATCTATGTGGTGCTAACTTTTTATACAAGTCGAATAATTATCAATTTTAACTTTTAATTAAAAATTAAAATTGTAGTCAAAACGAAAAAAAAAAGGTAATTATACCCCTTGTATAAAAAGTTAGAGCATGGATCGATTCCACATTTAATGCACTTTCAAATTTTACCAAACATGGGTGTACATGGGTACCAAATTCAAGAACCGATTAAAACATAAAGCAAAATTTAAATAAAATTTGACATTTGAAATGTGACTTATGTAGTATCATTGTTTTCAGAAAAGTGTGCAGATTCCAAAAATGTAAGGCATTTGGATGTCGGACTTAAAATGTGGAAGTTGGCAGCACTTCCGGTAAAACCGGAAGTAGCAAAATGTCGTTTTATATGTCAAAAGTTGAGGTTTCTTAAGTACATTATACGTACCAAATTTTAAAATGTTATCTTTACAAATACAGAAGTTAAGGAGGGTGTACATTGGATTTGTGTCACCCGGTATATTATTCACAGTAAATGCATTTTCCCAGATAAAAACTTAATTTTCAAAAAAAAAAATTAAAAAAAATAACTCTAAAAAAAACAAATAAAAAAAAAATCCGGAACAACACTTGTCAAAATTTTTCAATTTTCTTAAAATTTTTTTTTGCGGAAAACGAAAAATAAAAAAAAAATAATTAAAAAAACAAAAAAATTGAAAATTATATATTTTTTTATTTTTAAATAAAGTTCAACCCCCCATAACTTTTTTGTTTTTGGTAGAATTGATCCTTATAATACAAGTATGTTTTCCTAAAAAAGTTGCGTTAAGGGAACGTTCAAGTATTACGTAACGCTCCTAGGGGGTGTGGGGGTCAATTTGGAGTGTTACGCCCATGTTAAAGGTATAGGAAAATAGCGTTACAGGGTGGGGGTCCAAAATTATCAAAATTTGCGTTACGTAATACTTGAACGTCCCCTAATCGGAAATTTCAGCTTTTATCCATTTTTTTAAAGTTTAATCCCCAATTACTTTTATTTTTTGGGGAATACTTTCAAAAATAATATAGTGATCTTCCCCTCGTAGAACTGACAGACAGACGTACATTTAAAAAAAAAGTTGCTTTTTTTTCATGAAACAAATTTATATCCAAGATTTTTTTGTCTAGGACGATTTCTGAAAATTTTTGAAAATTCGAAACTACCGTATAATATTCTAGCGCTGGCGCTGTGTATAATATAATAGGGAAATTTCCGATAATTTCCAGTTGTTAATAAAATTTATTAATGTTTAATGTTTTCTCTTTTTAGCTTAAAAGCCATGAGGCACAAAGTTTGGACCGCCAGATCGGCGTCTCCACTTTTCGACTGCAAAATATACGCGGAAGGTTTGGAACTGTTGTATTCCAAAATGTGGGGCCGCTTTTCCAACGGCCTGAAGCCGGACCACATAACCGACACCACTGTGAATAAATTTAGCGAAACGAGGCGTTAGATTACAAATTGGACCGTGATATGCAAAAAGATGTCAACCCAAAATATTATTAATAAAAAAATAGCCGATTATTGAAGGTATAAGTTAAAAGAGGGAGAAACCTTGCGATAAAAAAGGATTTCCTACGTTTTTTATTTTCACTGACTTACAAATTACATTAAAATTTTTTTATATATTTTTTTGAAAAAAAGAAAAATTTGTATAAAAGTAGAACTAAAAAAAAAAAAACACATAAAACACCCATATACCATTTCCACGACAAAAGATAAACACGAAATTCACAATTTTTAAATATAATTACCCTCCACTACAGGGTGATTTAATAGCCTGTTTACAAACTTTGACAAACGAACGAAAAGTAGATTTAATTTCACGAATCAATGTACATATAAACGTAGGTCCTCTCTTTCTTCGTTCAGAAGTTATAGCGTTTTTTTAATTTTTAAGTTGAAAAGGGAGAAGCCATGATTTAGCAAAACCAAATTTAGTAACTACATTTTAAATCATCACCTGTCAAAAATGGTTAGTTTATGTCAATGGTCAGCGCTACATTTAGATTAAAGATAGAAGTACTATAGAGGGAGAAAAAGTATAATTATTATTATTATGTTTTGAATGAAAATTATACATTTTTAGGTATTCAGTAACCTTTTCAAATTTAATTTAAAATGTTATTCTTATCTAAAATATGCATAATTTTGTTTTAAACATAATAATTATACTTTTGTCTCTCTCTATAGAACTTCTCTCTTTGTCTAATCTAATATAGCGCTGACCATTGACATAAACAAACTATTATTGACAGGTGATGATTTAAAATCATAGTTACTAACTTTTGTTTTTGCTAAATCATGGCTACTCCCTTTTCAACTTAAAAATTAAAAAAACGCTATAACTTCTGAACGAAGAAAGAGAGGACCTACGTTTATGTGAACATTTCTTCATAATATTAAATCTACTTCTCGTTGCCAAAGTTTGTAAACGGGCTAATAAATCACCCTGTATAGTCCGAGTCGGTGACCATTTACACTTCGTTATTTTTATATATGTCTTAAAGTACATTCAAATTTGCTAGGTTCTGGATCCGGGGTTCTAGAAGCTCAAAAAGCTGTGGAAAGTGGAAAATCTATTTTTTACTTTCCAAGTGATATTAATTACATTTATTACATTTAGTTTAAAAAAACTTTTTATTGATTATTCACCTTTTTGACATTTTCCCTAATAAAGTAATAAATCGTTTATTATTAGAAATACTAAAATTGTTCTTTTTTGAATTTTGGTAATTCTTAACAAGCGATTTATTAAATAGGCTATTTTTTGTTATGGATATTTTGAGTAGATGCTTTTTGGGGCCCAAAATATAATTTTATTTTGTATGATTGACATTATTTAATATTTATACAAAATATTTTTAATACAGTGTTTAAGTTATTTGGCATGGATTCAGTTTCAAAAACAAAACGAAAAAATATAGAATGGTTTTCAGGAAGTAGTTGTATTTTTTTAAAATAAAAAAATGTACAATTTCTTTTAACAAAAAATGTTTATACGAGTTTGGCAACGGATATATTTAAAAGTTCACAAAATTTTTATGAGACGACACTACTGGCAGGCGGTCTCCGTGTACTACAGAAATCTATTATTTGCTGCAATTGTACGTACCAGGTGAGTTTTATTTATGTCAACCCCCAAAATTAAGAACAATCTTCATTCGATAAAAAACGAAATTTGGGTGACTTATATAATTTTAAATTGGCTATAAAAGGGCAGATTTAATTTTTTTGTTCCACTTTGGGTTTCGCCGGAAGTGGCATAAATAAGTTTTTTTTTAATGGAACACCCTGTAATCTTGAATTTAGCCGAAAATTCAATTTTTCGTTTTCGTTTTTATCGTATAAAAACGAGATACCTTGTTTTTACTTACTTAAGCTTGAAAGTAAATCATAAATTTGGCTAATTGGTAAGAAAAAAGCGGAAAAATACTCAAAAATGTTTACATGGACATAAAAAAATAGGAGTTCAGGGCAAAAACTGTTTTCTGGCTCTAATTCGCTGTCACTGATCAAATTTTTATTTTAATATTAGTTTTAATTTTTTTAAGCTTAAGTAATTAAAAACAAGTTAAATTATTCTCGTTTTTATTCGATAAAAATAGAAACAAACAAATCTAAAAGTACAAAAAAAAACAATAGGTTTTTTATACATAGAATTATTGGCTGAATTCAAAAATGTAAAAAATTACAGGGTGTTCCATTAAAAAAAAATATATATATATATTTATGCCACTTCCGGCGAAACCGAAAGCCAATTTGTAGCCAATGAATGTAAAATTATATAAATCACCCAAGTTTTGTTTTTATCAAGATTAATCTTAATTTTACCCTACTGCTAAAATTTTAACGCGCAGAGTACCAGTCATATATAGAATTGTGGCAAATAATAGATTTCTATAGTACACGGAGTCTCCCTGCCAGTAGTGTCATCTCGTGCGGAAAATTTTTGTGAACTTTTTATATGGCCGCTTTTGATGGTATACGTTTTTGGATGGTGACAATTCCTATTTTTTTCGGTTTAGTTTTAGGAAACTTTTAAGTATTTTTTAATGGAAGAAGATCTCTTGTAAACCCAAAAAAATTACAGAATAAAGGAATAAGTTTTGCAAATATATTTTTTTCTGGATCTCATTTCTTTTTAAAATTAAATTTAATGGATTAAATTGTTTTTTTTATTAGTATGAAAATTATTTTAAATATGTACTTTTTAAGATCCTTGCAATAGATTTTCTGGTTAAAAAAATACGTGTATATTTTTAAAAGTGACATTGGACAGATTTAGTTTTTGTTTAATTTTGAACAAAATAACTCTGAGTTTAGTAGGGTTGTCGTTAAAAACAGATTTTTAGGAACGCCTCGTAAATTTGCACCAAATTTTCTTAAAAGGATATTTAACAAATTTTAGCTCAATAGCTTAACGTTAACACGTGCGACATCGAAACCTAAAAAAGAGGACACGAAAGGAGGGTGTAAAAGCCAAACAGTACGTCCTACCGAAAAAATGAAAAGAAAAAATAATATTGAAAATAAAAAAATATCTTTTGAAATAAAATTTATTTATTCTTTGCATTTTACACCCTTAAATATATCACGGTTCGCCGTGATTTACTTTTAGTTCGACTTTGGAAAACACTCAGTTTTCTTATATATTATTATATTAATATGTTTACATATAATGTAAATATCCATTTAAAACCAAAAATAAAATAATCTGTGGGGCGAAACGTTTTTTAATCGCAAAAAAGGGCCACGTGACCTCCATAACTTTTGAATAAATAGGTCAATTTGAACAAAAGTTACATTTTCTTACTTATTAATTGAAAACAAGACGTTTTAATATCCAATTATACAAAAAATAAAAATTAAAAAACAAAAATAAATTTCGAAAATTTTAAAAATTTAAGTATTTAAATTTTTTTTTTTATTTTTTTGTTTGTATTTTTAGATTAAACCGCCTTTTATTAACAGTTAATGAACAAGAAAATTTAATTTTCGTTCAAATTAACCTATTTATTAAAAAGTTACGGAAGTCACTCTTTTTTGCGATTAAAAAACGTTTCGCCCGATAATTTGATTTTTGGTTTTAATTTTATACTTACATTTTAAGTAAACAAATAATACAAGAAAACTGAGTGTTTTTCAAATTCGAACTAATAGTGAATAACGGGAACCGTGACACGTTCTGTGCCCCTTTTTAGGGTTTGATGCGGTACGTGTTAACGTTCAGCTATCGACCTGAAATTTGGTAAAAATTAGTTTTAGACAATTTGGAACAAATTTATGGGGTGTTCCTAAAAATCTATTTTTTAGGGACCGCCCTAGTTTAGTTATTCGACGACATATTGTGTATATTTTAGCTTAAGGTATGTAAATGTGCAAGAGTTGAAGATGATATGTGAACATGTGAAGTCATGCTCTTATTTATATTATATATTATATTGTTTAAGTTACAAATAAACTATTAAATGTTTATTTCTCCAACTATTTATTTTATTTAACCTATCCAACAAACCAAAACTATATTTTCCCATATAGTTTATTTTTTAATTGGACATAAAAACTAAACCAAAAAAAAAAAACTAATAAGCTAGCAATAGATGGCGCACAAGTCTACATCAATCTAATGGCTATATTCCTTTCGCGAATAAAGTCTAAAACCGTTTATTTAATCAGCGTGCAGAGTTGACTCTTGGTACTGAAGAGGGCCAGCAGTCTGAAACTGTCAGTCTACCAATATCACTCTGTACGATGATTAGAAAATAGATTGATGGAATAATAAATTAATAAACTAGGATTTTAAATTGATCAAAAAAATTGTTTCTAGAAAATTTAACGTAATTGGGCAATGTGATTAAAAAAAATAGCAAAAGCCAGTCATTGGTCGATTGGAACCCTTCATTGGTCGATTTCATGTGGAGTATGTCACTGGCCGATTTAATGTGGAATCCGTCGTTGGTCAATGGAATCAGTCCACTGGTCCGACACGAAATCGACCAACGACTAATTCCACATAAAATCGTTCAAAGGCTGGCTCCACATGAAATTGGCCAACGACTGGTTCCACATGAAATCGACCAACGACTGATTCCACATAAAATCGTTCAGGCTGGCTCCATATGAAATCAGTCAACGACTGGCACTGCATGAAATAGGTCGATTTCACATGAACCACTGATTCCACATGGAACTGGTCAACGAGTGGTTCCACATGAAATCGGTCAACGACTGGTTCCACATGAAATCGACCAACGACTGATTCCACATAAAATCGTTTAAAGACTGGCTCTACATAAAATCGACCTACATGAAAAGGCTAACTACTGATTCCACATGAAATCGACCAACGACTGCCTCCAAATGAAATCGGCCAACGACTGGTTTTACATGAAATCAGCCAACGCACTATGTGTCCGGGATTGTGTTTTGAATACCAAAAGTCGATTTTTAGTTTTGTTATTTAGTGCAAGAAAACTATGACATTATATTCTTTAGACTTTTCTTCATCATTATTGACCATTTTTATACATTTAATTTAATATACATGGTAGTTAAATAATATTTTTAGGAACGATGCATGAAAATCAAAATTAGACGCTATTTGTCAGGTTATACCAAAATGATCAAAATTTGCGTTACGTAATACTGGAAAGTTCCCTTGTATGCCACTACTAATATTTGCTGGAAGTTTTTTGCTTCAAGTTGGGTAATTCCAAATCTTATTGAAAAACGTCGAGAACATTTTTATTTACTAACCTGTTATAATTTTTTCCCCTCGATCTTTGCGCAACATTTTCAAAAATATATTTTTCAACACATTTTTTTATGTTTTTTTGTAAGTAGTTTTCGCCATTTTTTCTTAAATATTAAGACCTAATACATGTTTTAAATACATATGTTTGTATTTTATAATTATTAATTGCATAACCTGAAGTAAAATTAAATAAATTTATATATAGGGCCGCAAGGGTCCTCCAGGGGCCCTAAATTCGAACCATTTTTGTTTAATTTCAATTAAATACCATGGTAAAATGCATTTTATTTATTTTTAGAAAATATGTATTAATTAATTTTAAAACTGATTTAAATGTGTACAAATGCTGGTTTAAAAGTGTAAAAATGTAAAAATCTCCCAAAATAGGGGCAGGGTTAGAAGCCTGGGCCCAAAAAAAAATATGAACATATTTTTTTTTGGGATGTATTTAGAATCCTCCAAGTGTATTTAAATTCATAATTCTTAGTTTTTCTGGAAGTGTGTTTAAAAAATACATAATGGGGGGGGGGGAAGGTTATTAGGGTGCTGGGGGTAAATTTTTATATTTGTTTGGAATCCATGCAAAATCCCTTTACCAAATTACAAATTTGGTGGCTGGGGGTTAATTATTGTTATGTTTTACGACGAGGGGCTTTAGTGAAACACGTATAAATATAGTTGCCGTATATTAAATATAAATTATCACAGTCGGTTACATGGCAGTACTTTTGTCGGTCGACAGCAAAACGAACCGTCTCAGGCGAGGGTCGATGGAAAGAGCCCGGGTTTTTGATAGCGCCAGATAAGCTGGCTTAAGGTATTACGCGCATGCGCGCCTAATACGTCACAATTATATTCATTTTTTGGGTATATGCGGAATTCTCTATTACACATATGGGGAGGGGGGTGATTAGGGGGCTGGGAGTAAATTTTCATATTTGTTTGGGATCCATGCAAAATCTCTTTAGTGCATACCAAATTTCAAATTTCTAGCTTTTCTGGAAGGTTATTTAAAAAAGCACCAAATTTGCGGGATTTAGGGGGCTGTGGGTAAATTTTTATTGGGGGTACATGCGGAATTCCCTATGCATGCCAAATTTCAAATTTCTAGATTTTCTGGAAGTAGGTATATTAAAAAAAACACCTAATTTGGGGGGCTTAGGGGGCTGGGGGTTTTTTGGCGTATATGCGGAATCCCCTATATGTATGCCAAATTTCAAATTTCTAGCTGTCCTGAAAATGCATTTAAAAAATATGCCCTAAATACGGGATTTTAGAAGCCGGGGGTAATTTTTTTAAAAAATTATTTTAGCAATAAATAACTTATTTGCTTTGTATTTAACAGCTAAAATAATTTTGGTGCCTTTTTTACCGTTTGGCCACATAGTGCAACGATTGTCTCCACATGAATCGACCAACGACTGATTCCACATAAAATCGCTTCACATGAAATCGGCAAACGACTGATTTCACATGAAATCGACCAAACCACTTATTCCACATGAAATCGGACAACGACAGGCTCCACATGAAATCGGCCAACAACTGATTTCACATGTATTCGACTTAACCACTGATTCCACATGAAATTGGCCAACGATTGGTTCCACATGGAATCAGCCAATGACTGGTTCCACATGAAATCGGTCAACGGTACCACACAAAATCGACCAATTTAACTGTCCCAGCATAAAATCGACCAACGTTTGATTTCTCGTGAAATTGACTAACGGCTGGTAACCATGTCACTGGTTCCATGAACTGGAACAAATTTTGTGAAACCGCAAAGATCATAGACTTTTCGTTTAGTCTTTTATCTTTAATATAGGTCATGTTATGATGTATAATCTCAAACAAAGTTAATAATAAATTATGAAATCTATAAATACAACTATAGTTAGGTTTAGTCATAGGTTTATAAACCTATTTTTTAGCGCTTAAACCATACTCGTTTGTTTTTTGTTTTTTTCTTGGCACAGATTATTAAGATAATGCGAAATGAACAAAATAATGAATTGCAGGGTTCGTCAGTTAAGTTTTATAGGTTTTATTTAAATCCCTCATTATTATTCACCCGACTGCCCGTGGTACAGTACCACACATTGTGCGGCCTAAAAAAGTACCGTTTTCCACATATCAGATCCATCGCGTTTGTAATCAAGTGGTACCCGATGCACCACATTCTTTCCGCTGAACCTATTCAAGCCTGTGTGACTCGGTCTTTAAACAGAGAACCATTATTGTCTAGGGGTAGCATTTGATCATGGATTTACGGGTATTACGCAATGGTCGAGTGTTTGATGAAAAAAGTGGAAATATTTTTTTAACAATTTTTTTATTTTTTTATTTTATTTTTTATTGATTTCTGTCAAGAATTTATTTTAATTTTTTTAATTTTACTTTCGTCTAGAAAAATCTTGTTCTAGAGCCCAGCTGTTTTTTTTTAATAATAAAAGCGTTACGTAACGCTACATTTATCCAACCTCCCCCCAAATGGGTTACCTACGTCACTTTTGATAAAAAAATAAATATATATGTATATAGTTTTCCCAAGTTTATCGAAGTTGAATTTAATCTATATGTATATAGATTATATCTCCTTTAAAAAAAAATAATAAAAAACAATTGTTTTTTATTTTTTTTTAGTATTAATACTTATAATTGTTTTTTATTTCTTTTTAAACGATCATGTTTTGTTGTGCCAAATTTTTCCGGACAGACAGATTTTTTATTTAGGTAAATAGGTATACCTACACCTAGATATAGCTATGTATTTATCATTTATAAAAATTTATTTTTTTGTGACGGTGGCATTTTGTTTGTTTTAAAAATAAATCTTTTTGTATATTGGCAGCTTTAGGGTGCTTTTTCAAAGAGAAAACCAAACTTTCCCATAAATGTGTGTCATTTTTTAAATTGTGTATAGAAAAAAATACATTCAAAAAACAATATTTGATTTTTTTTACGTTACCTTTTGATGCATGCGCACAGTCATGATCAAATGCTGTCTCTAGCCACCTGCAGAGAACCCGTTTTTCCGTCTATCTGTCAAACAAATTCTACCGGCAATCCGCCGTTGTTGATCGTAGAAGGCTATAGTGCATTTTCCGCGTTTCGGAAAGTTTTTTTACGTTAATTCGGTGATAAAAAGTGGTGTTTACAGTCGCAGATGTGCAACGGCAGTGGTTTTTCTTTATTTTGAAGGTTGTTAAAGTAGAAAGTATTGAAAAAGGTAGGAAGAAACTTGTAGATATGTATACGAGTTTCTTCCTACCCCTCTCCACAAATTCGATTGTTTATGTTTTTAATTCAACAGGTGATTTGATTACATGTCACGCTTGCTATGTGTATTTAATTGGACACTTTTTCTATTCATTTAACTAGCAATATTAAATTACCTACCCACCTGTGAAATAAAAATATAAACATCGTTTTTTTTTTACCAATGGTATAGGGACAATCTCATGGGGAATCATAGTTTCTATACCCCTGTTTATAACCCATAGCCGAAATTTGATTTACACCCCCCAAATTATTGTAAATAATTTATTTTTAGGGTTAACATTTCACTGAAGGGGCAAGGATATATTTATTTGTTGAAATTACTTTAAGTAATAGGGTTGGGGCGGGGGAAGGCGAAATATGGGGGCCAGGGCCAGCTTTTGCATTTCGGCGCCCTGAAGCAGGCCTTGGGATGGCGCCCGTAGCAAAAAAAAGTTTTGAGCACTGAGAAAAAATTATCCCCTCTGAAAATTTTGATGTCTAAAAAAAAGGTCCTCACCTCTGAAAATTTTGACAATTAAAAAAAAGGTCCTCCCTTCTGAAAAAACTTTTGCTGTTAATTTTTTTTACGACTCCGACAGGAAAAACGCCCCTCGACGGCGCCCCATTAGGCTCGCGGCCTGAAGCATACAAAGGCCGGCTCTGATGGGGGCAGTATTATTGCCGCAATATTCCCTTCATGATAATTATAAGGGGGGTATTGGAGGGCTCATTCAATATATTTTTTAAATTTTCGTTGCAATATGTTTGTTTTATTCTCTATTTTGTAAAAATATAAAAATATTTGTGGAATTCTACATGTAGGTACAGAAAAATAGCTAGCGCAATTTTTTATTCATTTTGTATATTTTAATAATGATATTTTAAATTATATTGTAAAAATAAATGAGTGTAAGACACCGACAAATGTTTTTGACATTTAAATGATGTTTCTATGTTCCTAATTTAATATGTACAAAATACGTAAAAGCTATTTTTCTGGCGTCCACTGTACAAAAAAATTCAAAAAAAAAAAAACAAGCCGTGAAGATATGTAATGCTACGCATTCCATTACATATTATTCACAGTAATTAGTATATTGCATTTCCCAAATACTTTTTTGAAAAACGAAAAATTATTGAAACCACTTTTTTTTTTCAAAAATATTTCTAAAAATACGTATTTTTTTTTCTAAAAATTCGTAAAAAAATGAATTTTTTTTTTGGAGAATTGATCCTTATAATAAAAGTAATTTTTCCTGAAAAAATTACGTTAATCGGAATTTTCTTTCAGCATTTTTCGATTTTTTTAAAAGTTTAACCCCCCATAACTTTTTTTGTTTTTTGGGGGATTACTTTCAAAAACAATAGAGATATTCCCCTCATAGAACTTGATTTTTCCTGAAATTTTCAATACGATCGGATTATTCGTTCTTGAGTTATCCTGTCTACGAAAATCGTGACATCAGACAGACGGACGGACGGACAGACGGACATTTGAAAAAAAAAGTTGCTTATTTTTTCATGAAACAAATTTATATCCAATTTTTTGTCTAGGACGATTTTTGAAAATTCGAAACTACCGTACGTATATTATTCTAGCGCTGGAGCCGTGAGTAATATGATATACCTAATAAAAAAGAAGGAAAAAAAATAAAACGAAATACTTAAATACCTAAAACAAATAAAAGCTATCAAAAATAATTTCATTCATGGAAATGCTTTACTATTTTTAAATATTTTATAAGGAAAATGAAAATGTATTAACTTTAAAAGTCGCCCATTTTAATTTTTTTAAAATTATTTACCCTCGTGAATACCGATTAAATTTTATTAAAATTCCAAGCGCAATTTGCCCACTATTTCTCACTTTGCGTGACAGTAATTTTAACTAATTAATTTTATTATTTAAAATAAAGGACGATTTAATCTATTTGGGTTTTTTTAACATGTCATTCATAATTATCAGGGCCGTCGAGAGAAAATTGGGGCCCGGGGGTAGTAACCTACGCCCCCCTACTAAATTTTAATTTTTCGTCCCAAAAAGTTTTGATGACTAAAAAAAAGCTTATCGCCACCACAACCGGGCCCCCAAAAAAACCCGGGCCATCCAAAAAAAAAAAAAAAAATAAATGCTCACCTCCTGAAAAATATTGATGGCTAAAAAAAGAATATTGCACTTTCGCTCATATTATTTATACTTACCATTGACAATGGGGCCTGCAAATGGGGTCTGCCAATGTTTTAATACTCAGCTTATGTTTACTAAAGGCTGAGGCCCTGAGGGCCTTTGAACAAATATTTTATGCTGGAACGGTTCGAGCATAAAAAAGTATTTCTTCAAAGGCCTGGGGTTCCAGTGGAACCCGCGCTGTCTTTAATTGGGATCGGAAATTTTTCTACACAACACTGTAACAAAGATTAATGTATATACTAGGTGAGACGTTTCGGACCCATCTAGTGTATGGTAAATTTTCTCGTGCAATGTAAATATTGTGTAATATTTTATTATTTTTAATGTGATAATACCTTGCGGCTAATGTAATATTTGTATAAATATATTGTAAAGTTACCAGGTTAATAAAAAAACACCTAATAGTATGGTAAAATTACTCCAAAAATGTATATTTACTTTAAAAATATGGTAATACTACTTTTTTGTATAAAATTAAAAAAATTACGTGCTAAAATACTGCAATGCGCTGTAATTTCACATTGTAAATAATATAAATTAACATACTCTTATTCACGGAAAGAAATTAGTGGGCTCTGCGCTATACATTATAAGATATTTGGTAACAGTGGCAAATTATAGTGATTTAAGCTATAGATTATAAGGGACACAATAACTAATAATGTTAAAAATAAATTGGAAACGATTATATATATTACAGACACGATTATATTTATTACAGACACTATTATAAATTTACAGAAATTTTATTATATTATAAAAATTATTAGCACGGACAATAATTAAATCTATTTAAGCTATAAATGCCATACTATTTGTTATATTTTATTATTCACTAAACAATTAAAGTATTTCATATAAATTTTTACACTGACTGCCATAATTGTAAGAGAAAGCCTTGTATTTATATAATAAGCGATTATAATTTGCTTGGTATGTGTGTTATAGCGCTCCTAGCTATAATTTTTTTTTCCGTGGCTTAGACGGCAGTATAGATACACTATAGTGTAAGTACTAAGATTTGATCATTTTAAGATATTTTATACACAGAGAACATACATCATATTAGGTTATCTATAAATGTTTCTATTTTGACTTTTCCAATCTAGTTTTAAAAGTAAAAATACAATTAAGATTACAGCTATCTTTACATTAACCATGTTGGTAGTCTTTTACAAGATACCTCTTAAAGATACAATACATATATGTATATGTACTTCCACAAGAAAAGGTTTCAGTTTGTCGATGTCTTCGATAGGTTTGGTTTGACCTAGCGTCCGGTACAGTCCGGTATTTTGTCCAATTGGATATTTTGAATAGCTAACCAGAATCTTCCAGCAAGCTCTCGTCTTCCTAAATTTTGTACACCCTAAATCTAGGGCCGTCGATCAAAAATCTGGACCCGGAGGGAAAATCAGGGCCCGGAGAGAAGTTACTCAACGGCCCTCTGTAAAATTCACTCGTCGAAAAATGTACACCAACTTACAACTTTTGGGTTGGAAAGTGTTAACAATTTATTTCAAGTTCTTCATGTACTTCCATATTTTTTCAAGTACTTCCATGTATTTCCATGTTTCCACATTTTTTGTACTTTCAATGCAATTTCATGTAAAAAATGCCCATCTCATCTTTACAAAAAGCTTAACCCTTGGCGAAAAAATTTGATAAATAAAAAAAAAAAGATCATCGCCTCTGAAAAACAGCTTTATTCCCGACCGAACATTTTGATGACTAAAGAAAAAGGTCCTGGCCTCTGAAAAAAGCTTTACCCTGACCGGCGGTTGGCACCTTTTCGTTAAATTCTATTTACGTCATTGGCGGACTGGGTACTTAGGGCTTGGGCCCATGAAATGTTCAAATGGGGGCCGTGAAACGGCCGAAGGCGCACCCTCAAATAAATTATTTCTCTTTTTCATTTTTTCTGTAATCAGTCAAAAAAAAACCTTTTTTTGTGGGCCCTTGTTATGAAATCAATAGGGCCCCTTCAATTTTTCCATGCGGCCCCTCCCAATTTCTTTTTAATGGTGGTCCTATGCATGTACTTTCACGATTAAACAAAATAATTATAAATAATAACTTGCTAGCGAGTTTAGTTTAGTTTTTATTTTATAGGGGCATGTAGGGCATGTCAATTATAACATTTTTACAATTATTTACAATATTTTTTTTTTATATTAAAATTATCACATAAATTATATTATTTAATAAACCTAATTTATATTAACTACAAACTATGAGAGCATATTATTTATTTCATTCTCATCAAAAAATTCAGTTAGTGTATAATAGGCCTTATTGAGTAGATATTTTTTTAAAATCGTTTTCAGTCTGTTTTTTGGGAGATCTCTCGCTGCATGTGGAATCTTATAAAAAATCCTAATAACACTGTACTGAGCATTTTTTTATAGGTAAGTGTAATTGCACCAAGATTTCCTCTGTTTCTTGTATTATACAAGTGAGGTCTTAAGTGTTTAGAAAATAGATACTCATTTTCAACTACAAACATTACACATTCATATACATACAGACTGGTTAGTGTGAAAACCTTGTTTTTAACAAAGATTTCCCTACATCTGTCCGTTTTTTTTTAGTTTAAATATATTTCTCAGACCTTTCTTTTGTAACACTAATATTCTTTCAAAGTCAGTAGAGTTCCCCCAGAAAATGATTCCATGTCGGATTCTTGAATTTACGTAAGCGTGATAAGCTATTAAGGCACTTTGCGTATTTATGCTTTCTGATAAAACACTTAGTGCATAGCAATATTTTGAGATACCCTTGGCCACCGAGTCTACGTGTGATTTCCAGTCGTCTCCTATCTATAGACAATCCAAGGAATTTAACTTGATCTACCGTTTCTAATTTGACATATTTATAAGGTAAAATTAGATCATTACGCCCCCTATTACTGAATGAAATTATTTGAGGGGCTCGCAGTAAATTTAAACTTTGACATGGGCCGCTGTAGCGCGTTGCAACGGCCTAGGCCAGCCCACCGCTGATCAATGTGCACCAAAATGGATTAATCTCAAATCTCAATTGGTTTTAAGTACAAGCGCTGCTGTAAAAATAAATGGATGTAGTTTAAAAACACTTCTATTCTATTTCCATGCACTCTTTGATGCATGTAAGTAAGTACAATAGACCGTATTGACTTACAATATCACTTAAAACGTCTAAATGTCTAGCAGAAAGTTAAAAGGGCTATAAAAAAAGTCAGTCCAAAAATAGTCGAGTTAAACCAGTCCTTTAAAAAGGGCAGGGGTGACCAGATCCATTTTTTTTTGGGTGGGGAGCAGGACAGACATTTCCCAACTCTAAAAAAAAGAAAGAAAAAAAAAAGTACCTCTGAAAAAATTTTAATGACTAAAAAAAGGTCCTCGCCCTTAACAAACTGTACCGCTCCAATTTTGCCAATTAATAAATTTGCTGACCAACAAATAAAAAAAGGTCCTTGCATCTACCAATTTCTTAACTCTGCCAATCAATTTTCCCAACTATTCTACCAATTTCCCAACTCTGCAACTCAATTTTCCTAACTATTTCCCAGCTCGACAGTAAATGTTCCCAACTCAAGTGTGTTTGGGGGGGGGGGAATGGTGCCCCTATTTATAGTATATTCCACTTCAATATGCAGTAGAAGTAAATAAAACAATCGCGCACGCGGCAGCTGGCGCGTGGTTTCATTGGTTAGAACACTCGAATGTTGCGAGAGTAGGGATGTAGAAAATTAAACACGTCAGTACTTGCGAAGAAGCGTGCAATGAATTGCAATGGACCGTTATATAGAAATATTTTGTTTTGAGTCCTACTCTGTCACTAAATCCGTTGTTTTCACGTGCGTTTGTTTACACTCACTGCATTTTGAAGTTGAATATAGTATAGAACGAGTTCTATATAGCCATGAATAGCCCCAAATAAGACAAAGCTTGTGGTAGGGACAGGACCGGCGTGAAGGAAAAATATGAAGGCGGTGGAACTGGGTTATCCTCATAAATAGGTTATCCCCTTTTGACATATTTTTAGAAAACATAAGAGTATACGTTTTCAATTATGCATGCTTCGTTTAAAACTAAATTTACATATTCAGCGACTTAAACGATAAGTATAGTTGTTTACTTTGGCCATTTGTCTCATGTTAATTTTTCCCCATAGGTTTATTTGTTGAATCTTAAATATATTTGCCCACACTTCTGCACAGTTGAGAAGAGAAAAAGGAGGGCTACAACTCCTATTTAACCTGGTAAAAATAGTTGCAGGTCCTAGGCCACCATATCGATACCTCAGTTCAAAACTATTTTATCTCGAAACAAGATTAATTCAATAACGCATCAACTTACAGGAGCGTTGAGAGTACCCCAATGATTTTATGGAAAGGATATTGGCCTTTTACGCAACAAATTTTTGGTTTCAACCTGTCATTATCTTTTTTCTTACTCACATTTTGTCACATACGCCATTTTTAACGCTTCTGTAAATCGTAACACCGTTAAAACTATTAATTTCTAGGGGCTATTGTTATAGTTGGTAAAATATTCAAAAAAGTCCAAACGTTTTTGATCTTTTTGTGGGTGTAGTGGATTTCGTGATCATAGTCTGGAAAGTTTGAAATGAGGGGGTTTGGGTGATCTAAATTGTCTTGTATAAAAGACGTGCTGTAGCGGACGATTTCCGTTTTAGAAGGGGCATTTCGAGATCTCTGTGTATTTGGTTGTTCCTCATGAACCAGGGGACATAGAGGCATATTCTGAGTGCCTTGTTTTGGAAGGCCTGAAGTAAGCTTTTTGTTAAGGGTTTGTTCCAGGCTGGGGCTCCGTAGAGGAGTACCGGCTTTAGGGTTTGGTTTTAAAGAAGAAGTTTGTTTTTGATGGACATGGAGCTCTTTCTACCTATTAGGGGGTAGAGTTTGGAGAGGCGGCAGTTGGCTATTTGGAGGGTGTTTTTGACGTGCTGATCCCACGTAAGGTTGTTGGAAATTGTAATATTGAGGTATTTGGCATGATTTTCCCAGTTATTGGGTTAGCCATTTATCTGAATGGGTTGAAGTAAGCCTCTTCTAATCCTAGAGATTAGATCGCCTTTTGTTTTGTTGGCGTTTACATTAATTTTCCATTTGGAGAACTATTTGATTAGGGCATCCATTTGGCGCTGGAGGGCGATATGGAGGCACTGGGGGTTTTGGCTTTTGCTAGGATGCCGGTATCGTCGGCGAACGGGGCTATTTCAGTACCCCGTGTTTTGGGAATATCTGCAGTGAAGAGGTTGTACAGAAGGGGGGAATATAAATACAAAATACAAGACTATAAGAAAAGAAAAACTTAAAACTAAATATTGTACACCGTCATTAAGTAGTAATTTATAATTTCTTTAACTTTGGAGGACTTTAATGTGTAGTCACATATAACATCTATTTTATTAAATGAATTAAACTAGTGATGTATATTTAATATTTGTTTGTGCAGTTGGCAGATAAAATAAACTCGTTTCGTTTCGAGATATAACAGTTAAGTACTTACGTATCGATCACTGTACCTAAAATACAAGGGATTACGCATAGAAAATCCTAGGAAAAGATAATATCTGCCTTAGTACAACAAAATATCATATTTTTGCTGACCTTAAAATACTTAGCTCTAAATCTGAAACAGCATTTTTTATGTTTGTCTGGTTTTCTGAAAACATTGCACATAAACTTGTGAGTTCTACTAAACTACTAAGGAAAACCAACATTTATACCGTAGTATGGTCTAACCCAACGAAATACTCGTTTACATTACAACAATGATTTTCATTTCTCAAGTCCTGGCCATACTTCCTTCCTTTCAGTAAATTTCAGCCTAAGCAGATTTCTGGTGAAGTTTCCAGTGAATCCAGAAAAAAATCTATCACAAACTGATTACTCCCCTTTGAAATTACTGTGGGAAACAAACTTTTTTATTGCAAAAATTATATATTTTTGAAGAAATTACTTTCCCTTATTGCCCCCCTAACTGACCCCCGGGCCCCGTTCCTTGTCTAATTTTTATTTTCATTGCATTTGTTGGTCAATTTTGTCGTGCTACAACACGCAGTCAGGAAATTTATGGTATATTTTTCACGATTTTACAGTAAAAACAACTAAGTACTTTAATTTATTTATTATATTTCATAATATTTATTATATTTCATAATATTGTTTACCTAAACCATAAATTTTTAATTATTATAATATAACATCAACCGTTTTCTCGAATCGCGGAAATGACAAGTTATAGCTAAAAATAAAATCGAAGGGTCCAGTGAAAAAACGATGAGGTTCCATTTTTTTCGAAATCTACATTTTAGCGGCGTTTGTTAGCTTGTAACATGAAGAATCAACATACAAAACCTTACAGGAGACAAACAATGAGATTCCACTGAAAACTGTGGTTGAAAATTTGAATTTGAATGTTTACATCTTTGAGATGAATAAAAATGTTGGGTGTACATAAAGTTTTTATTCGTGCCTGGATTCAACATGGGGTTCTAATGAATTTTTGATCGAGAAAATTACTCAGAAAGAACTCTAAATATCATTAAAAACTATTTCACTAGTAGTTGCGAAACTTTTAAAAAATGGAACCTCCTCGTTTTTCCACTGGACCCTTCAATTATAATGAATTTAAACTTTGTATTTAATTATACTTTCAATTTGTGTTGACACTAAAGATTAAAACTATTTTTTTGCCGATATCGCGATACTGTATTACAGTATCGGCAAAAAAATTAATATTAAATATTAAATAAATAAAAATTTCTTATTTACACCTCCTCAAGATATCTTGCCATATGATATAAGAATATATATATACAGTGCGGTCCAAAAGTCACCCCCCCCCCTTTTAACTTTTGAACGAGTTGAGATATCGACTTCAAATTTAGAACTCTTAAATAAGACAACTTAAACTATCTTTTAGCATATATTTGATATTTTCAGCTCTTAAAATGTGGGCAGGGGGCATGGGGGGACATTTTTTTTAATGGAAAGGGGGATCGTGAGGAATTTTGACATTAATACCCATTTTTAACCCCATTTTAAACCCAATTTTTTTTTTAAATATGAAGTTAAATGGAGAATGTTATAAGTTTTAAAATGATGTATTACACGATCCCCCTTTCCATTTAAAAAAATGTGCCCCCATGCCCCCCTGCCCACATTTTAAGAGCTGAAGGTATTAAATATATGCTAAAAGATAGTTCTTATTTAAAAGTTCCAAATTTGAAGTCGATATCTCAACTGGTTCAAAAGTTAAAAGGTGGGGGGGGGGGGGTGACTTTTGGACCGCACTGTATATATATATATATATATATATAATTTTTTAAATAAAATAGGTGGGGTAAATGTAGACTGGGGTGATTGGAGACACATCAAATAACTTCTTAGTTAATTACAGAATTAAGGTAAACTAAAGTCTGAATTAATTCGTTAATATACAGTCAAAACCTTGTACTATTTAGCTTAATACTACAATTAACTAAGAAGTTATTTGATGTGTCTCCAATTACCCCAGTCTACACTTATTACACCTCCCCTATGTTCTTATAAGTAATAAATATTTTTTTGCATGGATCGTTATACTTAAAATATAAGGGATTACGCATAGAAAATCGTAAGAAGAGATAATATCTGCCTTAGTACAACAAAATATCATTTTTGCTGACCTTTAAACACTTAAGTGTTCAAGTACTTAGCTCTAAATCTGAAACAGCATTTTTTTTCGTCTCTTAAAGCACCGAGCTTAACACTAAACCTAAAACGCAACGTTAAAAGATATTCCATTTAAAGTACATTAGTGCCATTCAGATTTTTTGGTAAAAACTGGCACAAAATATATTTGTTTTTTTTTAATTTTAACTTTGATTTGAATTTGCATTCATTATTTTTTATTTATCAATATAGTATAATAGAATATGAGTGGGTTCTTGCGATGAAGCCTTTTATTAAAACCACTTTGCAATTTCTACAATTTAAAACATTAAAAAAAATAATTTCGTGCTGACAAACTCTTTTTATTGCCATCAAATCTATATAAAAAATATTGTCCCCGTATACAACAGTCTCCCCTACAATCTATATATAAATTAACATTTATTGCACAAAAATACGCAATTCAATGCATTTAAAAAATATATAAAATATACTAGGAATACATTTATTTATTTAATATTTTTATCAAATTTGTATTTATTGCCAATATGAAGATGTATGTAAATATACACAAAATCGTAAGCACTTAGTATAAAGTAAACAGTACGTACATATAAATAATTTATAAACAATTTGTAGCATTTGCTAAAACGACAACTGCATTTTGTTTATGTAATAAAATTATATAAATATTATTTATTGTAAAATGAAATGTATGTAATGCAGTCTTTAAAATTGCCTTATGGGACTTATTAACAGTTTAATTTATTTTCGTTTAAAGAATTATTTTTTTTAATCAAAAAAAACTTTTTTTTTCGGAAAAATAAAAATTATTTTTTTATAGAAAAAACATATATTTTTTGTTTTACCGCCTTATACCGCATCCCAATTTTAAACAAAAATAATGTCAGGTTTTAGCTTTGTATAAGGAACCCATGGTCCAAATTTGAAGTCTTCAGCTCAAAGTGTTATAGAATTATTGAGGTCCTGGATGGAGAGACAATCCAAATTTTTTGCGAAAATATTTTTTTTGCATAATATGAAGTATTCTATAATATACAGGGTTATTCTTTTAAATGGTACACCCACCGTAACTTTTGAACGGGATGAGATATAAACTTTATATCTGGAATAGGCATATCACTTAACAAAAACTATCATTTGTCATATTTCTCAATTTTTTATTCGGTAAGGCGGGGCCAGGGGGGCAATCGTGATCAATATTTTTAACTGTACGAAGATTACACTGCCCCACAAAAAAATTTCTGCTACCCGAGCGAAACCACCATACCTATACGTTTTTGAGGTCGCTGAATCCGAATCCGTGGTCAGTTTGACCCCATTAGGTCAGGATCAAGGTCAAGTCAAGGTCAAAATGAGAAAAAGCCATTGGATCGGAGAAAACCTCTACTCTCAGACGTTTTTGGGGTCGCTGAATCCGAATCCGGGGTCAGTTTGGGGCTGTGTTATTGGGATGCGGTATTTTTAACTGTACGAAGATTACACTGCCCCACAAAAAAATTTCTGCTACCCGAGCGAAACCACCATATCTATACGTTTTTGAGGTCGCTGAATCCGAATCCGGGGTCAGTTTGACCCCATTAGGTTAGGATCAAGGTCAAGTCAAGGTCAAAATGAGAAAAAGACATTGGATCGGAGAAAACCTCTACTCTCAGACGTTTTTGGGGTCGCTGAATCCGAATCCGGGGTCAGTTTGGGGCTGTGTTATTGGGATGCGGTATTGTCACTCTTACCTCAGTGTGTGTGGCTAACTTTAAAGCAGGACTTTCCTAGAGGAAAATTTAAAAAAATCGATTCTCAATCAAGGCTTTTCCAGCTGTTTTGTAAAGCAGAGAAAAAGAATTAATATTCTGCACTTGACTCAAAACATCTGTTTTTTCACTAATTCCGGATTGTTCCAATAAATATTGCGAAATAAAAAGATATTTTTAAAACATCAACAAATACAATTTTAATCGGCGATTGAATCCATAGTGTCCCTGTACGTCTATTTCCAAGTTGTTGAAAACTAGACATCAACAAAGAAAAGTGTTTATAATAGTTACAAAAGCGCATTTATAAATTCACGTTGATCTGTTATTTAATTCATTTACACTGAGAATTACGTTACCGTAGTAAATAATAAAGGTTTTTTCCTATTTGGAACCACAGGCAATATTTGTTATTAATTAGTTGTTACAGTAAAACATAGAACAACGTTATGTTTTACTGTAACAACTTAATTAATTAATAACAAATGTTCCTGGGGTTCCAAATAGGCAAAAACGTTCAGTATTTACTACGAATTCTCAATGTAGTATAATCTGGGTTTAAAAGTTTTAGATTTTTTTTATCAAAAAAGTGATTAAGTGTAAGTTTTAAAAATTTCAGTGAATTTTCCATAAACGTAAGTAATGGCGACCCAGCATTGCTGAGTTAATTTAATTGGAGTGCCTTAATGTGACGTTATCTGCCAAGAAAACGAGTGGAGACAAAAACATCTGGTAAAAATTGTTATTTTTTCATAAAATGCCTTATTTTTTCATTTTTCATGAAACAAATTTGTATCCAAGAATTTTTTGTCTAAGACGATTTTTGTAAATTTTGGAAAATTCGAAACTACCGTATATCGTCGGCTTACAAGTAAAGAGCACTAAGTCCAAAAACATGGTTTTGAGATATTGACAAATTTAACTTTTATTGTTGTTTTTTAATTTTTGTAATAATTGTTTTTCGAAAAAAACTACCGCAAATTGCAATCACATGTTTGGACATAATGATGTCCCATTTGCAGTTAAATAAAGAAAAATAGAAGTAATTTAATTCAACTAAATTTGAAAAAAGACATGGACAGTGCCTTTTACTTGTAGGCCCACGACGTCGGCTTACGAGTAAAGAGCACTAAGTCATTAAAATAATATAAAAAACAACTATTTAAAATTAAAACCCTTCTATTAATTAAACGTAATGTATAACTATAAAGTAGAAAACAAGATATTTACATAAATTTTCAAAAACTAGATTTTTAAAAGAAGGGGTTGGACTTTTTGATTGTTTAAAGAACGTTTCCAAAATTAATAATAATAATTAATTAGTATTATTTATATGAAACTGCTTACTATGCACGAACTAAGACAGTTTTCAGAGGCCATCGGCTGTGCCGGCAAAGAAGCATCTCCTAAAGTCAATAATTATAATGAATCATTACTAATGATAAAACACTTCACGGTGCATTTCTAAGGGCTGTTTTCCGAACTTGCCGCGAATTTTAGTTTTTTTTATATTCTTGTTAGTTCTGTTCTGTCTCTATTCCATCAACTTTAACATAGCAAAATTTGAATTCGTTTGTCAGTACAATAAATAACGCGATATTGTATCAAATAAATGATTCAAGCAATCATATTTTTATAAATTAACTCTTTTTAGAAAGTCGCTTAGTGCAGAAACATTTGAAATAATCTACAAGTAAAACGCACTAAGTGCACTAAGTGACTTAGTGCCTATTGCTAGATAAAATTTTAATCAAAATCAAATTGGTGTGTTTTGTATAGTGGGTAACTCCCTTGGCAGTCCACCTAGAAGTTAGTTCGGTTTACCTATACATAGATCATCAAAAATTAATTACAGTGCCATTAAAATCCCATTTTTGCAAAAAAGTGACTTAGTGCCTTTTACTTGTAAGCCGACGATATTCTATTCTAGCGCAGGCAGTTTGAATAGTATAATAACAACTAACTGGGCAAAATAATTTTAAATGGGTAAATATGTCTTCGAATGTACAGTTTTTTGGCTTCATATAAGGTCTTTTTTAATTTCCTTTAAGGAAATTGCTTCTCATGTTTTACAAGGGAAGTCGATTACACACGTACGTCACTATCGTTATTTTTAAAAATATCGATTTAGTATACACTTGAAAATAGTATGTGCTTCCCTTTTTTGTCAGTTCTAATTGTCCAATAATTATTAGTCAACAATTAAAACTGTCAAAAAAAGTACTGGCAATGAAAACAGTGTTTTTATTAACGCCCGTAGAAATAAAATTATGCTAAATCTGGTAACACTGGGGGAGGGTGTCAGAGAAAATTTGCAGTTTGTGACAGGGGCGAGGGAGGGGGTCTAAAAACATGTTACATAACGGTTTATTTTTTTGTTGCAAGTTTTCTAGTAAAGATGACAGCTTGTGACACGGGGGGGGGGGGGGATTTTCGAAAAATTGCGTTAACTAATTTATGGACAGCCCTTAAGTTCATCTGAGAAGAGGACGGCTTGCCATAAGATTAACATATTCTACTTTGAAGTGTATACTAAACGGATATATAATCTGTATATTAAATAGATAATACATGTACAAATACTTTAATAAAAAAAAACTAAAAAAAGTATGTGAACTTTAATCAGATGGGATTAGATATCAATGCATACTGGATTAACCTATTCACAGGACGTCCCAAGTTTTCTGTCACACACATTATCTCACTTGTTTTAAGTTAAAAATTTGATTAAAACAAGCTTAAATGGAAAAAAAGTACTTTTAACACGTTCGCTGCGGAGTTATTTCCGTAAAATTTTGAGGGTAAGATACGAGACAAGGATACCCTGTTAGAAAAATACTTTAGGAACATCATTGATCCTTATAGAAATCTTAGAATGTTTTAAAAGGTTTCTAGTATCTCTTGTGTGTTTTGAAAATTTTAAATTTTGATAATGAAATATTTTTAAATAATTTAACATACATAATAAATTTAACAATATTTTTTATCTAGAAAATACTCAACATTGAATAATATTTTAAAATGTTTTTTATTTAAATTATTTTTTTTAATATTTTTTATGCGGTAAATATTTGATGAGTTCTATTATATTTTAGTGGGCAATTTTTATGGATTTTTTTTATTGGTTTCTCTATAATATCCAACCTGTTTTTTTTTTTTAATAGTTTAGTATCTTTAAACAGGTTAACAAAAATCATATTGAATGAGGCTTTTCTTTTAAAATATTAAAAAATAAAAGTCTTTAAAAATTTTTTTTTCAAACTAATGATTTTAAATGAGAAGAAATATATATATATATATATATATATATATATATATATATATATATATATTCTTATGGCGTACAAGGTGAGCTCCTCCCATGCTAAAGTTGCGGCTAAAGTGGGCTCCGCGGCAAGGTGAGCTCCGATACACGGAGCCCACTTTGCCAAACGCTAAAAATATCGCCAAACATCTTATTTTAAGGTGTAGATTCATTCTCTAAAGTTTCAGCTGGACTCCATTTTGGTCGCTATCATGAATATGTATACTTTTTTAGTTTGCGTGTATATTATTAGATGGCGGCAATTGTAAACCTTAATATACAGCTTTGGATACCTTCAGCGGTCAACCTGGAATCCACTACGCTTGGCAATGCAGCATATGTATATTTTATACACCTAGCGGTTATGGTAAACTCATATAAATAAAAGTGAATCTTTGACGGCTTATAATAATGCAACAAGAAAACAACACTCTATTTTATTTGCCTAAACTAGTAATATGAAAATACGGATCATTTATTTTGCTATTTAGTGCATCATTGTGTTCTCGGGTGGGATCATTGAGTTCTCGGATGGGATAATTGAGTTCTCGGATGGGATCATTGAGTTCTCGGCTCGGCTCGGAGGAAAAAAACTATTTTATATAATAGGCTGACTGAAATTATTGTTTATTACTTGCAAAAAGTATTACATAAGCATGGAGAGCCCCAAATAAGCTTTTATAAACCAAGAATTGAGATCCCAGTAACTTTGAATACCTATAGCAAATAAGTTGGGCTCCTTAGTCACGTGGTTGATGTATATCTTTCGAAAATATATTGAATACCTATCTAAATACCTTTAGCAGATAAGTTGGGCTTCTTAGTCACGTGGTTAATGTATATCTTTGGAAAATCTATTGCTCTAGCGTTTAAGTTGAGCTCCATGGAGCTTGATCTAGCGATGCATCGACATTCTCTTTTTAGTCACGTGACTATTGCAATGGTTCTCTGTTATTTGTTGTTAAATTGTCTAAGAACGTAAAGAAATTTTTTAAATATGTCGAAAAGAAGTAAGAGAATATTGCTTTTGGCCACAAGTCAAGCTTCCAGATGTAAGTATTAAAAAGTTACTATATATTTTAAATCAAATACGAAGTAAATAAATAAATATTGAGCAAAATTATAATTATCTACATAATATTATTACAACATAGAGTAGAAAAAAGCGGGAGAAGGAGGTTCAAGGTCACGGTTCGGCTAAAAATCGGATATTGATACTTGATTTCTGATTGTTTTTTATTAAAAAAGTAAAATAATGCAATTACTTTCCCCTAGAAAAACCTTTTCATTGTTTTTTTACGTTTCTGGAAGTTTTATATCCAAAAAAGATAATTATGTCAAATAAAAAAATCGCGTGTCGGTCTGTATGTTGGTCTGTCTATTTGTCTGGGGACTTTGTTACCACGATCACTCGCGGACATTTTGAGCTATAGACTTCTTTGGCCCATAGCACAATGGGCCAGCACATAATAAAACAGGGACACAATTCTTAATTTTTGTATACGACTATTTTCAATACCGCTGATTTTAAATAAAAAAACAAAAAAATTAAAAAAAAAGTCGCGCCCGTAGGATGGTCAAAAAATTTATTTCGTTTTGATCTTTCTAAAAATGTATCAAATGCTTCCTTTGATTACGTTGATGTAGCAATGTCCATAACTTAAAAATTCAAAATGGCGTAGTCAATATGACGAATCGCGTGTCGGTCTGTCTGTTGGTCTGTCTGTGTGTCCGGGAACTTTGTAACCACGATCAAGTGAGAACTCCTTGGGCTAAAAACTTCAAATTTGCAATTTCAAAATTTTATACTTATAAAGATATGATCAAACTTAAAACTACATTTAATACCCTGTTTTCATAAACATCTGTATTTTAAGATACACTGCCGGATAATAAATTCGGGACACCTAAAAAATTGCCATTTTTTAAATTCAAATGTTCGAAAACTACTTAATGCTTTTGACTGATTCTTTTTTTGTTTTAACGCTTAAACATTTGATAATTTTGTTTGTAGTAAGAATGATTAAAAAAAAGTATTTTTGTTTTGTTTTTAAAAACCTTTCAAATAAATACAATAAACGCCATTGTTCGAATCAGCCAGAAATCACAAAAGTCGTCCGCCATTTTGACCAAAATTTTTTAATATATGGCACAGAAAACCCCCAGATACCGATTTTGGTTCGAATTGGCAATTAATGACACAAATCATCCGCCATGTTGATGCCGCCATTTTGATTTTTTTGTAATTATGACAAAAAATTCGTAATCTACTACCCCGAAAAACCCCTGATACCGATTTTGGTTCGAATCGGCCAGAAATCACAAAAGTCGTCCGCCATATTGGCGCCGCCATTTTGATTTTTTTAATCTTAACAAAAAATTGGTAATCTATGACCCCGAAAACCCCCTGATACCGATTTTGATTCGAATCGGCCAGAAATTACAAAAGTCGTCCGCCATATTGGCGCCGCCATTTTGATTTTTTATTTTGACCAAAAATTCGTAATCTACGACCCCGAAAACCCCCTGATACCGATTTTGGTTCGAATCGGCCAGAAATTACAAAAGTCGTCCACCATATTGGCGCCGCCATTTTGATTTTATTAATTTTAACAAAAAATTCGTAACCTACGACCCCGAAAACCCCCTGATACCGATTTTGGTTCAAATCGGCCAGAAATCACAAAAATCGTCCGCCATATTGGCGCCGCCATTTTGATTTTTTTAAATTTTGACAAAAAATTCGTAATCTACGACCCCGAAAACCCCCTGATACCGATTTTGGTTCAAATCGGCCAGAAATCACTAAAGTCGTCCGCCATATTGGCGCCGCCATTTTGATTTTTTTAATTTTAACAAAAAATTCGTAATTCACGACTTCGAAAACCCCCTGATACCGATTTTGGTTAAAATCGGCCAGAAATCACAAAAGTCGTCCGCCATATTGGTGCCGCCATTTTGATTTTTTTTAATTTTAACAATAAATTCGTAATTCACGACCCCGAAAACCCCCTGATACCGATTTTGGTTCAAATCGGCCAGAAATCATAAAAGTCGTCCGCCATATTGGCTTAAAAATGCCAAATAAAGGGCGATTTTGTGAGGCCATTCAGTGCAGGTGGGGCCACGTAACATCTATCGAATCCCCACAAAAAAAAATTACCTCTCTCTCCCCAAAATGTTTCTGGACATAATCTATTTTATAAGAAAGTATTCTCGCTCATTCGAGACGGCTCACAGTAACCCAAAAGTCTTCAGTCGTAAATTTGACTATCTGGGATTTGAAACCCATTTGTCAAAAATGAGAAACGCTAATCTCGATCATTTCAGACTAAACATATTGCTGCTCACCGTCGCCCTAATCAATATTTTATTTAAAAAAACATGACAACACCGCAAGGAGCCCAGGTTGCTTAAAATACCCAATACACGGAGCCTGCTTTGCCGATAGGTATGGTAATACACGTCAAAGGAGCTCAACCTAACCGCTACATGTATGGGATCCCGTCTTGTACTTTATGTGTATAGTGGTATACACGAAATATACACAAGGACTCCACCTTTCACTCTATGTATAACGGAGCTCACCTTAACCGCTATCTGAGTATATATATATATATATATATATATATATATATATATATATATATATATATATATATATTTTTTTAAAAGAGTTAAGTAGAAAAACAATGTACTTGATAAAAGTTTATTTTTTTAAATATGTTTAATAATGTTAACAAAAGATTTGTTTAAACAATTTTGAATGTTTTAAAATAGTGTTACACACAGAGGTAATTCAATATCTTTACTCCTGAATTTAAATTATGTTTAAAAAGTTTTGCCTTTAAAATATTATGTATAATATGCTTTTTAAAGTATCCTAGTAGGCAAATAAAATAAAAGTTAATTTTTTTTTAATAATAGAATAGAATAGAATATCTTTATTTCCATAAGACAAAAAGTATTGGATAATGTCAATATAAATACAAACATATTATGTAAAATACAAAATACATGAAAATTTTCATTACAAATGTAATGTAATTTAAAAAGATTAAAATTAAAGATAAAAATATAAAGATAAAAATATAAGTACATTTTAAAATCAGTTCCAATTTTTCTCAAGAAATTCGGACAATGAATAAAAGCTATTATCTTTAAAAAAAATTTTAGCTGAGGTTTTAAATTGTTTAAAGCTGTCTATGCTTCGTATATTAAGAGGCAGTTTATTAAAAATTTTGATGGATATCATGGTGGGGCCATTCTTTACTTGTAAATATTTAAAAGCGGGTACATATAGTAAGTTTTTGTGTCTTGTGGAGTAGGTATTTACATCTCCAAAAGTGGAAAACTGATTTATGTTCTTTTTGATATGCAAGACACATTGAAGCATATAATTACTATAAATTGTAAGTATACGATTCCCTGTGAAAATATGTTTACAGGTATGGTTATAATTTAACTTGAACATAAATCGAATAATCCTCTTCTGGACAACAAATACCTTCTCCACATAAGTACTATTACCCCAACACAACAAACCATATGAAAGCAGTGAGTGAACACATCCATAATAGTAGTCTAAGAGAGTAGGAATACTTACAGTATTTCGAAGCTGTAACACACAAAAACCTTTTGTGGATAGACTTTTCAGTAGTCCCTCAATGTGGGGCACCTATGTTAAAGCAGAGTCCAAAGACACCCCTAAAAATCTACAGACGACACTTTGTTCAACGGTCCTGTTTTCTGATCTGACTAAAACACTAAAATCCTGCTTAGTTCTGTTTGGATGAAAGATAACTAGATTTGTTTTATCTGTATTTAAAACAAGACCATTTTTAAAGCACCAGTTTGACATTTTTGCAATACATGCATTTAACTTTTTACTGAGAATGTGTATAGACTCAGCAGACACAACCTCTGATGTATCATCTGCAAATAGTGTCATCAGGGTATCTTCAGCAGAGTCAAAGCAAACATCATTAATGAAGATCACAAAAAGAATAGGCCCTAGAATGCTACCCTGTGGAACTCCCGTCCCACATGGTAGCCTTTTTGAGAAGACGTGACCATTTTTTCCTGTAACTCTAACAATCTGGTACCTCCCAGACAAATAGGATTTTATCCACTCTAAAGCCACACCTCTAATACCATAAGCATACAGTTTCTGCAGAAGTAGTTTATGATTTATGGTATCAAAAGCCTTGGACAAATCGTAAAATAACCCACCTGTTTTTAATTTTTCGTTAAAATTGTTAAGAATTCTGTCGTATAGCGAAAAAATGGCATCTAGAGTGGACTTACCTTTGGTAAAACCAAACTGCCTCGGAGATAGCAGACTGCTGCGAATCATGAAGGAAGTCAGTCTAAGGTAGTACGCTCTCTCAAAAATTTTTGGAAAGACAGATAGCAGAGCAACCGGCCTGTAGTTCTGAATAAGTTCAGGATTACCTTTCTTAAATATAGGTACTACCAGTGCAGTTTTTAGCTCATCTGGAAAATATCCTTTTTCAAATGAACTATTCATCAGGTGAGTTAGTGGCTCTTTCAGTTGCTCCGCTACCTCCCCTACCAGTGAGCAGGGAATCCCGTCTAGGCCTGCTGATCTTTTTTTGGTTGTAGATAAAATAATCTTAACAACTTCATCTGGTGTCACTGGATCTAGAAAAACCGAGTGATTATTATAGGGAATAGTAGGTGATGGGAGATTAGTTGCAGTTTTATTTGACACTAGTGTCTTAACTGAATCTATAAAATATTCATTTAACGAATCAGCTGATTCGCTGAAGCTCAATTCTTCATTATGAGAATTTTTTAGAATTGGTTGTTTTATTTTATTCGGTTTTAAACTGCAATTTTTTTTAATAACATCCCAAGCAGCTTTGCTTTTGTTGCAAGAGTTATTTAATATGTTGTCAAAGTAACTTTTTTTGGCTATTTTTATATTTGACTGATGATTTTTCAACAAAACTTTATAAAAATCATGGAGATATGGATCGTCTGATTTTTTATATTGATAAAAAACTTCCCTCAAAAAAATGCTTTCATCGATTAGCCTTTTTGTGATCCACGGATTTGATGGATGCGTTGACTCCCTCTTACTAACCCATGGGAACGCCAAATCAAACAGACTACAGAATTTTCTTGAAAAGTATGAAAATTTTTCGTCTGGTTCTGCGTTATAACACTCACTCCAAGATTCCCACTCCAATAGACCCCTAAAAAATGGTTTACAATATTTGTTTAAAATATAACATTGTTGTATAACATTTAGGAAAATTCCTATAGGTGGCGCCACATGATATTTCCTACCACCAAAAACACTTTTTAAACGAATATATTCATTTAAAACATTTATAAAGTCGCGTTCTTGGAATACTGTTATAACTTACTAGTCAGCTAATTCGATACACATGATCGGATTGTTATGGATCAAGATATCTGGAGGCTTTAGCCTAGAGAAACTAGCTCTTCCAGTCATCATGGGGAACATTTCCACTGGGAACATCCCCACTTCCGGTTTCCTCACTTCCGGTTTCCTCACTTCCTGTTTTCTCACTTCCGGTGTTCTCAAGTTGTTGAAAATGGATTTATGTGGGGATGTATGTCTAGGTGTGTTTGCATAATCGCTTTTTTTTAAATATAAAAATCATATAAAAATCTTATTCAAAATCACTGTCGAGAAAATATTTTTTTATAAAAACTTCATTCCAAATTATTCATAATGTCTGTATAATTCAAAAAAAAAAAAAATAAATAAAAATAAAGATTATTAAAACTTTTTAAAAATTAGGTATGTTCTAAAAGAAATTTCTTCATTCTTTATTCAATAAGATTAAAAGTCTATAATGTTCTAAAAGAAATTACTTTATTTTTTAATTTTTATAAAAATACCTTCTTCAAATAATTAAAAGATGAATGATGTTCAAAAGGATTTTCTTTGAATGCTATTTCAATGATTTTCTAATATTTTTTGCGGTTTCGGGATCCTCTATAAAATCCACTAAAAATCGAAGGTAAACATACATAGGCTTATGAATAAAACCTTACTGAAAATTATAGGAATTCTAATATTTTCTAGTATGAAAACATAAAGCAAAATTTCTATGATATTCTAAAACATTTTGTTAACAGGGTAACTCGTACAGGATTTTCTATTGGACAAAAAAAGTGAGCAAAAACTACTCCCTTTAATTCATCCTGGGGTCCCCTTAAAACAGCCCTAACTTTGTTTGTTTAATAAGGGCAATAAATTCTGAATTTAGCGATGTATAATACTTTATACTTTTCTCTCGTCCCTTAAAATAAAAAAAAAATAAGAAATAGGGGTTCAACCCCAAAAGAAATAGGAGTTAACACAATTTATTACTGTTTCATTTATTTGTAATAATAAAACGTTCTAAAAAATAAAATAGAACCAAAAATTTTTTTTGCACGACTAAAACCTAATTTTACGCTTTCATTTTCGGGACTAAACTTTCCGTTTTTCTCCCTAGGGAATAAAAATCACGGCAACCTTGAGTATATTACAATATTATACTTATTATGTGCTTTGCTGGTTCAAAAATTAGGTTTGGTGGTGTTTTGTAATAAATTAGCGATTCAAACCAATTTATTTGATTTTAACAAAGAAAACCTTTAAAAATAACATTGTTATAACAATTTATACATAACTTGAAATTTATCATCTTCGTCCATTTTTTTGACGTTTGCGTCAACCATATTAAAAAACAATTGAAATCTCGATAGCCATGAAACTGACTTTTCGCAATTTACAGGCATCTTGATTAAATTACGAAAATAAAACAGCCGATTTTAGACGCGTGGTTTTTAATTTTAATTTTATCTACCTACTTAAATTATGTTTGGTCCTGCAAAAAATAGTGTATATACCTCAGGACTAAACTTGGCTGTTTTAGTGCCTTGCATTTCTGTTTCCCTCGCTCGCTACGCTTGTTTAGGAAACATTAATGCAGCGGGACTAAAACATCCAGTTTAGTCCCTTGGTATATAAATAACTATTATCCAACACCTTCACAGAAACACTTGTTTTGAGCACTATTTTAAATGTCAAAAGTGAGTTTTTTACCACTAGTGACTAAAAAATTTTTCACCCACTCTTTTACATACAGCTTTTGATCTCACCCAAAATTAGTTACATACCCTATTAAGTATAACTATTCTATAAATAGAAGCACGTTAAGTAAACCATAAAATTAAAGAAAAGCCCAAATTATTCTTTAGTTTTTGAATAAAATACTGTTTTTATTAAAAATTCTGTCATCACCGCGTCCATTTTGACGTTTGTAAGAAATGTAAAACTAGCAATTGTTTATTTTTAATAGGCATACTTAGGCCATGGCTACCTATTATTTTAGTATTAAGAAAAATTAATCTTAATATTTTTGACATAATTTTTCGCAAAATTATAGATTTTTATTTAAAAATAAAAGGTGTTGGATAAAATTAAATTCTCAACTCGTGTAATAAGTGATTTTATTCACTTAATACACTAGTTAAGAAAATAACTATTAAGGATACATCCATTTTTTGTATAAAATAAATCATCTAGTATGTATTTAATCTACCTAATCAAACATGCTACGATAAACCACTCGAAAAACTCGAGATTTTTATTTTAAACAGTAGTATCTTTTCATTAGTTTAAATTTTAATCAGAAAATTAACGATTTATTTGTTATTTTACAGGTCACTCCACCAACCGCAACGAAAATTGACAAGAGAACACCATCAAACAAATTCGCCAGGTGTTTTTCATATTAAACACATACGGGTACGTTTAATTTGACAATATAAGTGCAAAAAATATAGACGTAAAACACTGACTTTGTGATGTGAGAGTGGTTTCATTCTTTCGGACCTAAAAAGTGCAAAAATGGCGGACGAAACCGACAAACAGCTCAAGCCAGAAACCCTCGCTAACGGAGGTGATCTTAAAAACGGAGCCGATCAAAAAAACAGTACGGTTATAGAGGAAATAACGGAGTTAGATCCCTGTATGCCCAACGGCAAAAACGGGAAAAAGAATAAAAAACAGGAACTTGAAAAATATAGAGACGAGTTTTGCGAAAAAACGGGACTGACGCACAAAGGACTGTATTATTTCGGTGGTGTTGTGATTTTGTGTTTTTTGTTGGTGATTGTTGTGATCGCGTTGGCTGCCGCTTTTCCCACAGTGCCCCATAGCTTTAACTTTCCTATTTGTACGGATTCGGCATGCCTGAGGGCTTCTGCACAGGTAAGAAAATATGCTTTTTCTGCGACTCACTATTGTATCAGAAAGCATCACTTTCAAAAGCGAAATAATCAACAAGGGTCCAAGAATACAGCCTTGAGGGTCTCACACTGCATTAGTGTAATTTTTAATTAAAATAAATAATTATATTTGGTTATTTTTTTTATTTAGTAAGATCTATACGAGATCTATATGTATAATTAATTTTACATGGTTAAGGGTTCACCTGAAAACGCCCTATTTGTCTTATGTGACACGCGCTATTTAGTCCGGTCAATTTAGACATTCGAAGTTACATAAAGTCCCAACAAGCTGAATTTCTGTGAAGTTGTTCAAAACATAATTATAAACAATGTCTAGAAGTTCCCCATCATTCCCCTGTAAGGAAAAAATTTAATTCAAGGTCAAAGGTCAAAAAAATGAGTTTTTCGCGATTTTCAGCAAAAGTTATAAAAGTTGTTATCGTCATAATATGCACACGTTTCCACGCCACCTATGAGGTAGTGTACTTAGCGCGTTTTTTTTAACGTGGTTTCCCCAGTAGGCCTACTCCACGGGTCAGTTGTGATCCTGTTTAATGTAAAACTATTGCAAAATAACGGAAATTTTCAAAGATTGGGAAAGATAAAAGCGATGTAAATGAAAAAAAAGTGTTGAAGTTTATTCGTCTTATTCGTAAGTTTCAAATTCTTGTTCTTCTTCTTGATCTTCTTCTTGTTCTTCTTCTCCTGCTTTTTCTTCATCTTCATTTTGGATGCAAGTAAATTGCGTCAATAGCGATGTATCGCATGATACTTCGTCGGAGTCAAACGAATCCTCCATTGTTTGTGATTCAATATTAGAGCACGACCGGCCTTGACAATTTGTGCATGCCAAAGAACAAGACAGACCGACTTTTTTGCAACCACATTTAGCACTGCATCCCTTTTTGCAGTTGCAAAAAATAGTGTTCAGCAGTTTTTCCGGCGCAGGTGGAAGTAAAGTTTGAACTGGCTCTAATATATTGTTGACCAACTTCCAACCCCAGTCTGTAGGGTCTAGCTGATAACCAAGCCACACTTGAACTTGGTATTATACTCGAAAAAGATGTTGGTGAGCATTTAATATATAATATATATATATATATATATATATATATATATATATATATATATATACATATATATATTATATAAAATATTACAACTCTAGATGTATATACGTGGTGTACTCATGCATATTATGACGATAACAACTTTTATAACTTTTTGAATCGTTATATCTCAGAAACGGTGGCTCGTAAGAAAATAAGTATTGATACATTTTTTATAGATAATTTTATGATCTACAATTTTTGTCTGAGGTACTTTTATGATAAAACTTACCGTTTAGCTGAAAATCGCGAAAAACACATTTTTTTGACCTTTGACCTTGAATTAAATTTTTTCCTTACAGGGGAATGATGGGGAACTTCTAGACATTGTTTATAATTATATTTTGAACAATTTCACTGAAATTCAGCTTGTTGGGACTTTATGTAACTTCACTCTCATTTTTTGGTCTAAATTGACCGGACTAATTGTATATGGGGTTCCTCAGAGTTCTATCTTGGGACCTTTGTTGTTTATAATTTATATTTTTCCTAATTTTATTATTATTTATCAGATATTTTCCTGGATTTTTTTTATTTATGCATAAAAAATACGGTATTATTACATCGGCACTTAGTACTACTAAGAGTGCCGATGTATTGAAATCTTCGCCGAAAAGTCAAAATCTATGACCATGTTTTTTTCATATTTCTCGCCCTTTAAGACCTTTCTAAGTCGAAATCAGTAGAAACAAATTTTGAGTCCGTCCGTCTGTCTATCTGTGTGGGTGTAAACTCGATAACTCCATTTCTAAAAACGAGATCGACAAGCGGTTTTTTGCATATTGTTTTCTATCGTATTTCGAAGAGCTGATTAGATTTTGGGGGTAAACAATTGGGGGTAAGGGGGTAAGGATGGGGTAAAACTCCTATTTTTAAAGTTTTTTGCTTATAATTAAGTTAATTATTATTGTATTTTATTAATTTTGCTTAAAAAATGTTATAAAGAACTTTTTCCTAAAATACATTGTTTTCGAGATATTAGCGTTTAATGCAGTAAAATGTTTTTTGGCATAACTCACTTATTTATAAACCGATTTCAAAAAAATATATTTAAAATTATAGCTCTTTTTAAGCTCTACAAAAAATGTCATACCCAGTTTTTGCTAGAATATAACGTTTTGGAGATACGAACTTTAATAAATTATACAACACGCAGGTGTATTAATGGTTTGGATTCACACAACTTCCTATTTCATGTTTTAAATTATTGCCTATAGACAATAGGCAATAGGCACTATAGTGCCGATGTTTTGACAGGGTGCTTACAACTGTTCAGCTGGTTAGTTTTAAACACAAAATTGTCTTATCAAAGAATCCCGTATATTTTTTAGTTGTATCAATAAATTTAGATAATACCTATACGTTAAATACGCGTTTACGAAAACTTATTATGTATACAAAAAAAATGTTTATTTAAACATTTAAATGTTCAATAATTATAAATAAAGTGAAAGTCACACCTTTACCTTAGGCAACCTACTATTTATGCAGGTATTTATTTAATATACCTACCTGTACCATATTATAATACGTATACTTTTTATAAGTAACTTACTATAACTATAGGGGAAGGTGTTGTACCTTTGACCGATTTTTATATTTAATTTTTTTTTTAGATGTAATTTTTATTGAATACAACACATTTACAGACACGCGTGAGCATTTAGGTTTTTACTCATAAAGTAACTAAATTTTAAACTGCAGTTACAATTATGTTATTAGGAATTTTATAAAAAGCCTTCAATGGTTAAAGGTATGTTGTACCTTTGACCTTTGTACTTTTTTTGGTGTTTTAGGTGAATAAGTATAGATTTCATCACACGACTCCTTCATTTTGTTTAAATGAAAGATTAAAGTAGGCTTTTTCTCGGCTTTTTCAAATTAAAATGTCTAGCCGCTTCTCCTATGGTCATTTTATGTTCTTTTAAAAGTCCAAACTTAATAGCGGTTTCCAGATCTTCTTTACGAATTTACACCCTTTTAACACCGGTCTTGTCTAAAAATAATATTCGTTAGTAAAAATGTATGCTTGCGAAATCCGTTATACTTTTGATCGTTCAAAGGTACAACACCTGTAAGTGGTCAAAGGTACAAGACCAGGCCATTTCATAGGCCGCCGTTATTTGTAGGTTAATATTATTAACTCTAAAACATTCATGCTTCTTCTAGAAATGCAACTTTACATTTGGATATTTGGATAGGAAATTTTAAACTTAAAAATACTTACTTTTGACAGCAGAAACTTCACAAACTATTATGGAGGGAAAGTACGCGCCAGGTTTAGTAACACCTCTAACGGATAAACTATACACTAACTATATTAATTTACACACGTACTCATAGAGTGCTCTGTATTGCGTGGTGGTTAAAGGTACAACGGGTCAAAGGTACAACACCTTCCCCTACTTAGGGGCTGTCCATATATTACGTAACGCGCCTAGGGGGGGAGGGGGGGGGTCTAGGTAAACGTTACGTAACGGAATTTAATAAATTTAATGTTTAGTTCCTAAGCTTGGCAGATGTATTTTTATTTCAACATAAATTACTATTTAGTGGCCCATAATTTCCCTTTTCACACAAAAATTGACGAAACTATGCATATTTAAATAATATTGTAATCAGTAAAAAAACTGTTGACATTGATATTAAAAAAAAAAATTTACGGCCCTGTTCTTGCGTGATCTTGCCGATGAATCATCGGCGATAATACATTTTCGCGCGGAATGTGTACTCACAGAACACCAATGTGTGTACTATTTTGCGTACCTGTGCATAAACAATATACGTGTTATATGTGACACTCAGTGTAAAAAGAGGTACCTAGTATTTTTTCCCTGTGTGATATTGATTATGAATATTTTTTTAAAGTTTGAGTGATTTTTTCGTTTAAGTACATTAAGTGCTATATGTATTATTATAATAAATATGTATCATTTTTACACTGTCTTTTTACCGTCTTGCATTATGCGGAATTCTGTATCAAGATATTTTAGAAAAAAAAATACAAATTTTTATATTGTTACGCGTTACACAGGGGGGAGGGGTTGGTGTTGGTAAATGTGACAGTTTGTTACACAGGGGGGTAAGGGGTCAATTTTTTTAAAAAATTGCGTTACGTAATATATGGACAGCCCCTTATTCAAAATATATAGGTATTTGGATTTTCCGAAATTACATTTAAAAAACCGATGTCACATATTATTTTGAGGAAATCAGTAGTATATTTTTACCACAGAGTAATTCATCTAGGTAATTTAGAAATAACCTCCTTTTGATTTTTAAATGGAATACCCTGTATTTTAACATATTTTGATTAAGAATTAAAGTGTGAGAACAACCTTGTATTATTTGTCAAATTTTGACAGAACATGTCATTTTTTAATTAAATTAATATTAGACTATTTAGTCATTTTTTGCCAATAAATTTTGATTAAAATATAATGATATTGGTATCAATCTTTTAAGAAAAAAAATGTGATTTAATGGTACTACGATACCAGCACCTTCTCATTTAAAAAAATGGATTTTTATTGAAAAAAATGATTTGTCAATGATTAAAGAGTTCCAAATTGGTAATAATTAAACAAAACGTTGTTTCGTTTTTTTTTCGTTTTTCGAGCATACAAAGAATCTAATGATCCAGCAATACACGAGTTCTACATAGCTTTGGTTAAAAACCATGAATCCAATATTAGTTTGGCTAAAAAATCTTATTACGATAAAATTCTAAACAAAGCTGATGATAAGAGCAAGACGGCATGGAAAATTATCAAGGAAAATTGCAACATCAAACCGAAAAAATTAAATCAGCCTAGTAATAAGGTGATTCTAGTAATAAGCCACTTTCTTCCAACGAAACAGCTGACTCATTAAACGCATATTTTGTTGAATCCGTTAAAGACTTAATCTCTAACAAGGTTTCTGAAACTCTACTCCCTCCGTCTTTACCTAAAACTTTAAATTCAATTTTTTTAGACCCTGTGACTCCTGATGAAGTTCAAAGAATAATCATGTCAACAACTAAAGATAAGAAATCAGCCGGTCTGGATGAAATTCCATGTACTCTTGTAAAAGAAGTGGCAGAACACCTTATTCTACCGCTTACCTATTTAATTAACTGTTCTTTTGAACTAGGCTATTTCCCAAAAGAGCTAAAGACGGCGGTAGTGGTAGCTATCCACAAGAAAGGTGACACTAACCTCCTACAAAACTACAGACCTGTTTCACTACTTTCGGTTTTCTCAAAGATTTTTGAGAAAGCCTACTATTTTAGATTTACTTCATTTTTGGTTAGGAACAGTCTGTTATCTTCCAGACAGTTTGGTTTCACTAAAGGTAGATCCACTCAAGATGCCATATTCTCGGTGTATAATAAAATCATTGATAACTTTGAACAAAAACTAAAGACATGTGGATTGTTTTATGATTTATCAAGAGCTTTTGATTCTATAAATCATAAATTACTACTTCAAAAATTGTATGCATATGGTATCAGAGGATCTGCCTTGGAGTGGATGCGATCTTATCTTTCTGGGAGATATCAGATAGTTAAAGTCACTGACAGAGATGGAACTGTATTTTCTAAACAACTTTTATGTGAAACAGGTGTACCTCAAGGTAGCATTTTGGGACCTGTCTTATTTATTTTATTTATAAATGACTTGTGTTTTGACTCTGAAAACCTCATAACTTTGTTTGCTGATGATACATCAGAAGTCGTTTCTGCTGAAAATGTGTCTCAATTAAGCTCTAAACTAACTGCATGCGTTAAGAGAATGAATGAGTGGTGCAATAAAAATGGCTTGATACTAAATACAGATAAAACAAATCTTGTCTTTTATCACCCGGCAAGAGTTAGTATAAACTATATCATTTTGGTTAGGTCAGCAAACAAATCTCTTCAGCAAAGCGACAACTGTAAGTTTTTAGGCATCTATATGGACTCTACTTTATCTTGGAAAAATCACTTAGACAAGTTAGTTAAAACACTGTCTACCAAAAGTTTCTGTGTTTTGCAGCTAAGAAATGCTGTGAATAAGCATACTCTTTTAAATTTTTATTACGGATCTATAAACTCAATTTTGGCCTATTCTTTTTTGGGGAAATAGCGTAAATACTGATAAAGTTTTTGTAATGCAAAAAAGAATACTTCGCTTTATGTTTAGGGTACCGTACAATTCAAGAAGTCGAAATATTTTTAAAGAGCATTGTATTATGACGATTTTTAACATGTATATGTATCAGTGTGTCCTTTATGTTAAGAAAAATATAAGTGATTTTACTACAGTTGGCCAACTAAATAATTATAATACTAGAAATCAAAATGTTTTATATGTACCAACTCATAACTATGCACAAGTTAGAAATTCTACAGGGATCACAGCTATCAAGCTTTACAACAATTTGCCAAAATGTTTAAAAGAATTAAACAGCTTTTCTCAATTTAAATCGAAGACAAAGAATTTCTTTAAATCAAATGTTTTTTATACTCTATCTGAGTTTTTAGATGAAAGGTGGAATTAAATATTTTTAACTTGTACTTTTTTAAATTGTTTGTATGTTTATTTATTTATTTTATTTATTTTAATTAATTAATTATGTCAATGTCAATAACACTCAAAATTTTAGTAAAATTTTAAAATAGTTATATTTTCATCAAATGATTTGAAGGCTGAAAAAGAATATTAAGTTTTGAAAAGGAACCACTGGCAGAGAATATATATTGAATAATAAGCGGCTGGATGAATATAATTTCAAAAGAAAATGAATAATGTAAACTTCATACCTATTATTTGAAATATTTGAAACA
>OY294046.1:36971103-37000112 GCA_958510825.1 Brachypterus glaber
CTGCGTAATTATAACTGTTAGTATTTTATACCAAAAATAAATTAAATTACAAAACACGGCGCCTATGAGATGTTGACTGTACACATTTTAAGTTATGACGCGCCGTTCGCTGATATTCTTATTGAATTCCTTCAGAGTGAGCGAAATTTCCTATGGACGTGCGGTGTATCTTACTTCAACCAACGTTTTAGCGCTCGCTTCGTGATACGCTGTAGTAATAAAAGAGATAGATACTATTAAGTTTGTCCGTAATAATTCCTACCATTCGCATTCTTAAAATTTCTCGACTATAGATAGGTACTTAAATAAAGTAGTGTCAATTTAAAAATGCGAATGGTACCAATTATCACGGAAAAACTTGATGTTATCTATCTCTTTCATTACTAGGGCGTATCACTAAGCCAGCGCTAAAACGTTGGTTAAAGTAAAAATACAACGTACGTCCATAGGGATTTGCGCTCACTCTCTAAAGGAATTTAACAAGCATATCAAGCGTCGTAACTTAAAATGTGTTCAGTCAACATCTCATAGGCGCCGTGGTTTGTCATTTTATTTATTTTTATGTGAGTTACAAGTGATTTTATAAAAATTAGTATGCCACTGAACGAATCACACTCCAGCTGTATAGCCCTTTCCCTCCAAGGTGTCACAATTGTGACTTTACTTTTTAATTTTTTCTTTAAGGCAATATTTATTCAAAATACTTTTATAGACTTTCTATGTATGCAAAACAAATATGCGAATTTAATTCATTATAACACACTCCTGAAACTCTAAGGAAACAAAAATTAGAGAAAAAACTAAAAAAAATTGGTTTATTTTTTATTTATTTTTTCTTCTTTTTAGGCATAGCAAATATAAAAAAACACAATTAAATTGAAAAATTATTATTAGTTTTATCTCTAAAGGGAAACGTCACATTCGCATTCTCAAGTCGACAAGACTTCATGTAAGTACGCAATCTGCTATAATAGATGTAAATACATCTTTGTTTTAAAGGCGGAAATGCTATAGTGTGATGTTTTGGTAACTAATAAAAATTCGGCTCAAATGTCATATTCTCACAGAATACATACGATTGTATCAAATAGAAAACCGTTTATAATTTAAAATTAATAACACAGGACCACAAAAATAATAGTTACTTTTTCATAAATCAGACTATATTTTTTCTACGTATTTTGGGCGATGAAAACTAATATGGCTATGAAAAAAATTCTTGCCCCCAAAAAATATAGCGCACAATGGTTTTTTTGTATGCATTCGATGCCGATAAAAAAACAAGATTAAAAAAAAATCCATTACTTTTAAATATCTACCCTAGTAAATTTTTTACAGGGCCACAAAGTCCAAATATGGCACGTTTTCTTGTTTTTCTGATTATTTTATTAAAAATTTTATATTAATAATATAAATACAGCCAAAGTTATATATGTAATACTTCTACACACATGATTTATAAAAAATTTACAGTTTTTTTATCCTGTGGTGGACAGTCCCGGGGGGGTTTAACGTTGCAGCTGAAAAAAAAATTGTCTGATACCCTTAACCAGACTGTTTTATTCAAGCTTTTTTTAGAGGTTTAAACAAATTCGACAATAAAATACCTTCCTGAACCCAATTTTTTTTCAAAATCACACACAGTGAAAAAGTTTTATCATAAATCTGGTAAAAACCGAAAATAATCTTTTTTATTTTTAAACGTAAACATGCGTTTGGAGGTCGTCCATTTTAAAAATAGTAATAAATTTTCAATAAATAAAATTGCGAATTCATTATTGTGGACTAAAATAATTAGTTATAATTAGTTTTTTTTTCATAAATATATTTATGTATACATAGTTTTCCATGTTAACATTTTATTTTTACGGGTAAGCATTATTAAACTTTTTGTTTCTTTATTAATGAAAAATAAAATAGTGCCGTTTAAGTATTACGTAACGCACTTTTTGTTCAAATCTGACTCCCTCCGACACTCTGGTGAAACACCGTAAAATTTTATGTTTTTACCAGCTTTATGATAAATTTTTTCCACTGTGTGTGTAGTTTTAAAACGAATTATGGATCAGGAAGGTCAAATTTGTTTAAATCGTAAAAAAAAAACTTGAGAAAAACAGTCTGGTTAATGGTATCAGACAATTGGCATGTGCAACGTTAAACCCACCCCAGACTTTCCACCACTGGACATTAAAAATTATGAAAGAAAATATTAGTGGCATATAGGACAGAAGAGAAAATTAGAAAAAAGTCAGGTCTCAGTCTGGATTCGAACCAGAGTCCTCACGGTTTCCAGCTGGTAGAGCATCAGGCCGGAAACCGTGGGGACTCTGGTTCGAATCCAGACTGAGACCTGACTTTTTTTCTAATTTTCTCTTCTGTCCGATATGCCACTAATATTTTCTTTCATAATTTATTACTGATATGAAAAATACTTCTTATATATTAAAAAATATGTTATTTTATAAAGCATAATATGCATATTATGTATGTAGTAGTATTAGGTACATATGTTTAAATTTTTGGCTTTATGTAATATTTTTAATGAAATATAGGTATTGAAAAAAACACGAAAAAAGTACATATTTGGTATTTGTGGCACCTGTAATAAATTAACTGGGGTAGATTTAAAATCTGCAAGTAATGGCATGAATCATTTTTATTTAGCAATATTTCCATAAAAAAAGTTTTTTTGAAAACTTGCGGATTTTTTTTTGGCCTTGAATGCATACAAAAAAAAATATTGTGCGCTATATCTCAAGATTTTGGGGGTCAAGTATTTTTTTCATTTTGATATTCGTTTTCAGCGCCCAAAAATACGTAAAAAAATATAGTCTGGTTTATAAAAAACTAACTTAATTTTTTTTGTGGTACCGTGTAATTTTTTCATACTTAAACGTTATTTGAATTTCAAAAATGTAAATTTTAAATCTAAAAATTGAGTATTTTATACCAGGTATACCTGTTCAAAATATAAAGTCAATATCTTACACAGTTTAAGAAGTATTATAGCACTTAAACAAGCCGTGAAGATATGTAATGCTACGCATTCCATCAAATATTATTCACAGTAAACCGTATAGTGCATTATATGCAATATATAAAAAATACATTAAAAAAGGTCTTTTTTGAAAAACGCAAAATAAAAAATATATATATTTTTCAAAAAAAAAAAATCAAAAAAACTTTTTAAATAAAAAAACAAAGTTTCTTATTTTTTCATGAAACAAATTTATATCCAAGACTTTTTTGTCTAGGACGATTTTTGATTTTTTTGAAAATTCAAAACTACCGTATAATATTCTAGCGCATGCGCTGTGAATAATATAATAAAAGTCCAAACGAGAGAAAGATTACGAAATCTCGATTGTCGAGAATTTCAATTTTCGAGACAAGAAATCTTGTCTTGACCATTTCTCTATTAACTTTTTGTCTCGTTTATCAAGAGTCCCGACGATTAACTTCTAACTATCGCGAGAGTCTTGATTTTCTAGACTCTCGGCTTTGGTTGCCCTTAGTATCACTCGTCGAAATATCCCCAACAGCAGGCCAGACAAGTTTTTATTATTGACAATGATTTTTTATTTCCATAACCTTTTAGTAGAGAAACTTAAAATTGTTAAGTGTATAAAAAGCACATTTTTATCAATAATCGAGAAGTCTCGAATCACGACTGTTGTCTTGTCTCGAAACCAAAACAAGCCAAAACGAGAAATCTCAATTTATCGATTCTCAAACCCTATAGTTAGGCCTGACTAGATCACACACACACAAATATTGTCTTAAATCAAGAATATGGTGATTTGTATATATATACTATGATCCGTTAATACGTGATAGTGACTCATATTAAAAGTATGGACCGCGCGGGGAACGAAACGTAAAGATGGTAGACCAAGTATATGCGTTGCAGTAAAGGAAGCGTAAAGCGGGAGGGCACTTTAAGCATGAGTCACTATCACTTAGAAACCTATTAGACTATAACGAAGAGAATATATATATATTATGCATACCATATTCTTATCCTTCATATTTAAAGCACAATTTTGTTTTAAATGAGAATATATTCTCTTCGTTATATCCAAACAACACATTCTTAAGGACAAAAATTTTTTTTGTGCATTTTAAAACAACCCTGTATACAGGGTTATTCTTTTAAATGGTACACAAGATTTTTTTTCTATAATATTGATTGAAACTTTCAGTATTTTCGAAAAATTAATTTTGGAGATTTTGCGCAAAAAGGTCCAAATAGTTAATACATGGTGTAGTATTATCATGTTAAGACTAATTATTTATCATTTTCATGTAAATTTTTTCATATGCATACAATTTTAAGAATTTGAATAATTAAAAAAAAAAAATCTTTAAAAAAAAATATTCACAAATTAAGTTAATTAGAGAATTTTAGGCTCTTTAAAACCATATCACAAGACATAGGGTGCCATTTGAAATATTGTTCTCCATTGCCCCCCTGACGCAACCTTACCGAATAAGTTTATATCTCATTTCGTTCAAAAGTTACGGGGGGTGTACCATTTAAAAGAAATACCCTGTAGTATACAGTGTATACTATACCATGTAACTATGGAAAATAAAATATTACATTCTGTTAAGATTAAGATAAAGTAAAAAAAACGTTACAAGCAGTTGTATGATGTCCAGATCTTAATCAAGTGCAACTTTTTCCCAAGACATCATTGAGATAAATAATGTCAGTACTTAGGTACTTTATTTTGATTTTTTTTTTCTTAATTTGTGTAAGGTGGAGTGGGGTAAGTGTAACCACCGCCATTTTTTTTTTTCGTGTTCATGAAAAAATGTCTTTTTAGCAATATTCCGGTAGATTTCAGGTTTTCCTTTACTAATTCATGTTTTTTTTAGCAGAAAGAAATACCTTTTTTTTTTTCGTCGCGCATGCGTTTTAACTAAAATATTAAGTGAGGCCTTTACTTTAATTTGCTTTAATTATTACAGTTAAAACTACTGTAAGATTGACGGACAAATTTAGAGTGTACCTACAAAATTTCACAATGATATATTTTTTTCTTTCTATATAAAAAAAAGTTATATAACTAAATATTTTTAATATTTGAAGGTAGAAAGACCCCTTAAATACGAAAATGCAAAAAAATATATATTCGGTCTATGCCACCCGTAAAAAAATACATTAAAAGCTACAGTCTTATTTACAGTCAATGTCTCCGTTACGTACTGGGTACGCTGTATGGTTTATCGATTAACGATCAAAAGAATATTTCCATCTATCACGTAGATCACTTTCACCAGGTTACGAGGACGACGATTTGACCCGAGGAAGGTCCACTAGGACGTGTTTCTTTTTTTGAAACCGCCTTTTCTTAGTTACTGTTTATTCAGTAACCAATTACCAAAAGTGTACGTAAATTACGGCACTTTTCCGGACAAAAAGAACCAAATTTTAGAAAAAAATAATTCGATTTTACAATAAGAATAAAAAAGTTAAATGGACGCTCTAAAACTGGCATTAAGTATAGCATACTTTTTTCTTATTTTTCAAAGTAGAATTTCTGTATTATATCAAAAAATTGATTACACAAAAGTGACTCAATTGTGCCATATCAGGCATAAAAAACTAGAAAAAACGTAGCGTCAAAACGATTTTTAATTGTTTTTGCTAAAATATTAGGGAGTAAGAAAACAACTGGTTCAAATAAATCCAGAAAAGCAACATGTACAATGTACATGTTGCTTTTCTGTACATTGTTGTACATGGCACAGACAGGTTAGAAACACAATCCTCCTTTCGAGTTGCTATAGTCGGGTAATAAATAGTATTTATATTAATTTTGTTTTGATATTTATGAATCCTATTTGCTAATTATCCATATTTAAAAATTATATGACGAAATTTACTGGGTAATAAATATTTTACTACCTATGTTAATTATTTACCATTAAATCTTTTTAACATTGTCGTCCAAAAGTTCAATGCACACAAAACAAAATTCTGAGTAAAAAACAACATTTTTTACAAATAAAAAAAGTATATTACTTTAACACAGAAAAAAAAAGTGTCGTTTGATATGTTCAAAACCATATTCTCTTGTTTCAAGGCTAGCATTTTTTTGAACCAACCTCAATGTCTTTAAATTAAGAGCGGAGATCTTATTTCAAAAACCAGTGCTCTTCATTTGGACACTGACCGGTTTAAATACATGCTAGCCTTGAAACAAAAGAATAAGGCTTTGAACACATCGAAAGACACGTGTTCTTGGTTTAAAGAATCCTTTTTTCTGTGTATTTTTAATAGATCTGTTGTACCGGCACACTATAGTTTCCAAACAGATAAAAAGTATTTAAAAAAATTATAACAACTTGCTATCACGGGAAGAATCACATAAGGGCATACTTTTTTGCAATTTTGGCGAAGGCGCCTTAAAAATTACATTTGGGGTTACTTTTTCATAACCCCCAAAAATAAATGCACGAAAATAGTTAACAGTTTGAAGCTTTATCGCAAGAAACTAAGTGCGGTGGACCGTACCATTTTTAGCTTATTTTGTATGTAGATGGGTATATTAAATTTTAATCTCATCAACTTAGATGATAATAATTATTACAGGATTATATTTACATGCTCCAGTAAACAAACAAGGTTATTAAAGCTTTCATCTAGAGGTTTAATTTAATTTTCTGGCTGAAAATACGACACCTAAATACGACGACCTCGCATATTAAATTACATGGAGACGTTAATTCTGAAAAAGGTTTTAAATTTATCATGTTGGTATTAAGTAACATTATGATACTGAATTTTACCTCTTTATTTTAATGGGATTTATTATAATAAATTTTATTTATTTAAATATTTATTTTTATTCGACTACGGCAACGCACAATGAAATTAAAAAAAAAATAAAATAAAAATAGCTGTCCCGGTATAGTATAGTCTGGCACATAAAAAATAATAGTTTTTTTACTTTACAAAAAAAAATAATATGAGCCGTCCCGAATGAGCGACAGTATCTACTCTTCCATAAAAAAATAAAATTAATCATTGACTAATATAATGAATAACACAGACACACAAAAAAATAAAAATGTGCGGAGCCAAAAAAGCGACCTATATAGAATTCTAGTATTTATCTAGCATAGTTGAAATCTGCATTGATTGGAATTTTCTGAGTGCCAGTTTTTTTTTTTTTAATTCGGGTTCGAATTTATAGTTTAGGTCAAATTATGCCTAGTAGACCAACAAAAATCGAAAGTCGTTTTTTTTTGCTGTAAAATTAGTTTTTTGTTAACTCTCATGTTCAAAAAGATTTTCCCAGTTTTGGTCGAAAAAAAAATTTTTTTGCAGAATTTATTAACAGTGAAAGCTTAACGTTACAACATGATCAACACTTTTCTAGTGAACGGATAAATGGATTTTGACGATTCTTAAGTTTAATTTTTGTTAAAATACGTACCTACACTCTAATAATCTTTCTTCCAAATGTAAAAAATATTGAATTTGTTTAAAAAAAATTCAAAAAATAATATTTTTTCAACTGGGACATAAAACTTATTGTTATTAAGTTTTGCAAAAAAAATTTTTCAGACAAAACCTGGGAAAATCCCTTTCAACATAAGAGCTATCAAATAAATAATTTTACAAAAAAAACGACTTTCGATTTTTGTTGCCCCACTTGAGATAATTTGACCTAAACTAAAAATTGAAACTTGAATAAAAAAATACTGGTAAGCAGAAAATTCCTATTAATGCAGATTTTGACTATGTTAGGTCAATACTACAATACCATATAAGTCGCTTTTTGGCTCCGCACATTTGATTGAAAGTAATCCCCATCAAAAACAAAAAAGTTATGGGGTGTTAAACTTTTTAAAAATTTCGAAAAAAGCTGAAAGAAAATTTAAAAAAAAATTGAAAAATTTAGAAAACTTTTATTTTAGGTTTCTTTTTTTAATTTATCGCAAAAAGAAAATTTAATAAATTATTTATTTAAGCTTTTTTTTTAATAATTTTTCGTTTTTCAAAAAAGATCTAAAAAAAATTGTTTTTTTTTTAATTATTTTTTTTAATATTTGGGAAATGCAGTATATCATTTACTGTGAATAATATATAATGGATGCGTAACATTACATATATTCACGGCTTGTTTTTAGAATTCTATTAATTTGGTTTACAACATACTGGCGTTAAATTATGCATAAATTAATAAATTATATTTAAATATATAAATTTTACAAAATAAAACTAATTCCGTAGTTTTTAATTAAACTGTCATAAAATAAGATAAATCTATATTTTTTAACGTTTTATTTTTTTAATTAAAAATTGTGCAATAATTAAGTGGGCACCTCCTCCTTGTTTGCATAGCTATACAGAGTCACTCTAACTTAACTATTACACAGCCAGTTACAAAAGCTTTTTGCACCGAGGTTGTCGCAAAAAAAATTGTACCCAAGCCTATCTCAGAATAAAAATTTTCGTACCTAGTGTACATGAAATAAATAAAAATGCATGTTCACTATATATCCTCGTTAGGATATTTTTCTATCGAACGAGTACATAGTGCATATTTGAATGAAATGACAACTATGCACACTCATTTATCCAAACGATTACACATAGCTTTCATTTTGACAAAAGTCATTTGACGTTTATAAAATTTCGAAATGTCAAAATTAAACAGAGGTAAATCTTTAAAATATATATTTTTAAAGAGTCTAGACAGTAGATCGAACGAAAAATGTTGTTCGCTATTCGTAGCGACAAGTCCTTAGTGCACTCGAATGATTTTTTGACTTCGCTTCGTGTCGTCAAAAAAACTTTATTCTCGTGCACTAAGGACTAAAGTCTTACACGTTACGAAAACTACTATTTTAGGCAAACTAACATCTCTACTCTAAATTTCTCTACTCCCTAACATCCCTACTCCATAACATCCCTACTCCACAACAACTCTACTCCGTAACATATCTACTCCATAACATCTCTACTCCGTAACAACTCTACTCCACACTATAGACACTCGATTAGCCACTTGTCTTAACTCAAAAGAATATTTGTCATGCTAAGTCACTGTCAAAAATGAATTCAGTTTATTAATTACTTACATATTAGTGCATGTTAAGAGTACGCGGTCATTGTTGCTTTTAGAATAATTCATTTATGATTGTTCTAGATTTACATTTAAAGATAAACGTTTTCTAGGAAAAAAATAAAATAATCTAGAAGAATAAGATTCTTTGTTCTTTGAACTGCTCATTAATTATTAAGTGGCTCATAAAGTGCATATAGTGTGGAGTAGAGTTGTTACGGAGTAGAGATGTTATGGAGTAGAGATGTTACGGAGTAGAGTTGTTGTGGAGTAGGGATGTTATGGAGTAGGGATGTTAGGGAGTAGAGAAATTTAGAGTAGAGATGTTAGTCACCCCTATTTTAGGTTAATTTGACGTGCAAGTACCTCAATGCTGAGATAGCAATGAAATGTCAGGATTATTAGACACATTTCATTTCATTGGTTAAATTCCTAGTTTAGAGTTACTAATAAATCAACCTTTAATTACTTCATTTAACACTATAATTTTATAGGAATAACAACATTTTATAATGGAGCCAATTATCGGCATTTCACAATTATTATAAATTATCTCTTTTGTATGTGATAAATTATTATTAGTATTATTTATTCCTATTTTATAAGGCTTTTACTAGTTTCAGTCTACACAATCATTTTTACATCAGGGCCACTCGTAAGAGAGATGTATTTAATCAAACAGGTTTTTCTACGTACATTACAATATAAATTTATATTTATATATAAATATTATTTTTATTTGATTGATTCTAAAAGCGACACTTTTTGTTCATGTTTTACGGGCGAAAAGTTGAACTTTGTGGCCCTAGGACCAAGCTTGTTATTTTTAAGCTTTTCAAAGGAAGATTCTGTACCTTTACTGTAATATTTATAAAGAAATATGACCTTTTGGTCACTTTTGGTCTTGAACTAACCGTTCTTTTTGACCAGATACAGTTATTATAATCATTTCACACAAAATAAAAAACATAACATAACCTCAAAATATATGTCAACTGATTAATCTGTATTCACCCACTAAAATAAATTAAAAACACAAAATTTCAATTGTAAAATCACTTTCAATATTTATAATATTCAAGAATGGTTTAACAAGCATTATTTTCACAACAGACACATTTTAACAGAAATTAATCACCAAGCTATAGCTTTTTTAATTTGAAAATGAAACCGCAAGCAAAAAAAAAAACGATTCAGTTGTTTTTGTAGCGATTTGATTGGACAGCAATTTGTCATAGATAACTAAATAAGTAATAAGACAGTAAAAAGAAATATTTTCTGCACTTTAAAATTAAGTATATTTTAATAATTTATTATAATTATTAACAATCGAATAAAAAATATTGTATAATACACGTTGCAAAGGTAAATTTCGATTTCGTAGGTTTATTACCCTCGGCTTCTAAAAACCTACTCAATCGAAAAATTTAACTTTTCGCCCTTGTATTATAAATAACTATTTGTAGGTACATTACAATATACGCCTCCCTGGATTTCATTGTACAGAAATTCCTTAAAATTCATTGGAATTCCTTAATTTTCGATTGAGTCAAAAACCGAAGGACTCATTGCAATAGATTTAAGTAAAAATCGAAGTAAGGTAAGCTGGTCCATATAGGGTGCTTTACCCTATATTTTACCATAAACCATTTATTTTCGATATCATTTAAGATATATACAGAGCGGTCCAAAAGTCAACCCCCCCCGTCTTAACTTTTGAACCAGTTGAGATATCGATTTCAAATTTGGAACTTTTAAATAAGACAACTTAAACTATCTTTTAGCATATATTTAATACTTTCAGCTCTTAAAATGTGGGAAGGAATTTTGACATTAATACCCATTTTCAACCCCATTTTAAACCCAATTTTTTTTTTATTTAAAAATATGGAGTTATATGGAGAATTTTATAATCTTTAAAATGATGTATCACACGACCCCCCTTTCCATTTAAAAAAATGTCCCCCCATGCCCCCCTGCCCATATTTTAAGAGCTAAAAATATCAAATATATGCTAAAAGATAGTTTAAGTTGTCTTATTTATGTTTATTTTTAACCTCGTACTATTCTACTTAATTAAGCATTCCCTAAGTCCAGGACTTGTGTGGGCTAGTAGTAGAGGGAACCACCGGCTTTAATTGACTTTCGAACCAATATATCTATGGAGTACGCCTTCGCTAAATTTCAATTATTAATTAACTGAAAAAGGCAATCGGCGCCAGTGAGGTTTGAACTCACGATCATTAGCTCAGTGTCAATGCTATATCGATGCCTTAAACCGCTGAGCTAATCTCCCATTTAAGAGTTCTAAATTTGAAGTCGATATCTCAACTCGTTCAAAAGTTAAAAGGGGGGGGTGACTTTTGGACCGCACTGTATACAAAATAAACCAGAATTTATTCTTTTTTTTAACTTTGTCTATGTCTATATCCCGTTAGTTTCTCAACCTCGCATCTCCAAAAATCGTTTTTCCGTTCTTTTCATTAATCAATTCTGATTAATTAAGCAAATGTAGATTAATTATTCCAATACAAAGTAACTTGAAAATGACTTTATGTTAAAAAAGTCGAAACAATTGTCGCTGTAATATTTGTTTAATAGACAATAAATTTATATTTTGGTGAGATAACATTTTTTCTATGGTTTATTTAAATCAACTCCAATATGAGTAAGGATCAAGAATTTCTTAATCTAATTTAGAGCATTGCAAAAAAACACTTTTATCTAATTTTCATATAGCATCCACTGTGAATAGTATATTATAAAATGCGTAGCATTAGATATCTTCAAGGCTTGCATGCAAAGTTTTTCAATTTAAACAACATAGGAGGCGTGCATACGAAAAATTAGACAAAAGTGTTTTTTTTGCAATGCCCTACTGTTTATCTAGTGGTAGTATTTAAAAATTAAAACAAAACCGCATGCATGTATATTTTGAAATTAAAGGTTATCATAAATACACATATTACCATTCTTTTCTATGATAATTTGGGTATATGTTATCATCTTAAAAATACGAATAAAAGACAACCTTCTTTGCTGGAATATTTTGGTTAAATTTTCAGTTTAGTTCAGTTAACTTGAAGGGTAAACCTGCACACTGAGAATTCGTTCCCGTAGTAAATATTGAACGTTTTTCGATATTATGGAACCCCACGAAATTTTAGTAAACATTCACTGGTTGTACTCTAGTTACCACTGTTAACCAGAACCAGAACTATAACAACGATAACACAGGCCCACCAAAAAACAAAAGTGGTCTGCGCCATGGATAGGACCATGATATTCCTATGTATTTTTGCCTGCTGAAACAGAATTTGAACTCAGTTTAACCCCTAAACGTCTGGATTTTTCTCTACAACCGCACTATGCTACCAAACGGGAAAAAAGTGACCAAAATTATTTTATTGCGTATATCAAATTTTTTACTTCCCCCAAGTTAGTAAAATAAAATCGAAAAATTTTTATTGTTTTTTTTTACGTTTTTGGACGTTTTATATCCAAAAAATACAATTTCCGTAAAAAAAAATCTGTCTGTCGGTCTGTCGCTCTGCCTGTGTGTCCGGGAAATTTGTGACCATGATAACTCAAGAACGCTTCAAGAACGCTTCGGGCTAAAGACTTCAAATTTGGACCATAGGTTGATTATCCAAAGTTCTAGGCTGGGATTGTTTTTGGTAAAAATCTGATTAGGGGTAAGGGTGACCCCTAATGGGGTAAAAACATTTTTTTTTCAATTTATTTTTCGTTTCACGAGAAAAGAAACTTTTCTTGAAAAAAATTTTTTTTTTTAAACTTAAAAAAAAATTGATTTTTTTTTTCTTTTTTTGTTTTTGATTTGAATGGACCTAGGACTATAGGGGAAAGTATTATTTTGTTGGCAGCAGTATTTTTTATTTTTTAATATTTTCCATTGAAGAATTTGGAGAAAAGGCAAAAACGGGAAGAAAAGTAGCCAAAATATTTTTATTGTATATTTCATCCTTAATTGATTAGTAAGACATAAAAAAAATGTTTTATAATTTTTTAATATTTTAATAATTATGAAAAATATTAAAAAATTAAAAAACATATTTTTTATGTCTAATTAATCATTTTAAGTTGAAATACACAACAAAATAATTTTGATTACTTTTTTTCCATTTTTTTTCCACTTTTTACTCTAAATTCTTCAATGGAACATATTCAAAAAATTAAAAGGAAAACATATTTTATATGTCTTACTAATCATCAAAAAGTTAAAATATACAATAAAATTGGTTATTCTTTTCCCGTTTGGAAAAATCCAGACGTGTAGGGGTTAAACTGAGTTCCGTTTCATCGGGTGAAAATACATAGGAATATCATGGTCCTATATATGGCGCAGACCACTTTTGTTTTTTTTGTGGGCCTGTGAATGTTTACAAAACTTTCGTGGGGTAACGCCACTGGGGTTCCATATCTTCAAAAACGTTTAGTATTTACTACGCTAACGAATTTTCAGTGCACGTACATATTGGTATTAAATAATTTACGTTGGTACAATTAATGAATGAGATTAATGTTGGTATTATTCTAATAAGATTAATGTTACTATTATTATTTAATAACCATAAATAAACTCATTATCATTATATAATACCACCTTAAACTTCTAAATGACACTTATACCATGTAATTTATCGCAGCGATGAAAAAAGACTTTTACTTTTCCTATGTGTCTGTGGATATTTTGACCTCTGTTCCCAAGAATAATCTACATAGGTTGGATCAAAAAACCTTTTTTTCGATATAATATACCTATTAGACGGTGTTTGCAATCTTTTGGCATTAAAGAAAGGACCCTCAAAAAAGTGTACTAAAAATAATGTTTTTAATTAATAACTCAGGTACCCTTTAAGCTAGAGCGACGAGTTTTGCATGTATACTAGTATTAATAAGGGCAATTAGTTTATATTATTTTTTTTAATCTATCCAGAGGCGTGCCTAGACGGACAAAATGTGTGAGGCTTAACCCATTTTTGCCCCAAAATTTTTTATGTGTATTTTTTTTTAATTTTTTGTAAATAATATAGATTCCTTTAATAAAAATACATAAAACACCGAAAAAAGGCTATTACTTCTTTAATATTAAATTTAGATGTTTCGGTGAAGGATACTTTGTGTTTAGTTTTAAATGAAGAATGCAGCATTAAAATTTTATTGGTCCTTTTTTTGTTCCATATTCAATATGTCTATCTTTGAAGGGTCGTAGCTCCCTTAGGGTTTATTTCCAACATATTTCCCTTTATTGGGTTTTCATGTTTTGTGATGTAGAATCGTCCCCTTTATTTGCTTACTTAATAATAAAACCTGGTCGGTATATTAATACTGCAGTCTAAAGCCAGAAGGTCGTATTTGACAATTTGAGTTTTCCACTTCATAACACGTTGACTGCTACCCTATAATCTGGTTCCATAGCCTGGTATTAAGGTATTTTTTTATGTATAAAGATCGTGCACTCACATGTCGGCCGAAGCCGAGATGCGCATCCGGTAACAGCCGCATATGTCGGCCAAAGCCGACATGCGCAGGGAACGTGTTAATATATTTCCACCTAACTTTAACTCCTTATAAAAAAAGTTAATTTTCTAAAAACAACAAAATACGATAGGAACTTCTTGCATTCTACACATTGAAATAGTAATTTTGGGGCCAACCTAATTAGTGTTGTAGTCAAAAACCATTGGAAAAGAAAGGCACCAAGTGAAAGTGTGTTTCAAGATGAGTCTCTGAAGTACGGACTGGTACTAAACGATTTACGATGATCGATATTAATAGTGTCTGAAGAATCTTCAGTGAAGATGAGTAGGGGCGGCATATATTTTTCGTGGCATGCCGCACACAGGCAACATTTTTCCAACACATGAGAAATACTTGCCGCTAACAAAAGAATACTATTCTCCGAGATGTTTTTACTTCCTTTGACCCTCTTACCCTACCCAATTTTTAACAAAAACAGTCCCAGCCCAGAACTTTTGATAAGAATATATGGCCAAACTTAAAATCTGTGTCTCAAAGCATTCTCAAGTTATCGTGACAACAAATTACAAATTTTTCCTAGACAAACATACCGACAAAGGTACAGTTTTTTTTTACGGAAATCGCCTTTTTCTGCATATAAAACGCCGAAAAACACAAAAGAAACAATAAAAATCGTTATCTTTTTTTTCTTTTTGGAAAATTTTGCCTGTGTGTCTTTGAAGACACATAAATTTAATTTTTTTTTATAAAAAGCTATACGGTATAGCCTAGCTAGGTAGGTATATAGCCTATATCTACCTAGAAAACGTTCAAGTATTACGTAAAGCAAATTTTGATCATCGGCTATCAGACTATATCCAAACCTAGCGAGAATCTATTTAATCGCTCTTAAGTAGCGAGCAAGATAGCGACATACTATTTAATCGCTCTTAAATTAACAAGATTGGTCAATTATGACATTTTCTTGAAATTTGGTTTAAAATATATGAGGAAAATAATTATATCTTAGTTTATACAAATATTATTTATATGGAAATATATTTATTTAAATTAATCCATATAATAGTGCACCCACTAGTGGGTACGTAAGCAGAGACGTTCTAGGGGGTTCGTTCAAGTATTACGTAACGCACCAACGTTATGTGAATATTAAAATGGTATATGTAAATATAGTAAAAGTGCGTTTGAGGGGGGGGGGTTGAAAGTTGTCCAAAAAGTGCGTAAATTAATACTTGAACGTACTCTGGGTATGATAACTTTATAATTGATTACGTTTTGTTCGATATTTTGTAACGTCATCAATGTAACCGAGTTTTTTATTTTTATTGTTCGGCTTGTTTTATAGACCCAATTATTTATTAAGATTGTGGGCGAGGGCCACTGGGTATTATTAAAATAAAATAATTTCTTAAGATGACTTTATAATTACATAAATATCATCTAATAGTTTAAAGAAGTACCATGGTTTTGCGCAATCATTTGCTAAAAAGTGCAATTTCTTAACGTCTAACATTGACCTAAAAATATTCACATCAATTTAAATTATTATAAATAAACTAGGAGTAACATTATAAATTTTAAAAAATTATCATAATATATAAAATTTATTGTAATAGTTAAATAAATTAATGAATTAAATCGAGCATATATGGTCGGTCTAAAGCCAAAGTGAACTAAGCGCCACTTTTTCAAAAATGTTTGTTTTTATTGCAGACCGTAGAATATCAAAATCTGCACCATCCAAATCAATAGTAAAAAAAAATGGCGCTTAGTTCACTTTGGCTTTAGACCGACCATATACAATTGCTAGGACAGCCCTTAAAAAATAGATTTTTTAGGACATCCTCTAAATTATCTAAAAATGACGTGTACCAAATTTCAAGTCGTTCTATCAAAAAACTCAGAAAAACAAACAAACAAAATATTTGGATTAGCGAAAATATCTTTAAAGATATATATTAGGTATTATTTCGGAACGAGCGACCCCCACCTAGCCAAAAGTGGTGAGGTCCATTTGAGGTCTATAAGGGCTCAAATGAAACGCCTTAAACTCTACTTTCTGAAATATTGCCCCTTGAACTAAATCACTACAGGAAATCCAATATGGCCGCTAGAACCACGTGACCTTCACCACTTTTATTACTAAAACGGCTATAAAACCACTCGCATGAATCCGATTGAGGTCTACAAAGACTAAAATGATAGTTCTTGAACTCTACTTTCGAAAGCTGTGTGGCAAAAAATTTTTTGTTCACGTAAAATTCAATATGGCCGAAAAACCACGTGACATCAAAAAAATAAATTGTTTGGACTTTTGAGGCCTATGTAGGTACGTGGGGGTTTTTTGGGTCGCTGATCATGAATCCAAAGTCAAATTTCTAAAATTCAAGATGGCGGATCCAACATGGCGAACGAGATTTTGATCTTGAATTTTACAAATCCGAGTTCGGATTCGTGATCAGCGACCCCAAAAACCCCCACATGCTAAATTTGGCGTAAATCGGTTCATTTTTGAAAATCTCATCCGCCATATTGTATCCGCCATCTTGAATTTAACAAATCTGACTTTGGATTCATGATCAGCGACTCCAAAAACCCCCAAGTACCTACATAGACCTCAATAAGACTCAAAGATTATTTTCACGGGTTCTTTTTCCTGATTAGGAAAGATTTGAATCAAGCGAAATGTATATGACTAATCTTATAATTAAATAATATATATTATGTACATCTATTTTTGGGTAGTTTTCTTTGTACAGGGCCTACAGATCAGGGAAAACAGTGAAAAGAGGGAAAATTCATAAACATTTTGGGCTGCGGCGCTAGATATTTCTTACATTTTGGTGAAATTGAAATTATAAAACTGATTTAAAATAAAAGTTTGTAAAATAAATTGCCTGTGGCACTAGGGCTTTCTTACATTTTTTTTGTCTAATATTGTAGAACTTAAGCTTGAAATTTGTAAAACCTTTCGCCTGCGGCGCTAGAGCCCTTTTGCATTTTTTGTTAATAATAAAACTGTTTAAAGAAATAAACCAATTTTGTAAAAATTTTCACCTGTGGTACTGGGCTTTCCTTCGTTTTTTATCTAAGATTTTAGAATTTAAGCGTGAAATTCGGAAAAAATTTCGCCAGCGGCGCTAGGGCTTGCTTACGTTCTTTTATTTAAGATTGTAGAATTTGATAAAAACCCCCCCACGAGCAAATTCTGCGCACAGCCCTGTGCAGGGGATCTAGTGTATCTAGTATGCAGGAGGTACGAATTATACTTTCCAGTGTATAGTAAATGCCGACCCCGGTGGCGCAATGGTTAGCGCGTTTGATTACGGATCCCGGGATTGTGGGTTCGAGCCCCACATAGAGCATGGATGTATAGTAGTGTAAACAGTCGGTAGATGGAACTACGATGACTAACTGTAATGTGGGTTGCAGGTGAAACTGTAAACACATTTCATAGTGGATGCGAGTTCTGTTGAGGACCGTGCTTCGGAAGGCACGTAAAGATGGCGGTCCCGTCAATAAGGCCATAGCAGCGAAAAACGACGTTAAACAGTATAAAACAAACAAACAGTGTATAGTAAATCTATAAATTATCTTTATATTATTATATTTATTATGATAAATTCAGACGTATAAAAAATAAACTAATTCTAAAATGATTTGTTCCTGTGAAAACATTAAGATTTATGTTAATATTTTGAAATTACTTAATTTATAAATAAAATTTTAAAAACAAAAAATAAAAATAATAAGCAATTTAAAGTAAAAATGGAGAACATCTGTCATTCGGAAAATCAACAAAAGAATAAATCTTTGAGATTATATCCAACTGGATACTATTTATATCCGAAATAATAAAGAGTGAGGGGTTCAAACTGTTAAATATTATTGGTATTTAAATTAAAAATTTAGCTTCAAAACATTTTGTCCAGCATCTCTTTATGAAAATTTTATTTTTTTTTTAATACCTAATTTTCCTTATAAGGAACATTATGGTTGGTCTTTTGATATAAGCCCGTTGCTATGAGCGACATGAAAGAAACTAGTCAACCTTCTTCAGATAAAAATAAATGAAAAACTATCAATACGCAGAACAGTCCAAATATCAAGTTTTAATGATATTTGGAAAAACTTCAAAACATTAACTTTGAGCATATGATCATCTGAGATATGTTGAGATATCTAAATGTCAACTGCAAAAAAACTGTCTACCGTAGTCTAGTGGAATCAAACCTGAGATACCTTTTACCTTGCAGGGGAAATGCTTCAAATTCGGCAATGGAAAAAATATACACAACACAAAATAAAGCAGTAAAAGTTATATTTGGTTTTAATTATCTGACATCTACTGCCATAATATATGAAAAAACTCGATTGTTGAATTTAAAAAAGCTAAAAAAACTAGAACTGGTAAAACTAATACATGGTGTAATGTACAATAACTTGAAGACAAACCAATTCTTAACAATAGTGTCAACGATAAATCAATATGAGACCAGAAAAAAAAACAGAATATAAGAAATCCATTAAGAATGACGAAGAAGACCCAATGCTCGCCCATTATGCTGGAACAGTGATTTTTAACAGTATTCCCGATCAACTAAAGACTGTCACACATATAAAACGTTTTAATTTTCTAGTCAAAAGAAACTTATTAAATACTTAATTATCTAGTCAACAAATATTTATTATATCTAGTCTAAGATTTATTTTCACTATATAAGTATACCTACTTTTCTACAAAAATTGTAAAAAATAAGTAATATTTGTAGTTCATTTATAGAATCCATTAAAATATTCATTTTCTGATAAAATATTATTATTGGTTTTGTGTCAAAATATATTATTTATGAGCGTTTGAAAACAAGGCGCTTATAAAATAAATTATTTAAAAGTGCACTTATTACCAAAACAATTTATTACCTTTTGCAAATTGATTTTATAAGAGAGTAGGTGCGGGAAATGGAAACAAATACCTATTAACAAGGGTCAGTATAAGTATATACACAGTGTATTTGAAATGGGGTCCAAAATTTTAAGGGGTGATTCTACATCAGAAAATATGACAAAAAGTTCCTATAAACATGTCTAAAAATGCGTCGTAAGAGAGCTATGCCCGTTTAAAAGTGGCTAAAAAAATTGGTTTTTATGTAACAAGTCAGGAACCCTTTGAAATATAGCAATGAGGTTTTGCACGTGAACTAATCTTAATAAGGCCCATCTTCGTATGTTATTTTCATGTACTTATTTTAACCAGGGGCGTGCGAAACGGGGGGGGGGAGGCTTATCAGTTTTTTGTCACAAACTATTATCTGTGTAACTTTTTTTAATTTTTTTTTTGGTATATGATTCCTCAGGTCAAAATACATAAAAAAGGTACTCTTGTTGTAACACTGTAGGACTAACCGTTTTCGAGAAAAATTAATTTGAAGGTGAAATTTCACGGTACGAGGACGAAAAATTAAATGCTAAAATGTTGAAAACCAAAATTTCAATGATGTAAGATGGGTCTTATTAAGATTAGTTCACGTGCAAAACCTCGTTGCTAAATCTCAAAGGGTTCCTGAGTTATTAAATAAAAACCGAATTTTTTAGCCACATTTAAAGGGGCGTACCTCCCTCACGACGCATTTTTAGACATATGTTTATAGGAACTTTTTATCATATTTTCTGATGTAAATTCACCCCTTAAAATTTCGGACCCTATTTCAAATACACCGTGTATATTAAAAGAAAGACTAAAAATATATTTAGAACTTGTGAAGCTTTTATAATATTTAAAAGTATAGAAAATATTCCAAGGGGGACCTGTCCCCCTCTTTTATGAGTTTAGAGAGGGCAATGGCCCCCGGGCCCCTCGGAGTCGGCGCCTATTAGGGAACGTTCAAGTATTACGTAACGCTCCTAGGGGGGGTGGGGATCATTTTTGAGTGTTACGCCCATGTTAATGGTATAGGAAAATAGCGTTACAGGGCGGGGGATGGTGGTCCAAAATGATCAAAATTTGCGTTGCTTAATACTTGAACGTTCCCTTAGATACTAAACTATGTTGTATATGTATATGTAACCCCAAGCAACTTCAGTATTTAATAGGGTAACAAATACCCAGTGTAAGTTTCACCATCCTCGCAACATTATAACACAAATATTTTGTAATTATGATTAAATTGATCATTAAAATATAACTACATACTTTATCAAATATATTATTGTAATTATGGATCATAATAGTTTAAAAGCAATATATAATTTTATCTATTAACAAATAAATTATAATAATTATTTTAATTTGATTATTTGAAGCCCACGCCATTCTGATGAGGTTAAAAACTTTATGTAATTTAAAGAGTTGCTTTTCCTTTAAACATTTCAAAAATACGGAAATGTTCTGTAAATTTTGAGCAAAAAAATTTTTGGTGGGTTGTAACCTGTCCAGAAAAAAATGTAACCAGTATAGAGTGCTTAGAGTTAGAGAATTGAAATTTGGACCACAGGTTTGAATTATAATTTTCAGTGGAGTAATAATTATTACTGCACTGAAAATTTTAAGGGTTGGTGTATAAAATTTTTGTTTTAACCAAAACATAGCATTTTTTAAGCTCAATCACAAGATGGGGGTTACTACTGAAGATTCTAATATTGGGGTAGCTGGGAGGTAGGGGGTACAAGTTACAATCCCCAAAATAATATATTTAAATTTCCCCCTCAAAAAACCTAAATGAAATAGAACATAGAGATAGAATGCTTATTTTATGTAACCACGCCTTGTATCGATGCTATTTTAGCCTCTTCAATACCAAGTTTGCCATATGTGGCAAAAAGGATTTACTTAAAAAAACTATGTACAGTGGAGTTAGAAAATTTTTATCATGAGATTTAGTTTCATCGACCCCAAAAACCCCTATATACCAATTTTCACGAAAACAATGTAAACAACTAAAATTAACTACCCCCCTCGCTTAGGATGGAATTTTTTTTAATATCACATTCAGATTTAGCTACCTCAAAAACCCCTATATACCAACTTTCAAGAAAATATTGATAACATTTTAAAATTATTTCATTTTATATTTATTACCTTAAAATCTAAAAACCTTCTACGCCACTGTTATTTTTTTTAAATATTTATTTAAGAAAAATATGTGTTTGATAAAGTTCTAAAATATGACGAAAAAAAAACTAAGTCATAAATACTTTTTTGGCCAGACCTAGGACTGAAGTGGTTAGTAATGGGAGAGTTTCTTGACAACAAAGACCGTCAAAATTAGGTCTACAGTGATATCTATTTCTAACAGTTTAGCCAACGTAAGGTAGAAATATTAATCAGGGTAGCCAATATAACCAATAAAAGCTATTTATATTTACCTTATTTATTTTAACACTAATTTAATTTTATATTATGTAGTTAAACATATTAGAATAGTATGTATACAGTACTAAATTGTTGCACTCAGATTACAGGCAAACTGTCATTTATGGTTCTTTTTGTTTTTAGTATTAATTAATATGGCATTAATGTATGTTCACAAAGACTAGAACTTTATGGTTCTTTTTGTTTTTACTATTAGTGCCATCTGTTCGCCAAAAGGCTGGAACTTTTACCGTTGATTTTTAACAAGAACATTTAAATGACGTTTTCGAGAAATGACAGCGCGGAGAAAAATGTTCCATTGACCTATTTTCTATAATTTTCACATTTTGCTTAGTTTGCAAGATATTTGGGGTGGGGATTCTTTTCTAATGCCATATTCTTTTGGTACAAAAAATTTGTTTCTTCACTGTGATGTTTGATCATAAGCATGAGAAAACTTCGTGGAAGTGAAGTGGGGGCACAGCATTTATTTATTTATTTTACTTAATAGTAGCTATTTAAAGGCAATTCCTTTTATAGCAATAAATTTCGCTAAAAAACTTCCTATTGTATTTTAATGTTACATCTGCAAGACCAATTTCTCTTACAATCATAATTTACAGTGTATATTTTACATATCGTCGTGATACTTTCTCAACCTCGTGTCTCCAAAAAAATAGATTTTCGGTTCTTTGACTAATCAGTTTTCTACACGATAACTGCAGTCATGATGATGACTGATACAAACTTTTACTGATTATTCCAATAAAATGTAACTTATAAACTAATTAGAATAACAGAGGCTCACAAAAAAAAAACAAAAGTGGTCTGTGCCATGGATAGGACCATGATATTCCTATGTATTTTCGCCCGCTGAAACTGAATCTGAACTCAGTTTAACCCCTACAAGTCTGGATTTTTGTCTACAGCCGCACTATGTGACCAAAATTATTTTATTGTCTATTTCAAATTTAAATGACTTTAAAAGATATAAAAAATATGTTTTTAATTTTTTAACATTTTCCATTGAAGAATTTGGAGTAAAAAGGAAAAAAGTAACCAAAATATTTTATTGCGCATTTCAACTTTAAATGATTAGTAAGACTTAAAAAATACGTTTTTTAATTTTTTAATATTTTCCATTGAAAAATTTATTATTATTATTATTCAAATATTAAAAAAAATTAAAAACATATTTTTTATATCTTACTAATCATTTAAAGTTGAAATACATAATAAAATAATTCAGGTTATTTGTTCCTCGTTCGTGAGCATACTGCGGCTATAGAGAAAAATCCAGACGTGTAGGGCTTAAACCGAGTTCAGATTCGGTTTTAGCGAGCAAAAATACATAGGAATATCATGGTCCTATCCATGGCGCAGACCACTTTTGTTTTTTGTAGGACTGTGAAATTAATTCGAGTTTATATAATTAGTGATTATTAAGAATACACGAGAATCGATAAATCAAAATTTCTCGATTGTTTAGAAAAAAAAAAAAAGACATCCTACCTACCAACAGGATTAACTCTTGGTTTGCGTTGGCAAGTCATCTAAACTTAATGTTTCTTCAGGTATAACGTGATGAGGTTAATAAAGTAAGACGACGATATTTAGTATTTGTTCACCGTGTTTGGCATGTATAAATAAATTGTAGGACGTTTCCTCTTCAACAATAAACTGAAAAATGTTGTAAGCAACATCGTGTTAAAATACAAGACGCAATAGGACGTGGAAATTCAAATCAGCACTTGTAATGTAAATATGTATCAAAAGTTGGTTTAGAAATTTATTTATTTATACTATTTCAATTTTTATATTTATATAATAATTGTTTGTTAATGTGCTTTGTTTTATTAAATAACGCAGCTTCTCGAAGAAAAAAGAATTTTGAAGTAAAATGAGCTAAAAAACCCCAAAAAAGAGCAATTTTTTATAATATTGACATAATTTTTCTTGAAAACCAGACCTGACAACCAGTGGATCGGCTAGTTTTTTTTGGGGGGGCAGAAACAAAAACTTTCCATCTAAAAATTGAAATTTTCCATTCTTTTTACTCAAGATTGAGATTTTCCCAACTTTTTACCCAAAAAAATGATTTTTTACAACTTTTTATATACCGTTACGATAATAACCAAAAGAAAGGTATCTACTCCATAATTTTTCCAGTTGGTCAGTAGATTTTTCCACTTATGATTAGGGAAGAGGGTTAGATAATTATTTTTATTTTATTTTTATGTAAAATTGTATTTTCCTAACAAGTGCGGAAATAGGCTCTTTCCCGCACTTGATTGCATTTGCTTGACCGACGCGTAGCGGAGTTCATGCAAGCAATCGAGTGCGGAAAAGCCTCTTTACGCATGCGTTAGGAACAATACTGTTTTTACGAGCGGAGTTGAAATAAATTGTACTTTTATATTTTATTAAATAAATCTTATTTTTTATATTTTTTCAATAAGAAAAACAATTAACAGTTAAGAAATTTAAACATTTTTATAATATTATGAATAAATATAACAAGAATAACAATACGCAATTAATAAATTATACAATATTTATGCGTGCGGAAAAATCTTTCTTTATGCACGCTCGTAGGAAAAGATCTTTTCCGCACGCATAATTTTTTCATAAAAACAAGTAGCTTGATTATACAAACGTGTAACATTATTGGCTAAGACACTTGTTTCCATGGCGACCGATCAACATCATAGCGTCCTAAGCTAGTTTGTTCGTGTCAATTGTGTTGTCAGTTTTAATTGTAAACTTTTTATAAAAGAAAATTATGAACCTAAAAGAAGAATATGAAATGTTTCCTGAAGGAATAATAGAAATGGCAAATGCAAATAAAAACTGCAACAAACTTGTCATTAACCTCACTGGCGCCGATTGCCTTTTTCAGTTAATTAATAATTGAAATTTGGCGAAGGCGTACTCCCTAGATATATTGGTTCGAAAGTCAATTAAAGCCGGTGGTTCCCTCTGCTACTAGCCCACACAAGTCCTGGACTTAGGGGATGCTTATTTAAGTAGAATAGTACGAGGTTAAAAATAAACATAAAAAAATAAACATAAATGTTCAATCAAAATATTTTCCATAATTATTAAAAATGTTTAATATCTTAATTCTGTATGTGTTATTTTTGTTATATTTCTTCATAAAATAATATAAATGTTTAAATTTCTTAATTGTTAATTTTTTTTCTAATGAAAAAAAAATATAAAAATAAAATAGAGACTCTTTCCACACTTGTTAGAAAATAGCTATTTCTTGTTGTATTTTTACGTAAAATTGTATTTTTCTACGAGCGTGCGAAAAGATGTCCGCATGCATATGGGTGTGGAAAGAAGGTCTTTTCCGCACGCATAATTTTTTCATAAAAACAAGTAGTTTGATCATACAAACGTGTAACATTATTGACTAAGACAATTGTTTCCATGGCAATCGATCAACATGATAGCGTCCTAAGATAGTTTTTCGTGTCAATTCTGTTGTCAATTTTACTTGTAAAGTTTTTATAAAAGAAAATGATGAACCTTAAAGAAGAAGATGAAATGTTACATGAAGGAATATTAGAAATGGCAAATGCAAATGAAAGCTGAAACTTTATCATTAATGTTCAACCAAAATAGAATTGGTAATAACTAATGTTAGATTCTTTTCAATAATTCGTCGTATGAGAACAACAAAGTTTCAACTGTATAAATTATAGATTTGAGTTATGATCAATCAAAACTTTAAAATCATGAAACTTATCTTAAATTTCATAATTGAGTGGTGTATTATGCTGGGATAGGCTTATATTAAATTAGTACCTATAATACACATTTTGTTGATATTTTCAATATTAGCTAAAATAAATAATCAGTTGGAACTTTGATAACCCAAAAATCTATGAAAAGTACTTTAAGTAGTAGTACAACAGTGTTCTAACTGAGAACCGTTTCGCATTAAATTCATATGTTTTTTGGCTTTTTTGTTTTAATAATTTGTATATAAATGCAATATTTTGCATAAATTATTATTAATCATTATTAAAATGGATAATTAATAGTTGTTTCGCACAAGTATTCCTCATCAACCACCATAATTCTGGAAAAAATCACAGGCCAAACTTTTTATACATATACATATACATTAGTGACATCGATGTGACTAAAGTTAATTTTCATTAACGGGGTACCTGATTTTTAACTAAGAAATTCTAATTAAGCTTTATTATTAGTTAGAACCTCGTTGCACTAAAAAAATCTTAAAAAATGCAGATAGAACATGGTTGCATTGTAAATAAAATGGGCTATATGCATAATATTTTTATTTTTTAAGTACAGGAAAAAATGTAGTAAAAAGTTTTATTAAAAAATGCACAAAAGTAAAATCCTGAAAAAATTTTAGTTGAAACCTTGTTGTTCTGATACAACGAATTGTTAAAACGGTTTAATATCTTATTTCTATCGTGTTATATTTATTCATAAAATAATAAAAAAATGTTTAAATATCTTAATTGTTAATTGTTTTTCTATTGGAAACAAATATAAAAATAAAATTTATTCAATTAAGTATACATATATATAAAAGCATATTTTATTTTTAACTCGTTCGTAGAAAACATATTGTTCTTAACGCATGCGTAAAGAGTCTTTTCCTCACTCGACTGCTTGCCCGAACTCCGCGACGCGTCATTCAGGCAAATGCAATCTAGTGCGGAAAAGAGCTTTTTTTCAGACTTGTTTCATGAACCCTAAAAACCACGAAACAAAAATAAAATACTGTATAAATGAAATTCATTTATTTAATGAATACTTTTCATTAAAAATAATAAAAAAGATTTGTATTCAGAATTTAGTATAATTTGAGGTAATATGATATGTGTGTGAAAGAGCCCTTTATTCCCGAAGCACATGCTCGAAACTTGAAATTAACTTTATATAACCAGGCTAAAAGGCAGTAAGTACAATTATGTTTTTATCAAAAAGGAAAGAAAAAGAAGAAATAATAAAAAAAAAATTAAGTTAAGGTTTTTTTTATACGATCCTCGATTTTAACCAAAAACGAACCCACCTGAGAACCTTGGATAAGGACTAGTCTGCCTGCAGGCGTGGTTTTCGCTCGCGTCGTAGAAAAAGTCGCAATAGTATATTGTTTTACTAAGAGGAAAAGTGAAGCTTTGCGTCGTCCGTAAATTCTACAGACTAGTAAAAAAAGCACTTTTCCTCTGAGTGAAACATACTATTTTTTCTTCAAGCATCCTATATATATTTTTTAAATAATAATTTTTAAATTTAATTTATTCAGTAATAAAGTATGTTTTTTTTATTAAAATAGGCCAATAAAACCCTTTTGAAATAAACTTAAACCTTCCTTAGTTCATTTTATATTTTTTTCGTAGGCTAAATCGTACACTTTTTGCGATTTCGATGGTAACTGGTCTAATGTAGCATTTGCAATTTCGGAGAGATTTGTAGGTGTATAAACCATATACTCTTCTTCAATCATTTTTAATCAATTTCACACAAGGTTTTCACACAGAATCTCGAGTCAACCACCTGTTTACATAATAAACAAACAAGTTTGGACTGTCATCAAAGTCAAAGAGTGCTGCCGCCAGGGGTGGTTTTGCTAATTAACTTTTTTTTACGGCGTACAACAATGAACTCTTTTTTTACTGTAAAAAAAAGATCACTTTTAACTGGTGTGTTCACTTATAAAATATGAACATTTTAGTACGATTGAAGAAAAACAATTTTATATACTCGTGACAATCTGAGAATGCGACTCTGACGTCACAGCGCGTAAATTAAAAAGCACTATGTAGTGTAACTGAAACTTAATTATTAAGACTTAATACATAATGATTATATAGAAAATGTATATAAAAAAAATCATTTATTAAATCTTAAGAAATAAGTTTCAATTACCCTACAGCGTGGTATTTAGTTTACGCGCTGTGGCGTCAGAATCGCATTCTCAGATTGACACGAGTACCTATAGTACAAAATATCTACTAATTTCTACTAGCTAATTAAGTGCTAGCTTACATATAATCTACCGTTGTCAAGGCTTGTTTGCCGTGAACTTATTTATTATTGACCGTTGTTAAGCACTTTTTATTGACGACGGTCAATAATAATGGGAGGCATAGCGTAGTGGCTAGCGCGTATGTATAGCAAGTCTACTATCGTGAGTTCGATTCTCACTGGCGCCGATGTGTCTTTTTCAGTTAATTAATAATTGAAATTTGGCGAAGGCGATAAGTGAAACGGACAATCCCTAGAAACTGGTTCAAAAGTCAGTATAAGCCGGTGGTTCCCTCTACTACTAGCCCACACAAGTCTTGGACTTAGGGGATGCTTAATTAAGTAGAATAGTACGAGGTTAAACAAATAAAAAAAAAATAAAAAAATAAGGCAATTACTAATTTTTTTCAATACAACTTATTTGTCAAACTGACAGATATGTCAAAATAATTTTCAAACTACTGATATTTGGAGTTACCTCGGGAGTTACTAGCTTTAGTTACATGCTATAGCATGAGAACTGCCTTAAGTGTTCTCCAATGATTTTTTGTCTCGACTCTGTCTCAACAAAAAAACTTCAGTCTCGAGCACTAAAGACGTCTTTTAGCCTAGCGTGGCCAACTCTAAGATGATTATCGTATAAGACGTGTAGTAGACTTGAAAATGTCGAACAATAGGATTATTATTAAGATTTCAGTCTCAAGAAATTACCCGCGGAGCTAACTGCGGCCAGGTCAGAAATAAACCATTTTAGGTCTCCTGGCGTAAAAAAAATGGTCACAAGTGATAAAAATTGGGGAGGAGGAAAGACAACTTTTCCTATTTAAATTGGAAAATTGTATGTGCAAGTTGTTCTTAACACTATCGTAACTTCAAATTGAGGGCACCTATATATAATCATATGTATAATATAATGTTTTTTCCACTACTAGCTTTAGAACATAACATTATTTATCATGTTTTCAGACTGTGAAATCAATTTTCTTTACCTATAAAAATAATTAATTTTTCTCTCCTAGTAGAAGTAAATTTTATAAACAATTGATATCTGCCATTTG
>OY294046.1:37000312-37061274 GCA_958510825.1 Brachypterus glaber
ATCCAAGAACCCTGGATTGTGAAATCGAAAGTTTCCGGCTTCGGCAGCTTAAAAGGGACTATTTTTGTAAATAGCTATATTCAAAAGCCTAGGACGTGTATATACATACCTAAGCAATATGAAGCTACTCTAGTAACTCAGTTCAGCACAGCTGACCTAACAACTGTGAGAATGAACTATAGTGTAAAGGGTAACCAAGAAGAACTTTTTATAGCATCGGCATACCTCCCACAAGATACAGGTACGCAACCTCCATCAGAGGAACTTGCCAACCTGATAAACTTTTGCCAACGGGAGAAAAAAAGCCTTATAGTTGGATGTGACAGTAACTCTCATCACATTGTGTGGGGCAACAAAAACATCGACGGAAGAGGCAAAGTACTGCTAGAGTTTCTATCTGGCACAAACCTAGAGATATTAAATCGTGGATGCGAACCTACATTCGTAACACGCCGGGGTCAGACTGTAATTGACATTACACTGGCCACTTCTGATATCTCAAAACAAATAACTGACTGGCGTGTATCATCAGAGGCCTCCTTTTCGGACCACAGATGGATTCGCTTTAGGTTAAATCTGGATAGAGCTGAGTTAAAAGCCTATCGAAACCCCAAGAAAACAGACAGGGAGGCTTTCATTAGTCATCTGAAAAACAGAGTCAAGGAGCCCCCTAATGTTTTTAACTCAACGAACGACATTGAAGAATATGTACATAATCTTCAAAGGTCTCTCGTTAACTCATATGAGGACTCTTGTCCCATTAAAATTCCAGCAAACAGGAAGTTGACTAACCCCTGGTGGTGTGCTAAACTTCAAAAGCTGAAAAATGAAACAAGAAAATTGTTTAATAAGGCGAAGAGATCACGGTTGGATTCTGATTGGACCGCTTATTCAGAGCACCGAAAAGAATACAAAAAATTAATTCGCGAAAATCAAAGGAGAGCTTGGAGGGACTTTTGTGGCAGTATAGAATCTACCACGGTCGCCGCCCGACTAAAGAAAGTCCTTTCCAAGGATTCATCACAGAAACTAGGTAGTATTAAAAGGAATGATGGCTCATATACAGATGACCTTCAAAGTACCTCTACAATACTCCTAGAAACTCATTTCCCAGGATGTGTTATTACTCCCAATCAGGAATGGCATCCACATACGCTTCCACCTCCAAGTAAAGAGGACTGGAAAGTGGCCTCCAAACTGGTTGACGAGAAACGCATAAAATGGGCCATTGGGACTTTTTCTCCCTTTAAATCTCCAGGATTGGACGGAGTATTCCCAGCGCTTTTGCAGTGGGGCCTGGATATAATCTCCAGTCCACTAAAACACATTTTTCAGGCATGTATAGCTTTCAAATACATTCCGAAAGCATGGAGAGAAGTTAAAGTAACCTTTATTCCTAAGCCTGGAAGGAAAGACTACTCACTAGCTAAATCCTACCGACCAATTAGCCTGACGTCTTTTCTTTTAAAAACGTTAGAAAAACTGGTTGACAAAGAAATTCGGGATGGTGCACTCTCTAGAGTTAAACTACACCCAAATCAACACGCCTACATCCCTGGCAGATCGACGGAATCAGCTCTCCGAGCTGTAATTTCCCAAATCGAGAAATCCCTGGGACTGAAAGCATCGACACTTTCTGTGTTTATCGACGTTGAAGGAGCGTTTGACAAAGCGTCTTTTAAAAGCATTAAAACTGCCCTACAAAGACATGGTGTATCACCCACACTCATTGAGTGGATACAACACATGCTTGAATGGAGAGCAGTTCAACTAAACATAGGGGGATTAATCACAAGAGGAGTTGTAACAAGAGGCTGCCCACAAGGTGGAGTTCTTTCTCCTCTCCTTTGGAACCTTGTAGTGGACAGCCTATTAACACTCCTTAACGATAATTCTTTCTACACAATAGGATATGCAGACGACATAGTCATACTACTTACAGGGAATTTTGAGAGCGTGCTGTGCGATCTCATTCAGCGCGCACTCAATATTCTACAGAAATGGTGTGATGATCACTCTCTCTCGGTTAACCCAGCCAAGACTGAGATGGTCCTGTTCACTAAGAAAAGGAAACTGGGAAACCTCAAAGTCCCATTTCTTTTCGGAAAACAACTCAGCTTTTCTAAAGAAGTAAAGTATCTGGGAATTCTTCTTGACAGCAAACTGTGTTGGGGACCACACCTTAAGCAAAAAACAGAAAAAGCATGCATAGCTTTTTGGCAGTGTCGTAGAGCACTGGGCAGATCTTGGGGTTTGTCTCCCAGGATCACCCTTTGGCTGTACACCGCTGTCATAAGGCCTATGCTAACATATGGCTCAGTTGTATGGTGGCCCAGAACCCAACTGACTACAGCAAGAACGCAACTAAATCATATTCAAAGACTAGCTCTTATGAGTATAACCGGTGCAATGCGATCAACTCCAACTGCAGCTTTAGAGACTCTGCTTTGTATTCCTCCCCTTAATATTTTTGTTGAGGGTGAGGCCGCAAAGACAGCGCTTAGGCTGAAAGCAAATAGTACGTGGAATGCAAGAGGAACGCGTACTGGACATGAGTCTATTCTTGAACGGTTTGTGTCACAAGCTCCCATTCTTGAATCTCAGACCGATCTAGTTGCTCCCAGGTATATCTTTAATAGATCATACCAAGCTTATGCTTCCACTAAAGAAGAAACTGACAGCGTACCTGACATTGTCATGTACACTGATGGTTCAAAGACAACTGAAGGATCAGGTGCAGGAGTTTTCTGCCCAGATCTAGAGTTAGAAATAAGCATTTCCCTTGGCAAGCATGCCTCGGTCTTTCAGGCAGAGGTAATAGGCATAACAAATGCTGCGAGAGCTATTTCTGAAAGGGAAATCAGTAATAGAAGAATAACTATTCTTACGGATAGCAAAGCTTCCATACAAGCAATCAAGTCTTTCAAAATTACTTCAAAGCTAGTTTTGGAATGTCACCAATCCCTGGAGGAAGCGGCAGTTTCTAATACTGTTACACTCTCATGGGTAAAGGGGCATAATGGAAATGTAGGCAATGAAGAAGCTGATAGATTGGCACGAGCAGGCTCAGGCTCTGTACCTATTGGTCCAGAGCCCATAATCCCTGTATCTGTCGCTTTTAAAACAGCTCTCATTAATCAAGAAACTCACATAAAACACACCCGTAATTGGATTACGAGAAACGACTGTAAACATGCAAGAGCAGCCCTTCCCACTCCGTGTGAAAAGACAGCACGCTTTTGTATGCAACTAAAAAGGGATAACCTAAGACAGTTTGCAAGCATCGTAACAGGTCACTGCAAACTAAATAAGCATCTTAACATCATGGGGAAGCCAGTCGACCCCATCTGTAGAGGATGCTACATGGAAGAGGAAACAATGGAACATGTGTTATGTCACTGTCCAGCGTTAGCCTTAATAAGAGGGTCCATGCTAGACGAGTACTGGCTCGACATGGCCGGTATAAGCAGCATCACTCCCAGACATCTTCTTAGATATATTCAAAGAATTGGATGGCTGAGAGGTTAAATTAAATGCTGCGACCAAAGGGAGGTAGTACAATGGGCCCAGCTAAGTGGCCTAAGTGCGTGTAGATAGCTACCCTCCACCCTAATAACCATAACCATACGATCAATATCGTGGTTTCAAATCCTTTCTTTTCACTGCCACCTCCGGAGTCCCTCAGGGGACGGTCCTAGGACCTCTTTTGTTTATACTTTTTGTTAACGACATTGCATGCATTCTTAAATGTCTATGTCTTATTTATGTAGATGATATTAAAATGTTTAAAAAGATTACTTGTGTGAATGATGCTATTGAACTCCAAGATGACTTAAATAGACTACACGAATGGTGTGTACGAAATCGTCTTCCTCTCAATGTATCCAAATGTAACGTTATGACCTTTACCAAGAAAAAAGTACCTATAATTTATAATTATAACATAACTGGTTCTATTCTTTCTAGACCTGATCTTATGAAAGACCTAGGAATACATTTTGATCCGCAATTATCCTTTGTTGATCATATAAACAAAACAACTTCAGCAGCTTTTAAATCATTAGGTTTTATCTTTCGTAACTCTGAGGGTATTCAAAATACTCACACATTTACAGTGCTATATAATGCATTCGTTAGGTCCAAGTTGGACCATGGTGGAGTTATTTGGAACATGAAATTCACAGAAACAGCATTGAGAAGGTTCAGAAAAGGTTTTTAAGGTATCTGTACCTAAAAACATATAATGAGTACCCTGCGCTTAATACTCCTACCAAAAGTTTACTGCAGAGATTTGGTTTTGTAAATATGGCTTCACACCGTTTTTATTATAGTGTAGCGTTTTTGTATAAATTACTTCATAATATTATTGACTGTCCATACTTATTAAATAAACTCAAATTTCATGTTCCATCCGTTAGTACTAGGAATAGAACTTTATTTTACCTAAAAACACCTCGTACCAATATTCTAATGTTTTCGCCTTTATATATCATGTGTTCCAATTACGAACGCATTGGAAGTGTTCTAGATTTATTTTTTACAAATATTAATTCCTTAAGATCTGTTTGTTATGCTGTAGAATTATAAATCATATTTTCTCATATAATTAAGTATTAATATTTTATGCAAATCTTGTTTTTTTTCTTTCTTTTTTATATAAGTCTCTATTGTATTTATATTACTTCATAGTTTATTATAACAACTTTGTAAAAGGGACGTATGTCCTGTTAAGTTGTAAAAATAAATAAATAAATAAATAAATTTATCTGCTTTAAAATGAACGAATTTGTATCTGTTACCCTCAAACGATGGGGATTTTCAAATAAACTTAAAAAAATCACGGGTAAGTAGCTTTAAATAATTTATACCTATAAGCGCCATTTTGCAATGGCGTTTCAATAAGTTTTTCTTCAAAAACAAGTGATTTTTCCTACGACCACCTATGAAACCAAATTTCACACAATGAACAGAGTAAGAAAGTATCATATTTCATAGGCGTGCGAAATAATATTATACATGTGTGTAAATTTTTTTCAAAATATTTACCATTCTATTAACCCTGCAACCTGACTGTGGGGTCTTTATCTTACACCAAGTCTTGGTTTAAGATAATATGATCTTGAATCAAGAGAATCATAATCTTAAATCAAGATTATAATTCTCTTTATTTAAGATTATATGATCTTAAACCAAGACTTGGTGTAAGATTATATGATATTGGATAAAGATAATATGATCTTGAATCAAGATAATTACATACTTGGTTTAAGATAATATGATCTTAAATAAATGGTTTAAGTGGCTTTGATTTAAGGAAATGACCTTAAATCTAGGACCTCAAATTCCAAGATCGCCGCGGACTTGATCCAAGACAGTCATGGCGTTGAACATATCGAAAGCCATGTCGGCCTTGGTTCAAGATCGTTTTGCTTTGATTCAAGATATCCTTTTTTTCTGTGTAGAATTTCTAGTAGAAATTATTATGCGAATGTAAATATACTTATAATTAGAGTAAACATTGAGCAAAATTATCGATGCAGAAGTATAAATGGATTATTGTTTTTGTATTTACTAAAGTTAGTGCAATGTTTACTAACCAATGATTAAGCATTGGGTTTAGATTAATGCAAATACTCATAAACAAATATAATTTTTAACCTTTTGACTAAATTTTAATTAGTGTGGGATATTAAAGGAAATTAACTTTTTAAGTACTAGCTATATAAAATTATAGCTTTTAAATTAACTGTTTGTATTTTTTGTCTATTTGTATATATTTAGTTACTAGGGTATACTGAAAATATGTTACCGTATTAAATACAAAACGATTTTTTATACCGGGTATTTTTTAAAGGTGGCTTGCCCCTATAACTTTTTTATCCCTAGGTCACAGTAATCCCCGGATATGATTAGGTTTTAAAGAAAGGGCATCAGAAACAAACAATGGATCTTAGTAGTACAGGGTATGGGCACCATAGATCCATTATGTTAAATCGCGTTTGCGTATCTTTGGAAGATATTGGTAAAAACTCTTCAGGAGGCATCACGGTCAACACCAACTACTTAAAAGAAAAACTAAAAATCGATTCTTATAGTATTTTTTGTGTAGATTCTAACAGCGTTTGACAAATTTACCTATCGTTTTTAATTTTTGAGAAAAAAGCATTAAACTACAATTTTAGTGCAATTGTTGGACTGGTATTATACCTTTACTTTAGTGATTATTAAAACGAAACAAGACTAAAATAATAGCCCGAATATAGAAGTATAAAAGTATAATAGCAAATTTAATGAAATTTTATCCTAATTACTTTAAAGACAATATTTCTATATCAATTTTTACCACCTCAGGGTGCTTTAAGTTGACCAGTATATTATATCCTTCACATTTTGACTTTCTTGTCAATCTTACACATGCGTTAGGTATATATTAGTATTATAACGACTAAAAATATTAGTATTATAACGACTAAAAAGAATAAAAAATTATAAAACAATTTAAAAACACGATTTTATTGAAAATTATTTATTTAAATTATTTTTCTTGTTCTTTATCAAATTATATTATATGATAATTATCATATAATAAAATTATAATTTTTTAGTATTTTTTATTGTAATTTTTATTAAACATTGCCCTAAAGAAGCCCCAGTAATAATATTGTAAATTATTGTAAACAAATGCACTAAAAAGTAAAAAATTTAAACCCAAAACGTCACCTTGACTTCTTCAAACTAAAGATCTAAATATACTTTACTTCAAGTAAGGAATGAATTCATAACACCGTAAAAAATAATTAAGCATTTCTTACAGAAGTTTAACATCTTCACTATCCCTAAAACCACAGTTTAAATTTATTTTATTTATAAACAGAAAAAAAATCTAGTTTAAAATTGTTTTGAAACTACTGTAGTAAAAAGTTTAAGTATGTTACATTGACAATTAAGTCAAAATTTAAAATATATCATCACTCAAGATATAAAAGGTCGTATTTTAATTTTTACTTTGTTGTTCTAAATTGTAAGAAACATAAATGAAATGACATTAAATTTCACGCTTTGCGCAGTGTAGAGCTTAATGTCCACTCTATTCAGAGACCTTACTGAATTGTGTCGTTTTATTAAAATGCCACAATTTAGCACCAAAATAAAATAAAGTAAAACTTAACATACGACCTTTTTTATTTTGAGTGAAGATATTATACACTGGCCACCTTAAAGTATCCCGTAACGTTAAAACATTGCTATAGAAAGACTTTCTTTCGGGTCAGTAGGATTAAAATTCTTTATATTTGCTATTTTACTTTTAAACTTAACTATTTTAGCTGTTATTTAAAACCAGTCATGTTTTAATATTCACCGAAATAGAGTTTTTATGCCAGTCGAAAAATTGTACTAAAATCATGGTTTATTGCGTTTTTCTCAAAATCGGCTAAAGATAGGTAAATTTTTTAATCATTGTTAGAATCTGCGCGAAAATTACTACTAGAATAAATTTAAATTTTTCTTTTAAGTAGTTGTTGTTGATCGGGATTCCTCCTGAAGAGTTTTTACCAATATCTTTCAAAGATATGCAAACTCGATTTAACTGTTAATGGATCTATGATGTCCATACCCTGTATTACCAAGATCCGTTGTTTGTTTCTGATGCCCTTTTTTTAAAACCTAATCATATTCGGGGATCACTGTGAGGTATAAAAGAAATAAATTTACAGGGTGTTTATAAGACTATATTTTAAATTATATTACCTAACGTATTTTTTTATACTTCCGGTTTAACATGAAATTACCCCTACTTTGGATTTTTAAACGGAACACCCTGTATATTTTTACATATTTGGATTTTACATTAAATTCCGTGCTTTTATTTAAATTTTTGCTTTATTACATCTATGGCTCATCGGTATCACTAGAAAGATTATGTTTTTCTCTTTACAATAATACTTTAATTTAATTTAATATTTAGTTACTTCGACGAGCCATAGACGTTATAAAGCAAACATTGGAGTAAAATGAAGAAATTATTTTTTTATAGTTTAGTTTTCGTGTAAAATTAAAAGTAAACATTTTTTTAAATAATTCGTATTTTTCTACTATTATTTAATACAAAATGAATAGACTTTTCAAATAAAAAAATATAAAACAAAATTTTATGAAAAAAAAAATGACAAAAGCTGTCAAAATTTGACAAAAACTTTAGATAATACACAGAATTTATTGAATAATCCAAATACGTAAAAATATATGGGGTGTTACATTTAAAATTCAAAAGTTTGGGTCGTTTCCGGTTAAACCGGAAGTGAAAATAAACATTAAGTTAGGTGATATAACCTAAAATTTGGGCTTATCGACACCGTGTAAGTTTCATTCTTTTAACTTCAGGAATAAAAAAATAAAAAAGTTATAAACTCCGCGCTAAATCTATCTGTGTTGATGTTAAAGTATAAAGAAAAAAGCATGTTCAATATATATTCTCGTTAGGATATTTTTCTATCGCACGAGTACATAGTGCATATTTGAACGAAATGACAACTAACTACACACTCCTTTATCCAAACGATTACATATAGCATTCATTTTGACAAAAGTCATTTGACGTTTATAAAATGTTGAAATGTCAAAATTAAACACAGGAAATTCTTTAAAATATACATTTTTAAAGAGTCTAGACTGTAGATCGAACGAAAAATGTTGTTCGCAACTCGTTTGCGACAAGTCCTTAGTCCACTCGAATTATTTTTTGACTTCGCTTCTCGTCGTCAAAAAAACTTCATTCTCGTGCACTAAGGACTAACGTCGCTTACTCGTTACGAAAACTACTATTTTTGTTGTATGGTTGGTAGAATAAATTAAATTCCCGATGTAAGGTTGCTATCAAGTTTCAAATTCATTGTTAATACAAACATTATTTTGACGTTTAAAAAAAAATCCAAATAATTATTAAAATACAAGAAGAAATTACAAGAAAAATCTTTAATAAGGAAAGTAAAGTATAAATCTACAACTGTTTTGTAAAAATTAAGCAATATAATACAGTGCTAAAAAAGGGTTTCATAGTAAACGATGTGGAAATATATATTTGGCGAGTTTACATAACACTGTTCATAATTTTATTTAAAAAACATAATTTAAGCTCAGGTTGGGTAAAATTTGTAAAATTTTATTTTAATAGCAAATTATAAATAAAAAAACTTACTTTTATTATAACTTTTAACAAATTTCCACTTTTTAAAAACTTTTTATAATGATTTTTAAGACGTAACATGATAGTTATTTTAATCTAAATGTCAAAAATTATCAAACGCACAATGCGTAATAAAAATATCACTAAAAGTCATTTTTAAACCACTAATCATAGCTTCCTTGATTCAATTTGTTACTCAGATAGATAATGCGCCGAGTTTAGGTGCGAGACACCTCTGAAAAACCCCCAGTATATGCAACCCCAAGCAACTCTAGTTATTGACTACATGTTCATACAGGGTGATCCATAACTGGCATGCCAAAATTTAAGAGGTGATTCTAGATCCAAAAATATAAAAAAAGTTCCTATAAAGGTTGGTCCGGAAATGAGCCTTAAGGGATCTAGGGCCCTTTAAAATTGTAATAAAAATAAGGTTTTTAATTAATAACTCGGGTACCGTTTAAGCTAGAGCGGCGAGCTTTTGCATGTATACTAGTATTAATAAGGGCAATAAGTTTATGTTAATTTATTTTTTTAATTTATCCAGAGGCGTGCCCAGAGGGACAAAATATATGAGGCTTAAAACATTTTTGCCCCAAACTTTTCTATGTGTATGTTTTTTGGATTTGTTGTAAAAAATATAGATTTCTAGAGTAAAAATACATATAAAATATCATATAGTGTAACACTGTAGGAGCAACCGTTATCAAAAAAAAATGCAATTAAGAGGAAGTAACATTTTGTGCCACCAAAAACGTTACTTTTTAAAAGGCTATTACTCCTTTAATATTAAATTTAGGTGTTTTGGTGTATAATACTTTTTTGCTCAGTTTTAAATGAAGAATCACCCTGCAGCATTAAAATTTTATTGGTGCTTTTTTTTGTTCCCCATTCAATACGTCATCTTCGAAGGGCCGTAGCTCCCTTAGGACTCATTTCCGGACCAACCTTTATAGAAACTTTTTTTCATATTTTTGGATGTAGAATCACCTCTTAAATTTCGGTACGCGAGTTCTGGAACAGGCTGTATGTACAGCACCAATAACAGAACAACGATATGTTTTACTGTAACAACTTGTATTTAATAACTTAATTTTAGGGTTCCATATTGTTTGTACGTGATATTAAAGGAATATAGTTATTTATTAAAATAAAGGTTTTAACATTTTTGGACTAGAATCGTGTAATTTTACCTTTAATGGCAATTTTTTATAAAATTAGTTGATTCTACGGTATTAAAACAAGAGTACCTTTTTTTATACATTTTTACCTGAGGAATCAATCATATTTTATCTAGAAAACTACAAAAACTTTACACAGAAAAAAGTTTGGGGCAAAATAGAACTACATGAAAATGACATGGTAAGATAGGCCTTATTAGGGTTGCAAAACCTTGTTGTTGGAAGGGTTCCTGAGTTATTAAATAAAATCCGAATTTTTGGTTTGGACTTTTTAACAGCTATAGTACGATTATTACACATTTATTAAACCTAAAAACACATGACCTTTATAATAAGTACAATTCTTTCTTTCAGTAGATAATTATCAACTATTTAGTGTAACAATGATGATGATAATGAGCTTGGTTTAGAATTTCATATGAGTTGATACGTTTCATAATATTTGTTAATTTAATGTGATCTAGATACGTTTAATTAGTTTTTTTTATTTAATTAACATACGTGTGGCTTAAGTAGCCTGAAGGTATTATTAAACATTAGGGCATTTAAAAAAACACGATTTTAAAAAAAAATTTAGTCCTCCCTTACAATTCTGTGCCAAATTTTACCTAAATAAAAAAAAGAAAAAAGAAATTGAAAAAACATAAAAAAACTTATTTTTTTAAATTTTTTAATTTCTTTTCTTTTTGCGAAAAACGAATTTTTTTTTTTGAAAATTATTGTTTTTTAAAAAGTCCAAACCCATCATTACTTCATTTGAAAATTAAAAATATTTATAAATTTATTGGTTTGAGCTAAAATTTGGCACAGAATATTTAATTTTCAAAAAATCAAGTTTTTTGAAATACGCTATTCTACATGAATACGTAACTTTATTAAAAGATTCTGATGTTAAAGTACTTTAGTTCATTATAAAGTGTACTCTGTTGGCGTTATTACTTTTTTAATTAAATATATTTTATTTAATAATCCAACAAACATTTATTAATTTTAATTAAAGTTTATAACAAAACTACGACTAAGTACCATTTTATGTTGAAAAATAACTAAAGTAATTTTGGCAGACTAACATTTCTACTCTAAATTTCTCTACTTCCTAAAATCCCTATTCCACAACAACCCTACTCCGTAACATCTCTACTCCATTACATCTACTCCCTAACGCCCCTACTCCATAACATCCCTACTCCACAACTCCGTAAAATCTATACTCCATAACATATCTACTCGCTAATAACTCTACTGCACACTATATGCTCTTTATTAGCCACTTAATAATAAATATGCAGTTCGCGGAACAAAGAACCTTCTTCTTCTATATTATTTTATTTTTTCCTAGAAAACATTCGTCTTTAAATTCAGATCTAAAACAATCACAAATGTATTATTCTAAAAGTCACATTGTCCGCGTACTCTTAACATGCACTAATAAGGAAGTAATTAATTAACTAAATTCATATTTGATAGTGACATGAAAAATATTTTTTTGAGTTAAGACAAGTGGCCTATCGAGTGCATATAGTGCGGAGTAGAGTTGTTGGGGAGTAGAGATGTTATGGAGTATAGATTTTACGGAGTAGGGTTGTTGTGGAGTAGGGATGTTATGGAGTAGGGGCGTTAGGGAGTAGAAAAATTTAGAGTAGATATGTTAGTCTATCGTAATTTTCTATTACTTTTTATCTTTCTTTACTTCTAACTTCTAATTCTCGCTTAAGGTTTTACATTTAAAAATGCAAATCCTTAAGCGAGAATTAGAAGACCAAAAACACTATAAACAATTAGTCTATATTTTCTTGACAACTTCTCGACAATAAATTTTAATAATGGCCCAAATCTAATAGATATGGGCAAAATAAAATTTCCGTTAGTCAATTCAGGGGGAAAGATTCCCAGGGGCCCAGATTTTCAAGGGGGCCCGACGGCGAACATTTTCTGTTTTCTGACCGGGGTATTTTTTCAGAGGCGAGGGAGCCCGGCGAGGGGCCCGGGAATAAAGTTTCCACGGGGCCCGGGCTGCCTCTCTCCAGCCCTGCCTACATAAGTACATTTTTACTATGAGTTGAGTCAAAAATTAGTTAGGGTACCCATTACTGTTTTTTATAGTTTTTAATTTAAGCGGTTTTAAATTTCTTATTTTTGTATAAATTAATATAAAATTTTAATTTATTATATTTTTATTACTAAATTTTAAGAATTAATTAAAAATATGCGTATTGATTGACGTGTTAGAAAATATGTGTAAATTGGTATTTTTAACCAATTAATTTTTAATGAATTATTTATTAGACTAAATAACTTAAAGGTGAGTTTTAATTATTTTATAAATACGAAAACATTTTAAGGATAGTTTTAATCTCGTCTTACCATCCCGCTTTTACTGGGTTGCAATTGTAGTTTGTTCCAATAAATACATTTCTAGAATAAGAACCAATCGAAACATCTTATTTTTACCCTTTCAACAAATTACTTTTAATTTATAACGATAAACAAGCATCTATTCTATAATTTGTTTACTTTACTTATAATATTAATTTTAACCGCAAAAAAGGATCATCTGCATAATTTTTGAATAAATAGGTCAATTTGAACAAAAAATGCATTCTTTTACTTATTAATTAAAAATAAAAAAGGTTTAATATAAAACTATAAAAACAATAAAAATCAATAAAATAGTATTTTATGATCCAAGGACGAGAAATGTTTTTCGTCCGTGTACATACGCTATTTTTTATTCGCTTGTAAACCTATTTTTAACAAAAAACGGTAAAAATAATAGGTAAAATTAGTTTTAATTTGGTTTGGTTATTTGGTTCTGTCTGTTATCTGACAATTTTTCATAAGGAACCGCAAAAGTACTTTCCGTCGTTACGTACGTTACATTCGTACACCTTCATTTAGGTCTCAGAAAATTACTCGATAGTTCATTCATTTGTATTTCAGGTTATAATACTTACAGGCGCTTTTTTATATCTTTTAGTTTGCTTATAAATTTAATTATCAATTAGGCAATAAAAATAATGCAGCTTATGTGCACGTTTCGTATGTTAAAAGATTTGGAAGTACACTTAAGTACAGTTAAGTAAATGATAACGAAAATCTGCTAATCTATTCTGATTTTTTTTTCTTAACTATGTTTGCTTAATTCTGCCGTGCTAAGCTGAAATGTCCTATCTATATAGGTTTAACATACACAGATAGGACCTTTCAGCTTAGGAAGGCAGAATTTGTGTTACTTTCTAATAGGCATATGGAATAATAAAAAAATAAATAAATATGATTGTTATAAATTATTTTATTTGTTTCGTATGTTACAAAAAAATGTATAACATACAGAGGGTTTTCACCAAATTTCAAACTGAATTTAGGAAAACTATATGTTAAATTTCCTAGGGCAATATACTCCATATTTGTTTGCAGTTGATTGTGGTTCATTTAGGGGTCGTTTAGGGACCCTAAACTTTTAATTTTGGCTACTTTACAAGTTTATTTGGGCTTAAGGTTTCCCTACAACAGTTTTGGAAATGCTGGATGAATTTCGAACTATAACCTTACCCAATATCTACATAAATATGAGGAGCATTTCAAAATTTAACAATAACAACATACGTGGAATTGTTAACTTTTGAAATAATGCTCCTCATATATAATAATAATATTTAATTTTACTTCTGTTGTGTTCCAAAGTGACACTTTTCGGTTAGAAATGTTAAAAGTGACACTTTTGTTAAGAGTTTGTTTGCGGTCCCTTATGGAAAATTGTCAGATAACTGACAGAACTAAATTAAAACTAATTTTACCTATTATTTTTACCTTTTTTTGTTAAAAATATCTTTACAAGCCAATAAAAAAAAGCGGACGAGAAATTTATCTAGGTCTTACGCGGTTGTGAATATCGGCTCACGCCTCGATTCACAATCTCCGCATGCGACTTTATTTTTCGTCCTTGGATCATAATATACTATTTTGATGCTGTGGTAGCAGTTGACGCGGAATGACCCAAAAGTACTTTGGCGGGCTGCATGTCACTTTGAAATACAAGCGAATAAATGAAGCTGAAGTTTGCAACGTTTTTTTGCAACGAAAATTCAAATATTATATTAAAGTACTAGTTTCATAACATAGGTTTTTAGCGCACGATTACAAGTTTAGAAAACGAGCCACTTGCGTCGAGTTTTCTAAAATACTAGTGCGCTAAAAACGTGTTATGGAATAAGTGCTTTGATATACTATTTGAATTTTCGATGCAAAAAAACGTTGCAAACTTCAGCTTCATGCGAATAAAATAGTTATTTATATACCAAGGGACTAAGCTGGCTGTTTTAGTCCCGCTGCATTAGTGTTTCCTGAGCGAGAGTAGCGAGCGAGGGAAACAGAAATGCAAGGGACTAAAACAGCCAAGTTTAGTCCTGAGGTATATACACTATTTTTTGCAGGACCAAACATAATTTAGGTAGTTAGATAAAATTAAAATTAAAAACCACGCGTCTAAAATCGGTTGTTTTATTTTCGTAATTTAATCAAGATGCCCGTAAATTGAGAAAAGTCAGTTTCATGGCTATCGCGATTTCAATTGTTTTTTAATATGGTTGATACAAACATCAAAAAAATGGACGAAGATGTAAAATTTTAAGTTATGTATAAATTGTTATAACAATGTTATTTTTAAAGGTTTTCTTTGTTAAAATCAAATAAATTGGTTTGAATCGCTAATTTATTACAAAACACCACCAAACCTAATTTTTGAACCAGCAAAGCACATAGTAAGTATAATATTTTAATATTATCAAGGTTGCCGTGATTTTTATTCCCTAGGGAGAAAAACGGCAAGTTTAGTCCCGAAAATGAAAGCGTAAAATTAGGTTTTAGTCTTGGTCGTGTAAAAATTAAATTATTCATCTCCCTAAAACTGCCCTCTAAGCAAGAAGGTTGTATCTGCATTTTTGTCGTTTTAATAAAATCGACTTTTTTATTACGAAAGGCGGCAATTTCGCAGATATAACAATATTTCTAAGTGAAACAGACAAAGAAAATTTTGGCTAGGAAATATAAATGTATGGTAATACGATTACAATAGTCAGCAAACAGGTAACTAGATTGAAATCTAAGAATTTAGTTACAAAATGTTTGAATGCTTTGTAAAACCGATTGTACGCAATTTGAGTATGAAATGTATGTAAATGTAGTATTTTCATGCTGAATTAAAATATAGAACATCAAGATAAAATATAGGTTTAAGTGAATTTTTGAAAATTTCAAAATTTGAATGTGAAGAAAATGAATATTCGAATAGAATCCTCCTTCCTGTCAGTTTTATTGCTCAACTGTAAAAGACATCCAAAGAAAAAAAAACAAAGAAAAATCCAAATAATTTAAAATATTAATTACCAAAAAAAAAGGAAAGATAAAAAAATATACTTCGCCCGATTTTTATAGAGCAATCTCAGCCGACAATTTTTTGTCTGAATTTTAAGTTATCTCAAAGCGTTCTCGAAGAAGATCGATTTACTCCGAAAGTAGGTGTACATTTTTGTTAATGTACTCTCAAAGTACTGGAAGAAATTTGAAATACTCGGAATTACTTGGAAGTACTTGCAAATACCTGGAAAGGCCTTGGAAGTTGTACTTGCAAATATTGGTATTAAAGCATGTTTTCAGAGGCGGGGACCTTTTTTTCTACCTCTTTTTACTTGAAATTACCTTAAAAGCACTTGAAGGTACATGAAGGTACTTTGAAGTACATGGAAGTATTTGAAATAAACTAATAAACTTTTTAAAAGTTCTTCAGAAATTGTATGTGGGTGTACATTTTCCAACGAACTAATAATTCTTCTTTCTAGAATACGCATACCGTTAAAATAAAGTATCGCCAACATCTCGGTTTGTTTGTAAACAAATAGTAGGTATATTCAGGCCTGAACAATATCAATTACCAGTAACTGGTATTGTTGTCTCTGTTAGAACAAAGATGTGCTAGTAAGACAGAGGAATGTTTATGTTGCCGACGTTTTTTTCAGTTTTAAAAAATAAAATGCCTATTCTAGAGGGAAGAGTTATTAGTTCGTTGATATTTTCCGACGAGTAAATTGCTCTCGGTTTTCCATTTAATGGCGTCACAAATTTTCTGACAGATTTCTTTACTCCAACTTTTTTATTATTTGGGAAACCTATGCATAGCTATGGTCCAAATTTGGGGTCTTTAGCTCCTCCTTAAAAATGTTCACTCTTTAATATGCTTGTTACATAGCTTTTTACAATTCTTGTTATGTAATAAATGCACTATTATTACAGATGATTGTAAACCTTTTCAATTTTCAAGCACTTAACTAGATATAAATTATATATAGAAGAAAAAATTAACGATTATGGTAAGAATCAGTTAAAGTACTTTCTATCATGTAGTATCGATATAATAGATCAATAGAATTAAAATGATATTATTTTCTGAATAAATAATGATTATTTATTTAGATAAATTATGATTCGTAAAATTTTAAAAAGGATCAACGTAGTAATGTTTAGTAATATTACCTTAGGGCCCTTTGTAAATTTTAAAAGTTTAATAATTTCCCCTTATTGTTAAAACCCTGGTAAACTTCAGATTAAAAACATTCAACATTATTATTAAAAAAAAAAACTGCCAATGAGGTAATCTGTCAACTAATACTACCTATATCGGGTGCTTCACGATAGTGGTGCACCCACCTTAACATTTTTGATTTTTTTGTAGGATCGTAAAATTTTCATGACCTACATTATCTATAAATTAGGTTTTTTTGACATAGTTAGCAATGTTTTGGCACTTTCGATTTCGCCGCCGGTAACACTAGTTTACAAAGGTTTTACGCGCAACTTTATTTTAATGTTTTCTTTCATATTTTTTGATGCTGAATCCAAATCCGTCAGGAAAAAAAATCGTTGGTTCAGTTTTTGAGACATTCGATCCTAAAGATTTTAAAAGGGGACAGTTAGAGAAATCATATATTTTCATTTAATATTTACAAAAATTGATATTTGGAGATTTTAAGACTCTTTAATGAATTTGATATTAAAAGAAACTCTATCTTTACCACTTAATGGGATAGAACCATCTCTTTTATATATATATTTTTTAAGTAACCTGAAAGATTTGGTACCTGGGGTCTCGCTAAAAACGAATTTGATATTTAAAAAACTCTGTCTTCCCCCTTAAGAGAGTAGAACCACCCCTATTTATATTTTTTTAATTAAATTGATAAAAATTCGTACATAGGAGTTTTGGGACTCATAAAAACGAGTTTTATTTATTCATATTTTAACAAATCTATCTCCACCCTCTAAGGGTAAAGAACTACCCTTATACTTTTTTTACGTTTTTTAAAAAAAATAAACTATTTTTGAAAAAAAAAATTTCCTTGAATTGAATTTTTTTGGTTTTGGTTTGGACTTTTAATTAACCTAGGCCCAAAAGGAAAGTATTATTTTGTTGACAGCAGTATTTATATTTTTTTAATTAGCTGATAAAAGTTGGTACATAGGTGTTTTGAGATTTTTTGTAGGCAGATTTTTTTAATATTAAATTGGGTTTGCGAGTCTCAATGTACCAAATTTTATCAGTTTAATTTAAAAAAAATCTAAATATGGGTGGTCCCATGGTTATATGGGTGAAGATAACATTAAAAAAAAATTAAATTCATTTTCAGCATAAAACTGTTTTTATTGATTCTAAAAACCCCCAGATACCAATTTTTATAAATATTAAACGAACATGTACGATTTCTATAATTTTCCCTTAAAAAAACTTTGGGGTGGATTATCTCGAAAACTGAACCAACGATTTTTTTTTCTTGACGGATTTCGATTCTTTATCAAAAGTTATATAAAAAAACATGCGCATAAAACAAAAGTTGAAATTGGTAAACTACACTAGTTTGAATTGAACTGTCGATTTTTAAATAAGACACCCTGTATATTTTTACATATTTTAATTTAGAAATTAATTCCGAGTACAACCATGTGTCAATTTTCGACAGGTCATGTAATTTTTTATTTAAATTTTTATTTTAATAAAACATTTTAAATAAATTATAAAAGTTTCTAATAACTAACATACCGACTCAAAATTAATCTAATTTTAATTAATATTACGTGCACTTCTCGTTCAGTGTATTTTACTTACGTTATCATTTCTCTGCGTGATTTTTTTAAATTTAGTAGAATACACAACAAAAAAAAAACATTTCAAGTTGCCTGGGTCCTTTCAACAGATTCTGAATCTACTAAATGCCTAGTTACTAGCCGGATATCTAAATGTTTTCCACTACACACGAGATAGATCTTAAACTTGTTAAAATAGAAAAAATAATTAGTTTTGACAGATGGGTATTTTATAGTTTTTTTTTTGGTTGCTGAAACCAAATCCATTGTTAAAAATTCCAAATTCGAAATGGCGGATCAAATATGGCGTAAAAAAATTAAAAACTAAAATATTTTTTGCTGAAAAATAGTGATGAAGTACTTTTGAGGTCGCTGAAAACTAATCCGATTTAAAAAAATTAAAATGACTGTTCGACGTCATATTGGATCAGTCATTTTTAATTTTTGTATTTTTAACATCGTATTCGTTTTCAGCGACCTCAAAAATACTTGATCACTAATTTTCGAGAAATTTTTAAAATTTCGACTCCATATTTGATCCGCTATTTTAAATTTTTAACATCGGATTTGGTTTCAGCAACCTATATCGTCCACTAAAGGCTCTAGTTGTCTAACTCCAAATTTTTCAAAAATGAGATTTTTATCAAATTTGCTTCATTATCTGATTACCAACATACTTCAAAAAAAAAAAGTTGCATTAAACCAATATCAGCCTCAAAAAATGCAAAAATGTAAATATTTTAAGTCGCTAAGTGTCTAACTCCATCATATGATTGTGAGAAAACAATTAAATGAGAACTGTCACCAATGTCAAACTATTTCTCGACAACAGGGGATCCCGTTTATACCCTATGTTTAAGTTTCTATTTCAGAAAAAAAAACTAAAATAATTATAACTTAAATCTTTTTTATAATAATAAATACTTAACTAAATCCAAAAAACATAAAAAAAATGCAGCAAACTGTTAAAGATTCGTTACATTATGTATAATAATATACATTAGAATTTAGTTAGATAATATTTGATTGTTTAATAATATTAGATTTTAATAATATTGACCACAAAAATGTAAATAAGGTATTTAAGTTTTGAATGTTGCTTAATAATTATTATATTTTTATTATAACATAACAAAAAGTCCAAACGTTACAAAATAAAATATATTTTTTTCTCATGGGATTTAATTATTTTTATGAAGGTTTTATAATGTATAAATTTTATAATATTAATATTATCTAGGTATATATATATATATTATGCCTACCTAGTAGTAATATAATATATTAAATATAAAAATATAAATTTTTTGTAATAATATTACGCGATATAATACGATAGGTATCCTCTTTTATCTTCCCTTGGAGTTAGACCATTAGTGAATTTAGATTCTGTGGTTAAAATTTAATGAAAAATATGACGTTTTGGAGTTAGACCGTTAGAGCCTTTAGATGACGATATGATATAGTATAGAAAAAGATGCAAGTCGCTTGCAAAACAACTTTACCCTACGATATTTCAAGAAATCTTTGACATAGAGACTTTTTTTGGAACAAATTTTGTTTACTACTTAGAAAATCTTTGTTTCGAGTTTCAAGTCACTGGGTCAAAGCGTTTTTGAAATATCGTGGTGTAAACTAGTTTTACAAGCGACTTGCACCTTTTTCTCTTCTATACCCATACCCAAAAGTCCAAACATTATCTGTAATCCGTAAAAATTCTAATTATTTTTAAAACTAGTTTGGGATCAATTATCTACAAAACGGTGTGTAATAATATTACACACAGGTTATCTATTATTAATAGAAAACTTTTATTATCAGGGGTAATGTCATAAGTAAAACTAGGTTAGGTATCGGTGGGTTTTTACATAAATTTTACGAATATTAATCCCAATGACGAAAATGCAACGACTGCTTTAGCAGAAGTTGCATTTTCCAAAAATTGGGATTAATATGAGTAAAATTTGAAAAAAAAAGCACCAGTACCTAACCTAGTATCACGAATTGATATTTAGGGAGAGTATATAATTTATATTTAATACACAAACTTCTTAATTATAAAGTATTATTCCACAAATAAATTATATTTTATAAATTAAAAAGCAAACAGTAAGCCGATTTTAGATTAGAGAAAAGAGGGGTAAAAAAAAACATCGTAGGGGTAAGGTATTTTCACTTATCAGTACAGCATACTACATATATGTATATATTTATATATTTAAATTGTTTCTCAGGTTAAAAACTAGCCCTCAAGTAGAGTCCGTTGACAGAACCACCCAGCGCCTTTTCAGTTCTTGACCTGTGTTATATGGTTCGTGAGTTATACATTATTAATAAAGATTTTAACATTCTTTATTAAAATGAATTATTTATATTAACAAATATATATTAATCAAAAGATTTTTTATTAAGAATTTTTTAATTATCCTTTCTATTTTTCTTATAATAGACCGAGTAATTATGATATTTGGCAATAAACTAATTATTTAAATAACAAAAAAAATTAAATAGTTTTTTAATGAACATTTTCTGATTTTAGATGAATAGTTTAGTACATAATAATATTAATAATGTATAAAAATAATTATTATAATTGCATGGTACTTATAATTAACTTAACAATAAAATCCATGAAGATTTTATCTACTACATTCTTAAAATATTTAACAAATGTTTAATCATATTTCAATAAATTAATAGGTCATATGGCCCCTGAATAAAGTAAAATTAAACTTCACACAAATTTAATTTGGGGGCCCTGATATGACAATTTTTTCAAAGAAACTTTATACGTTTTTGTAAGGTATCCTTCTACCTTCAAATTTAAAAAATATTGTTTTATAATTTTTTTTTATATAGAAAGAAAAAGATATCATTGTGAAAATTTGTAGGTATGTTTAATTATATTCAAAAAATACAAAAACAATATTTTATATTTTTAAAGTGCCATTTTTTGGGCATATATTTTTTTTTTGAAAAAAAAAAAACGTAAGTTGCCATGATTCCAACCGTTTGGATAGACTGAAAAAAAACGTGATATTATTCAGTATTGAAGTCGCTATAGCTCGAACTAAATTTTTTTTTTGGCTAAAAAATTACATAAAAACTTTTTGCAAAAAAAATTAACCGACTTCTATGTCTCTAAAAAGTAAAAAATAAGAAATACTTAAGTTGGTGCCAATTTCACCATTTCCTAAATTAATTACTAACAATTATTTTTTCATTATTTTATTATTGTTTGCTGTGAAATTGGCACCGACTTAAGTATTTCGTATTTTTTACTTTTTAGAGACACAGAACTTGTAGATTTGTAACGTCATTTAAATTATAATTGTCCTTCCATCTCGGCAAGCTGCTGACGTCACAACTCACTGTTAGTGCGTTTTGACGTCATTATCTTAAAGATAAATTTCTAAAAATAAAAGCAATATTTTTATTTCAGCGCCCAAGAGTCTAACTAATCTTATTTTAAACGAAGTACTAAAGAAAATCTTGTTAAACTTTAAGCGTTAAGTAATAATCAAATAACGCCTTATGGTAAAATCACAAAATTTATCATTTTCTCTTGGCATTTTAATATTACAGGTTTAGAGAATCAAGTTTAGCGGCATTTAAAAGATTTTCAGTGTGCCGTAATATTTGAGTGACCCCTTAATTAAGTTATCCGGCTTATCCGAGTTATCCGATGTTTCTCTAAAAATTTGGTTGGTAGTTGAACTAAATCAAGCCGTTTTTAAGTGAAATTGCGTTAAAATGATTAGATTTATCTTAATTATCCGGCTTACCCGACATTATACGAGCGTCAAATTAAAACGGGACCACCTCATGAATGTCCTCTTTAAGTTGCAAAAAGTTTGATCAAATTCCGTTCATTCGTTCTAAAGTTAGGCGGTAACAAACATAAAAAAAAAGTCACACGTCGAATTGATAATCTCCTCCTTTTTGGAACTCGGTTAAAAATAGACGTTTTTTTTAACATTTTTGAAAAACGTCCGCCATTTCGTTATTTTTTGCCAAAAAAAATCTTCTGGTTCAGGCTATAGCGACTTCAATAATGAATAACATCTCGTTTTTTTTTTCATTCGATCATGTCAACCACCGCTTTTTGATGTTTTTTTTTCAAAAAAAAAAATTATAGCCAAAAAACGTCACTTTAAAAATCTAAACAAAAAAAAATGTAGGTATTTTTTTTAATGTAAATAAACATAGGTACCGTCAAAATTTTGCAATTATATAATTTTTTTTCTATATAAAAATAAATGTTTAAAAAAATATATTTTTAAAATTAAAAGGTAGAAAACACTCTTGAACTGGAAAAATAATCTGGTTGGAGCAACGAGATTAAAAGTTAAAAACGGACTATTTTTTGGTTTTAGCAACCAGAAATCGGGTAAGGATAAAACACAATTACCAGAAATAACAAGAAATAAAACTTAAATTTTAAGGATCTGGTACAACAGTTTGTCCAGACTTCTGCATTACATAAATAAGGAAAAAACTGGAGTATCTACAATTAAATAATTGAAACATTGCACTGTTGCATTTTATTTATTACAAACTATATTTTTACTAGCAAAATATTTGCAAATATTTCATCTGAGTATTTTATGTCGAGTTAAAAGGCATGGGCAAATAAATTTGCAGTTTAATTAAACTGTTACTTAATTTTAATAATAAGTATTTAATAATTATAATTATTAATTATTAAAGTTATAATCATATTTGTTTTGTTACTGTATTATTTCCTAGATAGACTTAATTAAATTAAATTGTTAATTAAATTATTTAATTAAATTGTTAATCCACGCTGTAAAAAAAATAAGTAAAACCATTTAATTTGATTTTCTTATGAGAATTATTATTTTTAATGTTTGAACTGTTACAGTAGCCTTTGACCTATACAGGGCCGTTTCGGTATTATCTACCGTATCTATTTTCTTGAATGGTTCTTTTAAAAAACGGTACTAGTAAGTAAAATGACATATTGCACACGAGACTAGTTAGTTTTTGAATTGACAAATCACTTAATTTACGCTTACTGTATAGTGTTTAATCCAAAACCTATTTATTTAGCTGAAAGTATTTTTTTTTTAAATAAAAAAGTTAAAAAATTTCCCTATGTTGCTGGTAAAACCCTTACGAGGGCCGTGGTACGCGTATGGTTCGTTTCCCTTTAAGTGTTTCCAGCTACAACACTAATGCCAAATGATAATTTTTGTCTGTTACTGACCCAGGATTCTAAAAATAAATCTCCAAAACTCGGTCCCTAAGTCCTACAGATAGCACCATTAGAAAACATTTTAATATAAATCTTTTGCGCGTGACATAAACTTGGGGACTATCACTTGTTTTTACAATCTGACATCCCTGTATCTACTAAATGTCACATAACCTAAAATGATTAAAGGAGCGGGTCAAATTAACCTAAAATTTTTTATTTTAACATATCCTCGGGTAAAATGCAATTGTTTCTTTCGCACTGGCAACCTCGGTGCAACAAATCTATTTTAGAGCTTACAACTTTTTCCATGTTAAATATTAATAATAAAACATAATAGTAACTATAATTTTATTATTCCATCAATCTATTTTCTAATCATCATACAGAGTGATATTGATAGACTGACAGTTTCGGGCTGTTGGCCCTCTTCAGTACCAAGAGATGATTAGAAAATAGATTGATGGAATAATAAATTAATATTTTTATAATTTTGTTTAAAATTAAAAATTTCTGTCCTAACTATAATTTTATTATAATACAAATTTTGTATTAGCTACTATTACTGAACCATACTGTATATTTTGTGAAACCGGAACTTCTATAAATCAAAGACCTTCTGAAACCTTCAATATTCAAACATCAATTATATTTATTATAGTTAACTATTTAATATAATTAATATTTTACTAGATAATTATGTCATATAAGTATGAATGAATAAAAAACGAATGCTTAAAATATCATCTTCTACCTATCTTGGCCATCAAAGCTAAGGATAAGTTTTTAATGGTTTTTTTTCCAGTAGGTAAATAAATAATGATTGTTAATAATAGAAATTACGTATTAATTGCTTAGTCTTATTTGTAATGGTCTTCGCATTTTTTCTAGTAGTTTTTACCCAATTAGACCTCTTACCCCACTCCGATTTATACCAAAAGTAATTCCATCCAAGAACTGGATTAGGAATATAATATATTATAGACTTCAAATATAATATATTATAGACTTCAAATTTGGAACATATTATGTTCCAAATTTGAAGTCTGCATCTCAAAGCATTCTAGAGTTACCTTGATCAAAAATTTTCCCCGACCGACAGATATCTTGATATCTTGATTTTGAATTCCTAATTAATTAATTATACTTGGATGTTTCTTAAAACTTTGATATATTTTGATGCAAACATCATCTAGACTATCTAGGGACCCTAAATAAAATGAAATTTATTGTGTGAAGTCACTTTATTCATAGTCCCTAATCCCTAATCTACCCAATATGGGTGACTTTAATGTCATTAAAAAATAAGTAAAATCGGTGAGTCATTTATTTATGGCAAACTTTAGCTTCAAACAGCTCTTACTGGCCAAAACAGACGCAAAAGCGTTTCAAGTTTAACCTAAAAATTTATTTAAAAATAGATATTTCCACGAAAATAAAAATGAATATTCTAACGTTCGTCTTACACTGCTTTTTAAACGCCCATGTTCTTTGGAAATTCGCGTTTTTTTTTTTCAAACTGGGAATCCCTTAAAGGAAAACCAATAATTTAAAGGAAGGGATAAGGCCTCAGTTCTGCGCGAGTGATTAATATAGTTGGCATTCATTTTATATCATATTTGTAGCGCGAAATTTAAATTGCCAGATTGGTATTGAAGATATTACCAACTATAATTATAGTTTCGTTAACGAAAATCCCTAGAAAAAATAGCTTTAAAAATGGCGTATTCGACAGAGGCAACATTAGTAGTGTGAGTAAGGGAAATGATAATGCCATCAGGATGAAACTAAAAATTTTGTATGCGCTATGCTGTCCTCTAAATCATTGAGAAATACTGTTTAAAGGTACGTTTTTTTAAATTCACATTATTAATTTAAACAATCACCGAATTCATGAAAAATGACAGATATCTGAGTAAGATGTCTCAAAATGAGGTAAAAAAGAATATCTCTTGAACCTAGGTCTTAAGTTATATGTCTTAAGTTAGATATTTCAAAATTATTTTAACTATTTTTTGTTCATCAATCTTTTGCTATATATTGACGAAGAGTGCCTATACAAAAATTATAATTATCGCCTTTTTAAGGACGTCCTTGTAGTAAAGGCAGAAGATGCGTAATCGATTGTCGAAACTAAGTAGACTGGCTAAATTTATTTTTAATAAAAACAAATATTGCATAAAGAGTGCCTAAAAGGGGGGAGGTACTCTAAATAGTATATATAATAGTACATTTGTTTGGGAATAGTGTCAAATACTTTTACATTACTTGAGTAATCATAGTTACTCACCTAAATACAAGATGAGACCCTTAATGGTAAGTCTAGTGAATATACGGAGTGTTCAAAAGCGTTCGGTCAAAACTACATCGGTGTTACGTGCTTTGGATTACGGATAATAGTGTAACAGTTTCCAGGATATACGAAATTGGATATTTTAGTGAGATTTTCCACGGTGCTCTGGATTAAAGTTTTTTTTTCGAGTTCAGATACCTATTGTTTTATTTTATAATTCATGTGCGTCGCGAGGATGATATTTTAATAAAAATACGAGATATTAGAAAAATATAAGTATATTTTATATCTGTTTCGTCGCAAAAGATGAGAAAAAAGATTATATTATAAGCCTTTGTGCTAAATCTCTTTCTAAGGGAGATAATATCATATCAAGGCGCATTTTTAGAATATTTTCAATTTAGCACAAATTTCTTAAAATCTTTTTTCTAATGTGAGACGTGAAATCAGCTGTCAAACTTATTTTTTAACGTGTTTTTTTTTGTTGAAATAAATGAAAATAGTTTGTTTTTTTTTTAAAACGGGCCGATATTCTCTTTATATTGGACTTCACATTATTCTTACGACACACAAACGAATTATGAAATATTAAAATGGGATCAGAAAGTCGAAAAACTTTGTTTCAACTCACTGTGTCGACAAAAGCCATTTTTACTTAAAAAAATGTGCAAAAATTTATTTTTAAGAGTTTACTTCAATAACACTAGTAGAAAAAGTTTAGACTGTTTTTCAGAGGTTAAAATTTTTTATTTATTTTCGTTCATCAAATATAAAAATAATTTTAATTTATAAAAATCATCAGTTCTCGAAATTTTGATATATTTGTTGTTTATTTTCGTTCTGTTTGCTCAAAAAAAATCAGACTGGTCAGCCCAAGGCTAGTGAGATTTTAAACCTAGGGGCCCCAAGTATAAAGTATAAAAAAATCCCCTCCCAAAATTTTTTATGACTCAAAAAAAAGGTCCTCACCCAAAAAAAAAATAGCCTGAAAAAATTAACATCGCCCGGCAGGGGGACCCCCAAAGTATGAGGGCCCCTGTGCAGTCCGACACTGCAGATAAGGCTCATTTTTAAAAAAACATGCTTCCCTTAATTCAAATGTAAAAAATTTTCTTCTATAAATGTTTTTTTTTTCAAGTTATCATTTAACACTACCGTACCTATTTTAGAATTTTATATCTATAATGTATATAATATAAATATTAAGAAAAAATATTAAAATTACTATTTGCTGTGTACCAAAAGTTAAATCCAAAAAAAATTAATCCTTTTTGGAATTTCAGTTAATTTCCACCCTTGTGGTCCTGGCCTGTGCCCGTCCAGAACCTCCAACTGGGTACAACTATCCCCAGCCATCCCCTCCATCCTCCAACTATGGATCCCCATCCTCTGGAATATCTGGAGGATTTGGAGCTCAAGTACAACAATCCCAAGGATTTGGAGCTCAAGTACAACAATCCCAAGGATACAGTGGACATCAACAAACTGGTGGTTCATCTGGTTTAATTGGAGGTTTCTCTGGACAACAAAATGGAGGATATTCTGCACAACAAAATACTGGGTTCTCAGCGCAAGCATTACCTAGCCAGGCTCAACACTCTGGATTTAACAGCCAGTCTGGTTTGTCTGGACAACAATCTGGTTTCTCTGGGCAACAATCTGGTTTTTCAGGTCAACAACAGTCTGGTTTCTCAGGTCAACAACAGTCTGGTTTCTCAGGTCAGCAACAATCTGGATTCTCAGGCCAGCAACAGTCTGGTTTCTCTGGACAACAACAATCTGCTGGTGTAGCTTCTGGACAAGTCCAAATCCACAAACACGTATATGTCCATGTAGCCCCAGAAGAGCCAGAAGAACCAAAACAACGTGCTCAACTCCAAGTAGCCGCTCCTCAGAAACACTACAAAATCATCTTTATCAAGACACCATCTGCTCCAGCGTACACTGCTCCACAAATCCCAGTTCAACCCCAAAATGAAGAAAAGACTTTGGTTTATGTGTTGGTCAAGAAACCAGAAGATCAACAAGACATTGTTATCCCAACCCCAGCCCCAACACAACCCTCAAAACCAGAGGTTTACTTCATCAAATACAAGACCCAGAAAGAAGCTGGACAGGCTGTTGGTGGTGCTATTGGTGGTGCTTCTATTGGTATAGGTGCAACAGGCTCCGGAGTCGAATTCAACTCTGGTTCGCACTCAGGTCAATCTGTCAGCAGCGGTTCATCATTCGGATCATCTTTGGGTGCTAGTTCTCAAGGTTCCTTTGGAGGTTCTGCACTTGGAAGTGCTTCCCTAGCTGGTGCGTCAGTCGGAGACGATTCTCATTCCCTAGGTGCTCATGGTTCTGATGGAGCTTCTTCCTCATTCAGTTCTTCATCATTTAAGTCATCTGCTGTGGAAACTTTTGGATCATCCGGTCCAGGTTCTGCTAGTGTGGCCCATGTAGCCCCCAAATACGGACCTCCATCAGGCAGTGGCCCATATTAAGTCAAACAATTAAACTTCACAAATATTGTCTAAAATAGATAGCCATATGGATGTTATTCATAGACCCGTGGAGTGTGATATTATGCAACTGTAAATATGCACAGCTAGTATTAGGATTTTTAATTTTATTTTTGTATAAAATACGGTGACAAAATAAATGTATTTTTTTAAATTTTTTGTTTTCCGCATTTCTTTACGGAAGGGGCGGCAAGTTAGATATTGCGATATTGCCTAGGCGGAAACTATCCGGTCCTTTATATAACAAAAATACTTTTTCCAACTTAAAAATACAAGTCTTTTTTTAAATATGATTTCCAAAAAAAAAAAATCAAAATATTTTCAACATTTTTTTTTAAAAAAGTTTTTTCGAAAAACGAAAAAAATAAATAAAAAAAGAGTTTTACCCCCTTTAATCCCGTTACCCCATCTCGATTTTTACCAATCATGGCTGAAAACTTTGGATAAAGAACCTATGTTCCAAAGTAATTAGCCCAAAACGTTTTCGAGCTATCGTGGTCACAAATTTCTCAGATAGACAGACCGACAGACGAAAATCATATTTTTTGGATATACAACGTCTAGAAACGTAAAAACCAATACAGTTTTTTACTAACGCTATACTTTCCTGGGGGAAAGTAATTTCCATATATTGGAAACATTTGATCGTATTTGGAAGTTATCAGCACTTTGTATCTCGAAACCAAATATAACCTTCCAAGTTTTTTCTAAATGCCAATCTGGGTCATTGAGTTAGATGTTAAGATCTAACTCAATTATCTGGGCTCCTCAATGGCGGCGCTTCGTGCTGTGCCGTGCTCCGAGTTTGGTTTGGTTTTTGGTTGTTTGGTGTTTTTTATTTTTTTAATGGGGGCATTGGTTGACGTAAACTTTGGTTTTGTGCCTCTTAAAAAAACGCCAAACTAACTAAAAACCAAACCAAACTCGGCAAGAAATGCTGCCATTGCAGTGCAATGCAATGCAATGCATTGAGGACTTCAGATTGGCATTAAGCAACGCAGTTTTGGAAACCATCTATTTTTTTTTTGTTGAAACTAAAAGTACATATGAGGCGTATAGTGCAAGAGTGGCCCATATGTGTTTTTTTGAGATTTGCGTTTTTTTATAAATGTAATAAGGACATCTATATCTTTTATTACATACCACCCTCATAACAGAGGGTTTTCTTTTTGACACGATACAAGCATTTAAAGCACTATTGCATTATTAAAATTATCGCTTTTGTTAGTGCAAGAGTGGCCCACAGGTATACGCTATATACAATTTTTTAATGTTACATACCATTTGCCCCCATCTTTCCCTTAAAACTACCCTCATAACAGAGGGTTTTCTTTTTGACACGAAACAAGCATTTAAAGCACTATTGCATTATTAAAATTATCGCTTTTGTTAGTGCAAGAGTGGCCCACAGGTATACGCTATATACAATTTTTTAATGTTACATACCATTTGCCCCCATCTTTCCCTTAAAACGCAGCGAAACGTTTTAAACAAATTCGCCCTTCGCCCCTAGAGCGTTACGTGATACTTGAGTGTTCCCTAATGGGTTGATAGTCGTGTTCGCTGGGTTATATTATTGGGGATGTTGAAAAAGCCAACCGCATCGTTAAAAATGTCAATTTTATTCTTAAAAAAGCTAAAAAGGCAAGTTTTACCAAGGATTTATAAAGATATTTTTAGAAAGATTCTTAAAAAAGCCAAAATTTGTTTTATCGAGTTATTTTTTCGCCCCAAAACAAATCATTTTCTGCACAAATGCATGAGAGTTATGTTACCAATTTTGTACATTTTGCTTTATTAATAAAAAATAATTACAACTTACCTTAAACTTTGAGATCACAGGTACTTGAACAATGTTTACGCATTAGTTATTCTTCATTTTTAAAGGTAATTACTCCAAGAACAGTAAATAAACGTTTATTTAGCTATTCCAGAGCATAATTATTGGTATTTTGACTATTCTGTTATTAAATAACAAACATTTCCTTCGCATGTAACAATAATTAAAATTTCAAAGTAAAATGTGAGGTTAGATCTACTCAAAAAAAAAACGTGGTAAGGTCAGATCTCATTCGTAATGCAATAGTGGTCCAAAATGAACGCAATGTATAGTACAATAGTGACCCACCAATTTTTTTCTCTAAGAAAGTAAAGAAAGTAAAGTAAATTTGTTTGTCATACATTACCTTAATGTTGGTTGAGTCTAAAAACCCTAAAAGACAAATTTTAAATAAAATAATGCGTCCTAGATCAAAGATTAAAAAATCGGAAAAATTTAAAAAGCCATTATCTCGATATTTCCATAGAGTGAGATGGGCCACTCTTGCACTATACGCCTCATATCTCAGTATACAGAATACATGTAAACTATTTCAAAGTCAATTTAAGTCCTTAAAATTTTTGCAATAAACTCCTACTACAAATACCAACGCCATTTAGTTATTAATATATTAATATAATAAAATTTCAACATCAGATTCTGTTAATTTACGTCAGTTTTCGAGCGTTTACCTTAATAAACTGTAACCTAGATGGCGCATAGTCGATGTTTTTTCCGTTTATAAATATACCATGTGGTCCAAAAGTCAATTCCCCCCACTCTTAACTTTTTAACTAGTTGAGATATCAAACACTGGAACACTTATATAATACAACTCAAGCTATCTTTTCGAATATATTTGATATTTTCAGCTCTTAAAATGTAGGCTGCGGAGCAGGAATGGTTTAATACGAAATATATAGGGCGGCATGGGGGTATTTGTTTTTAAATAGGGGGACATGGGGCTGATTTGTTTTTAAATAGAAAGGGGTCTTGTGATACATCATTTAAGAGCTTATGCAATTTTCTATTTAACAATGTATTTTTTAACATTTTTTGGGGGTTTAAAATAAGGTTGAAAATAGGTATTTTCGTTACAATTGCTTAAAAAAAAAATCAAACAATTTTGGAAAATTAATTATTTTATGTTGCAAAAACGCAAACTATATTTTTAAACTAATTTTAATTGATATAAATAACAATTTACAAAAAAAAATGTTAAAAAGTCGCAGTTTTTAGCAAAAAAAAATTGAAAAATTAAAACCTCGAAAATGGGAATTTCATAAGCTTTAAAACGATGTATCTCATGATTCCATTAAAAAAATGTCTCCCCATGCCCCCTGACCATATTTTAAGAGCTGAAAATATCAAATACCTATATGCGAAAACATAGTTTTATTTGTGTTCCAAATTTGAAGTCGATATCTCAACTCGTTAAAAAAAGTGACTTTTGGACCGCACATTATAACAATTCAAAGTAATATTTGTACATAAATAAGCCACTATGTAGGTATGTGAGCCTCTAGGCGGCGCGCCGCGGCGCTTGAAATAAAACTGTAGATAGATTTAAAGTCATAGCGCCATATTAAATTAAAAAAATAAATTTCTGCAAGCTGGTGAAGCTTTTTTTCAAGTCGAGGACCTTTTTTTTAGACGTCAAAATTTCCGCCAGGGGAACAGCTTTTTTTCGAGGTGCTTATCTTTTTTTTTGTCAACAAAATTTCTGTCATGTAAAGCTTTTAAAATTTTATATCGTTTTTGATATTATGTGTACATGACTTTTTATGACTGGCGTAATATTATGACGCTAGTTAGGTCTGTTTTTCCGCGTCTCCAAATGCATCCACTACAGGCCTGCCTATATTAGATTATTTGGGAAAGTAATATTAATATTATTAATATTATTAAAATTATTTAATTAAAATTAAATCAAATTATTTAATTTAAAATTAAATCAAAGAAACGCACAGTTATTATTAAATTATGGAAAATTAACACAAATTTGGGAATCACGATAAACAATTTCAACATAAGTACCTATGTATTAAATTTTTAAATTATTCGGTTTCTAAAATTCTTTAATGTTTAGCGTAAATTAAATATATCATATACAATCCTTTTTGAATAAAACATATCGTTTAAATGAAGTTTTAGCATATTGTATATTGAATTTATAGTAATTGCATAAGTCTAATATACCGGGTGTACCACGCTAGACAAATCGTTTATAGCTTTACCAATAGAGATTTCAAAATAATTATTGTTATTACACATTCAATACAGGATCCACGCAGGCATTTTTTACTTATTAATGTTCTATTAAATTTTAATTAAAAAAAAGCTTTAAAATAAAACGTAAAAATGTAGGATGCCGTGAAATTAAAATTTTCGAATAGGACTTTTATAAAAATATTTTTTTAAATTTTGGCGTTTAAAACGTTTTTGTGTTAAATATATGCCTGTATTGAGCTCTAACTAAGAATAACTTTGTACACTGATTGGTAAATATTTTGATATATTTGTTAATAACGCCTAAAATTAAGTGATTATTCTTCACTGAGACACCCGGTATTAAATATATTTAAAAAGAAAATTAAATTAACTTTCACGATTATAAATTTTTGGCAATTTAATTATTATTATTTTTATAATAGATATGTATACTAATATGCAATATGTTTTTATTAATAGACACTGATTAAATGTGGAAAAAGTTATTTTAATTTAATAATTTTAATACTAATTAAATAATAGTATGCATTAAAAAAAAATCAGTACACAGATTAAAAATTCTGATGTGAAGAAACTTAAAATGTTACGGTTCCAGCGCACTTTCTCGCGAAAAAAGTTTTAAGATTTTGATTATTATATTATTCATAGCGCCTGCGCTATAATAATATTATGCAAAAAATTCTTGAATATTTATTTGTTTCATGAAAAAATAAGCAATTTTTTTTCAAATGTCCGTCTGTCCGTCCGGTTGTCCGTCTGTCCGATGTCACGATTTTTGTATACACGATAACTCAAGAACGAATAATTTGATCGACTCGAAGTTTTCTTCTAGGGTGGAGGGGGAGGTGTTGGGGGTCATTTTGGAGTGTTACGCCCATGTTAATGGTATAGGAAAATAGCGTTACAGGGGGGGGGGTCCAAAATGATCAAAATTTGCGTAATATTTTTGTTTGTTTTTGTTTTTATTAAAATTAATTAAAAAAATATATTTTTTTATTTTTTTTTATTTTTTCGTTTTTCAAAAAAATCTTTTTTTATGTATTTTTAAAACTTTTTTTTGAAAATTAATTTTTTAAAGTTTTTGTTTGAAAGTTTTTTATTTTAAAAATAAAATAAAAAAAATATATTTTTTTTACGAAAAAAAAAATTGAAAACAATTTTTTTAAATGTTTATTTCTCAGAAAAAGATCTTGGAAAAAAAATATTTTTTTATTTATTTTTTTTTTTTGAAAATGCAACTTATACCATATGTGAATAATATATAATGCAATGCGTAGCATTACATATATTCACGGCTTGTTTTGTTGTTATCTTTATATCAGTCTGCATTTATTTTCGGTGATAAAGGGTTTTTGAAAAAGGTAAAAAAGGTTAAAAAAAACAAAAAAAAAAATTCTTTCTTTTTTTAAATATTTTTTTATTAAATAATTTTTTTGAAAGTAGAAAGTAAAAACTTTATTAGTGAATTTTATTTTGTAAGACTAGCTTGAAATATACCATATGTTGTTTGTTTGTTTTTTTGTTAAGTGTGCGTGTGTGTGTGAAAAACACAGACCCACAAAAAAGATAAATTCATTTACTACTAACCGGACTATATTTTTCTTACGTATTTTTTTGTACTGAAAACGAATTTGACAGTGCAAAAGCTCGCTGACGCCGTTACTGTTTCAAAAAACTGCAAAAAAGAATACTGGACAAGCTAGCTCGAGATCAAAGTACTAGCGTGCTCGAAATTTGGGAGTTATGCACAAACACCCTTTTGATTAAAAAGTCGAAAACTATAACATATTCTAGATTCAACCAAATCGGACCGAAGCGACTTTTTCATAAGCCGGTACACCGCGGACTTTGAGTGCTGTAGCACCTAAACCATTGAGTTTTGGGAGTTGTGCACTTTTAAACACACATCGTCATGTGAGGATTATAGTGTTCTATATCCGTTTTTGGGGGGTATGGAGTTATACATATCGTTGAAATCAGGAAAATGCGCTTGTCCTTTATCCGTGCTGATATAGGAGCTAACTTGTTTAATAACCAAGATTTTGGTGCAAGTTTGTTCGATATCCTTCTAAAAGTGTATACCATAACAGTCTATATCCATAAATGAAATTTCAGAGCATCTTTTTTCAATATCATAGGCACTGGATAGCAAATACGCTACGGTATTTTGGTCTAGATCCCCAATGTTTACAATTTGAAAAACTGAATTTTTTTTTATTATTTTTTTGAATTTTGTTTTGTTTTTGATTTTAATGAACCTAGGGCTATAGGGAAAAGTATTATTTTGTTGGCAGAACTATTTTCTTAATGTTAATAAGAGGAGGAGATTCTCTTCTTCCGCTTGATAATTCAAAAACATTAAAAGAACCGACTTTTTAGAGATATTCATACTGATTGAAAGGCATAAACTCGCAAACAAAAAAACAACTCTTTATGAAATGGCCAGATAACAGAATGGCGACTGGCGAGACCGAGGAAAACAGGTAGGGTCGTAACGACCTGGTCGCGGCTACCTGGTCGCAGTCGTCAGCGACTGCGAATTTTGGAGGAAACCGTAACTTAAGTGCAATATCTTAAAAAGTTTTAAATCTTTAACAAATCCAATTATTTTATATAAAAATTTAATATAGTTTTAACATATTTTTAATAAAATTATTTATTATTTTTCATCAGTTCGTCTGTAATTCGTCTTTAAAATTGTGGCAACGCATGTAAGTCGCCACAGTTCAGGCCTATTCACACTTAAGTTGCCACAATTATAGTAAGACCTACGCACACATCTCTAATCACACACATCTCTACTCACACACAGCTCTACTTAAACACATCTCTACTCACACATATCTCTACTCACACATCTCTACTCATTGTCATATACTTTGACATTTATTTAATTAGAACTAGGATACCATGGCGAAACAAAGCACTAATCTAAATTAATTTAATATCTTTTTCTGTAATTCAGCTTATAAGTTTGTTTATTGCCACCAAAATTTATTATGAGGTATATTCCTATTTATAGTAACATGGAATTAGGTAAAATTTGTATTCAATAAATAAACTTATAAGCTAATCTACGAAAAGTTAGTGCTTTGTTCTGACATTGTATCCTAGTTTTAATCAAATAAATGTCAAAGTATATGACAATGAGTAGAGATGTGTGTGAGTAGAGATATGTGTGAGTAGAGATATATGTGAGTAGTGATGTGTTTGAGTAGTGATGTGTGTGAGTAGAGTTGTGTCTGAGTAGGGATGTGTGTGTAGAGATGTGTGTGAGTAGAGATGTGATGAATAGAGATGTGTGTCACCCTTACATTTTTGTGTGAACGAATAAAATTGCAAAAAGCAGCTAACTTTATTCTGGATTTTTTATTCCATATCCAAGTATTTTTAAAGATTATACTTTCTTTGTTCTATAACCAAAATTGACTATTTTTGTTTTTTAAATTATTGGATAGTTATGGCAAAGACAAAGCGTGGTCCGAAGTTTGCGGTAACATGCTATAATTGGTTATTATGGGTGAAAAATTATGCGATTTTGTGTTTCAAACATTCAAAGTCAATTTCCCAAAAGTATGGTTTTTGGATATAGAACACCATAATCCTCACATGACGACATCTAAGTGAAACTACTTTTGTCCAGTCAACGAGGAATTCCATGTTGAAATTGTAATAAATGTACACGAGCTGATATTTTAAGGGGGTAGTAGTGGATGGTAACATAACACTCCTATTAGTTTTTCACCGGGTGATTTGCTTAAGGGGTGTCCGCTATCTTAAATTTTAGGGGTTAGTTATCTCGCTAAAAATACATCTTAGGATAAAAATGCGTATAAAATTTCCAACAATTTTTGTTTGCATCATTTTTTTGTTAGGGATATAAATAATCGTTATATAAGTAGGTATTCAAAAGTGGCCATGTTGGCTGTGAAATTGGTTTTTTCCATTTTTCAGCCAAATTACACAGGCCCACAAAAAAAAATTGTGAGTCTTGGATTCCCATATGATATTCCTATGTATTTTTTCCCGCTGAGTCTGAATCCGTAACCCGTTTAACCCCTACACATTTTAATATAACCTAAAAAAACACCCGTTGGGTTCTGTTTTCCCAAACTAGATTTTTCTACTTAATGAGGTTACGGGGTTTTGAGGTTATGCGGCTATGGTATTATGAGGTTAGGGGATTATGGGGTTCTGGGGTTATAGAATTAGCAATTTGGAGACAGGGGGTGACGGTGGTATGACATAGATGATTTTAGCGGTTTCAGTAGTTTTTCGGGTGTTTTTTGAGGATATATCAAAATCCTGACGTGTAGGGGTTAAACGGGTTGCGGATTCAGATTCAGCGGGAAAAAATACATAGGAATATCATATTGGAATCCAAGACTCACAATTTTTTTTTGTGGGCCTGTGTTATTTATCGGAGTATAAAAGTGCTTATAAGCAAACTTGTAGCTCTTAAAATTCTCAAAAAGTTTTATAGTCCAGTCAAATAACGAAAAATTCCCATGTTAAATTGCAATAAATGTACACGGGCTGATATTTTAAAGGGTAGTAGTGGATGGTGACAGAACACTCCTGTTAGTTTTTCACCGGGTGATTTGCGTAAGGGATGTCTTCTATCTTAAATTTTAGGGGTGAGCGCGGTTATCTCGCAAAATGCACATCTTACGATAAAAATGTATATAAAAATTTTTGTTAAGGAGCAAATATCCAACAATTTTTGTTTGACTTATTTTTTATTATATGAATAACGAGATAACAATCGAGTTATAAAATATTCAAAAATTGCCATATTTGGGGTGAAATTGTTTTCTTCGATTTTTCTGCCAAATTATTGGTCGGAGGATAAAAGTGGTTATATTCAAACTTGTAGCTCTTGAAATTCTCTATAAGTTTTATACATTATGCGTTTTCATAATTATTTTGTTACGGTTACAGTGGGTGGTAAAAGTCGAGTTGCGCCCTCTGTAACCGTACCAAAGTACCTATGAAAATTTATAGTATATGAAACTTATAGAGAATTTCAAGAGCAACAAGTTTGCTCATAACCACATAACATGGCTATTTTTGAATATAACCCGATTGTTAATAACATAATAAAAAATCATTATTACGAAAATTGTTGGAAATTAGCTCCTTAACAAAACTGGTAACATTTTTATCGCAAGATGGATATTTAGCGGGATAACCGCACTCACCCCTAAAATTCAAGATAGAGGACACCCCATACGCAAATCACCAGATGGAAAACTAACAGGAGTTTGTTTTTGTTACCACCCACTACTTCCCTTTAAAATATTATCCCGTGTACATTTATTGCAATTTAGCTTTATTTTTTTATTTTTATTTATTTTACATCAGAAGGGATCGAGGTAGTTTGGGGGTCAGCGGGATTGTTAATTGTAAAATTAATTTTTAGCCAAAAAGTCCAAACCAAAAATACGTAAAAAAATATAGTCTGGTTAATAGTCGAACTATTTTTTTTGTGGGCCGGTGTAAATGGCCCCTCAAAAATAGAATTGTAAATAGGCCTATGGTCATATAACATAATAACTAATCAATATTATTATTATTCTATCAACATTTAAGTATGTTAAATTACCAAATAAACTACTGTTATTTATGTTTAAAATAAATTATTAAACTATTTATTGGCAAATAATCTACCTACATTATATATATTTTAAAGCAAACTAAATCCTGAATTATGATACGATTTTGCCTTTAAAGTAGATTTACAATTTGTAATAATATCGAAAGTACACAAAGAAAAAATATATACCTAAATGCAACATTTCATTGAATTTATAAGCGCGAAGCACCGACGTTTATTATATGTATACCGAAGTTGGAGGCGCGTAGCGCCGGCGTTTAACCTTGGATAAGGACTATATGAGGCGTGTAGGATTAAAAGGTGAATAACCACAAAAAAAAACATTCTTTTTGTAGGAGACTTATAAATCTGAAATCTGTGGCATTTTATTCATCTAAATGGAAGTTATTATTGGTACAAAAATTGAAAAAAAATTAAATATTCCCGAAATATTTAAAAAATTAGTTTGGACTTATCACTTTTTAATTCTAACCTTTGGACTATTGATTTAAACTTTCTTAAAAAGGATATTTGTTTTTAATTTTAAAAGCAAGGCGTCTTGCTTAAGACATATACCTATCTAGTGTCCCTAGAAGTTTCCCATAGCCATTTGATGTTTTATAATAATTATATTATAAATTTATAAAATATTTAGTTTTTGAAATTTTTATGAATTACTTGTCCTGCGGCCTGCGGCGCTAAATATTTACTTAACACCGCTTCTTTCGCCTATTTAAAGTTTTTTTTTTAATAAATTTCTTTTTAAATTTTATAAAATTGATTTTCTAATTCTGGAGTGACAATGCCTTGAAAATTCTAAAAAAGTTACCTGCGGCGCTAAACTTGATTACCAATAATGCAAAAAAGTCTGGCTACGCCTTTGTTTGTAACATGGCAAAAAGTTTTTATTAATACTATTAGAAAGTCTATACTTACCCCCCTATGAAAAATCATTTGGACATCCCTTGCTCAGCTCCCCAAGAAAAATCTTGGTTGCGCCACTGTTTACCATGACTTACGTTTCGTAATTAATTAGCATTTTTTGATTCACAATAATAGGTTTCTTAGTGTATATCCACATTAAAAATCAGAAAGAAAAAATATCATTAAACATTTTCATCATACCTAAGTAGGTATTACAAAAAAAAGTTTAATATCGTATTAGATCATCTAATTAAGCTGTGTTTTGCAATAATTATATGAATCTTAGGTATGTTATTTTGGAGATTTTTTAAGATCTTTATAATTTGAATACATACCTACAGGATGATTTAGAAATAGGCATCTACACTAACAAAATATTGCTGCCAACAATATTATACTTTTCTCTATAAATTTCCTTTTTTTTTGAAAAAGAAATCATTTTAAAAAATTGATTTTTTTGTTAAAAAAAAAATTAAATACCTTGTTTGGAAAATCAGACTCCAGCTATCCAGAAAAGACGATCTTTCGGGCCTTGGAATATAAAAAATTATTTTAGTTTCGCAGAATTAAGGGTTCTTTCGAGTAATAAAACAACCATGACCACCATGACCACCATGACCACCATGACCGCCATGACCAACCTAATCTAACCGTTACTGTAGAAGAAAAGCAAAACCGTGATAACATTAATATCTTTTAAGCCTCCAGTTACGAGACACAGTTTTCTTTACTTGCATAATAATATCGTAAGCGTCACATAAAAATAAAGTTCTCGGCTGGGATCGTCACATAATTTTGGGACACTTTTGCGTCACATAACAACAATGATCCCACCGAGAACTTTGTTGATATCGCAAGCGTCACATATTTTGGGACACGGTTAGGAAAAAGTGTCCCACTCGTAACGGTTCGTCTAAAATATATTAATGCCAAAAAACTCTACACAGTTTTTCTTGTCCATGATGGATAAAAAATAATAAAATATGTATTAGACCCTGTTCCGATTGGTTAAAATGAAATCTTTGGTATTTGTACGGCTTTTTTAAGGTGAAAATTATCGGTTATTAATAAAGATATCGATATGGGGGTTTCAACACTATTTAATTAAAGAGTTGCTTGAGTGCCTAAAGTCTTCCTTTTTTGATTTTTTGCTTTAGATATATTTTACTTTGAAAATAAGTAAATTTTACTTTAATCATAAAAAAGTAAGCCCTTAAAGCAAAAATAAAAAAAGGACTAGGTCAGGCACTTAAACAATTCTTAAACTGTACACTAAAAAGCACTATCTTAATATCTTCAATAATTGAGAATTTTCGCCTCAAAATTTGGTCTGCCAGAGCGAAAAATGTGACTGATTCCATCTTTTTTGCTTAGAAAATAAGAACGATTTAAGCTGTTAAATATATGTTTCTACACGGAAAGAAATTAGTGGGCTCTGCGCTATACATTATAAGATATTTGGTAACAGTGGCAAATTATAGTGATTTAAGCTATAGATTATAAGGGACACAATAACTAATAATGTTAAAAATAAATTGGAAACGATTATATATATTACAGACACGATTATATTTATTACAGGCACTATTATAAATTTACAGAAATTTTATTATATTATAAAAATTATTAGCACGGACAATAATTAAATCTATTTAAGCTATAAATGCCATACTATTTGTTATATTTTATTATTCACTAAACAATTAAAGTATTTCATATAAATTTTTACACTGACTGCCATAATTGTAAGAGAAAGCCTTGTGTTTATATAATAAGCGATTATAATTTGCTTGGTATGTGTGTTATAGCGCTCCTAGCTATAATTTTTTTTTCCGTGTATTGCCGTATTTTTATGGAAATAATTTTTGATTTTTTATTATTTATTTGCCAATACAAGATATTCTTAAGAATATAGGCATTCAAATTAACATTTTGAGCAAAAAAGGTAAAGTAAAACATAAGCCAATTTTTTGTGGAAACGCCGGTTAACCATACAGTTATTAATTCCACCACTAAATTGCTATTACCGAAAGTTCCCACGAAAACGAATTGGTTATTTTCTTTGTAAATATGCGCTCAGACCTGTGAATTTGTTATAAATGCACAATTTATAGGTTAGGTTTTGCGGTTAACCGTATCTGACCTACCTCCGAACCTGTTTTATATACATGTCAATTTTTTGTGGTAACGCCGGTTAACCTGTACGTATCTCTTGCTCTGTTTAATTGTTAGTAACTTGGTTAGTAACCGCCGCTGCACAAAAAATCGGCTATAATATATAGACGCGGTTACTAACGGTTAGTGACGTCATCGCTTCCCCTCACTTACCGTATGTAACCAATTACTACAAAAATGAGTTTCAGTAACCCGGTTAGTTCCGGTGTCCCAAACCCCACAAAAAATTGCTATTGACCGTTAATCTTATCTTATCTGTCGGATTTAATTAGTACCTACCTATAGGTATAAACATTGTTTTCATTAACGGGCGATTGTTAATACAATGAATAAAATTATTATAGTTTAGGTTGATCTAGAGAGCATTGTTTATATTGCTTTAAATAATTAACTGATTTGCATGAAAATTAACTATGTAACAATTATTTGTTAACCAGACATAATTCATCTTTTTATGAATTATTCCACATTTAATTCTCATCACCTTTAGTAAAAATGATCTAACTCCATTATGAAATTCAAACTAGAATTTAAGGGGTTTTTCTACCTTCAAATTTTAAAAATATTTTTTTCAGCATTTTTTTATATAGAAAGAGGAAAATATCATTGTGAAATTTTGTAGGTCTGTTTATTTATATTCAAAGAATACAAAAAAATTGATTTTTAAAGTGCCATTTTTTGGCCATAATTTTTTTTTGAAAAAAAACTTAAAAATACAGTGGTCGCCATGATTCCGGTCGTTTGAATCGACTAAAAAAAGAAAACAAAACGGAATATTATGCATTATAGTATTGAAGTCGCTGTAGCCCCAACTAGAAGAATTTTTTTTGGTCAAAAAATAACAAAATGACGGACGTTTTTGTTTGAAATTTCCTGAAAATTATTTTTGTATTCTTTGAATATAAACATACCTACAAAAATTTACAATGATATCTTTTTTCTTTGTATATAAAAAATAATGTTTAAAAAAAGATTATTTTTAAAATTTGAAGGTAGAAAGACCCCTTGAACCAGAACGATTTTTAAGGAAATGTACTAAGAGTGCCAAAAACTACAAACTCCTAAATTATAATTACACTGTGTGACAAAATCAAGGTTGATAGTTTAGGCAAGAGTTCTGTCAACGTCATTCGAAAATATAGGTCTAATATAGTCGCGTCCCCAAGGGGTTTTGCTACTTTAAGTCATTTAAGCGATATTTTTTAATTTAAAGTTTCAATGCACGCTAATATCTAAGACCTATTTTTCAAGATTTACGTTTTAAAATTTTGGGAGTTAAATTCCTATTAAAGGACATGAAAAAAAGTTCATATAAACTTATGTTCAAAAATGCTTCGTAACAGAGTTACGATCCATTAGTGACAACCCTGCAAATTAGATTTTTGTTAAATATCTTCGGAACCCTTTAAGCTACAGAAACGAGTTTATGCATGTGTTTTTAAAGTCTACTAATATATAATATTTTTATGTAGTAACTTTAGTCAAGTGCAGCTAAACTGGGAGGCCCAAGCACTTTTTGCCCAATTCTTTTTTCAGTATAACTTTCTTGCTGTTTTCTAGTTTACATATTAATGATGTAAGACTCACTGTTTATGAGAAAAATGCAATTAAAAGTAATATCTTATGCTTTATCAAGGCGTCCTTCACTTCCATCTACTGGACCATCTAGTTGGCTTTGATACGGCCCACTAGGGTCTGACAACGCTGGTATGCCAACATAAAGAACAAATTACTAAAAGTAATACTAAGTATTTGTTATTGTCAGTTTGACAGTTTTATATTTTGAGGCTTAACACTTGATTATAAAGTGGTGAAATGTTTAAAATATGTGGATGCAACTATAAAAATGTTACTGTTTCAGTTTTACCTTTAAACATCCTAGTACTAAATAACATTTCTTAAAAAATAACACAAAACTACTCAAAAAAATTAAATTAATTTGGTATATGAGAATTCTGAGCCATTTACTAAAACAAACTGCAAAATTAAGCTGCTTGAATCAAAGAAGATACTTTAGTTTCACGTATTTGAATAAAGTAATAAATTAAGTTAGAATTTATATATTTATTATACAAATGTCGGGAAAAATAATATTTTGCTCGAAAGGAAATATAAAAGGATAAGAATATGGTATTAAAGAATATATTCTCTTCTTTATATACAAAACACCATATTCTTGATTTAAGACAATATTTTTCTGTGTAAAATGGGTGAAATGCAAAATATTTATTTTGTGATGACGTCCCAATAGCTATGAAGATGACTATAACTCATTAATTAATTTATTATTATTTTGTTTTTCTTAAAATGTTTAAACCTAATAACGATTATATGTAAAAAATGGTCTAAGTACATCTTAATCTTCTGGTTATACCCTGGAGATTCAAATATATCTACATAGACCTATTTTGCAAGTGAGTGTTGAGAAGTGAATGATAGTAAAAATTAATAGCGGTCATGAACTCTTAAACTTTTATATAATAATTTTTAGGATGTTTTAAACATTCTAATTATTATTGCTCAAATTCATTTCAATTTAGAGGGGATCTAGACCAAAGTATAAAAACAGTAGGTGGATAGAATAACACCATCAAACACTTTTACATTAACACAAAGATGAGGGCATTCGTGGTAAGTAGTTTATTTTTTCGGCTTTGCTTGCCCAGTGATCGACTTCAGTGAAAGTAAAAGAAACAGTTTAATTAGCAGTGTTAGTTTTAATCGAAGACCATCTTCAAGTTGGATTAAACGCGACCTTCGGATATACCGAGTGTTTAAAATATTAGTGATACGCTGGGAGATCCACAAGTGCACCATAAGGGAATAATGAAGACATTCCCAGTAGAATGGCGCCCTTAAATTATAATTATTTATTATACCATTCAACAAATTACAGTGAAAATTACTGAAACTGTGAAACATAGTCTATAGTTATATTGCAATGCAATATTATTGTATACTATACACTGCATACTATATAACACTGCAGTACTGTTTATACAGCATGTTACAGTAATCTTTATAACTGAAGTATGCAGTATCAATTATTCCAGTAATTTTTACTATGACTATGACATTAAAAATAATGGACCCAAATATTCAATATCATTAAGGAAAGAAATGTTTAATTTTAAACAAAATTTTCTAATCATCGTACAGAGTGATATTGGTAGACTGACAGTTTCGGGCTTCTGGCCCTATTCAGTACTGAATTTATTATTCCATCAATCTATTTTCTAATCATCGTACAGAGTGATATTGGTACTGAAAGGGGCCAGCAGCCCGAAACTCAGTCTACAACTAACTACTAAATAGATTGATGGAATAATAAATTAATATTTTTATAATTTTGTTTAAAATTAAAAATTTCTGTCCTTACTAATTCTACGCCTAACCACACGTTAGTGGTACTATGTGCTTGAGACACACAAGTCTTCAACTTGCTACCATTCAAAGTCTCCAGACTAGAAGAGGTATGAGTAGTTGTCTACATCTAGCAATAGATGGCACACAAGTCTACATCAATCTAATGACTATATTCCTTTTGCGAATAGGGTCTAAAATAGTTTTCTTAATCAGCATGCAGAGTTGACTCTTGGTACTGAAGAGGACCAGCAGCCCGAAACGGACAGTCTATCAATCACTCTGTACGATGATTAGAAAATAGATTGATGGAATAATAAATTCAATATAATTGTTGTGATTGATAATATTAGTACGAGAACTGTTTTCTAAGTGCATATAAAGGATTGATCAGTCATTTAACTATAGCAAACAATCAAACCTTCATTTACTTAGGTTCTTATTTGGAGGGCGTTACTAGAAAAAGACCCAAGCACCAATACCTTATATGGCGCTTGGTTCCATTTCGAGTTACACCCTTCATTTATAAGCAGTATTCAAATTCGTTATCTAAATTTTCTTATGAAATACCCTTCTTGTTTAATTATAATTGAGGAGGGTTTATTACAAATTTAATATGTTCATATGTTCATTATTCTTTTCCGTGTTAAACTATTCTTGGTATATTTAAAGCTATATAGGAACAATGTTCTTAAAACATGTCTTCTTCTGACTCAAAACTTTTGAGTCAACCTTCTAATTTTTAAGAATATTTCTCTTATGCGTTGGATACTCTTAGATACTGATAAAAATATTATGGATATAATCTTAACACGTAATTTACCCGGAAAAATTTAAACACTTGGTATATAATCAATCATAATTTATTTTTACATTTTAATTCCTTTTCTCTTGTGATTTAAGGGCGTGTTATCATAGTAGTCATGTTATAATTTAATTAGTTTAAATGTTCATTAGTTCAAATGTTTTTCTTAATATCTTTGATTATAATTAAATAATTATTTCTTGTGATTAAAGGTTAGTTTATGCAAAAATTAACGAAGCCAACGATATATTGAAGTAATATTACGTACATACTGCGCAAGCTTGGTGCTAATTTATAACTCACTAGAAATAGAATTGATTTTGTGATTACACTGCGCATGCGTAAGTATAATTACGGCACCCAGTTATCCCGAAGTAGCGCATAGACCTGAAATTACTTACATTTCTCGTAAGCTTCGTTAATTTTTGCGTAAACTAACCTTAAAATTATATTTTTTAATTAATTACACAGGCACACAAAAAAAACTGGTGTCGAGACAAACATTTCTATACGTTTTTGTGGTCGCTGAATCCGAACCTGGGGTTGGTTTGCGGCAAAAATTTATGAAAGTTGAAACATTTTATCACTTTTTTGAGGTTAGAAACTAAATGCGACTTGACCGAGTCAAACCAACCCCAGATTCGGATTCAGCGACCCTAAAAAGAATAAAAATGTTTGTCTGGACCCCAGAAACAGAACGTTTTGTTTTTTGTGTGCCTGTGTTATTATGTTTGACACACGGTTATAAATCTATCGAAGGAATGCGGCAAAAAATGAGAAAGCAATATACTTGAATATAAAATCTAACTAAAAACACGTTCACGTTGAATTCGCTTTACTCCGAGCGTTTGTGCTTCTGCCTCTCCTTTTCGTCGTAGGTTTCTTACCGTGTGTCAGACTATCTATACGATGATTAATTTGGATGCGGTATTGTGCCTCTCACTTGCACGCATCCTGCCTTACGATGTTGTAGACGTTGAGTTGAGAGGTCGCAACCGCATCGATAAAAATCTTACTATAATCAAATATATTTCATTTAATTAGGCTTTTTTGGTGAATAAAATTTAAAAATAATTGCATTTTAATCATTTTTAGTTAATATCCGCATTTGCTGTTTTGGTCAGTGCCGAACCTCCAGTAGGCTATAACTACCAAGCTCCAGGAGGCTTATCTCTTGGTGGAGGTGGACATGGAGTCTCTGGAGGCTTCGGCGGACATTCCGGAGGAGGAATTGGCGGAGGTTTTGGAGGTCACTCCGCTGGAGGTTTTGGAGGATTCGGAGCTAGTGGAGCCGGTGTAGGTGGTGGATTCTCTGGAGGTGCTGGAGGTTTCTCAGGAGGCGCTGGAGGTTTCTCTGGAGGCGCTGGAGGTTTCTCTGGAGGTGCTGGTGGTTTCTCATCCGGCGGTTTCGGAGGCGGTTCCACCGTCCATAAACACGTCTACGTCCACGTAGCTCCCGAAGAACCAGAACAATTCCGTGCCCGTGCTCCAATTCAAGTAGCTGCTCCACAAAAACACTACAAAATCATCTTCATCAAGGCTCCAGCTGCCCCAGCCCCAACTGCTCCAGTAATCCCAATCCAACCTCAAAATGAAGAAAAGACTTTGGTCTACGTTTTGGTCAAGAAACCAGAAGAACAACCAGATATCGTTATCCCAACCCCAGCCCCAACTCAACCCTCAAAACCAGAAGTATACTTCATCAAATACAACACCCAAAAAGAAGGAGGTGCTGTTGGAGGTGGTGCTGGAGGTTTCGGTGGATCTTTCGGAGGAATTACTGGATCTGGAGTCGATGTCAACTCAGCTGGAGGCATTGGAGGAGGATTTGGATCTGGAATTGGAGGTGGTCACGGTGGTGATTTGTCTCTTGGAGGTGGTCATGCTGGCGGTGCTTCTTTCAGCTCCTCCATCTCTGGAGGTGTCGCTCCAAAATACGGTCCTCCCTCTCATTAAAAGAAAATTTTGCGAAGATTTTTTGAATTACTTACGGGTAAATGATTCTAGTTTTAAGCGATACTCAAATAATGACCCTGATGGAATGTGATATTACACTATATGTTCTTAAATTTACAACCTCAATGTACATATTAACTAGGTTTAAGTATAGATTTATTTTTATATTTTTGTATATATTTTTATAGAAAAAACGCGGTGACAAATAAATGTATTTTTTTATATATATTTTTTTACTTTATCCCTACTCTAAAAATTGTTTTGTGAAATTACTAACAATATCGTTGGTTATTTAATGCCACCGATTTTGTTAGTAATATTACATATCAACTTTGTAATTTAACTAAACTGCGTTGTAATCTTTTAAATTCATAAAAATGATTTTTTTGTAATTTCACAATATTTTCCTGTGATATTACATAATAATTTGTGAAATTATTTCGCATATTACAATATTACAACACGTCTTTGTAATTTTAAATGTTTTTTTGTGAAAAACTAAAACGTTTGTATTTTTTTTTGTAAAATCTTCAAGTATTTTCGCAAAATTTAGTAAATCTACAATAATATTGAGTTTTTATTAAACTAACTTTTGATTTTACAACATAACAATATAAAATCGCTGCAATAATGTTAGTATTTTTTTGGAAAAAATCCCAACATTTTTTTCAGTGTACGTATATAATTTAAAGTCATCTTGCCCTACATTTATTTTAATAAGGCAAAAAATCTTAATGGGAACGTTGCCGTTATGCAATAATTTTCCAATACCAAAACAATAAAAAGAAATAAATTAATTGAATGTTCTCACTTGAGGAATCATTTTCATAAAATAAAAATAAATAAAAAGCCGAATTCCAATATTGACTATACATATTAACTATATATATATCGGTGTTTTTCAAAGAAAAAACCGACATTCGATTTTTATCTTTTAAGAATACGGAAGTTTTTAAATTTTAATTATCGATAACTTTTTTCCCGTAAAAAAAATCTGTCTGTCGGGCTGTGTCCGGAAAATTTGTGACCATGATAACTCAAGAACCCTTTGGGATAGACTTTAAATTTGGACCAAAGATTGACTATCCAAAGTTCTAGGCTGGGATTATTTTTCGTTGGGATAAGGGGTTTGGTTTGGTTTGGTAAAAACATTTTTTTTTCAGAAACACATTTTTTTCAATTTGTTTTTCGTTTTACGAAAAAAGAAACTTTTTTTGAAAAAAAAAAATTTTTTGAAAAACTAAAATATATTTTTTTTTTTTGATTTTTTTTGTTTTTGATGCTACTGAACCTATAGGGAAAAATATTATTTTGTTGGCAGTAGTATTTATTTTATATTAATAAAAAGAATACCCAATTTTTTTTTATTTGATACTTGGTGGCATACCTAGTTCTTTAAAGGACGGTATCGTATTTTGGTCTAAATCGCCTGCAACCATAAGATTTTACATATTTATAGACACAAAAAGGGCCATGGTAGCCTAGTTGCAGCCTGGCTTGGGGGATTCTTCGTGGGGGACCTAGACTTCTAAAAGAGTTTTCTACTTGGCCGCTTTTCCACTGTCTTCCAAGCTGAGGTCTATGCCATACAGGAAGTGGCAAATTGCAGGGAAATAAGGCAGCACCGGGGGCACGATATTTACATCTGCTCGGACATTAGATCATATATACATAGATATGGCATTAATGTTGATTTGTTTTATGTAAAAAGCCAATTGTAAACAAACCACTATAGCGGTGAGGTTGCGAGGAGGTGAAGTATAACATATTTGTCAACAAACCACTATAGCGGTGGGTGGTGACCAGAAGCGGGAAGGTATAATCTACCTGGATATAGCAATGAAAACATTTCGGTTTGACGTGTACTCAAGGCGCATCTATGTATATATGATCTAATGCTCGGACAGTCAAGCCGCTCTAAAGGCATTGTGCAATCCCATCACTAGGTCACTCCTAGTCAGGGAGTGTGCAGAAGCCTGAGAAGAGTTAGCAAGGACCAAAAACGTTCAACTGGTATGGGTACATAGTGGAATTCCCGGAAACGAGAAGGCAGATGAACTTGCAAGACTCGGATCAGGGATGGCCTGCACGGTGCCGAAACCTATATTGGGTGTTACAAGGAAGCAGGTAATGACCGCTCTCAATGAGTGGGCTTATACCAAGCTAAAGGAGCAATGGAGGGCCGTCGACGGTTGCCGGCCAGCTAGGGACTTCCTGGCTGGACCAAGCAAATTAAAGACCGACTGGTTGCTGGAAAAAGGAAGAACTGCACTCAGACAACTTGTAGGGGTCCTTACGGGCCACTGCAAGCTAAGGAAGCACCTGTCAACAATGCGGATTCTAGAGAGTCCGCTATGCCCAGAGTGCGGAGAGGAAGAAACATCCTCTCATTACTTAGCCGAGTGTGTCAGATACGACAGGATCAGGTTGCAAGTCTTTGAAACTCAAAGACTCAACCAAGAGGAACTAAGAGATCTCCCCTGGGTCAATATCCTGACCTTTATTGAAAGGACGGACAGGTTCAAGGAGGTCTCAAATTAGTAAATGGCTGGGATTGCCTGGGGTGACAAAAAGGGCCAGAAATGGCCTAGTTGTCCGGCTTTGGCCAACCCAAAAATTTACTACTACTACTACTACTACATATCCATAAAAAAGAAAAATATTCAATAAAAAACGAAACAGCAAAAAAAATCCAATTAAATCCAAATACTTTTTATATCTAGTAGGTCTAGTAGGACCACATTTGGATTTAGGAGGGAACTTTTTGTCAAATATATATATACTAATTTCACTAAAATACATAAAATATCAGATCTGAAAAGGGTAAACATAGAAAATACGATTAGCTACTTTTTGAACCAAAACTTTTTACAATAATGACTAATTTGGACACAAGATTTAGATTGAGAATAAAAAATTTAGTTGGAAAAACACCTTTTGATCGTTAAAAATTAGGATATTATGAAAAGTAAGCAAAAAAATTCTAATAAAAGAACTCAATTTTGGCGCCATTTTAGAAATGGTTCCCTTCTGATTTTGAGGTTAAATTTGGTACCGTTGAGATCGCCTGTCACTACTCTTTCAAAAAATATATAAATCTTACGTTCCATCCAAAATGCCAAAAACGGGCTATTTTACCGGGTCTCCTTTTCTCGAGAGCTACCCTACGGTGTTACATAAAGAGTAATTTTTTATGTATTTGTATTTAAAGAATTATAGTTTACTGAGAAAATGTCAAAAAATCTGCAGATAATAAAGTTTGAGGCAAAACAGTGATATCGCCCCCCCAGTTTCGCACATCCCTGGTTAAAATTACGAAATAAAAATTACATAAGAATATAGCCTGTATCAATATTAAGGCATGTGCAAAAATTAGTTACTGTAGTTAATGTGGTTTCACAGATATTATATAAAAACTACTTTTCACATGTACTCTTAGGAGGGTCGTAGCTCCCTTAGGGCTCATTTCTGGACAAACCTTTACAGGGACTTTTTTTATATTTTCGCATGGGGAATCTACCATTTTTGTTTGATTTACCAGTTCTAAATTACACTGTATACGGTGCATGAAAAATATATTTTTTTTAAATGCACTTTTTTTAAGATAGTTCTAATAATTTATTTTAGGACCAAAAGCAAAATAATCATAGGGTTTTATCAAAAAGTCTATAAAATCACGCGATTTTGTGCGTAATTTTACTGTTTCTTTTTCTGTAAAACATCACCTTAGTTTAAAAATCCACTAAATTAAACAATAAACTTTTATTTGATTTAAATAAGCTTAAAATTTGATTATTAAAAAAAGGCACAAAATAATTTTGGTACTTTAGCGTAGTGATGATGCAGGGGGACGTTACCTCCAAGCCCCATCTGGCTACCCCTTAAAAATATGTGTAAGATATAAGGTTTACACAAAATATATATTAGGTATGTTACCTGGAATTAAATCACCATGATCAAAAATCCAAACCCATATTGGCTACGTTTACACCATAGGGACTTTATTTTAAGTCCAGTTACTTTTTATCTACCTATCTCTATAGCATTTTGTAAACAGAGATAGGTAGATAAATAGTACCTGGACTTAAAATTTAGTACCCATGGTGTAAACTAAGCCATTAAGCCATAATAACTCACAAACCCTTATTTATTTATTTTTTTATAATTTTTTTTCAAACTCTTCTTCTAGATTTTTTCTGATATGTTCAATGAACATTGTTCATATCGATCGGTTGTTGTTACAAACATTTAAGTATTGGTATCATCTTTGACATAATATTAAAACTAAATAAAATAATTTTTAGGATGTTTAAAACATTCTAATTATAATTATTCTTGCTAAAATTCATTTTAATTTAGAGGGGATCTAGACCAAAGTATAAAAACGATTGGTGAATAGTGCAAAACCATCAAAACACTTTTACATTAACACAAAGATGAGGGCATTCGTGGTAAGTAGTTTATTTTTTCGGCTTTGCTTGCCCAGTGATCGACTTCAGTGAAAGTAAAAGAAACAGTTTAATTAGCAGTGTTAGTTTTAATCGAAGACCATCTTCAAGTTGGATTAAACGCGACCTTCGGATATACCGAGTGTTTAAAATATTAGTGATAGGCTGGGAAGTGCACCATAAGGGAATCTTGAAGCCACTCGTATATGCACAATATATTTTGTTTTGACGCCCAATATTATTATTCAATTTTCATAAAACAAGTTAGAGTGAAAATTACCGCAACTAGTCTTTAATGTAACATACTGTAACACTGACTATATTAGATAGATCATAGGTTCTGTAATTAACTAATTCAGTTAAAAATATTTCACTATGACTTGTGATAATAAATAATGATAAAGATCCCAAATACAGAAGATTTTTCGTGTTATTGATATTTATCATCAATAATAATCTAATAATAAATTATTAAATAAATCAAAGGTGATGTTAAAGTTACTAATAACACAACAAATCTCTTGAATCACGAGAACGGGTTTATTAGTGTATACCAAGGATTTATTTAAAAATAACAGGCACAAACAGACAGATATACAATAATAATATAAATAGTACAAATTCTTAAACAAACCATTTGCTTGTGTCTTCATTTATGACCAACTCTACTGCAGTGTCCGAATTAGCTATGGGAATTTAAATAATAAACAATTTTTGTTGTATTTAAACAAGATAGGAAAATCTATTGTCTACTTCCAGGCACTGACAAAATTATTATAGAAAAAATAACCCTCCAACTCTGTATTATTTTAAATTTTTTGTATTTTTCAATTACCGCTTAAATTTAAACACTTGGAATATGTTTTTTTTTAAATTATTTTAATACCACCTTTTCTTTAGCAAAGTGACCATATACGCTAAACACTTAGACCCTTATAAAATCTAAAAAAAAAACTTCAAAAGTTTTTATTGATATTTAACTTCTATTTGTATCTATTTTAAATTGTTTTTGGATTAAAGTTATTGTTTTTTGATACTTTACAGTTAATATCCGCGCTTGCTGTTTTGATCAATGCCGAAGCTCCAGTAGGCTATAACTACCAAGCTCCAGGAGGCTTATCTCTTGGTGGAGGTGGACATGGAGTCTCTGGAGGCTTCGGCGGACATTCCGGAGGAGGAATTGGCGGAGGTTTTGGAGGTCACTCTGCTGGAGGTTTCGGAGGCTTTGGAGCTAGTGGAGCCGGTGTAGGTGGTGGATTCTCTGGAGGTGCTGGAGGTTTCTCAGGAGGCGCCGGAGGTTTCTCAGGAGGCGCTGGTGGTTTCTCTGGTGGTGCTGGTGGTTTCTCATCCGGCGGTTTTGGAGGCGGTTCCACCATCCACAAGCACGTCTACGTTCACGTAGCTCCCGAAGAACCAGAAGAATTCCGTGCCCGTGCTCCAATTCAAGTAGCTGCTCCACAAAAACACTACAAAATCATCTTCATCAAGGCTCCAGCTGCCCCAGCCCCAACTGTTCCAGTCATCCCAGTCCAACCTCAAAATGAAGAAAAGACTTTGGTCTACGTTTTGGTCAAGAAACCAGAAGAACAACCAGATATCGTTATTCCAACCCCAGCCCCAACTCAACCCTCAAAACCAGAAGTATACTTCATCAAATACAACACGCAAAAAGAAGGAGGTGCTGTTGGAGGTGGTGCTGGAGGTTTCGGTGGATCTTTTGGAGGAGTTACTGGATCTGGAGTCGATGTCAACTCAGCTGGAGGCATCGGAGGTGGATTTGGATCTGGAATTGGAAGTGGTCACGGTGGTGATTTGTCTCTTGGAGGTGGTCATTCTGGCGGTGCTTCCTTCAGCTCCTCCATCTCTGGAGGTGTCGCTCCAAAATACGGTCCTCCCTCTCATTAAGAGAAAATTTTGCGAAGATTTTTTGAATTACTTACGGGATTCTAGTTTTAAGCGATACTCAAATAATGACCCTGATGGAATGTGATATTACACTATATGTTCTTAAATTTACAACCTTAATGTACATATTAACTAGGTTTAAGTATAGATTTATTTTTATATTTTTTGTATATATTTTTATAAAAAACGCGGTGACAAATAAATGTATTTTTTTATAAACTTGTTTTTGTTTTATTTCATTCAAGTCCTTTATTTAAGGGATGGACTATATAAAAATTTCTTAAATTTATTATAGCAAAGATTTTTGAATGAATCAAATAAATTTATGTTTATAAACGATGCATAAATAGAAATATATATATATATATATATATATATATATATATATAAATAAGTTCGTAGGAGTTTTTATCGCACTTGCCCTTTGGAAAATTACTAAACTAACTGGGTAGTTGTTTAATATACTATTTTTAATATACAGGGTGATTCAAAAATAGGGTAGTACTCTAAGGGTACAAAATTTTAAGGGGTGGTTTTAGGTCCAAAAATATGAAAAAAAAGTTCATATTGAGCTTGGTCCGGAAATGATCCCTAAGGGAGCTACGGCCCTCCTAAGGGTACATCTGAAAAGTAGTTTTTATTAAATATTTTTGGTACCCTATGAAATACAGTATAGTATATTCTATAACTAGTATAGAAGTTTGTCATACGAGCCGGTAGGCGAGTATAACGGTTTCGCGAGCGCGGAATGAGTATTCCATACGTGTTATAGACTATACTTTTTCTTTGACTGCAAATATGAAACACTGTATGGCTTTAAACTGCGGGCAAGGTTAAAAACAATGGTTTTTGTGACTCGACATTTTAAATGCAACAAAACACATATTTTTAAATAAAGCAATTAATATTATTTAATAATTTTATCAAATCAGTACTTAAAAAAGATTTTTATTTAATTTTAGCACATATTTACAAATTATAATGCAAAAATTGAAGGTTATGTCAGATAGTTGTGACAGGTTTAAATATTTAACAATAGATGGAGCAGTTTTAATTTTTTGAACTAAATTGATAAAAAACTGGTCAAATATTAAGAAAAACTAATAAACTTCATGTAATTTTAACGCAAAACTTTAAATTGCATTAAATTATTCAATATTTCATGGTAAAATATATATATTTTTGCTAATTTTGCTATAGTGTTCTTTACTTTTATAAACAAGGGATGGCACTACATGAGCTCATTCTAACACTTCATACGGTATATTCATACCGTATCTAGAGCTAGAATGCGTTCATTCTCTGTTTGAAAAGGGTGTGTATTTGCTTACATTCTAAAGCAGTCGTAGAAAAACGATTTTTTGCACTTGCCTTAACATTGCAGTGTTAATATGTAAATATTGATAAAGGCGATACCTTTATGTAATTTTTATTTGGTAATTTTAACCAGGGACATGCAAAATGGGGGTCGATGCACTTTTTGGTTCCTATTTTTGATACTCAAAACGGGAAATTGTCTCTTAAATTGCAATTTTCTCGAAAACAGTTGGCCCTACTGTGTTACATAAAGAATGCCTTTTTTATGTATTTTTAACTAAATAATCGTATTTTATTGGAAAAATGTCAAAAAGTCTACGGATAAAAAATTTTGGGACAAAAAAGTGACATCGCCTCACCATTTTGCACGTCCTTGCTTAAAATTACCAAATAAAAATTACATAAAAGGATAGCCTTTATCAGTATTAAGGCACGTGCCAAAAATCTGTACTGTAGTTAATAGGGTTCCAGAGATATTAAATAAAAACTACTTTTCAGATGTACCTTTAGGAGGGTCGTAGCACCCTAGGGGCCCATTTCCGGACCAACCTTTATAGGATATTTTTTTTTCATATTTTTGGACCTAGAATCACCCCTTAAAAGTTTTTACCCTATTTCTGAATCACCCTTTATAATAAATAAAAAATAAATAAAAATAAATTATCACTTTTTTCCTTTCCGGTTTTGCTTATTGGCATGTTTGCGCCTTCGCCAAATTTTTAAATTAATTTTTATTAAAAGCTTTAAACTGTATGTCCAGTCAGGGACGATCGGAGCTTTTTGTCGTGGGGAATGTGACGATAATAAAATTACCACTACCAAAAAACAGCTTGCAATAGTTATTTATATACCAAGGGACTAAACTGGCTGTTTTAGTCCCGCTGCATTAGTGTTTCCCGAGCGAGTGTAGTGAGCGAGGGAAACAGAAATGCAAGGGACTAAAACAGCCAAGTTTAGTCCTGAGGTATATACACTATTTTTTGCAGGACCAAACATAATTTAGGTAGGTAGATAAAATTAAAATTAAAAACCACGCGTCTAAAATCGGTTGTTTTATTTCGTAATTTAATCAAGATGCCTGTAAATTGCGAAAAGTCAGTTTCATGGCTATCGCTATTTCAATTGTATTTTAATATGGTTGACACAAACGTCAAAAAAATGGACGAAGATGATAAATTTTAAGTTATGTATAAATTGTTATAAGAATGTTATTTTTAAAGGTTTTCTTTGTTAAAATCAAATAAATTGGTTTGAATCGCTAATTTATTACAAAACACCACCAAACCTAATTTTTGAACCAGCAAAGCACATAGTAAGTATAATATTTTAATATTATCAAGGTTGCCGTGATTTTTATTCCCTAGAGAGAAAAACGGCAAGTTTAGTCCCGAAAATGAAAGCGTAAAATTAGGTTTTAGTCTTGGTCGTGCAAAAAAAATATTTCCTCACTACCAACTAGGTAAGTTGACATTACTTCGAGCACACTTGGTGATGGATGAAATCAATACAAACAAAACCATAACTAAAAAAGAAAAAACGATTTACCGCACAAGCATACTAAGTGTGCTTACATTTACCGCAGACACAAGACTAATATTTCTAATTTTATAGATATATTCCATAAAAAAATGATTTCTTGGATTGTCATACATATAAATGTCAAAAATATTATTAATAAAATAAGACTTTAACTCCTCGGTAGTAAGAAAAACGTAATGCGCTACTCGTAGGTAAATTTTTTTCTGTCTTTGGTCGTGTTTATGGACCTTAGCTCCGCTTCGGTCGTGTTTATGTAAATACAATCTCACACAGAAAAAATGACAAATAACTATTTACCACTCGCCAAAATTTTGATGACTATGCAAGTTTGCTGCCAGATATAGCATGAGGACAATTGGACATTGATTTGCCTTTTCACGGAGCAAGTTGTACGCAAGTTTGGTGCTATATATTGCAAGGTAAACATTGCTGCCAACCAGACAATTTTGAAGTGTCTCTGCGTTTGTTGACAAAAACATAACCTAGCATTTGCTTTTTAAGGAAGTTTTTTAGTTAGACAGACCGACCAATTATTAATAATAATAATTATTAACATGTGCAGTTGCTACTATATTAGTAAAATGAAATCGATTTGGTAACTTTTTTTCCAGGTTGGTACCACGAAAATAACCATAAAACTTGCGTGAAAATCGCCGAAAAATAGAACATGTTCTAAATAATTTGATGGCACGAAAATGGCCTCAAACTTGCCTGAAGGCATGCGCAGTGACTAAATCATTCTTGCAACAAACTTGCATAGCATCAAACTTGCGCACAAATTGCTCCGTGTAAAGTGGCTTTAAGTGCCATTCTAAGTCTGAAGTACCATAAGATATTCTACCAGCTCTACTTTACACTAAGCATGTATTTTTTGTAAATACCTTGGTAACTGCCATTTACATAAGTTTTATTTATGAAACATATATTTTAGTTTGCATAGAATTAATTTATTTTATTAATGAAGGATGACACGATCATAAAAAAACTAATATTTTTTAAAAATTATTGCCTATTAGTATTCAATATAGTTGCCTTCCTGTTAAATTTATTTGTTAAAAAATGTGTATATATATAAAGTGTCCCATATAAAAATTTATTATACTTTTACCCCCTTTGACCCCTATGTATTTTAAACACTATAATTCATGTTAAATCAATATTATAAAAGGTAAAAACAAATGCATCTAAGGGCTGGGAAACAACCCGTTCGAATAAAGAGTAGGCTAGTTTAAAATATGACTATGAAATAATGTTTATTTATTTATTTATTTATTTATTTAGTACAGACAGTTACCAAGTAGTACAATCAAAAGAAAAATATGCCAAATTACACGAATTACTAAAAGGTAATTTAAATTAACAATTAGAAATCCTAATTAACCCTCTACTGCATAGTGTTCTTGGGAACGGAAACACTCAATAAAATAAGCGATATATGGCGTAAATGTGAATTTCATAAAAATGTTATCATAATTAATTTTATTAGGTATTTGAAGTTTATACAATAAGAATTCAATTGACTTTTTTTAAAACATTTTTAATCAAGCTTTTATAACATTGTTGAGAGGGGGACCAAATAAATAATAAATTGCTGCATATTCAAAAATACTCCGTGACAAAGAAATAAAACATTTTCTTTGGGACACCGTATATTTAACCCGCATGAATATTTTAACTTAAATTACTTATATTTATGATTTTATTATTTTTATAAAGTTTAAAGCTACGGAAAACATGCATTTTTTAAAATCAAGGCTTATTAAAACTATTTATATCAGGATATTGATAAATAATTCTATTTTTTTTTTAGTGGGAGAATATATAAAGGATATAAAACTATATTGAACCTCTTAAAAAATACTTTAAGTAAGCATGAGGGTTTTAATAGTGAGTAAAAAAAGTATTTTTTAATGTGCATTGTAATCTAATTAGCTTTATTCTTTTAGGTTTTATCAATATTATTAAAGGTGGTCCTTGGTGAAGCTCCTCTAGGATATGACTATCCAACTCCTTCTGTTCCAGTAAATACGTATGGAGTCCCAACTCCTTCTGCTCCAATAAATACGTATGGAGTCCCAACTCCTTCTGTTGTCTATGGAGTTCCAAACCATCAAAATTTTGTAAACAGCAATAGCCAATCGGGTTTATCAGCTATTGCCAATTCTGCAAATAATTTTCCATCAAATTTACCGTTACCAACTTTAAATTCAAATGGTTATAACTCTGGAAACTTGGGAATATCCGGAGGTAATGGTAGATTGACTTCTACAAGTAACAATGTACTTCTAACTGGAAATAATGGATTTTCTTCCATAAATAATGGGTTTTCTTCTGAGAATTATGGATTTTCCTCTGGAAACTCTGATTCAATTTCTGGAGCAAAAAGTTACGTTCATCCCCAGCAAAAAACTTCTTATCTATACCAAAGAAATTCAGAATCTAATTTAGGACTTCATAGCCCAATTTACCATAGTAACGACAATTTAAAAATTACAAAAGATGTGTACGTGCACATACCTCCAGAAGATAATGACGAGCAACATATACCCCACGTTCCAGTAGCTCCAGCACGAAAACATTACAACATAATCTTCATCAAAGCTCCATCTAGTTCTAGTTCAAGATCTACATATATAGCACCACAACAGACTATAGAAAAAACTTTGATTTATGTTTTGTCCAAAAAGGAAGAAGATCAAACTATCCACATTCCAGCTCCAGTTCCAAATGTACCTAGTAAACCTGAAGTACATTTTATTAAATATAAATCTGATAAAGAAGCTAAACATTTTATAGATCAGGCTAGTTCTGTGGAAACTTCCAATTCGGGGGATGAACGTAACATTGTTTATCCTTCTCAGGAGGAGTCTGGATCTCCAGATATTGATGCTAGATTTTCTGGAGGAATATCTCAAACACAATTAGGCCAACCAATATCCACATCATTTTCTTCTGGAAGCTCAATTAATAGTCAGTTTGCTGGGGAATTATCTGATTCTTATATTCCCCAATCACATGGTCCGATTTCTGGAAGTTTTTCTACAGGGTTATCTAAAACTTATGTTTCACAATCAAGCACACCAAAATATTTCTCTCCATTAGTCCATAACAATCAGCGATATTTTTAATAAGCTTCAAATAAAGGTAGACACTTTTTATGTAAAAATTAACGCAGGCTATCTTAAAATCTGACCCAAAAACGTTAAATACACACTAGGAAACTGTAAAAAATTTAATTTTAAAATTTTGAAATTTGGGAAATGGTACGATATTTCCCTAAGGAAATATTTTTTTTTGCCTTAGTATACACTCTAGAAAAATGTGGTAAAATTTCCATACACGTATTGGAAGTAATACACCCATGCATGTTTGGTAATTTTTCAAAAAGTGATATCTTAAAAATATATTACTTTAATGTTATGTGTATGTTAATCTGGTCGAGTTTTTGAGTAAGGTATAGAAGTTTTACATTTGCAATGTACAATGTACTTACACATTTATGGAAAAAAATTCAAACTTCTGTATGGGATTTTTCCCATTATTTTTTAAAGTGTATGTTTATTATCAAATAGTTATTTATTATGTTCTGTTTTTTCAAGCAAGATAGTAAATTAAAAATCGCACAGTGAATATTTTTACAGGTTTGAATAGTATATGTTTGTGTATAGAATATAGTTATGTTTTTTAAAATAAACTACGCAGTATATTCGCACATCCAATATTCGAATCTGTTTTGAAAACATTCACTGTGCGATTTTTAATTTACTATCTTGCTTGAAGAAACAGACCACAGAATGTAACCTTACTGTGATCTGAATGATAGAAAATGACCAATGTCATCATGTCTTGTTAAAAATAAATAGTTCATATTATGTTGAATAAAAAGTGTTTTATTTTATTATTGTTTTATTCCTAAATGTCACTGTATAGCAGCTAATTTTCTTGAAAACTTTTATAATATTATTTTATAACCACATCCCGGAATAAATAGAACATTGGTATATACTAGTATATACCAGTACCGGGTTTAAAATTATTGACATTTAATAATATTCTGTTAATTGAATTATTATTGCAACAAGTATGTAAATTATTATAAAAGAGTTTGTATACTTTTAAAATGTTATAAAAAATTTATCTGATAATTTAAATAACGATCTTATCTTTTATTTTTAAAATTTAATATTAAACATAAGGGGCTGATCAAATATTACGTAATTGTTTATAGATAAAGTATACTTTCGTATGCTGTATATATCGTTTTCCATAGGGCAGAAAACGATTCTAGCGTATAGATTCCGATTGAAACTCTTATCGAAATCTATAGTATTTTAACAGGGTACTTCGATGTGATGTACGTCGTACGT
>OY294046.1:37061474-37181976 GCA_958510825.1 Brachypterus glaber
GTAAAGGCTTAGAAATTAACTAAAAATTATTTAAACCTCAAAATTCATGTTAAATATTAATTACGAAAAAAAAAATAATAACTGCCTACAATATGCAAAAAAAATAATATGCAATCGACGAAATCACTTACTTATTATTTTTATTGAGGCACTATGCAACTCCGTATATTGTTCATTTTTAAATAAAACGTTAGATACATAATGAAAATAATAATTATAATTAAATTGACTACTTAATTATTTTTTTACTGTTCTAAAAAACAAGAAAAATATCACTTTATTATATTTAACAAGAATTACAAGAAATCGTTAGATACATATAAAAGCATGTTGCCATCAATTGGATAGGGTCTTTTACAGCGCCGGACAAAACCGCGCCTGGTTTACCGCGCCGCCCTTTACCGCGCCACCCTTTACCGCGCCTGTCCTTTACCGCGCCGTCCGTAACCGCGCCTAGGACATTACCGCGCCTAGGACATTTCCGCGCCTATGTAAACTATGTTTTTTGAGATTTATTTGGTAAAACAGCAAATACCACAGGCACTGAAAAATTTTTCACAACTACATGTATAGTGTATACTTGGTAAAAAAGTGTAGGAGAAACAGCAAAAGTTCCATCGCAATACCAATTGGAGTTTGTCTTTATAAAATCCAAATTTTTTTCTGTTGAAAAAACTATTATATGATCGTCTATTTGACCACTGTCATACATCAAAAAATCTTGCCCATTAAATTTTTTATAATCAGTGGGAATTGTTAGTTCTGATAATTTATTTGGATTTACGGAAAATACTAGGTAGGTAAATATACTAAAACTCAATGGACGACGCGGTAGATTACGGCGCGGTAAAGAACGGCGCGGTAGTGACCATGGCGCGTTAATGTCCTAGGCGCGGTAACTGACGGCGCGGTAAATTTGGCGCTGTAAGAGACGGCGCCTCCATCAATTGATGTGGTCACTATTATCTGTTCACTTGTTCCCAAAAGGCAAATCGCACAATTGGGGTGTTTAGTATTATTTGTGTAATAGAAATTTTAGGAAAATGAGGAGAGCTGCATCAAAAAAGTTCCAGGACTATTGTTTTCGATGTGGCTCGTCTGTATTTTTGGAATTTCTTCCTAAATTGAAATAGTGGTAAAATAAGCGTCAAATGTTATACTTTCAAAACGGTAGCCGAAAATAATATATATAAAACGTTTATAATAAAACCAGTTACTATTTTATAACTTTTTGTGATGTAAATATGCAGAAGCTAATTAGGTAGGTATTTAATAAAAAAATTGTATCGGTATTGATCAATAATATTTATCTATAGCATTATAACTGTTTTTAAACCAATAACTTTGTTTTTTTTATACCAATTATTTATTAAAAATTATTAATTTAAATATATACATATATACTTTATTACAAAACCAAATGAAGAGGAACCATATTATAAATTATATAAATTTTTTAAATGTTACATTACCATAAAACTATAATAGAAGAAAGTTTAGGCATAAGGATTCCTAAAATATAATGACATATTCCAAAATATACATATTTTATTATTTTTCGTATTGCATAAATTTCTAACATCAAGTGGGGAACCCTTTTTGACTGACTATAAATATCCAATTATTTTTTTTATATTTTGTCATTTACATTTTGTCAATAAAGTAACAATAAGTTACTTAAATCTGTACAAGATGAGACCCTTTGTGGTAAGTACTAACGATTATTATTATTAATTTTACATAGTGATTTCCCTAATTGTTTTGTGAATTATAATTATGTTTAGTGAAAAGTGTGTTTAAAATATTTTTAACTCAAGTTATAGTTTAATATAAATTAGTTTAACGAAAAAAATTGTTTATGATAAAACTCATTGTTTCAAGCCACATATTTTAATGACATTGATAAAAACCGGTCCAAATATTAGAGCGCCAGACCTTTATTTTTTTTAAATATAATCGATTTTTTAATGTTTTATATGCTTAAGACTGTAAATTATAAATGAATATTACCCCTTTTGGATTGCCTTTAAAGTGTTTAGTTAAAATTTATTTCACAAAACTTCTTGCACCTATCTATTTTTAACTTATAACTTTTACATAAATATAAATATTAAAGACTTTGTTGTCATAACATGAAAAATACCTTATTATTGTTTTTTTTTCTGGATCGTGCCAAAAACGTAAAAAGCATTACGGCTTTACCGGTTTGGGATAGTATTGGAGACTTCGTCTCGATCTCCAAAATAATCCTCAACTGGAAGAATGCACTTACTGCCCTAATATACTTTTAAAAAATAACTGTTATTTTAGTTTATAAATTTCTCTGTGACTTCTATAATTCTAAATAAAAGGCTAAAAATATCTTTTTTCTTCAGTTAATTTCAGCTTTATTGGCCTTAGCCTGCGCAGAAGCTCCAGGATACAACTATGCTGCACCAGGAGGTCTACAAAATGGCCACAGCCAGTTTTCATCACAAGGATCCTCAGGATACAACTATCAAGCACCAAATGTAGGTGGCCATTCCTCAGGACTTAGCCTAGGATCTCAAGGAGGTTCAGGATACAACTATCCCGCACCACAGTTTGGTGGTCATTCCTCTGGACTCAACCTTGGATCCCAAGGACTGAACTTTGGATCCCAAGGACAAAACTTTGGATCTCAAGGACTCAACCTAGGAGGTGGACCATCTTTGGGCGATCTTAATCTAGGTCAATCTTCTGGATTCAGCAACTTCGGATCTTCCGGTTCAGGAGGTTTATCTGGAGGTTTCGGAGGTCAATCTGGAGGTCTTGGAGGTCTCTCTGGAGGTTTTGGAGGTGCTGGAGTAGGCGGAGCAATTGTACAAAAATCAGTATACATCCACGTAGCTCCAGAAGATCGCGAGGAACGTCCAGTACAACCAGTACAAGTACCTGCTCCCCAAAAACACTACAAAATTATCTTCATCAAGACACCAACTGTACAATCTAATGCTGCTCAAATAGTAGCTCAACAACAACAACAAGTTGAAGAGAAGACTTTGGTCTACGTTTTGGTCAAGAAACCAGAAGAACAACAAGACATCCGCATTCCAGCCCCAGCTCCAACCCAACCCTCAAAACCAGAAGTTTACTTCATCAAATACAAGACCCAAAGTGGCTCTGCTGGATCCGGAATCAGCGCAAATGGAGGTGGTGCCTTGAACGGAGGTGGTTCCTTGAACGGAGGTGGTTCCTTGAACGGAGGTGGTTTCTTGAACGGAGGATTAAGCAATTTGGACCTTCCTGGTGGTAACGCCATCCACTCTGGAGCTTCTTTCAGCACTTCTTTCCCAACTGCTCCAGCTGCTTCTGCCCCCAAATACGGTCCACCATCTTTACACAAATAAGTTGCATCTAAAATTTATAAAATGGTTTATCGAAAATTAGGTTTTTTCCTAATTGCGATATTTACCATTTGAAATCATCATGGCCAGTGAACTGATATTACACAATCATTTTAATTCATTTATGTATATATTATACATTTTTTTTAGTTTGTAAGATATTGTATATATTTTTTTATATAAAGCATGCTATTACGGTGACAAACTAATAGTATTTAAAATAAGAATCTTGTTTTATTTTTTTTTTATTTGCATTTCATCCCATTAGGACATTCAAATGTGTTTATTCATAATATAATTTATACAATAAATCGTAAAACAGACTTGTTTCCAAGAAGTTTCAGCGCACGCCTCCTTCAGAAAAACGGTTAAATTTCTAAATTCAGATTTGTGCACTAAAAACTTTCCTTGAGAAACCTATTTTACACATACTGTATAATTCGATACGACTTTTTCTCTTAGCCATGCACTGTTGCAGTACTACCTTTCGATGTTTTTACTAGAGACATCTTCAGGCTAGTTATTGCTTTCTAACCTACAGTTAAGTGTACCACAGATGTCTCTAGTTGTAAGAGATCAAACATAGAAAACTGTTACACATCACGGTTTAAACCTAAAAATAGTAATATTTGAAATATGATTACTTTTGCCTAATAAAGATAAATAAATTCAGTGTTTTCTCAAGATTTGTGTCTATAAAATTATGCGTATTTTCCAAAAAATACTTTTTTTTTAAACGAAGATAAAAAAGAAAGTTAAGCATAAATTAAAAATATATCAAAATAAAGATTAAACCCGTTTCCTAATGAATTTTTATTAGAAACTATTTTAATTTTTAATTAATAAAATATAAATAGTTTATAGTTTATACAGCTGTGTACACAGTTCTATAAACTTAAATCAATTTTGCACTCAGCTATTTTCTGCAAGAACATCTAATTCTTAAAAGAATAAGCCTATAAAAAAAATTCAAAGTTGAAAAGAATATGTTCTTTTATCCAATACATACAGATAATAAGACAATTATCAGCTTTATTTTAAATAGATAAACTTAATAATAATCTCCGCGTGGCTTTTACTTTATTGAGTAGATAATTATTTATTTTACCCACTCAACTGTCACTTGTCAAATTATTTTCTTGTAAATGTCATTAAAATTTTTAATAAAAATATGAATTTCTAAGCTATTTATTGGATAACACCTTGTATGGCACTCATGGGTAAACCGATATTGCCCTCTCGAAAATTAACCTGCTTGGCTGACGCCTCGCAGGTTAATTTTCTCAATATCTTACTCTGCCTGGCAAAATACATACATATTTAACTTATTTAGTAACTGCGATAATTAATTGGAGTTTATGTACTAATATAATCAGACATTATGCACCTACAGAATTAATTAGTACAAAAATCGAAAATAGTTTTTTTGAAGATACGAGGTTGGGAAAGTAAAACGTCGATATATACAGGGTTATTCAGAAATAAGTTCGAGAAATTTAAGAGGTGTGTCTACATTAAAAAATATGAAAAAAAAGTTCCTATAAAGGTTGGTCCGGAAATGAAACCTAAGGGAGCTACGCCTCTTCAAAATTGTAATAAAAAAAAGGTTTTTAATTAATAAATCTTGTACCCTTTAAGCTAGAGCGACGAGCTTTTGCATGTATACTAGTATTAATAAGAGCAATAAATTTATGTTAATTTATTTTTTTGTGTTTATCCAGAGGCATGCCTAGATGGACAAAATATGTGAGACTTAACACATTTTTGCCCCAAACTTTTTTATGTGTATTTTTTTTGTTTTTTTTTTGTTAAAAATATAGATTCCTTTAATAAAAATACTTAAAAAATGTCATATAGTGTAACACTGTAGGAGCAACCGTTTTCCAAAACAAAAAATGCAATTAAGTGGAAGTAACATTTTGTGCCACAAAAAATGTTACTTTTTAAAAGGCTATAACTCCTTTAATATTAAATTTAGGTGTTTTTCTGAAAAATATTTTTTTGCTTAGTTTTAAGTGAAAAATCGCCCTGCAGCATTAAAATTTTATTGTTGTTTTTTTTGTTCCTCATTCAATATGTCTATCTTCGAAGGGCCGCAGCTCCCTTAGGGCTCATTTCCAGACCAACCTTTATAGGATCTTTTTTTCATATTTTTTAACGTAGAATCACCTCTTAAATTTCTCGAACTTATTTCTGAATAACCCTGTATATTCCCACAAATTAAGTAGTCATACAATATAAACATAAGGAATTAAAAAAAAAGAGTAATTTATTAGAACTTTAAATTTATCTGATTTCTGTCTATTTGATTTATTTAGTAACTTATTTAGTAATTGGAGTTTATGTATAATCAGCTGATCAGACATTATGTAAAGAACGAGAGGTAAAGAATTAATTAGTACAAAAATCCAAAATAGACTTTTTGAAGATACGAGGTTGAGAAAGTAAAACGTCGATATATATTTATACAATAAATATAACTTTACTACTAATCAAAATAAGAAAAAGTTTGTTGATCTGTATGATCCTAATTCAAAACTAACTATTTAAAACTGGTCATTCATCGAATAAGTCAATAAAAAAATTATGCTACATTCAAAATAGCAAAATTAACATAAATAATATTTGAAAGAAAGTTGACTATTATTGGATTTTAAGCAAAATACACATCCTTTAGAAATTAAATCATAACGACTTCATAGGATGTTTGACATAATTTTTATTTAAATGAAGGAAAAAAATATAGTAGGGATATGCAAGTATAAAATAATAAGATGCAAGAATTTTGGAAACATGTGCAAATTTGGTCAGAAGCAAGAAACAGGTGTCACGGTGTCTTAAGACCCGAATATGAGGGCCATACCGGTATGTAACACCAATGGTATACTGAATAATGGTATAATATACCATGTACATAGTACATATAAGGGGCTGTTCTACATTTGTGTTACCACACTAGGGGGGAGGGGGCCAGAGTTCGAGTAAAAAAAGTGACACGGGAGGGTATCAAGTAAAAAGTTACGTCACTTTTTTAACGGTTAAAACAGAATTTCTTTTTTTTTAATTGTGTCCAGAAACCTTTTTTTTTTCTTACGAACTAAAACCTATTTTAGATTGTTAAAAAATGTCCAGTAAAAAAGATTTTCAAAATAACATATTATGTTTTTTTTGTGTGTGTGGAGAAAGAGGTGGTTGTTGTTTTGATGACGTAATTTCTTAGGAGGGTAGAAGCAAAAGTGACAGAGAGTGACGGCGAGGGGAAAAGGGGTAAAGAATTGTCTAAATTGTGGTAATTATCGTCATGTGCTGCATAACTTGCAGTGAATATAGAAAAGGGTAAAGGTAACGTTCAAATATTACGTAACGCAAATTGTACCAAAATTTATACACTTCATACCCCGTTTCTTGCGTTATTAAAGGCAGTAGAGGTTTCATATTTTGGCTAGATGGGGTAGCTACAATATAAAGAGCCTTTAATAACGCGGAAACGGGGGTATGAAGTGTATGAATTTTGGTAAAATTTGCGTTACATAATACTTAAACGTTCCCAAAGGGGATAGTGAGAAATATGACAAGGTTCAAATTTATTTTAACACAGTATTTTTCCAGCTAGTTTTTGGATTAGTAATCCTTACCCAAGCTCGACCAGAGTCTTCAGGATATCCAGTTCCTCCATGTCAACAAATTCTTCCTATCCAGCAAAACTATCAGAATCTAGGTGGTTATGCACCTTATTATTACAAAGAAGCGATTATCACCAATGACGTCAGATATAAAAATGTTGACCCTGTCCAGATAAACGAAATAGGTGTTCAAGCTGCAGGAAGTACTATTATAACAAATACACACGTACCCCACAACCTAGAAGGGGGTGCAGCTGTTGTTTCCAGCCATATTCAAGTAGGTGGTGCTTCCCAGCAGGTCCTTGCATCTGATGCTTATGAAAATGTCTTGGTTAACCAACCGTCAGGGGACGTTTTAGATAACCATGGTTTAATTGTCGGTAAACCGAGTCTCGAAACTCATGCATACGGATTAGAAAGGCTTAATGGTGGAAATGTTAATCTAGAGCACTCGCATAGAGGTGATATCGATCCAGAAACTTCTGCGCATAGTCACATTCAAATACATCATTCTGCAGGTAGTGAAATCAATTCTGAATCATTTTCTGGTGAGTCCCATGTTAGTGTAGAACCACAACAGATTGTAGGGTACTCTAATAATGCCCAAGGAAGTCTTAATGAAGTGATTCCTCCATCTATCCACCCTCAAGCTCCATTAGTTGCAGTTCAGCAACCTAGTGCTTTAGTGTATAACGAAATTCAACATAGTGTTCCAGTAGTGTATAATGAGCAAAGAGATGTGAATTTTAATCAAGGACTTGATAGTTTAGAAGCAAGCGGATACAACAATGTAAATCAAAATAACTTATTTGTCCCAAATATTGGAAATAATTTTGGTGCTGGGAATCAAATCTCCTCTCATTATTCTACGATAAGTAACCGTGATAAATTTTCTTCTGGTTTATTTATACCAAGCAACGCTAATCAATTCGGATCTGGATTATCTTCCGTATCTTCCAGTTTGTCTTCTGGAAATCGTCTATCGTCTGGTTTTTCCAATCTGAACAGTGGACATCTTTCCTCTTCTTCTTCATCTTTTTCTTCTAATGAATATTCAAAATATGCACCTGCTAAAATTGTAAAACATATTTCCATCCATGTGCCTCCAGAAGAACCCCAGGTTAACCATGTACAACATATTCAAATACAACCTGCAAAGAAACATTACAAAATAATATTTATAAAAGCTCCATCTTTTGAGAAAACTGTTCCAAAAATACCTATCATTTCCCAGAATCAAGAAAAAACTTTGGTTTATGTTTTGGTGAAGAAACCAGAAGAAATTTCTTCTAGAGTCAATATCCAAGTTCAAGAGCCCACTAAACCAAGTAGTCCCGAAGTCTATTTTATTAGATACAAGACCCAAAATGGACAAAATGGACTTTATACTGATATTGGAGGGAATTCTTATACAGATGCGAACGATAACTCAATATTAGAACTCAAAAATACTGAGACGAACAACTTTAAATTGATCGAAGAATTAAGTTCATCTCAAGGTCACTCGTCATCTGATTTTGGGGTACCAACTAAGTACGGACCTCCACATAAGAAATAATTTTTATTTATTTATTAATTAGTTTTTAATAAATTATTTTGTTATGTTTTGATTTTTATTTTTAATGTAATTTTGCCTGTGTTTCTAGCTAAAATTCTGTCAAAACTAAACCCATTATTATCCATTATGAAATTTAAAGGTGTTAAATCATAATTTGCATTTTTTCCAATTTATGAGTATATCCTTAAATGAATAGCTAAAAATGTGTAAAAAATTGAACAATTAAAATCAAAGAGATTTTCGTTCCTACCCTATAAAAAATGATCAATAGAAACCAATATAAACCAATAATAAATGGTATTAGTCCCTATTCTATTGGTCTTTATTGGTATTAAAATTAAATTCTATTGGTTTATATTGGTCTGTGTTGGAAAAAATATTTACTGGTTATTAGAAATACAAAACGTATTGTTTTTTTTTCCAAAATATATGTTATTTTATTGGTATGTATTGGTTTATATTGGATATTATATTTATTGGTAAATACCAATACAAAACTTATTAGTTATTATTGCTTATTTTATATATTTTTTATATTGGTATCTAATGGTTTATATTGGATATTATATTTATTGGTAAATACCAATAAAAAAAATTATTTTTTCTATTGATCTATATTGTATATTATATTTATTGGTAAATACCAAGATAAAAACTTATTGGTCTGTCTTGGTTTTTTCAAAATCTATTTATTCCTATTGGCATCCATTTTTTGTATTGGATATTATATTTATTGTTATATACCAATGCGAAAACCTATTTTTTATTGGTTTTTTTGGTTTTAATTGGATATTAAATTTATTGGTAGATACCAATACAAAAACGTATTTTTCCTATTGGCCCTTTTAGAACCAAGCCACAGAATTATACAAAGCCTATTTTAAATACAGAGCGTGTCAAAAATTGTTAGATTTTAGAAAATTTGACGAAATTTTCCATTTTTAACCCTATTTTAAACCCCAAAAATTCCCGCGAAAATAAAAAAAATATGTGGGCAAATAGAGATTATAAGCTTTAAAATGATATATCACACGACCCTCCTTTCAATTTAAAAAAATGTTCTCCCTTGCCCCCTGTCTCCACTGCGTTCCCTAAGAACATAAAATACCGGGTGTTTTTTTTTTGTTTTCACCCCCATCTCAGTTTTTGTTTTGTCATGACTTATGGGCAAAAGTGTAACTTTTAAACATTTAAGAGCGCACCAAAAATAGAGTTTTCGGAAAAAAATCAAAATAGTATTTTTCTTAAGAAACTAGACCAAAAATTAAGCAAATAAGCCAATTCAAGGCACTCTAGGTTTAAAATGAATATTTAAATAAAAAATGACATGACCTGTCAAAAATTGACAAGTGACATATGGTTGTATTCAGAATTGATTTCTAAGACAAAATATGTAAAAATATATAGGGTGTCCCATTTAAAAATCGAAAGTTAAGGTCATTTCCGGTGAAACCGGAAGTGAAAAAAAGTTGTTTGATATGTCAAAAAATTGCAAATTTCAAAAGTTAAAGGGGTGGGGGGGGGACTTTTGACACACTCTGTAATATCTTATTTATTGCGCATTCGCCAAATTTGCAAATAATTATTTTAATTTTTTTTTAAATAAACCTTTGTGTTATTTCCTTGAAGTCGAGAAGAATTAAAATTCAATAATAAAAGCTTTAGAAGGGTGTTAAAAGCCAGTTAAGTCTTATACATTTAAAACACAAAATACAGGTAATTACTTTACAAGACAATATTAATATCCCATGTTTGTGATTGCTGGCTATAATGATTTACTTGGGTTTTAGGAAAGTAACAGAAAGACCGACAATTTTTAGGATCCAGTTTTTTTACATTTCCTGACATGCTGTATCCGAAAATGCAAAAAAAAAATCGCTAGATTTTAGTAACGGGTACCCGGGTTTAGCCACCCATAAAAATACATACACAAAGCAAGGCCGTAACTAGAAAAATATTGGGGGAAAAAGGGAATGATCGCCTTCACCGTTTTTTTAAATTCGCAAAATTTTTATGTTTTATAAATTTTAGCCTCAATTTTTTTAATTTTTTACTAAAATCCTTCTATTCACTTCACTTATATATACAGATATATAGATAGATATAAATATATTTGTCCTCAAATCTGCCAAAGCATTTTTCACCCACTTAGAATATACTTAGAAAGCTAAAATTTGGTACACATGCTTAACTCGGTTGACGATACAATTGTATATTTTTATTTTTACAGTAATTTTACGTCCCCCCTCGTCTTCCCATTACCCCCCATTCGCGTATAAGTCTTACAAACATAACTAAAAACTTGAAAATAAAATAAAATAAAAACAAGTTTTTAAAGTTAAAAACCCTTCTTAATTAAGTACATATTACGTACCTATAACTAAAAAGTAGAAAAAAAGATATTTATACAAATTTACAAATACGAGATTTTAAAAGAACGGGTTTGGAAATATTGCCCAAAATTTAAAAATTAAAAATTCCAAAATACTTGTTTTAAAAATCTCGTATTTGTAAATTTGTATAAATATCTTGTTTTCTACTTTTTAGTTATAGATACGTAATATATACTTAATTAAGAAGAGGTTTAACTTTAAAAACTTGTTTTTATTTAATTTTATTTAAAAGTCAGCAAAAATATTTTGAAAAGTTAATTGTTTTATAAACCTTTTTTATAAAAATCATTATTGGTTATTATGTTCAATGGGCAAAAATATTTATAAATAATTTTCCACTTAAGAATGTTATAATAAAATTATTCTATATTAAGCTTAGTTCTATTAAATAGTTAAAAAAATCCATGATATATATTTCAGTTATTTATTTTTTAGAAATTTAAAGGTCAAGATAACAAGAATCCTTTAAAATAAATGTATAATGACTTTTATACAGATCACCATATCTTTTTATTATAAAACGTCAGGGAGGCCCTACAAACTACCAGCGGGCTTAAACCAAGGTCAGGCGGGCTTAGCCCCTCTTCGCCCCCTCCTAATTACGGCCCTGACAAAAATTTACAACGAAATAAAACTCCGTACAAATTTAAATAAACCATGATTTAGCTGCAGCTTACCCAACCATGAAATAAAACGTTTATCAACTATCTTTAAATGGTATTAATAAATATAAAGAAGAACGGCGAAGATATTTATATTAAGGATATTTTAAACAATCGTACCGGTAAGAATCGAGATTATAAAGATGTCAAAGCATTCAATGGTAATCCTTTATGGAATAACAATGTCTACTTAAATTATAATACAATTACATGTTTTTTTCTGCTAGCGTTTAATAATGAAGTCATTATAAAATTCATTTTGTTTGCCACAATTATCCTAAAATTATTAAATTGTTAACCAGACAACAGGGCACATGTAGCCTGTATAAATTTTTAATTGTTAAACTGTAGTTCACAAGCTATATACAGGGTGATCATTTAAAAACGATCCACCCCGAAAATCTCGCGAACTAAACATAATATGAATATTCTAAAAAAGACGTCAATTTTGTTATTCAGGGGGATATTTAAGTATATATTTTTGGAAGTTTTAAATTTCACCCCTTAGCGCCCAGCTATCCCGACATTAAAATCTTAAATAGCAACCCCCATCTTGGATGGAAATTTTAAAAGCATTTTATAGTATTCTAGAATATATTTCCAATGATTTTCGAGATCTGTGAATAGAATTTTATGTGGTTGTTTTAAATGTTATTCTTTGAATTTTTAACTGTAACAACTAGTTATTAAAAAAAAGTAAAAAATATATATTCTACTATTCTGTGATACGTTATTTAAAAGAGCTAAAAATGCTATGTAAACGGGTGTTTATAATTAGGTGTTGGATAAAAATTTTAATTAAGATTATTTATTATCATTAAAAACTAAAACAGATATTAATCTTTATTGATCTTAATCTATTTTTTAACGAGCTGTTTTTGCTTTCATTTAACATTAGAATTTATTATAAATACTCTTCAACTATAGAACAAAACTATTGAAATGTTTAAATGTGTATCATATAGTTTACCGACTTTCTTCTTAGCTTTTAAGAAGTTTAAATAATTGTTTTACCTGATTATAATTAACCTAAATAGAATTGACATTAAGCAAAACGGATCTGAATAGAATAAACTAGTATAAAATAAACTGATCGAAAAAAGTTAAGGATATTTTGGTGTCTCTAAGAAAAAATATTCAAAAAACAAAAAATGGCCCGCTGCTGTCTCATTATCTTGTTTAACTGTATTGAACATGTCTGGGAAATGCTTGGTACTACCAAGTTGGTAGAGCAGTAATTGATCGTCAACCATATTTTCATGACGTAAGGAAACTAGCAAGTTCTTCCGGATTTATGGGATATCTTGGACCAAAATCAGCTAAATCGCTTAATTTTAAGTATGCCTCGGCGAGTTCAAGCAGTTATAGCCAACAGAGCTAGAATTAATTTTTACATTAAGGAAAGCATATTGTTAAATCCCGAATATAAATATTTTTGAATTGATTAAGTTTATTTGTTTTTTAGAAATGATTAGAGAATATGGATATTTTATGATTTTTTCCTCAGGAAAAGCACCATTCTTAACAATATCCTTAACTTTACTCGAACAGTTTAGGAACAGGCTATTTATACGTCCGACGTTTAGCTAAGTAAACGTCCTGTATTCTTATTGAATGATTTTTAGGATTTTTAATGTTTTTAATGTATATTTTTCGTCAAAATTGTATTTTTTCCATTTTAAAATAAATACAAATTAGACGTATACCATATACCGGGTAAGTTTCAGTCCATGGACACCTAAAATTGGGTTGTCAATCCGGCCAAAGCAATTTTTATAGCTTATATTCATTAATCGGAATAAATTCAGTTATGACTCATCAACGTTGAAAATAAACACAGAAACATAGGCTTACGGAATAATTTTGCCGAATTATGAGGGAAATTTTTATAAAGGTCACTAAATCGAAACATTTGACGACTAATTTGTTACACACAGCAATATTGAATATAAATATTAACTATAAATATGTAAATATATCGGTGTTTTTCGAAGAAAATAAAAATGTAAATATTTAAAACCTCGCGTCAATGAAAGAATCGACGCGGCGCATATGCGAACACTGGAAATTCGCCGATGAGTGCTTATATTTCTCAACAATGGCTACAAAATGACACACACAAAATATTTTTGTTGCACTTCCGGTTTCGTCGGAAACCTAATTACTATTTTTTTAATGACACCTCCTGTATATTTTTGCATTTTTGGTGTTTTAACACTTAAATTAATATTTTAAGCAAGACCGCGAACATTTTCAAAAAAAATGTATATACATCATTTAGAGGACACTATAAGGTTTATAAATATTCAACACTTTCGATGCTTCATGATTTTTTTCCGTTTTTTATTTTTGGTACTTGATGCGTAAAATTTACTTTTAAATGCATTTATATTCAAAACGTTTAATCCTGCTATGTTACACCATGCAAACTTTTTTGTGTGTTTTTACGTAAAAAAGTATATTCCAATAAAAAAAATTAAAAAAAAAGAACACCGAAAAAAGTTTTAGGCAAAAAACAGAAAATCCACTCCGTTTTGAATTTAATTTTTTTTTGCGAAAACAAATAATGTATTCTGTATACGCAGGTAGGTTAACATGTATATATGCTTGTTTAACACATGCAAAAATGAAATTTTCGCAAAATCTTCAAATAATGGGCGATTTTTTTTATGTTGTAACTTAAGGGGAGGGGGACATATATTTTTTAGTTTCTCCCAACTAGTATTGTTTCTAAATATTACCAAAGAAACCCTCCAAAGTTTCCTCAATTTTATACACAATCAGTTTTATCCGAAATACAGGTACCGATTTTTTTCAAAGTTTCAGCTCTTTGAGATACCTCTAACATTAATCGATTTGGCTCATTTTTGAGTGGCCACCGTTTTTTACCAAGAAGCAACTTTTGAGCCAGAGAGTATTTTCGATTTCGAAATTCGGAATTTTTTGACACACCCTAATATTCGGGAATACCAACAATTTCAATGATAATGAAATTGAAAATTATTTATAAACTTCAGGTTCAATTAATAATAACCTTGACAGGGCCATTAAAGATGACCGAAAAATGCCAAGAGACATATCATCCGCAGCGTATTTACTTTCTCCGATGATACTTAAAAATATACCTGAATGCACTTATGCAAGACATTTTTCACATCAGCAGGACCCTGGTAGATTTATTCAAATCATCGTCAGTGGGTCAATTTTTTTTACCATATCCAAATTAAAAAAAATACACTGCCCAGTAAAAGAGCTTTTCCATTTTTCACCTCCGTGCGTAAAATGGATTTTTTTATTATCAGATTCACTTTTAGCAACCATAAAAACCTTAGTATACCAATTTTCACGAAAACTAGCCTCTGCCCCTTTGGGGGTCAAGTTATAATTTTGTTATAATTAGATTCCCTCTCAAAAACCTCAAAAACCCCACACAACTACCCCTCACCCCTCAGGGGGTTGATTTAGAATTTTTTTATTATCAAATTCACTTTCAGAAACCTCAAAAACCCCAATATACCAATTTTCACAAAAACTACCCCCCACCCCTCAGGGGGTGAAATTAGAAAAAAGTTATTATCAGATTCAAATTCGTCAACCCCAAAAGCCCTTATATACCAATTTTGAGGAAAATATTGAAAATATTTTAAAATATTTACCCCCTCACCCCCTTGGTGGTTGAGTTAAAAATTTTTTATTATCAGATTCAATTTCAGCAACCTCAAAAACCCCTATATAGCCATTTTCAAAATTTTCTAAAAAAAATGTATTTTTGCCCATTGCCCCCATTGCCCCCTTGCCGCACCCCAATGTTCACCAAAAACAATCCCGAGCGAGAACTTTTGGTAACATACCTGTATGCCAAATTTCAAGTCTCTAACTTAAAGCGTTAAAGTTATCGTGCCCGCAAGATTTCCCGGACAGACCGAACGACTGACCGACCGATCGACCGACCGACCGACCGACCGACCGAGCGACATTTTTTTTTTTACTTGAAATTGATTTATATCGACATAAAACGTCATAAAACGCAAAAATACGCAAAAAAAAAATTGAAAATTTTTGCACGAAGGCTTTCCGAAATTTTGAAAATTTTTAAAATGGGAAAGCAAAATATGTGACAAAATGTTGACTGGGCGAAACCCTGATTTGGCCCCACCTACAGCCGGATCCTGGTAAAAAGTTGTCCACAAAAAAGCTCATCGCCTCTAAAAAATCAAGTTCCGAGCACTTAGTCGCCCCTTTGGCAAAAAGTTGACGTTGATACTAAAAAACAAGCACCACCTCTAAACATCAAATCCCGAACACTTCGACGCCCCTTTGCCACACCCCAAAGTTTATAGTTGACGACTAAAAATAAAGCTCATCAACTCCAAAAAGTCCCGAGCAACCAAAGATTTTACAAATAAAAAAAAGATCATCACCTTTTAAAAATCTCGAGCACTTAGGCGCCCCTGCCAAAAAGTTGACGACATCTGCCGGCCCTGATCTGTCTTCTCCATAACGTCATAGACAAGATAGTTATAAAATATTCGATTGTATTTAAAAGCGCCACGAAAAGTAAGTTTTTTCGCACTAGTGAATTAGTCGAAGTTGCTTGGTTAAAACTGATTGATTAAAACAAAAATACAAATTTATTTATAAAAATATTACAATCAAATAAAAAAATAGTGTATGATACACGGACGAAAATAATATTTTTCGTCCTTGTATCATAAACTATCTGAGATAGTTTGTCTGTCTGCTAAAACTATTTAATAATGTTCGGTACACAGAAAAAAAAGGATTCCTTGAACCAAGGACACGCAAGGACACGTGTCTTTCGATATGTTCAAAGCCTATTATCTTATTTCAAGGCTAGCATTTCTTTGAACCAAGGTCAATGTCCTTAAATGAAGAGCACGGGTTTTTGAATGAAGATACGTGCTCTTCATTCAAGGGCATGGATTTTGGTTAAAAAAAATGCTAGAATATGGGTTTTGAACATATCGAAAGACACGTGTCCTTGGTTCAGGAAATCTTTTTTTTCTGTGTACGTTCAGAAAAGGGGTATGGCAGTTCTTGGGGCTATATCGGCCTAGTTCTTGGGCTTAAAACCTACTACATTTTGCTAATATTTATACCGGGGGAGTTTCAATCCGTGTACACCCTCTAAAATGGGATTGTTTTCAGCCCGATCAAATCAAATTTTTTGTAGATTATATTTCTTAAAAAGGGCTACAAAATGGCGAACATTTTTTTTTACACTTCCGGTTTCGCCGGAAACTAAGTGAATTTTATTTTTTTTTTAATGACAACCCTTATATATTTTTCCATTTTTAAATTCAGAAAACAATTTTACATATAAAAAAAATAATTTAATTAATTTTTTATTTATTAAAAAAAGCCTGATTCGGCTAAAGTGAAAGTGAAAGAAAAAAAAGTACATCATTTTGTAGCTCTTACAATAGCACCAAAAAGTTAAGACCGTCCAAGGGGGTTGCCATTAAAAAAAATGAATTTATGAAGAAAAACACGTTTAAAAAATTTAAAGTACAAAAAAATTACCAAATTTTGGTTTTTACATAAAATTTGTATTTTTCCCACATTTAGCAAATAAGATAGATATAGATTTTATTTATAAAAAAATAAATCCTGTATGTAAATAAAAAAATAATAAAAAACTGTAACTAAAAAAAATAAAAAGTATTTACATCATTTTTTTTTAATGTAAATTTGTTTTCTGGGTCCAAAATATACAGGAAGTTCAATTAAAAAAAAAATAATTTAACTTATCATAGTTTCCGGCGAAACCGGAAATGCAAAAAAATAATTTTGTACGCCTTTTTGTAGCCCTTGATAAGAAATATAAGCTACAAAAAATTTGCTTTGATCGAACTGAAGACAATCCCATTTTACAGGGTGTACATGGGTTGAAACTCACCCAGTATAATTACTACCCTAAAATAAGTGGTAGACGAGGGGTAGACAACTCAGCATAATTTGTACAGTGATTACGTAATATTTTTAAGATTACGTGATTCTGTATAAGATTACGTAATTTATTACCACTAATTTGTAGAGTGATTCCTCATAGTTCTTTACCCCTCGGTCACAGAAAATAATGAACTTACATTTTTTTTTCCTTGGCATTTAATACTGTTAGTGAGCTAACATGTAAGCATCAAAAACAATGCTTACTATACTATAATTAGTAAATATTACTTGACTTGACTGTGCCCTTAGGTGATATTTTTAGCAATCATAATATTTTTTTACAAAGATTTCTACCGCGGTAACGATATTATTAAGTGGATATTAACCACCTAATAATAATTTTAAATTAGCTACCTACTGTCTACTACACTGCAGCTTGGCATAACCCCTCATCATCATAAAGTTTGTGGCAGCACTCCCTCTCTCTAGCCAATGGAGATTTCTCCCGTTAGATTAGACAGGGACAAAAGTTCTACCCAAAAGGATAGAAGACATACATACACTCCCACTTCCACACAACCAAACAAATTCTGTATTTGTTCTTTGTTGAAAAAATACAATATTTACTTGGCCGGGCGAAAAGTGTAACTATATTATTTTTAAAAAAGAAATTACTGGCGCCATCTAAATTTTAGTAGAATTATCTTATTCTACAGATTCACATTAGCTATGTTCGTTCGTGCCGCTCACTGCTACACTTTCCGGCCAACCAAATAAATACTGTATTTGTTGCATGAAAAATAAATACAGTATTTATTTGGTTGGTTGGAAAGTGTAGCATAAATGAGAAAGAAATAGGGTAGACGTTTTTTGTTTCATAATTCTAGTTGTAGAGAGCTCCATTATTTCGGTTTCCTGAAATTTCTACACCCTTATTATTTGTGAGCAGTATTTCGATCTTGGCCTGCTTACATCTTTTAGAATCTCTGGTCGCTCTTTAAAACTTCTTTGACTAAGCTCTCCAGTCATACACACATCAAAGTGTCCACAGAGAAATTATTACAAAAAAAAGTACTACAGCATTGAAACTTAGGAGCGCCTATGTGCAGCTCTTTATGCAACGTTTTGATATACTGCGCATGCGCTGACCTTGTTTTAATATGTTATTTTAAATAAAAAACATTTTTTTACAAAAAAAAAACAGCAAACAGACGCCAAACCAACGTTAACGTAAACGTAAACCAAAGCCCCCTCATTAAAAAAAAAAAAAACGTCCAAACCGAAGAAAAAACCAAAACAAACTCCTGCATAGAGAGCTGCATTTAGGCGCTTGTTGAAACCAAATTTTTAAAATTAACAGAAATAAAAAAAATTTATTAATAAAATAACGAAAAACAATAAGGTACCTTATTTAAACGTTTGAAGAGCCCGAACCTTCACTATTATGTATTTTGGTTCTGGCGTGTAGAATTATTTAATTTATCGGTCATTTTCCTTATATTAGCCCCAAAATTTATTTTTGTTAAAAATGTTTTTTGTTGCTGGCTTAAGTGAAACGTGTTGACACATTTGACACTTGGAAAAATTATGTTTCAATCAAGATGACTTATATACTTAGCTTTATACAGGGTGATCAATAACTGGCATGTCAAAATTTAAGAGGTGATTCTACATCCAAAAATATAAAAAAAGTTCCTTTAAAATTGTAATAAAAATAAGGTTTTTAATTAATAACTCTGGTACCCTTTAAGCTACAGCGACGAGCTTTTGCATGTATACTATTATTAACAAGGGCAATAAGTTTATGTTATTTTTTTTTTATTTATCCAGAGTCGTGCCTAGACGGACAAAATATGTGAGGCTTAACACATTTTTGCTCCAAACTTTTCTATGTATTTTTTTGGATTTTTTGTAAAAAATATAGATTCCTTATGTAAAAATACATAAAAAATGTTACATAGTGTAACACTGTCGGAGCAACCGTTTTAAGAAAAAATGCAATTAAGAGGAACTAACATTTTGTGCCACCAAAAACGTTACTTTTTAAAAGGCTATTGCTTCTTTGATATTAAATTTAGGTGTTTTGTTGAAGAATACTTCTTTGCTCAGCTTTGGATGAAGAATCACCCTATAGCATTAAAATTTTATTGATGTTCCGCATTCAATATCTTCGAAGGGCTGTAGCTCCATTAGGGCTCATTCCCGGACCAAACCTTTATAAAAACTTTTTTTCATATTTTTGGATTAAATTTTGGCATGGCAGTTACTGATGACCCTTTATATCTCTAACTCTAACTTAGTTAAGTCCTCAAATGACATAAATGACAAGTTGGATTTAAATGGTACAGTTTTTGGGTGTAGTACTTTTTTAAGATCACAACTAGGGAGCGGAAGCTTTAGTCAAAAAAAATATCGCGAAAATATTTCCGCGAAAAAATTACATCGATTTTTTTTCCGCGCAAAGCATTAACAGCGATAAAAATTTAACGAAAAAATATTAAAGCGAAATAAAAATAGCAAAAACTATAACCGCGCAAAGTTTTAATAACGAAATGCATTTACCGCGAAAAATATATAGCGAAAGTAATAGCTGCGGAAACGTTTAACGCGCAAAGCAAATTCGGCGTCTAATTTTAAATTATAAAAATATATTTTTTTTTAATACTCTTTTGTTAGCTATACCAAGAATTAAAAAAAAATATAAACATAACTAAATTGTTTGGTTTGGTTTGTTTGGTTTTGTTTTTGATAAAAAATAAATATGCAATAATAATTATAAAGTATTTTATTCAAAAATATATATTTTACGGTTAATTTTTTTAATAAAATGTAAGCGCGATTATATTATTGCGCGGTGAAAGTATGTGCGATTATATAATAGCGCGGTAAAAGTATTGGCGATTTTTATTGTGGCGATAATAATTTTCGCGGTAAATGTTTTCGCGGTAATATTTTTTCGCGATAATTTATTTTTCGCTATTTAGCTTTCACGGTTAAATCATTGCGCGGTAAATGTTTTCGAGGTAAAAGTTTTGCGGTAAATTTTTCGGCTAAGTCTCCTAGATCCTCACAACTGTACGTAATATTCAGTTTGTATATCCGCGAGCACGTACCTCAATTAAATGTTTTGCCCGAGTCGGTTTTGCATGATTGAAGTTGAATACTTATTTTAATTAGACCAATAGTTTAAAACTTGAATCAAGAAAAAGTTCTTGCTTTGAATAAAATTAAATTTCTTGTATCGAGTTAAAAAAAACTTAAATAAAAGATGGCCAGTAGTTATTTATACTTAGTACCTACTTGAGTATTTAAAATACTGAAAAGATGAAAAAATATACTCCGTCCAGATAGTAAAGGACGCGGCCCGTTTTACACCACAGAGCGCATATATAGCATAATTATGCATAAATCGTAGTGTATCAAAACAGATGTCAGTATTGTTTTCCTGAAACGGGCCTATCCAAAGACTCGCAGACTTAGGGTCTAAGAAAAGTATCACAGATACTTCATATACTTGCAACGAGACTTAGGGTCTAAGAAAAGTATCACAAATACTTCATATTGCACTTTTTTCTTTTTGTGTAGACCATACTACCAGATAAAAAACAGTTTGATGTACTTGTTATTATGTTACTATTAACCACTTTATACCATGTTATTTAATAATATGCTTAAAAAACCACGTAAAGATGAGCATTTTATTTTAATCGAAAAAAGTGAAAGCTACAATTATTTTATTAATAAGGTTTTTTGGCAGGTGAATTTAAGCTTACAAATAGTAATAAATAATTAATATATTTATTTTTTTCTGTTACAGGTATGTCCATTGTTTTCCATAAAGGTTAAGAAATAGGTATGTTTAAATTTTAACAACAATTAGAGTATATTTGTTATTAGCTATGGTAAAAGGTCATGGCACACAAACATTGAACAATAACATTATTTTGTGACTTGTAGATTTTCTTTAAATTTTAATATGATATTACAAATATACAGTGCGGTCCAAAAGTCACCCCACTCTTAACTATTGAACGAATTCAGATATCGACTTCCAATAAGATAAGTTAAACTATATTTTTGCTTGTATTTAAAGGTATGGACAGGGGAGCATGAGGGGATTTTTTTTTAATAGAAAGGAAGGTCATGCGATACATCATTTTAAAGCTTATAAAATTTGTATATATTTGACCATATATATTTTTTTATTTTTTAGACATTTTTTTGGGTGTATAAAATACACACAGAAAAATGTTTCTTAAGTCAAGAATATGTTGATTTGTATATAATGAAGAGAATTTATTCTCCGATGATGCATACCATATTCTTATACAGGGTGAGTTTTTTAAAGTGTTACAAGGAAATATCTCGAAAACAGTTAAAATATTTTTTGTGAAATTTTGGTGAAGTAATAGGGAGGCAGGGGGACACATTTAAACATATTTTTGATACCTACCCCCCTCCCTATTTTGAGGGGTGGGGGATAACTTTGAATTTTTAAATGGGTTGATGTACTTTTTTTATAAAATTCGAATCTACGTAAAAAATAAGGTATGTATGCAAAAAAAATTTGATTTGCTCTTTAGTTATGGAGTTATGATTAATTAAATTATATTATACAAAAAATATTAACAATTAAATTTCAACTAATTTATCGTCCGTCATGTTTTAGCAATTGTTCAAATGTTCCCCTTCAACTTCCAAACATTTTCCATGTTTAATTGACCAATAAACTGAGAAATAATTGTCAAACTGTTAAAATTCTCGACTGACTTAAATTTAAAAAAACGCGTTATCATGGAATCAAATAAAAAAAACAAATAAACAAAAAAAAACTTCATTAGTATTTTAATCTAATAAATCATAATTCAATTACCGAAAGAGCAAATCAATTTCTATTTTGCATATATACCTCGTTTTTTAAGTAGATTCGAATTAAAAAAATGTACATCATCCTATTTAAAATTTCAAAGTTATCCCCCGCCCCTCAAAATAGGGAGGGGGGTAGGTGTCAAAAATATGTATAAATATGTCCCCCTGCCTCCCTATTACTTCACCAAAATTTCACAAAAAAATGTTTTCGAGATATTCCCTTGTAACACTTTAAAAAACTCACCCTGTATAGTATTCATATTCTTAAGCAAAATATTGCTTTAAATATGAAAGGATAAGAATATGGTATGCATCAACGGAGAATATATTCTCTTCGTTGTATACAAATCAACATATTCTTGATTTAAGATATATTTTTCTGCGTGTAGGGTTAAAAATGGGTTTTCATCAAAATTTCAAAAAAATAATAAAAAAAATAAAAAATTACCATGATGCATAATGCAAAAACGTAAATTATACTTTTAAACTAATATTTAATAAAATTTATAATAAAAATATACAACAAAATTCTAAAAAATCGCATTTTTTAGAAAAAAAATATAAGAAATCAAAACCTTTAAAAAAATGTTAAAGAAATTAAAAATATATGTATAGTCGAATAAAAAAAATAGAAGCTTTAATATTATGTATTACGCGACCCCCATTTTCATTTAAAAATTGATTAAGGTAATTTAGGTTTAATCGACATAAAATTACGTCTTATATCAGATTCTGTCATTGCTATTTGGCAGGATATTATTTGGACACCTTATACCGGGTATCCTAGATCTTACTTCCCGGCAAAAGACCAGACCAAAAGTACTTTTAAATCCCACACCCCTCATTAACTCACCCCCTTGGAACCGCCATAAACTTTTTTTTTCAAATGGCATCCGCATATTTTTTTAGTGATTATAAAAGAACTTTAAATTCTGAAATTAACGGTGTATGACACTTTGTATTTACCCTAAGGGGAAGTAGCCTAAAATAAAAAATATTTTTTTTTTTGTTGAAAAAAAATAATAAACCGTTAAATTCAGAATTTAAAGTTCTTTTATAATCACTAAAAAAATATGCGGATGCAATTTGGAAAAATAAAGTTTTGTGTGATTCCAAGGGGGAGAGTTAATTAGGGGTGAGTTTTGGTACACGGAAAAAAAAATTATAGCTAGGAGCGCTATAACACACATACCAAGCAAATTATAATCGCTTATTATATAAATACAAGGCTTTCTCTTACAATTATGGCAGTCAGTGTAAAAATTTATATGAAATACTTTAATTGTTTAGTGAATAATAAAATATAACAAATAGTATGGCATTTATAGCTTAAATAGATTTAATTATTGTCCGTGCTAATAATTTTTATAATATAATAAAATTTCTGTAAATTAATAATAGTGCCTGTAATAAATATAATCGTGTCTGTAATATATATAATCGTTTCCAATTTATTTTTAACATTATTAGTTATTGTGTCCCTTATAATCTATAGCTTAAATCACTATAATTTGCCACTGTTACCAAATATCTTATAATGTATAGCGCAGAGCCCACTAATTTCTTTCCGTGTAGGATTTAAAAGTACTTTTGGTTACATTTAATATGTTTTTTAAATTAAGTTTCTATCCTTTAAAATAACTGAGATATTGGCTGGGAAGTAAAATCTGGGACACCCGGTATACGGACAATCCCCGCGAGCAGAGGCAATTTAATATTTTTCACTGGTTAAGCGTAAGAATGAATAAAATTATTTTCGCTTAAAAATAACATGAATAATACATAAATATGAAAATTCCGTAATACCTAGCAATTATATAATATTTTTAATAATTAAATACATATAATTAATTTTACCATAAAATAGAAATTTACCAACCCATCTAGGAAAAATCTTAAATGGAAAAGCCCCAATAAAAATAATAATTTATTACATTGTATTATCATAATGTTAAGAAAATCATTAATAAAATTTCAAAACTTTCGTGGCATATTGGACAAATAACACTGCGCAACACTCAAAAATTTTCCGACACCATTTTAGTAGCGTCTGGCTGTATTTGATGGGCTTATTTCGGAACCCTCTTCCGTTTTTCTCGATCAGCTCGTTTTTTTGAGATATTGCGCACAGTGTTTTTTGTGCCTATAGTTGTAGTAAAAAAAATTAAGGTGTAATTAATTTCTTTTTCGCACTGGATTCGTTTCCAAATAATAGGGCTCTAAATTCAAAAAAAAATTTCGTATTTTTTTGCTATATTTTCATGAAAATTTTATATATATATACTAGATATAGCTCTGATTTTTTATAGGCAGCATTAACACACATGTGAAATTTGTAAAAATAAAAAAAAAATTAGATTGAATCCAGTAACGGAGATTTTACGGGGAGATATTGAAAGCAGAAGAACAATATTTTGAATTATTTAATGTTTATTTAATGTTATTTTAATGATTTAAAGCAAGGAGAAAAAGTTTTTTTTTTTATTTTTCGTTTTTTTTTTCATATAATATAATAAATTTAATTTATTGTGTTGCTCTCCAAAAAATAAATAAAACATTTCAAAATTGTTGTTTTTTTTTCGATAAATCTTAAACTTTTTTTATTTTTTTAAACCACATATTTGTATAAAAATAAGAGTCGTATCTTTAGTATTTATATAAAAATTTTATCAAAATATATCGAAAAGATTCGAAAAAAACTATTTTTTTAAATTCAGAAGCCTATTAAAAACAAAAGAATAAAGATATTTTAAATCCGCTTTTTTGACTTAGAGCCCCACTATAGAGAATTAATCGACGGCAAAAAAATAGGACCTAAATAATTTTTTTTACTACAGCTATATGCAAAAAAGCCACTGTAGGCTATATCGCAAAAAAACGAGCAGAACCAGACGCAACTAAAAGCTCCCCAGCAAATAAAAAAAAATCTTTTTTTTTTGTAGAGCAGTGTAATAAATAGGTTATGGTTATAAATGGACAACCGTGGACAGCGCCGTTTCAACCTCATTTGGTCTCATCAGCAGAATGTAGAGGAGAGGGGGGCGGATATGCACACTTTTTTTTCAAAACGCATTATTTTTCTTAAGTCCCATAAAAAAAATAAGTGAGATAAATTTTATACGAAACAAAGGGTTAATAATAATATATAATAAAAACCAGACCTAAAAAAATATTCCAAAATATTTATTAAGAGCATTAAAAAAAAGGTACATTCGTCCACAACTGCCCCAAGTGTGTGTGCATGTTGACACATCAAAGGGTATTGTTTATACGAATAATAGTCGCAGTTGTAACGAACACAAAACGTTTATAAACTATTATCTGAAGCTAAACTATACTTATAGAAACTTATTAATGTAAGTTATCATAATATAACTTATATAAAGTTATAGTTATACTTCTTTAAGCAGATAGAAAATTCAATCATTGCAGAAGTTCTAGCTGTCCCTTTTAACTTCAATGGTTTGGATAACTTTAAAATTACATCTCTTCCTAATAATACTTTTGTCGCTTGTAGTCGGAAGTGAAAATTTCCACAAAAAAGGATGTTTTCCACATGTGCCCCATTTACGATATTAGGTTAAGTGGCCCATTAAACTAAAAATATAAATTTTATAGCAAAATTAAGGATAACACATCACATCACGTTCGTGTACATTAAAATATATTATATAATTTGTTAAGATTTACATTCTACTTAATTGAATAATTCAAAATACCAAAATCCGAAAAATTTACTTTAGCACGTAAACAACCAATAAGTCATTGACAATACAAATTTCAACTAACAAGAATTAACACTGCATCAGGTATATACGCATTAAAAATGACAGCTATGATATTTATTTCAAACGTATAAACCTTGAAATAACCGCGGAAATTAAACTGTCCACATGCACCCACTGTCCACATGAGCCCCTCCCTCCCCTATTCCCAATGGCCATGAGAATTTCATATTTTATTTCTTTTTAATGAACTTGTTCATATGTTTTGTCTCTTAGGCAATGCACTATTTAGCACTGTAATTTTAAAGAGTAAACGATAATTATAATTAATAAGCAACGTTTGACATTTGTGTTTTTGGTTAGATTTTATTATACCAAAGTTATTTAAGTATGCGACATACAAAAAGTGCCAAAATTTTCTCTTTTATTTTATTTGGATAATGTCAAACAACAAAGAACAATCAAGAAAAATATGTTAATACGATTAGGTCAAATTTATTTTCACGTGATACCTGTTCGTTAGCTAGAAACCAAGACAGATACATACTTAAATTTTTCTGATTATTTTTCAAATTAAACGAATTTTTTTCTAAATAATATTTATGGTAGTGGGTAAAGTAAGATAAATGAGTAAATTAACCTGCAAGGCGCCAGCCATGTAGGTTTATTTTGTGTTGGCAATATAGTCCAGTCAAATAGGGAGTCAACCTCGGAATAAAAGAAAACAAGCTATAAACTTGTATAAATCTTTGTTTTGACATTCTATAATTTAGCTCAAAAGTCTCATAGAATCTCGTGTCCGCGTCGCAAGATATTCAAGGTCAAAGGTCGCAAAAACCGTTTTTTGTTATACGCAAAGTTGTAGAGCATAAAATTCTCTAAAAATCGGTGTAAGGCAATATTTTATACAATTAACCGTTCTCGAGAGCGCTTATCCGTATATTTCATAACGCTAGGTCAACTGTGGAATTCAATACATAGTACAGTTTATAAAGTTAATTATTTACTAAAAATATTATATTTATTATAGTTATAAACTATATTATTATTATTATTATTAGGGGGCATACATACATCATTTTAAAGCAAATAAAAAAAATAAAAATTTTCTATTTGACCATATATTTTTAAACAAATTTTATTATTCAATGTTTTTCACTAAAAAATACGATTTCTTTTTAATTTTTGTTGTAAAATTTTATTTATATAATATAAAACTAGTTAGTATAATTTACGTATTTGCATAAGATTTAAACAAAGTTTTACAAAAAGTCTTAAAAAATCGTATTTTTTAGTGAAAAATTTGAAAAATAAAAAAATATATGGTCAAAGAGAAAATTTTATTTGCTTTAAAATGATGTATTACACGACCCCTTTCCATTAAAAAAAAAAACCTTTTTGCCACCCTGACCACATTTTAAAAACTACAAATATCGAATATATGCCAAAAGATAGTTTAAGTTGTCTTATTTAAGTGTTTTAAATTTAAAGTCAATATCTCAACTGGTTCAGAAGTTAAGAGGGGTGGGTGGTTGACTTTTGGACCTTACAGTATATGATAACGCTAAGTCAACTGTGGAATAAAATGCATATTACAGTTTATAACTATAATAAATATAATATTTTTAGTAAATAATTAACTTTATAAAGTGTACTATGTATTGAATTCCACAGTTGACCTAGCGTTATCAAATATACGGATAAGCGCTCTATCTCGAGAACGGTTTATTGTATAAAATATTGCCTTATACCAATTTGTAGAGAATGTTATGCTCTACAACTTTGCTAATAACTTAAAATGTAATTTGAAGCAAAGAAAACAAGATATTTACAAACAACCGGTTTTTGCGACCTTTGACCCAGAATATCTTGTGACGCGGACACGAGATTCTATGAGACTTTTGAGCTAACTTATAGAATGCCAAAACAAAGATTTATACGTTTATAGCTTTTTATCTCTCATTCCGAGTTTTACCCCCTTTTTTCACCTTAAATGACTGTACTAATATCGGTTTACCCATATCGGTACCATGCAAAGTTTTGTCCAATAACCATTTAAATTTTTTTTTTCTTATTTTATTTTATACCTTAATGTTCATTTTTGGTTCAAACGTATAAATTTTACTTTTCCTAAACGTCGTATATCCAATCAAGTAAACTGCTTTAAAGTTTTATCTGAACCAATTACAAGTCGACTTAATGGCTGTTTTCAAAGCTAAAGTTACGCTAAACTAAAAATCAGCTGTTTTTAACCGTATTTACGTGTTTTTTTTTTAAATTTATAAAGATAATTGTGAATAAAAAAAATATTAAACCTTTATAGAATATATTATAAATAATTTAGATATTTAAATAATATATATTTTAAATAAAATGTTAAAAATTCCATTCTTTAATTTAGAATTTGTGCGTGATCTTATCCACAGCAACTTGTGTGTGCTTCGAGTTGTTTTTACACGCAATAAAAAATAACAGAAAAACATTTAAAAACTGTTTAAAACTAATATATTTTTAATAATAATAACATTAGATAATGTACGTAAGTAGAAGAAAAAAACTGACATTTAGTTCTAGATTACAAAATTTAAAGCAAAAAACTCTGCCGATGAATGGTTTTTACTTTGCAAATTGTAAGGTAAAAGCCTCACGTGGGTTGTTTACAAGTTTCTCCGTTTAAAATGAAGCGGTGCTAAGTTAGCACTACTAAGAGCCGATCTAACCATAAAGCCATATGATCTAAATCTTCTCACGTTCTTAATAAATTCAATTAATTAGTTACCTGTTAAATAACTCCATCCATTTGTATAAAGAGGCTTGAGCCAAAGAGAAAATTCATATTTACCATGATTCTAGTCAAATATTGAATTTAGGTAGGTACCTATGAAATATTATCTAACAAAGGTAATAAAAAATCAATTGCACATAGAAAATGTCTACAATTATTTTGGGTGGGATCATTTTATATATAATGTTTTGCCCATCATTGTTAATGCGACAAACCATCATTACGGGTTTGCAGAATAATTATCACCAAAAATGAGACCCTTTTTGGTAAGTAAAATTTGGAATAGGCTTATTAAGATGAGACCACAACCACAAAAAAAGAATGATCTACTTTATTTATAGATCAAATTGTTTTATTTATGTTTAATCTTTATCTCTAGACTTGAAAAGAGATAAAATGGTGTCTCAAATAATTTTGTCTAGAAGTAAAATAGTTCACTTACTATTTTTGTGGCTTGGGTTTTTTTTTAATATGCTAACTATTCTAATTGAATTTAAATTAACTGGATCATGATATTTTATATTTATTTTCTATTTCAGTTACTTTGTACCCTATTGGTCGCAGTATATGGCCGCCCGGAGCTTCCAACTGGATACAACTACCCTCAGCCAGCGGCTCAGCAACAGACTCGTGTTATAAGTGATAGTGCGCATATCGGTTATAGTGGTGGTGCTACTCAAAACTTTGGTTCAAACAGTTTTAGTTTGGGGGGTTCACGACAGACATTCTCTCAAAATGTGCCTTATCAAGGATCAGCAAATTTTAACCAAGGACTAACCGGATACAACCAAAATGCTCAGCAAGTACAGTACAACACACAAGGACAAATCCACAAGCACGTTTACGTACACGTGGCTCCAGAGGAACAGGAAGACATCCATAGACAACAGCAAATTGCTGCTGCTCCTGCTCAAAAACACTACAAAATTATCTTTATCAAAGCTCCTTCATACGACTACAGAAGTGCTCAACAAATCGCTGCGGCTCAACAAAGTCAAGAAAAAACTATCGTATACGTTCTGGTAAAGAAACCCGAATACCATGAGGACATCGCCGTCCAAAATGCCGCCCCAGTTGCTCCATCCAAACCCGAAGTTTACTTCATCAGATACAAGTCCAAGACGGAACAATCCAGCGTTGGAACTGGAGTTGGAGTTGGCCATGATACTGAATCAGTTTCTGTTAATACTGGTTCTGTAAGAACCTCTTACCCATCGAAAGTACAAACCCAATATGGACCACCAGCTCAACAACAAATACGAAGTGGACCATATTAAATAAGTTTTAAATTGTTTGGACTTTTGTATAATTTGTATATAAGTATTATAAGTTTTTAAGACGTTTTTTATAATTTATATACGGTGACAAATGATTTTTATTTATATTTTTACAGTGTATTTTTTATTGTTATTTTTATTAACAACGATATTTTTTAGAAAAGTGCTGTTTTTTTTCTTTTCTAATTTAACAACAACGACCAAAAACGCACCTTCATATGACTACTGTAACAGAATTGCGTTAACAAATCGCTACAGATCAAGAAAGCCAGAAAAGACTATTTTACGGTAAAGAAAATATATTTAAAGAAAATTTCTTTAAGATATAGTTTCAATACCTTTAAAATTAGGGATTAAATAAAATTCCTCTTTTCAATTCCTACGTTAAAACTATGAAAAAGTTTTTATAGACACCCTTGTAAAAATCAGCCTTAGGGCTGGTTATTTTTTTTTTCGATGAAAATTGGGAAAAGGGGTTGTTCTGATTTTTGAGGCAAAAAATTCACGATATTTGGATTTTTTTTCAGACGACCTGTATTATTTTTCACATAGTTCACAAAAAAAAAATGCCGTCATAAATAAATGTGCAGCACGCGCTGAAGTTAGACACCTCAAAAATAACAAACGGTTCCAGCGATAGCTCCGCCCCCAAGGGAACGTTCAAGTATTACGTAACGCTCCTAGGGGTGGAGGTCATTTTGGAGTGTTACGCCCATGTTAATGCTATAGTAAAATAGCGTTACAGGGGGGTCCAAAATGATAAAAATTTGCGTTACGTAATACTTGAACGTTCCCCAATGGTCCGAAATACAAAAATCAAAAACATTCCTTTAGTTCGCTAGTGTCAACATTAGTCAAAATTCCAAAAAAAACAAATGTTCCGCGCGTATTTTAGTGAAAAAAACAAAAAAATCCATTTTCCGACCAAAAACGGGGAAAAAAAATTCCGAAACATTTAATTCAATATGTCATTTTGAAAAATGGCATTTTGAGAAAAACGCGTTTAAAGTTTTTTTTTTATATTTTAAAGTAGGGGAAACTGTTGTACCTTGGACCTATTTTTTACCTAGAACCTACACTTAAATTTCAAATTTCCGGGTATAATTTCTCCAAATCGACAGTGATAGTTTAATACTTATCCGATAGATAGTTATTTTCAATTTATTCGAAAACATTGTCGGCAAGCGTGTGTGTGTTATTCCGCTAACTAATATTTTACATTAAAAAGTAAGTATTTTGGCTGCGACTTTTTTTATGGTAGTTGCCTTTACATGCTTTATATCCAATATATTTATTTTTTTGTTGGAATACATGTTTTAAATTATAAAAAGTATGCGCTATGGAAAGTTTAACTCTAACCTAAAAAAATAAACGGATTGTTTTTGGTATCGCTACCTATAGTTGTACCTTGGACCTAATGAGTAAAATGTACCTTGAACGGGTCTGACGTATAACACGTTGTACTTTCGGCAGGTTCGATCAATACTCCGTGGCATCTTTAGACAACTAAAAAAATATTTTAGTTGTAACTCGAGGTACAACTAAAATATTTTTTTTAGTTTTCTAAAGATGGCACGGAGTAAGCATGGTGAAAAGAGGGCTCCCGCTGACAAAGAAACTAAGAAGCGCAGTAGAGCTAATGTTAAATAATCAAGTTGTATATATATTTTAACTAAAATATCTCTGCCCGAGGTATAACCCCTGTCGGTCCTAGGTACAAAGCCCCTGTTGTACCTCGACCCTAAATACAATTTTTTTTTCAAGTGTGTTAAAAAACATAAAAAAGTAATTTAGGAAAATTTAAAAATATAACTATCAAGCCTAAAACACAGGAAAAAAATAATAGGCTATATTTTAAAAAGTTCGTTCTATTCTGCCTATTTTTCCATGGCAAAATGTAAAAATAGGGTCTAGGTACAACAGGTTCCCCTATACAAAAAAAGCACCAAACAAATGTTAATTCTGCAGGCCGATTCTACAATAAAAACTAAACAAAAAAGTATTTTTTACCGAAACAACTAAATTTAATATTTGAGTAATAGTAGTAACATTTTTGGTGACACAGAATGTGGCTTCCTCTTAACTGCATTTTTTTTTAAACGGTTGCTCCTACAGTGTTACATATATTACATTTTTTGTATTTCTACTCAAGGAATTTATATTTTTTACAACAAAATGAAAAAAAGATACGCATAAAAAAGTTTCGGGCAAAAAACTGATAAGGCTCCCCCGTTTCGCACGCCCCTGGTAAAAAAAGTACATAAAAATAACATAGGAAGATGGGCCTTATTAAGACTAGTTCACATGCAAAAGCAAAACCTCCTTGCTATATCTCAAAGGGTTCCTGAGTTATTAAATAAAAACCAGATACTCTCAAAGGGGCGTATCTCCCTTACGACGTATTTTTAGTAACTTTTGGTCATATTTTATGATGTAGAATCACCCCTTAAAATTTTATAATTTTTTTATGTATATTTTTTAAAGTACAGTATTGTGCAACAAATAAAAAATTAAAGTTATAATTTTACTATCAATATTTATTGTATGCAAAGAAGGATATCGTTTTAAAGGCGAGTTTTGGGCTAAATGAGAAAAATATGTTTTTGTTTAAAACAGTGCAAAATTATGAGAAAAAAAAATGATAAAAACCTGTTTACAAAGTTTATTTGAAGAAAAAAATATTACATAAAAAAATATTAATTTATTATTCCATCAATCTATTTTCTAATCATCGTACAGAGTGATATTGGTAGACTGACAGTTTCGGGCTGCTGGCCCCCTTCAGTACCAAGAGTCAACTCTGCACGCTGATTAAGAAAACTATTTTAGACTTATTCGCAAAAGGAATATAGTCATTAGGTTGATGTAGACTAGTGCGCCATCTATTGCTAGATGTAGACAACTACTCATACCTCTCCTAGTCTGAAGACTTTGAATGGTAGCAAGTTGAAGACTTGTGTGTCTCAAGCAGATAGTACCACTAACGTGTGGTTAGACGTAGAATTAGTAAGGAAAGAAATTTTTAATTTTAAACAAAATTATAAAAATATTAATTATTATTCCATCAATCCATTTTCTAATCATCGTACAGAGTGATATTGGTAGACTGACAGTTTCGGGCTGCTGGCCCTCTTCAGTGCCAAGAGTCAACTCTGCACGCTGATTAAGAAAACTATTTTAGACTTTATTCGCATGAGACATATGACGGCATGTTAACCCAATCACTGTGTCGTTCTATGCTATGTCTTATGGTTATGCGAGCCTGTGGATAGCGCTTAAATCAATACGTCATGGAGTCAATTCATTGACGGACTCGAGTTTTTGAGTTGGTTCTCGTTAGCGTCAAGTACAGGTTAGTTATTTTTTTGTATAACTTATGTTAACAAAATTATTATCCCAGTGTGAAAATTTGTTTAAAAAAAATCCACGGCCTTCTTATTAAAAGAAATAAAATAAAATTCTTGAATTGAAAACTTTATTCTTTTTTAACTAATTTATTTTAAAACCCGCTAAACGAATAATAAGTATTTTATATCATTTTATGCATAATTTCATCCTACATTTAACTAGTAAAACAATAAACAAATAATAAAAAAATTGAGTTTTTTATGTTTGAGAATTCAAAAGTTAGAATTTTTTTTGAACGCCCTGTATAAAATATTTTATTTTTTGCACATAAAGTAATTAGATACACACTTTTAAAATATGCTTGCAAAATTTTATTATTTTTTGTCAAAAAATAAAAAAATTGGAGAAGGTTTTATCTCATCACTAAAAATGCATTTTTTCTCAAAAAAAAAAATATCTCAAAAACTATAAATAATAGACCCTTATAATATTATATGATATCAAAATAAAGAAATTTTAATGTGAAATAATATGGCATAATAAAAAATTTAGCATTCCATTAAAAAAAAATAAGGCAGCCTAAGAGGACCATCCTGTATATTTTTAAAATGTGCCTTTTTTAAAACCATACAACTTTTCCCTTTGAAGTGTTTCTCTAAAGTGGATACTTTTGAGGATACTTTACTATATCGTATATCAACCGAGTCGGCTTAGTTGAGAGACCCTGTATGTGTATAACTTTTTTAAACAAACAAATTTCGTCAAAATATTTTAGGAGCCTATTCTACACATATTGAGAAGTATAAAAAAGCAAAAAAATCTATTTTTTGAAATCAAAAATCACAACAACCCCTTAAAGGGAGAAAATATGCTTAGTGTTTTTTTTATAAAAATTTATTGTGACCCTTACCCTCCCGATACTAAACTAATGTTAATTTTTCGATTTAATTGTGTTTTTTTTTTGTATTTGCTATGCCTAAAAAGAAGAAAAAAATAATAAAAAATTAACCAATTTTTTTTTAGTTTTTGCTCGAGTTTTTGTTTCCTTAGAGTTTTGATATTTATATTTAATATTTAGTATTATACTGAATTAAATTTGCATATTTGTTTGCATATATAGAAAGTCTATAAAAGTATTTTGGATTAATATTGTCTTAAAGAAAAAATAAAGAAGTAGTTACAATTGTGACACTCTGGAGGGTAAGGAAAAAATCTGTTAAGCCGGTGTTTCCAGCGCAAAAAAAAAACAATTGATGGCACCCAAGGTCATATCAAATTGAAAAAAAAAACATACGTTAGCTTGGTTTTCAAGCAGCTTCTCTCTCAACGCTGAGATAGCATCAAAAAGCTCCTTTAATTATTTTAGGTTATGTGTCTTTTTTCAGTACAGAGATGTGAGATTGAAAAAAAAAACAAGTTATTATATCCAAGATAATAACCAAATTTTATTATCTTAACTATAACATACTAGTATGGTTTGAAGAGTGTTGTTTAAATGACGTCATAGTTAGTTGGTAAAGTAAAAGTAAAATCTTTTTCGAGGTTAAAATGTTGATTGAGTAGTTTATTTTGCGATATTTGAAATTGAGAACCAAAAATGAGGTCTACAAGGAAAAAATTAGGCCTGTCCTAACTTTGCAAGAACATTTTAGCATAAAAAAATTACTTACTTTTATTTAACTCGTTTATCGTATCTATATTATCCACGAATGATATCTGACGATTGTAATATCAATAGAATTCATTCTTGCCGAGATACTTGCAAAAGTGGCAAAACAATCTTGTACATAAGTCCGGCTTCCACAAAAACACTAACCTCTTCGTCGAAAAAATATGATTCGGAAAGGACAGAAATATGATATAAAAGGATAGAAATACTTACTATGCGAGCAAACCACCTAGGGGTACATGGTTACTAAGAATAGTAAGTGTGACGCGAGGTGTGACGTCAATGTTTGTTGTAGTTAACTAATAAAATGTGTGTAGTATGCTGTTCTTCATACTAGTATGTTATAGTTTCGACAATAAAATTTGGTTTATGTCACGCTTAAATGTTAAAACACTGCGGAGAGTACAATAATAATGTTTGGCTAATCTCATTTAAAAGAAAGTGATTAACCGCCCACGCTGGAAACCAGTATTTTGCATTAATCCGAGTAATAATATAATTTTTATTATTATTTTGTTAGCCTACTGCGTTTTTACAAGCTTTTATTTAACTTGCAATCTTTGTTATTAGTAGGTATGTATGGATGTTTGTTTAGGGCAAATCTGCTACAGGCTTTTTCTACCACTTAGAATATACGTAGAAAGCTAAAATTTGGCACACATGCTTAACTCGGCTGACAATACAATTTTATATAAAACTTTCCCACCCCTAAAATTTAAAAAATCCATTTTTACCCACACAGGATAATTTAAAACTAAAATTAGATTACATTTAGTGATAATAAAATTTTACAATAAATTTTACATCCCCCCTCGTCTCCCCATCACCCCCATACCCGTATAAGGCTAAGTTATCCCCCTCTCTTTTTCACCCACTTAGAATATACTTAGAAAGCCAAAATTTAGTACACATGCTTAACTCGGTTGAAAAAACAATTTTATATAAAAATTTCCCCCGAATCCCCCACCCCTTAAATTAAAAAAAAAACATCATTTACCCACATAAGATAATTTAAAACTAGAATTAGGTTACATACTCATCTAGTGATAATAAAATTTTAAAATAAATTTTACATCCTCCTCCCCATCACCCCCAGCGTATAGGGCTAAGTTTAGCCTCTCTCTGTTTCACCCACTTAGAATATACGTAGAGCTGGAATTCGGTACACATGCTTATCTCTGATGACAATACAATTTTTTATAACATTTACCCCCAACCTCCCCACCCCTAAAATTAAAAAAATACCTTTTTTTACCCACATCTTTTTCGATTGGAGACCTTTTTTTGTAGTCATCAAAATTTCTGTCAGTCATTGATAAACAAATATACATGTAAGGATTACCATGCATTGAATAATACACAGGGCCGCCCCTAATCAAGCTTCTGGTTCGGCGGCCCTATTTGAAAAAAAGTTTGTATCCTACGACTAAAAAAAAAAAATCGGTTTATAAAAAATCTTGCGACAAGCTTTTATATCATATAACTATGTATAATGTAACAAAATGATGGGTTTGATTTACTTGAAAGTTTTTTTTCTTCTTTTTAATGAACTTAAATAAAAGCTTGTTCTTAAAAATGTTTTTTTTTTTTATATTAATTTATTTACAAATGAAACAAAGATCTCAAAATAGTATATTATTCAATGAGCGTATAATAATTGCTATTAATCAATGAGGGTGAATTTTGGGACGCGAGCAGATAGGCAAGTGGCCTAATCTCCCGAGTTGAATTCTATACTTTATCCACGGTCGTTTTAAATTTTAAACGGTTTATTTTTACATACCCGTAATTAATAGGTCCATTAATCACGGCCGTAGATAAAATATAAAACCACGCACGGCGCGGTCTTTTCTACGATATCTCACTAGTATTTATTGTCGGTATGAAAATAATCGGTAGAAGGATTCGTGAGATAAATCCAATTTCATTTGTTTTATATTTTTTTCGGTGTATGTTTAATTTTTATTACTGATATCAAGAGTTTATTTTTTAAGAAATTTTGTAGAATATCTTCGGTTTTTATTTTCATTATTTTCCAAATTATTTAAAATCAAAATTGACAAAACTCATTTTTTAATTAAGTCTGCCATTGTAATCTGTTGAGATATTTAAAAAATTTAAAATAGTTTAAAATTATCTTAACGCATCTACAAATTTTATGTTAGAAAATTACCACAAAATGGCTCTAAGCGCCAGAACACAATATCTATAGAATAAAATTAAGTTGGCGTTGGTACTCAGAGCCATTTTGTGGTAATTTTCTTAAATAAAATTTGTAGATGGCTTTAAGCCAATTTTAAATTATTTTAAATTTTTTAAATATTTTAACAGGTTAGAATGCAATGCAATGGCAGACTTAATTAAAAAATGAGTTCTTTCATTTTTTGATTTTAAATAATTTAGAAACAAATGATATTAAAACAAAGATATTCTACAAAATTGCCGAAAATCCGCCAAAGTTGCCCCTAAAACATTAAATTTGACAAATTGCCACCATACATTTGAGAAACGTTAAAAAAGCATTTAAAAAATATGTCAATCTTGACTTAACTTAATTTTATTTAATGCACATTAATAATATCAAATAATATGTCAAAAACAAAACGAGCTACGCGCCAATTAAGAGGCCTTTTTGGGTCCTCTTATTTGGCACTTAGCTCATTTTGTTTTTATTAAATTACACCGGAACAAAAAATAAATCTCTCAAGTGCGGCAGACCAGACTAGTCAATTCTTACGTATTTTGGGTCGCTGAATGTGAATCCGAGGTCGAAATTTAAAAGTTAGCGTTCAAAATGGTGGATCCAATATGGCGGATTAAATTTTTTAAAGTTGCTCGGATTTGCTTGAAACTTGGTACTCTGGGGTTTTTGGAGTCTCTGATTACGAGTCTGGTGCCAGATTTCCAAAATTCGAAATAGCGGATCCAATATGGCGGATTAGATTTTTTAAAGTTGCTCGGATTTGCTTGAAACTTGGTACTCGGGGTTTTTTGGTGTCGCTGATTACGAATCTGGTGCTAGTTTTCCAAAATTCAAAATGGCGGATCCAATATGGCGGATTAGTTTGTTTAAAGTTGCTCGGATTTGCTTGAAACTTGGTACTCGGGGTTTTTTGGGGTCCCTGATTACAAATCTGGTGCCAGTTTTCCAAAATTCAATATGGCGGATTAAATTTTCCGAGAAAGTTTAAAAAATCTAATCCGCCATATTTGATCCGTTATTATAAACGCTAACTTTTAAATACTGACCTCGGATTCAGTTTCAGCGACCCAAAATACGTAAGAATTGACTAGTTTAGTCTGCCGCACTTGTGATTTTTTTGTTGTGTGCCGGTGCTATTTTATATTATTAATATATGTGGCTTGGTTCTAAAAGCAGCAATGTCACTTTTCCGAATTTTGAGTTATACCGCCGTACTAAATTTTTTCTGATCTATATAACCTAAAAAAGCAAATGTCAGTGCTTGTGAGATAAATGTAGCCTTTGAGCGACAAGAGCCAACGTGTGTTTTCAATAAATAAATTCAGTTAAACTGCTAAAACGGGCAAAGTTTGACTTAGTGTATCCGTTCAAAATTTTTGACATTGGCCCTTTTAGAACCAAGCCACAGATATACATTCAATAAAATCAAGCCCAGACTGATATATTTTTAAAATGTTTTTTTTTTTGTCATATTTAGTGTTTTAGGGGCAACTTTTGCGGATTTTCGGCACCTGATAAATCTTTTGATGAATTTTAAATTTGGCACATAATTTTTTACACTCAAAAGGAACAAATTAAGATTTCAAGGCTTTTAAATTTTCCACTGATACAAAAAGTACAGCCCATTTTCAACGACTTTTCAGGATTTTTGTGTAATTTCTCATAATGTGTACGAAATTTACAAGTAGTACTGTTTCGTCTTTCCAAGACTTTTCACACAGCACCGTTTCAATAGTGTAACTAAGTTATCATCAGTAGTTTGTTTGGATCTTTAAGGGACAGGCTCAGTGCATATGGCTCATTTGTCTAAAATATAATTAGTTGGAATGGATAATTGGGGGAGTAAGTCTCTGCTCACTGATGCTGGAGTTGCATCTGTCTTCAATTGTCGGGGAAAGGGGTGGGAGGGGGATGAGGAGAAATGTAACTAAGTCATCATCATCAATAGTTTGTTTGGGTCTTTAAGAGACAGGCGCAGCCTATGGCTCATTTATCTAAAAAAATACTTGATCTGAATTGATAGTTGGGGCAGTGAGTCTATGCTCACTGATGCGAGTTGCATCTGTCATAATTTAGGGGGGAGTGAGTCTCTGCTCACTGATGCGAGTTGCATCTGTCATTATTTGGCGCTGGGGAGTGGGTGGGAGGGGGATGGGGAGGGAAGGGATAGGGAGAGGAGGGATGTGCGGGAGGAGTGAGACTAGCTCACTGATGCTGGGAATGCATCTGTCCTGTATTAGTGGGTACCATTACTGGTTGAGGACGTTTTTGATCTTTTTGTGAGTGTTGTGTATTTCGTGATCGTAATCTAGAAAGTTTGAAATGAGGGGGTTGTAACTAAGTAGGTCAGATCAAAATATTTATTAAAATATTTTATGCATACCCTGGTGAGTTGAACACACGCCATCTAGGTAACATTGTGTTGTACTTATAAAGGAACTACATCTGTTTTCCATCAGAAGAACTACCGGTGAAATGCAGACTGGATGATACATAACAGACACGCCTTCTTAATCCAACTTGAGAATAGTACTTGAAAATGTAGTGTTATTCTCGCTCCGAGAATAGTATACTTATTTAAAGTCTTAATACACTGATTTTAATTATACATGAACTAAAATCAAGATTACTTATAATTATATAAAAGTATTTATACTTGATTAAATAATGGCTTCTTTTTCGCTAATGAATTTATTCACTTTTTAAGAGTGTATCTAATAGATACTATCTATCTTCTATATAAGACAAAAGATACAAAAGATACTATCTATCTTCTATATAAGACAATTTATAATACCTAGGTATTTTTTTTCATGAAAAATTACTTAAAGTGACTATAACTATGTTTGGTACATACAAGTATAAGAGTATATTGGCTACAAATATTTTTTATACTCATGAAAAGAATATTATACTTAGAACAAGTGTAAAGTTTTAATTATATGATTATTCTTGAATATATTTCTGATTTTTTTCCGTGTAATGTATACATTACTTATTTTATAATCCGCAATTTATTATACCTACGCTGATTAAAATTCTGCTTCTTTTTTTACGAGATAAAAACGTGTCTCTGCGTAATATGATATTACTAATGTTTACAAGAAGAAAGTAAAATTATTTAATTTATTATCTTAATGGTTCAGTTTATGTACAGGTTGAACCCTTTGAGATATAGCAACGACGTTTTTCAAGTGAACTAATGTTAATAAGGTCCCTCTTTATATGTAATTTTCATGTACTTATTTTAACCAGGGGTGAGCGAAACGGGAAGGCCTTATCAGTTTTTTGTCCCAAACTTCTTTCTGTGTAATCTTTTTGTAAATTTATTTTTGGAATATGATTCCCCAGGTCAAGATACATAAAAAATGTACTCTTGTTGTAATACTGTAGGATTAACCGTTTTCGAGAAAAAAAAATAATTTGAAGGTGAAACTTCACGATTCGATGACGAAAAATTAAACACTAAAATGTTGAAAACTAAAATTTCAATGATGCAGGGTTAAAACTATATCAAAAAACTAAGAAAAAAAGATTTTATACATGTAGGACAAAAAATCGCTACTATGGCCTCTCAAAAATGGTGCATTTTGGCATCTTGGACAAAGATTAGTTAAATCGCTTAAATTTAAGTATGTCTCGGCGAGTTGAAGCGGTTATAGCTAACAAAGGTAGAATTACTCGGTATTAATTAATTTTCATTTTTTGAGAATAGTTACACTAAGGAAAACATATTATTAAATCCCGAATAGAAATATTTTTGAACTGATTAAATTTATTTGTTTTTTAGAAATGATTAGAGAATATGGACATTTTATGATTTTTTTCATAAACTGTTTTTTTCAGAGAAAGCACCATTCTTAACAATATCCTTAACTTTTTTCGATCAGTTTATCATAATTAAAGCGCCATCCAGAGTCTCGCATAACTAACCATGATATAGCTATTTTGCTAACAATTGCGGAAAAGCCTCTTTACGCATGTGTTAGGAACAATACTTTTCCTACGAGCAGGGTTAAAATAAAATATGCTTTTATATTTTATCAAGTTAATCGAAATGAATCTTATTTTTATAATTTTTCAACAAGAAAATCAATTAACAGGTAAGAAATTTAAATATTTTTATAATATTATGAATTAATATAACAAGAATAACACTGCACAAGTAAGAAATTAAACAATATTTATGCGTGCGGAAAGAGTGTTCTTTCCGCACGCTCGTAGGAAAAATAACATACGATGCAGCAGAACCATAATTTCCCAAACAAAGGTTACCGCCTATATAAAAAAGGTTTACCACTGTCGGAAAATTTTATGACTAAAAAGGTCGTCGCCCCTAAAAAAAAAATGCCGGAAATTTCGTATTTTCGTATATTATAGTGCGTCGATAAAGTGGTATCGGTTGACTCACACTTTTTAAGCGGTAGGCATCTCAAGTGAATAATTTGATTGTAAAAAAATAGTTTTATCTGTATATAACAACTAGACTATTTTCTGTTTTCTGGACACTCCTATACAAATATTTAAGTATTTTATATATGGGTAATTCCAGCAAATCCTAACATGGCTGGCTTAAAATAAAATACAGATTATTATTAGCATTTATAGCCATAATGGTAGCTTATGAAATGAATTTTCTGGTAGTAGCAATTTCATAGTCATCAAGGTGGCTGTTTCTTAAATAATTACAGTTTTATTTAGCGGTACGTGGTACGTAGACAATTCACTCCGTATTTGGCGTCAATGGAGATTTCTCCCGTTAGATTAAACAGGGACAAAAGTTCTACCCAAAAAGGATAGAAGACATACATACACTCCCACTTCCACATAACCAAACAAATTATGTATTTGTTCTTTGTTGAACAAATACAATATTTACTTGGCCGGGCGAAAAGTGTAAAGAAATTACTGGCGCCATCTAAGTTTTAGTAGAATTATCTTATTTTACAGATTCACATTAGCTATGTTCGTTCATGCCGCTCACTGCTACACCTTCCGGCCAGCCAAATAAATACTGTATTTGTTGTGTGAAAAACAAATACAGTTATATTTGGTTGGCTGGAAAGTGTAGCACAAATGAGATAGAGATAGGGTAGACGTCTTTTGTTTCATAATTCTAGTTGTAGAGATCTCCATTAACAACGCAAAAACTGTGGTTTAAACTCTGTTTTTTTGAAACTAACTATTTTTGTATTATAGATTATTTTATATATTTTCGTTGACTATATTGACTATATTGACTATTTTAGACGGTAAGTATACGATTTATTATTTTTTTTCTTGAAATTCTAAAAATCATCAAAAAATTGTGACGTAAGCAACAAAAAAGTATATTTTTTTGTTTTTTGACTTAATTTTTTACTTAATACTCTTCTACTTTTAGATTATCTTAATTAAGTGTAATTTTTACTTAAGTATGTAATTATTTTATTTTATTTAATTTTTTATTCTTTGAAAAAAAAGTGTTAACTTTGTAACGTAAGCAACGCTGGAATTACCCATATATATTATAGATGGTAATACCAACTTGGTATATTAAAAAAGGTGTACCTAGTCATAAGAAGGCTTGTTCACGTATGATAATTTTTAGAAAATTAACCGCAAAGGTTTGCATATAGTAGTAAAAATATCATACATGAGTTTAATATCAAATTTGGCATACTTTCCCTGGTATTAATAAAATATGTAAATATTAATAAACACTAGGGTGACAGCAAAATATTTTTTCTTCGATTTTTGATTGGAATCCCATTTTTTGGTTTCATATTGAAATTAGGCAACAGGGCGCAACTTGATCTCGAAGTTTTTTTAAAATGACATATTCAATAAACTATAGCTCATACGCCATACAAACGTATTTTTTTTTTTTTTGATTTATTATTTTCATTTTCCTTTTTATAATTAAGAAGAAACAAATTTTTGATTGTCAATTGTTTTTTTTAACGAAAATATAAAAAGAGTTAAAGTCGATAAAACCTCTACAAATTAGAAAAACAACTCTTATGGATTAAATCTTATAGTCCAGTCAAATAACAAGAAATTCCTATGTTAAATTGCAATAAATGTCACGGGCTGATATTTTACAGGGTAGTAGTGGATAGTAACATAATAGTCCTGTTAGTTTTTCACCGGGTGATTTGCCTAAGGGGTGTCTGCTATCTAGAATTTTAGGGATTTTAGCCTTTATCTCGCTAAATATTCATCTTACGATAAAAATGCATATAACCAATTTTGTTAAGGAGAAAATTTCCAACACTTTTTGTTTATATCATTTTTTTTTAATATATTAATAACAATCGAGTAATAAATATTCAAAAATGGCCATGTTGGGGGTGAAATTGTTTTTTTTTTTTAATTTTCAGCCAAACTATTCATCGGAGGATTATTTACGTAAAATTGACGTAAAAATTGAGACATGACTTTTATTAACTGGGCCAGCTGTGCGTATTTAATTAGTTTAACACTAAAAATAATTTCCTTATTTTTTATGCCAAATTTAACAATTTCACGTCCAACGTGGCTATTTTTAAATTAACTCGATTGTTATTAATATATTAAAAAATGATCCTAACAAAAATTGTTGGAAATTTCATCCTTAACAAAATTGGTTATATGCATTTTTATCGTAAGATGCATATTAAGCAACTAACCCCCTAAAATTCAACATAGCGGACACCCTTTACGCAAATTGCCCGGTGAAAAACTAACAGGAGTGTTCTGTTACCATCCACTACTACCCTTTAAAATATCAGCCCGTGTACATTTATTGCAATTTATATTTATTATTTGACTGGACTATTAAGATATTTAATATGGATATGAGTGCAATATCGACTCTTTAGGGCGCTGGAGGTCATTTAAGATGTATGACATAGCGCCCTGTAAATTTTAACAAAATAACATCCAAACCCCGTATCTTAAAAAAAATATTTTCGGTTTGTTGTACTTGTACTAATCAACTCTGTATATGATGACTGGTAACTTATACAAAGTCCAATTTATTACTCGAATAAAACGTAATTAGTGCAAGGAACCGAAAATAATTTTTATCCAATACATACAGATAATAAGACAATTACCAGTTTTATTTTAAATAGATAAACTCAATAATAACCCCCGCGTGGCTTTTACTTTATTGAGTGGATAATTATTTATTTTACCCACTCAACTATCACTTGTCAAATTATTTTCTTGTAAATGTCATTAAAGTTTTTAATAAAACTATGAATTCCTAAGCTATTTATTGGATAAAACCTTGTATGTCACTCATGGGTAAACTGATGTTGCCCTCTCGAAAATTAACCTGCTTGGCTGACGCCTCGCAGGTTAATTTTCTCATGGGCAATATCTTACTTTACCCACTAGTACCATAAATAACTATTTTGCATATACGATGTTTCGAAATTTATAGGACTTTTATCCTATATCTCGAAAACGGCAGACTAACATCTCTATTCTCAATTTCCCTACTCCCTAACATCCCTAATCCATAACATCCCTACTCTATAACAACCCTACTCCGTAACATCTCTACACCATAACATCTATACTCCCCAATAACTCTACTTTTCACTATATGCACTTTATTAGCCACTTAATAATAAATGAGCGGTTCGCAGAACAAAGAAGCTTCTTCTTCTTCTTATTCTAGATTTTTTTATTTTTTTCCTAGAAAACGTTCATCTTTAAATTCAAATCTATAACAATCACAAATGAATTATTCCAAAAGTCACATTGTCCGCGTACTCTTAACATGCACTAATAAGTAAGTAATTAATAAACTAAATTCGTATTTGACAGTGACAGCATGAGAAATATTTTTTGAGTTAAGACAAGTTGTTACGGAGTAGAGATGTTACAGAGTAGAGTTGTTGTGGAGTAGGGATTTTATGGAGTAGGGATGTTAGGGAGTAGAGAAATCTAGAGTAGAGATGTTCGTCTGCCTCGAAAACCACTAACTCGTTTTTTATAAACAAAAATTTGTTGGCACTGCAATTAAAAGACCAAGATGACTTTAATGTCATCTTGTAAAAGACCTTTCAAATAAGGTGTCACTTTATATGATATATTATGTCTAATTTTAATTTTAGATCTTATTTTAATTTTTAGTCAATTTTTGACAATAAACGTTGATTTGTTTTGGATAAAATTTAATTGGGGTTTATTATTATTATATTGTGTCCCTATAGATCTAAAAATAGGAGCGGTTATATGCAGCTCATTATGTTGTGCTGTGCTAAACTGCGCATGCGCAAGCGCATGCGCTTACCGTTTTTCAATATATTATTTAAATAAAAAAACGATTTTGTACAAAAAACACCAAACAGACGCCAAACCAACGTTAACGTAAACCAAGGCTCCATTGAAAAAAAACACCAAATAACAAAAAACTAAAATAAACTCCGGCGCGGAGAGCTGCAATTAGCCGCTTGTTCCAAAAATCGCGCGAATTAAAAAATGACTTGCACTCTAATGTACATTAGTAAAATATGTAAATATTAATAAACAGTGATGCTTAAGAGAATGAATGAATTTATTAAATGCTATAAAAAGTTAAACGATTAATTTACAATTTAATTCAATTAGTAGATGTACTTATCTATTAATTATGCATGTTATCGGAAAAATAAAAGAGTATAAGAGCATATCCACAGGCTCGCATAACAATATAGTACATAAATATGCGATGCCGTGATTGGCTTGAAGTGCCGCCATGTATCTTGTAAGCCAGTCACGGTACCGCATTCTTATGTGCTATGTTGTTATGCGAGCTTGTGGATATGCCTTAATGCAGCATAATTGATGCTAAACGACAATTCACGGAAAAAACTATCTAGTTACCATAACTGGTTAAATATGGCCCAAATATTTTTCTGGTTAGTGCAATCATCATTCTGTACATGGCAACCAAATATTTAGTTACAAAGTAAAAAAGTAACAAATATTTAGTTACACACAGGTCTTTTTTGCAAATAAATAATAATAACCAAAACAAAAAAAGGTAATACCGCGACCAAAAATAGTGCTACAACCGAGGCTACAACAAAAAATTTTACAATTTATATCGAACTTATTATCCGAGTTGAAACTTTCATTACAATAACAGGGTCGGACAACAGGAATTTTAAATTATTTCTAATTTTTGGTTATTTTTTTTTAATACATACCTATGCTGAATGATATACAGAGCGGTCCAAAAGTCACCCCCCCCCCTCTTAACTTTTGAACCAGTTGAGATATCGACTTCAAATTTGGAACTTTTAAATAAGACAACTTAAACTATCGTTTAGCATATATTTAATACTTTCAGCTCTTAAAATGTGAGCAAGGGGGCATGCGGGCACATTTTTTTTAAATGGAAGGGGGGGTCGTTTAATACATCATTTTAAAGCTTATAAAATTCTCCATTTAACTCCATATTTTTAAATTAAAAAAAAAAAAAAATTGGGTTTAAAATGGGGTTGAAAATGGGTATTAATGTCAAAATTCCTCTAAAAAACAAATAATTTTTTAAAAATGCCTAATTTCATCATAAAAAAATGTTAATTATACTTTTAAACTAATTTTAGTTGACATAAATAAAAATTTATAAAAGAAAAACTTAAAAAATCGAATGTTTTAGCACAAAAAATTGAAAAAAAAACCTTAAAAAACATTTTTAAAAAATTTAAAAATGTTAGTTTAAATAGAGAATTTTATAAGCTTTAAAATGATGTATCACACAACCCCCCTTTCCATTTAAAAAAATGTCTCCCCATGCCCCCCTGCCCACATTTTAATAGCTGAAAGTATTAAATATATGCTGAAAGATAGTTTAAGTTGTCTTATTTAAGAGTTCTAAATTTGAAGTCGATATCTCGTTCAAAAGTTAAAAGAGGGGGGGGGTGACTTTTGGACAGCACTGTATAATATCATATGTCTGTGCTACCTAATCCGTTAAACAGGCCCGAACTGGGGAAGTTTGGCCAAAACGGCAATTCTATAATTTAGCCATTAATAAGTTATGGATAACTCCAAGGTTAAATGTTGTGTTAACACATAATCCGTAGCAACATTCTCGACCCATGTGGTCATTATTTGCTGAAGATTTGGTAATATTTGTTAAAAATTTAGGTACTTTCTAAATTAAAATCACAAAAAAATGCCCATTTGCAAATGCTGTGGCCACCAAGAAATGACATTTCAAGTCATATTTTGCTAACTTTTAAAAGCTTCGACCTAAAAACATAAAATTTGTTGTGGGTGCGATTTGGAACAAGATCAAACGACACGTCTATGAAAATTACAGTTAAAGGTCATATTTTTATAAGGTTTAAGCACCTTAACCTAAAAAAATTAAATTTGGTATAGATGGCCCCAACTCTAAAAATTACAATTCAAGGTCATATTTAGCTATAGCTTAAATGCCTCGAACTAGAATCAAGAAATTTGGCATGAATGGCCTTTGGAGAAAGACCACTTGATTCTGCTATAAAAAATGACAGTTTAAGGTTATATTTTGCTAACATTTAAACGCCTCTTTTAGGTCAAGGCGTGACTTTAAATCTTGTTGTGAAAAACTCCTGTACCAATTTTGTCCACGGTAGCGGCAATTAAATACGGCAATTAAATACGTCCCTGAACTGTCGAGGCGTTTAAACATTAGCAAAATTTGACCTTGAACTGTCAAATGGTATCCAATTTCATGATTCTAGTTCGAGGCATTTAAAAGATAGTAAATTATGACCTTGAACTGTTATTTTTACATTTGGATCGCTTGGTTCCAAAGGCCTTCCATACCAAATTTCATGTTTCTAGGTCAAGCTTAAAACTTATCAAAATATAACCTTGAACTGTCATTTTGACAGATGCATCAATTGATATTGCTCCAAATCGCACCTACACCAAATTTCATGTTTTTAGGTCAAAGCTTTCAAAAATTAGCAAAATATGACTTGAAATGTAATTTATTGGTGGCCATGGCATTTGCAAATGGGCAGTTTTTTCTGTGATTTTGATTTGGAAACTACCTATAATATTTTAATAAATATTAGATAGAAGCTGATATCTAATATTTATTAACTAAGAAATCTAAGAAACAAAAATAAACTTCATGGTCTATTCTATTATTTTTATTGTTATAAAAATATGACCTTGATAAAAGAGATGCCAATGGCGATTTCTCCCATTAGATTAGACAGGGACAAAAGTTCTACCCAAAAAGGATAGAAGACATACATACACTCCCACTTCCACCCAACCAAACAAATTCTGTATTTGTTCTTTGTTGAACAAATACAATATTTACTTGGCCGGGCGAAAAGTGTAACAATTTAATTTTTATTAAATAAATTACTGGCGCCATCTAAATTTTAGTAGAATTATCTTATTCTACAGATTCACATTAGCTATGTTCGTTCGTACCGCTCAATGCTACACTTTGCGGCCAACCAAATAAATACTGTATTTGTTGTATGAAAAACAAATACAGTATTTATTTGGTTGGCTGGAAAGTGTAGCACAAATGAGATAGAGATAGGGTAGACGTCTTTTGTTTCATAATTCTAGTTGTAGAGATCTCCATTAAGGAAAATAAAAAAATAAGTATTACAGTAGGTAATGAGAATAATTCACACTTCATGATAATTACTTCTTAAAAACATCCAGTGTTAAATATCTTGTTTATGGGTCTTATCACGTACTGTTTATAATTATGTTTAATGTTAATTTATATTACGAATGAGTCGTTTGGGTACCTACCCAAAATTTCTTTTTTCTATTAATTAGTGGTAAAAATATAATTATGTAGACTATCAATCTTTTTATTATATAAAAATATCATTAGATTTTTTAATTGTGTTGAAAGTGTTCAGTACTCATTAAAATTTGGAATAATGCATAATGTATTATATTATATATGCATATAAATATATTTATTTAGATATTTAACATTCATTTAACGCCTAAAAATAATAATTTTATTATTTTAATATAAATTAAAGTGTAATTTATTATAATCATAATTTTAATATTTATATTTCAATTTTGAATTAAAAATCTGATTGCTAAACTTTTAGTGAAAATTAGAACAGATTAAAAAAATAAATATATTATTTTAAGACTTTATTTAAACGAACTGGCTATTTAAACGCCCGACGTAACCTAACCTGATTTAGGTCGATTCTTTCGCCTGTTTGCTGTTTTGTTGCTAAGGGGAGGGGGGCGTAGCACAGTGGTTTCAGAAAAAAATACAATATTCTGTTTTTTTTTGTTACGAAATTACGAAAAAAAAGTGAAGAATCTGTAAAAATATGTTTGCGTCATTAGGATGGTTCAGAATTTGCCAAAAGAGTCCGATTTTGCTGAAATTTGGTGTAAAGGTCTCTTTTGTTAATCTTAATGTGGAACAATACCCAAAAACTTAAAATTCAAAATAGCGGAATAAATATGGCCGATTTATTTTTTAAAGTTTTTTTTTTGTTAATCTTAATGCGGCCAATACCCAAAACCCTAAAACTTAAAATGGCGAAAAAATGTGGCCAATTTTAAAATTTAGTAAAAATTAACAAAAATATGGCATAAAACAAAAAACTATGAAAACTTGCGCCAATTTTTTTATGGATTATTTTCCTTATATGTGCTAGTAATTACTGTAAAAAATTTATGATTTTTTACTAGCCTGTTTTTACTTTTCCCAAGGAAAGTCTTGAGTTAGTAAAAAAAATCGAAAAAAAATTATTGCTTATTTTTACGTTTCTGGCCGTTTCATGTTCAAAAAATATGATGTCGGTCTGTTTGTCTGGGAAATTTGTGACGACGATAACTCAAGAACGCTTCGGACTAAAGACTTCAAATTTGGAGTAAGGGGGTAAAACCAATTTTTTTCAAAAACATTTATTTTTCAATTTATTTTTCGTTTTACGAAAGAAGAAACTTTTTTCGAAAAAATTTTTTTTTTTGAAAAACTTGAAAAAAAAATTTTTTTGATTTTTTTTGAATTTTTTTTTTTCGTTTTTGATTTTAATAAACCTAGGCCTATAAAGGAAAGTATTATTTTGTTGGCAGCAGTATTTTTTGTTTAATTTGAAAAGAAAATTATTAAAAAATTGACAAAATATTCATATATTAAACAAAATTACCCTAAAATAATTACAGATTTACTAAGAAAGACTGTTTAAGTTCCAAACGTAATTTATTTTTAATATTTAAGGAAGAAAAATCCTAATAAAAACAATTAAATTGGTCTCAGAAAAAAAAGTGACAAAATTTCTGTTTTTGCGTAGGTTCAGTGGAGGGGAGCGTATCACAGTGGTTTCAGAAAAAAAATACAACATTCTGTTTTTTTTTGTACCGCTAATTAATTATGTTTGTGTCATTAGGGTGGTTCAGAATGTGCCAAAAATGTCCGATTTTGCTGAAATTTGGTATTAAGGCCTATTTAATCTTAATCTTAATGTGGACCCAAAAAATGGCGGACAATTATGGCCAATTTATTTTTAAATTTTTTTCCAAATTAACAAAAATATGGCATAAAACAAAAAATTATGAAAACTTCAGCCCATTTTTCATAGGTTATTTAACTAGTAAGTACAGTAAAAAAATCACGATTTTTTACCAGTCGGTTTTTTTAATTTAATTTAATTATAATTATTAAAAAATTAGCAAAATATAAGTAATTTTTCTAATGTACACACAGTTTTTCTTCGTAAATCTGTATTTTAGGGTAATTTTGTTTAATATACAGCCTGTTTGAAATCATACAAAAAAAGAAAATAAAGATGAAGGCATAAGGAAAAAGAACCCATACAAATGGACTAAAGTTTTCATAATTTTTTGTTTTATGTTAATTTTGACAAAATTTTTTTCGTAATCGGCGGTGCAAAAAATGGCAATACGCAAAAAAAAAACAGAATTTTGTCACTACTCTGCATAGACCTCCCCTTTAAACGGGGAGAATATAATTCTGACAAAAAAAGTACCATTAAAGTTTTAAAAACTCTAAAAATCAGCTAGTAAGAATACAGGACGTACACTTAACTTCAGACGTACAAATAGCTTGTTTCTTATTCAAAATAGGGATTAACGGATAAAATAAAAATATAAAAATTTTGATGTGGCCTAGCTCTGATACTAAAACCCATTTTTTTGGGTTCGAAAGGACCATAAGATGTGTAAATAAACCGATATCTTGACTTATTTCACCATTACCGAACTTTCTTTACTCTTAAAAGTAAAAATTATGTATAGGTAATATTTATTTTTTATGTAAATTAATTTAAATTTGCTTAAATATTTTACTATTTTTAACTTGTTTACATATACATTTTTTTTCATGGAATGCTAATACTCGGCTAAGACGATATAGAAAAGTTACATAAAATACAATTGGTGAGAAATAATTAAATAATAATAAAAGAAATTATTATGTAAGTTACATATTAAATATGTAGTAACTTAATACAACTGCCAAAAATTCTATGAATATACGAGGGTGGTATGATAATTGATGAGCCTTAAAGCTATCTGGCAACACTGCATCGTAATCTTGTTGTTGTTTACATCGGCCATCTTTGAAAAGACAACGTTTACAATATCAGCCAGTTCCGTCAAATAATTTGTGTGTGACAGCTGTTTGAAGTGGACAAGTTTTGTTTTTTTTGTAAAATGGAAAAAGAACAATATCGGTCGGTGATTCGCTTTCTGTTTTTGAAAGGGAAGTCGCGTGAGGAAATAAAAAACGATTTGGATACCATGTATGGTGATACCTCACCTTCAATTGCTACGATTAAGCGGTGGTATAACGAGTTTAAAAATGGTCGAACATCCGTGTTTGATGAGGTCCGTCCAGGACGCCCAAATGAGGTCACCACGGAGGAATCCATCAACAAAGTGCATGACATGTTGCTGAACGACCGCAGATTGAAGTTGAGGGAGATAGCTGAGACGTGGCTTGTCATTGAACGTGTGCAAAATATCGTGCACGAACATTTGGGCATGCGAAAGCTGTCGGCCCGATGGGTACCGCGTTTGCTGACTGTGGACAACAAGCGGATTCGTGTGACCACTTCCAAGGAGTGTTTGGTCCTGTTGAAGCTCAATCAGAGGGACTTCTTCATGCGTTACCTAACCGTGGACGAAACATGGTTACACCACTACACACCAGAGACCAAGCAGCAGTCGAAGCAGTGGACATTACCCGGCGAAAGTGCTCCGAAGAAGGCAAAAACGGTCCCATCGGCCGGGAAGGTCATGGCGACCGTTTTTTGGGATTCTCAAAGTGTGATCCACATCGACTATTTGGCCAAGGGAAGAACGATCACGGGGCAGTATTACAGTGATTTATTGACCCGATTCGACGAAGAGTTGAAGAAAAAACGCCCCCGCTTGGCTCGCAAAAAAACAATCTTTCACCAAGACAACGCTCAGGCCCATTCATCCCGAATCGCCACGACCAAATTGGTTGAATTGGGCTACGAGGTACTGCCGTATCCTCCATATTCTCCAGACCTGGCCTCGTCCGACTTCTTTTTGTTCCCAAAAAAGTCCCGAAATCATATTTTTCTGAGGGCTTGAAGAAGTTGGAGACCCGCTGGGAAAAGTGTATCGCCCTAAAAGGGGACTATGTTGAAAAATAAAACAATAAAAATAATAAAAAACAATGCTTTCATTGGTAGGCTCATCAATTATCATACCACCCTCGTAGCACATGTTTTGTAACTACCAATGAGATTACACTTATATTTTCAAATTTAACTTTAAAATTTCAAATTTAACAATTCCCACTGCTAATAGTAGAAATACATTATGATTTGAGTTACATATATTTATGCATGACTTATTTTCACACAGCGGGGTCTTATGATTCATGACTAAGCTCTGCTCAAAAGGCCAGCTAAAACCCTAGGACATGCTTTGCTTTCGCCTTTTCCCATAGTAAACACGAAGACAGAGCTTCGTACGTTGCGCGGAAAGTTCACTTAATCAGAGCCAATCCTGTGACACTTTTAAGTTTTAACTAGCTTTTTCGTGTTACGTAATGATTGAAATCCATCAGATGGCGAAATATGGAGCACTAGATTTATGATTTTATAAAATTCTATGACACATAACCTCAAATTTGGTTTATGTTAAAAATAAACGTCAAAATATTTTATAAGTTGCTATTAAACTATAATACTTTTATCGGTATTATGTGATTACTTTTAGTATTTTGTGATAACAATAGTTTTACTATAGTTTGGTAACATTAAACGTATTTATAGTTGACAAAAGAATATATAGTACTTAAGTTACTTACTATAATTACTATTATTTATGGGACCAAGACGCATCGTTTAATACTTTATTCATAAAAATAGGATGAGTTTTTCATTTTTGTTCTTTATAATCCCTAATGATTATAGCCCAAATAGGCGAAACATGGATTTTTATATGTCACCCGCGGTATGAAGACGAATCGTTTGACACCTCAATTGTCCAATTTGGTCCGGGAGTTTAGGCTGTAGAGTGGTACATACATACACACATACATACATAGACTGTTAAACGCATTACCCCCTTTCTTGGTCAGTCGGGTAATAAATAATTTTATTAAAAAAAACACCCGACTGATTAACTAAAAAGTAAAAACAAGAATAATGTGAAATAAAATTATATAGTAACCGTCGCAGTCGGAGGCCAATCCTAAATATCATAATAATGATAAAAATCTTCAAATTCAATTCAAATATACAAATGTTTTCATAATAGGCAATAGGCCTCCGACTGCGACGGTTACTATGTAATTTTATTTCACATTATTCTTGTTTTATACTTTTTAGTTAATGAGTCCGTTGTTTTTTTTTTAAATAAAATTATTGATCTTTATAAATCCCTGATGATAACAGCCCAAATAGGCGAAACATGGTCCTTTATATAGCCTATGTCACCCGCGGAATGAAGACAATTCGTTTGACACCTTAATTGTCAAATTCGGTCCAGGCCATTAGGCTGTACATACATACATACATACATACATACATACATATACTGTTTAACACATTACCCTCCTTTCTTGGTCTGTTGGGTAAAAATAGGCTCTACGTGGTTTAGACCACAAAGGAGGGTATCGCATTTTGGGCTAAATCGCCTGCAACGATAAGATTTTACATGCTTATAGATACATAAAAAATAAATACTTAGCCAAAATTTCAGCTCTTTATACAACCCGGAACATACTTTAATTAATTATTTTAATTAAGAATTTGACATCTGTCAATGTACGATTTGGCAACATCGCACAAAACTTCAAGTGTAAAATGTCATCTCGTCAAAATAAAAATAACTTTGCACCTTTATTACTACAGTGGGGCCAAAGGAAAGAGTCTGTGTTGTGTTCACTGCTCTTGACTATAATATTAAAATATTTTGTTGTGTTTTATTAGTTTTCACAGACTCAATATACTGTAATTCAATGTGTAATTAGGCTGGACTTATGTGACTAGTTTCTTATGTTTCAGTACGATTATGGAGTTGTTTTTGAGGTATTTATACTATAATAACACTGTAAGAAAACCAGCTGTTTCAGCGATAACCCAAAGCATGTAGTTCCTTGGGACAGTGTTACCCAAGACATGTAATTTAATGTGGCTTTCAACATTTAAATTACTTTATTTCCATGATATGAACCAAAAATAGATTATGAAAAATTACACATAGACTTTTAACTTTTAATATTAATTAAATATACTTATTTAAAAATAGATATACAGGGTGTATTTGAAATAGCGTAGGAAATTTAGCGCAAGAATAATGCGATGTTTTCGGGTTTACGATAACAAATAATTCCTGAGTTTTTAATTTGTTTTTTCATTTTGTTCTTTATTAACAAACAACACAGTTTTTTATCATTTCTTTTCATCATTTTGCAATTTTTTAAACAAAAACATATTTTTCTTATTTAGCCCAAAACTCCTATTTAAAACGATACCGTTCTTTTCCAACAAATTGATACATTACAAGTCTGGCTTAAGCGTCAATTTTATTAGCAATCGAAAAATCAGGCGCCCTAGTTTTCAAATAAGCAAATTTATATGATTTTATTTAATAAAGATTTGTTAAAATAAAGACTTGTTCAAAAATGAAGGTTAAATGTAATGTATAGTACTTTATTATTAGAAATATGTAAGAATTTGATATTTTAAGTCATACAGTAAAATATGACCTACTGAATCGCAAAACCCCGCTGTGTATGTATTTAATAATTATTATCTAGATATATCTTAAGATAACGCGATATCTATAGAGAGCAAACAGTTGTAAAATAATAACCAAAACCAAAGAAAAAATATAATAAAAAATGAAAGCTTCATGTCGATTTAAATCTGATAAAAATTTAAAGCCGACAACTTTTGATTTCATTCGATTGACATTGAAAATAAAAATAAAAATACAGATCAGAAATGTAAATTATTTTGATAGATTAGAATCTAACGAAAAATAGGAAAGAAGAAAGAAAGTAATAAAAGAAGATAAAATTGAAGCCTTCAAGTTCAAACAAGTCAACATCTACTACTACTACTATTCTTATAATTATAATGATCGTATAAAAAATAATATAAATAATGTAAATAATAAAAACACTTTTATTAGGGCCACTTGCACCAATGCTGGTTTAACTTTAAACTTGGATTAAATTGACGGCTCACCAATCAGAACTCAGCCTTTTTAACTTAAACTCGGTTTAGCTGAGTTAATCCCATACGAAAATTTGGTGCAAGTGGCCCTTAGTGTAACTATTGCTGGGGTCTGGAAAGTTTGATATTTTTTTATTACAGGTCCATTCAAAAAATACAATCAAATCTGTCAAGGGAACTTAATTACGTCACGTTATTGTTGTCCATTTTTGGCTGTTTTTCCCCTTCTCTTTTTTGGTAGGGGGATGTTCAACAATTATGTCACCGCTCCAGTGGGGGGAGGGGGTCAGAGGTCAAGTGACCAAAAGTAATACATGGGGGGTATCAGGTAAAAGGTGACGTTACTTTTTTATAGTTCAACCTTAACCGGAATATCTTTTCTTTTTCTTTCCCCGAGGAAAGTCTTTCGTTAAAACATTTTTGAAAAATTATAACTGCTTTTTTCACAATTTTTGACTGTTTATCTGCCCGGGAAAACTTTTGATTACTAGAACGTTTTGATTTAAAGACTTCAACTTTGGATCGAAGTTCTAGGCAAGGATTGTTTGGTAAAAATCGTGTTGTGTTAAAAAATGTTTAATATTTTTTTTTTCAAACGTACGTTTGTGTTTTATTTGAGTGGGGGGGGGGGGTTGATTTTGTTATTTTTTTTTAAATAAATGGTTTTAAGTGACGCCACGGCGTACCGGCCTCTCCTTTATCGCAGTCACACGAGCTATTCCCCTCCTCCTTAGCGTTTGGCATAATTAATAAAAGATGACCTATACCCTTTCTGCACATACTGGAGATGTCATGTTTTGGTACCAAAGGCTTCATTTGATGGGTGTTTTAGGATCAATTAAAAATCGAAATTATTAAAATCATCATTTTTGGTATGCCAACCGGAATTTCACTTTCTTTCTGCTATGCAGCGTCGGTAGTACACGCTGTATACCGGCAAACATCATCTTAGTGCGTAGAGACCGGGTTTTATGCGATAAATTTAATTTAATAGATATCTGATACATAAATTAAATAAGTTAAGAATTGACAGTCTATAAAAATATATACTGTACGTTTGTCGGTTAATAACCGAAAAAAAAAAAAAAAAAAATATATATATATATATATATATATATATATATATATATATAGAATAGAATAGAGTATAATTTATTTCATAAAAAGAATATATATATATATATATATATATATATATATATATATATATACAGGGTGTCTCAACGAAGCCGAGTCGGTCAATATATAGTAAAGTGTCCACTTTAGAGAAAAACTTTAATGGGAAAAGTTGTATGGTTTAAAAAAAGGCACCTTGTAGCCCCCCCAGCGAGATATATTAGCATAGAAATACCTTAAAAATTATATTTTTGGTAAAAGCGCAATTTTTTTCCTTATGGATGCCCCCCCCCTTAAAATGAAATAAATCCACCCCTGGAAAGACCCCTTAAATGATCACAAATTCCAAAACCTTTTAAAAATCTAGTTTTTGTAAATTTGTATCAATATCTTGTTTTCTACTTTTAAGTTACACATGTAATTATAATCAATGGAACTTTAAAAACTTGTTTTTTATTTTTGTATTTACTGTTTAGTTAAAGAATTCCTCGCGACGTTAAAAAAGGATGACGCGTCGTCATTTTTTATTTCTTTGCTTTTAAGTTTTGTAGTGTTCTTTTATTCGAATTGACCCTTAAGATTATGACTTCTAAGCCAAGTATGAGAATTTAAAGAGAAAGATTAAAGGTCACATCCAGAGAGGTTGTACATTACCTGGTATGAAACTATAAGATCCCCAAAAGTTGATAAGTTATGTACTAGCAGTCGGTCTTCATAGTAGATCACCGTTTTAGGATATTTTTGAGTTTTTTAAATAATATTTTTTGACGTTTTCAACTTTTTTTTTGTTTGAGTTTAAAAATATAGTTTTAATAAAATAAATATTTTTTTTATAAATTCATATACCCGTCCTCAAAGTGATCAAAACAAAAATAAAAATTACCTTAAGAAATCTATAAATAGCTTTTATCCAATACATACAGATAATAAGACAATTACCAGCTTTATCTTAAATAGATAAACTCAATAATAACCCCCGCGTGGCTTTTACTTTATTGAGTGGATAATTATTTATTTTACCCACTCAACTGTCACTTGTCAAATTATTTTCTTGTAAATGTCATTAAAATTTTTAATAAAAATATGAATTCCTAAGCTATTTATTGGATAAAACCTTGTATGGCACTCATGGTTAAACCAATATTGCCCTCTCGTAAATTAACCTGCTTGGCTGACGCCTCGCAGGTTAATTTTCTCATGGGCAATATCTTAATCTACCCACTAGTACCATAAATAACTATTAGTTTAAAGTTTGGTTTTGATTTATCAAACAATATGTCTGGTATACCTCCCAGTACCTGAGACCTCAAGAGGAAATGCTATTTCCAAAACCTAAAATTGACTACTTTACAAATAAATATGTCAAATCTATTACAAATTTAATTCTACATAAAATTTAAATTAACTATTTTTGACGCTATAAATGCAAAAAAAGTATGTTAAAAAAAAAAACACTTTCCCAATTTTTTTCAAAGCGGCGGTGCTTCTGCATACGAAAAGACTGGGAAAACTTTAGTCAATTTTTTGTATACTGGGCTAAAAGTAAAACGCATAAAACTCGGTCTCTCAAGATCAACGAAGAGCAAGCGTTTAGCGGCCGCGGGCCACGGTGAGAGGATGTGACCCGATTTTTCACCACCCAAAAAATTTGAGAATTATGCGTCTTAGTCAGCCATGGCAGTGCCATTTTTATTGGTAGGGATGGTCAAAGTTAGTTTACATAAAAAGCAGGGCCTCCTCCAAACGGATATCAAATTATTTGTTCACTTCCGTGAGTGACAACAGTTGCTCGAAAATATGAGAGCCTTCGTGGTAAGTATCTGCGCAAAATTAGTGAAAATTCTTTGAAAAATAGTGAAAATTTAGTGAAAATATATGTGAAAATCAAGCCAATTTTTGGAATACTGTGTGATCTTCAACTGGGACTTATCGAATAGTGTAGCAACCTTTTTAAAATGGCAGATTTTAAAAAGCCGGCTTTTTCAAACTATGATTCTTAAAAAAATGTGGTGGTGTAAATTAGTGGAAATCCTGTTGCCATGGTAACCAATCAAACAAACAATGATTTATCAAATAAAAGTTTGTATAATAATTTTGATTTCATGGATTAGAATTATAACCTCCACTAATTTAAAACCGTAATCAAAATTAAACGTTATGTAAAATCTTGGTTTTATGTTTAATTTAGACCTTTAAAAATAATAAAATTTTTAGTTAAAAGGCTATTTTGGAAGGATGTTGGTCGCTACATACAAAATTCATATTATGGACGATATTCACACAGAAAATAGTTCAATTTCAGATTTTTTCTTAAAATAAAGATTGACTGTTAGATTACATTAAAAGAAACCAATCCTGTTTTTTTTTGTTTCGTTAGAATAATTTACATTTTTTTTTCAGTTAATCGCACTTGTGGCTGTAGCCAGCGCTCGCCCAGAACCTCCATCTGGAGGATACAGTTACCCAAAACCCCCATCCGGATCTTATGGTGTACCAGGAGGTGGTTCCCTAGGAAGTGGCTCATTGAGCTTCTCTGGAGGTTCCTACGCCCACGGACACGGACACGGCCACAAACATGGCAGTAGCCACGGTCATGGACACGGACATGGATTAGGCAGCTCATCTAGCTTTGGAGGTTTAACAACTGGAGGAGGATTTTCGGGAGCCTCATTACACACATCTGGAGCTGGTTCTGGATTCACTGGAAGCAGTTTATTCTCGCCCGCTAGCAGCGGAGGATTCTCCTCTTCTCACGGATCTTCCCATGGATCTTCCCATGGATCTTCCCATGGATCTTCCCATGGCTCTTCCCATGGATTCTCTTCTGGTGGATCACTTGGAGGTTTTTCAGGATCTCACGGGGGATTTTCAGGCTCTTCCGGAGGATTTTCAGGCTCTTCCGGAGGATTTTCGGGCTCTTCGGGATCATTTGGAGGTTCCTCTGGATCATCCAGTTTCGGAGGTGGCTTCTCAGGATCCTCTGGATTTGGAGGTGGTGCTATTGTACAAAAACATGTTTACGTGCACGTTCCCCCACCAGAGCCAGAAGAGCACCATCACCATCATCCAATCCCAGTAGCCCAACCCCAAAAACACTACAAAATTATCTTTATTAAAGCCCCATCTCCTCCAACCCCAACCGCTCCAGTAATCCCACTCCAACCTCAAAACGAAGAAAAGACTTTGGTATACGTTTTGGTTAAGAAACCAGAAGAACAACCACAAATTTCCATCCCAACCCCAGTTCCTACCCAACCATCTAAACCAGAAGTTTACTTCATCCGTTACAAGACCCAAAAGGACAATGGAGGAGCATCTTTGGGAGGTGGTTTGGGAGGCGGATTGGGAGGTTCATTGGGAGGAGGAAGCTCTTTCGGTGGAGGAAGCTCCTTCAGCGGTGGAAGCTCCTTCAGCGGCGCATCCTTCGGCAGTTCTGGTATTGGAGGAGGACTTGATGGTTCTTCCTTGGGAGGTCTTGATGGAGGTTTGTCCATCGGTGGAGGACACTCCAGCTCTTCCTTTAGCTCGTCGCATGGTTCATCAGGTGGTGTATCCACAAGCTATGGAACTCCAGCCTCAAGTTATGAGGTTCCATCCGCAAGCTATGGAACTCCATCCTCAAGCTACGGCCCTCCAGGCCACAAACCTGGTCCATACTAAGTCAAAATAACAAATGCTAGTTCAAAAATTAATTTGTGTTAACAATGCAGAAAATTTTCTGTTGCTTAACACTTTTGAGATTTGATAGTCTCGAGACTCTTGTACATAGTAGATTTAAGATAATTAAATTATTAAAGTATTATTATATTGTATATTTTCAAGATATACGGTGACAAATAAATTTATTTTTATTATAGTTTTTAGTCTTTTTTTACGAAACTTTTAAATAAACAAACATAATTAAGAATTTACAAAATTAAAGATAAATGAAAGATGACAAAATTTACCTAAATTCTTATCATAATTATTATCCAATAAATAATATCCATACAATTTTGATTGAAAATTGCTTACTAAAAATGTGACAAGATAATCTGTCATTTAATGTTAGTTTACATAATAATTAACACTAAACCACAGGTAAACCACTCTAGGACGATCTTAGTTTCCGCACGCGCGCAAATACCAATAACGAGAAGCGTACACCTAATGTCACGTATCCAGTATTTCATTGGTGATAATCGCGCGCATGCAAAAATTGGTTTATTTCTAGAGTAAGTACCTGTAAGAACTTAACCAATGAAATAAAATGTAACAAATAAATCTGTTATTTCATTGATAAAATTCTTAGTTTGTTTAGTGTTAATTATTGTGGATAAACCAACCTTAAAATTTAACTACTTATAGTTAATTTAAATTTATGCATGAACGAACTTTAAAATTAATAAATAAGCCTGCTGCAAATTATATAAAAATGCATACAAAAATCAAGAGTATAATATAATAATTATAGAAGTTTTAAAAACGAAGTTGCTTGTACATAAACTAAATTAAAACTATTGTTTTTAATTTAAATAATAGAAACAGTGAAAAACATTTGCATCAAGCCATTAATTAAAATTAGCTTGTTTAACTGAATCTAATTTGGGAGTAACTTCAGATAAAGAAATTTCTTAACCTTGTAGCATATTATTTATCGTTAGGAGACAATAAAGGGAGTGTCTTAATATTGAGAAAGTAGAAAATATATATTACTAATAAATGTTAATAAAAGAAATCTATTGGCACTTTTCTTTTTTTAAGCACAAATATTTTTTTTTGGTGTTATATTGCCCCACAACAATATTCATATTGTGAAAAAGTGATATCTTTTACTCATCGCAAATTAAAATTCAAATAGGTAATGTAAACAATTATAATTTCTTGCTTATTTTTTTCGAATAATTTACATATTTTTGTTATTTATAAATATATCGCATCCGCTTAGAGAAAGTCTTAATATAGTTATATATTCTATTCATGGGGGAGAGGTTCATATTGGTAACGGTTTTTTAGTAATTTGAGAATCTTTTTTGCTCTAGGCCTATTTCACGTGGATTCAGGCAAAGGTGACTGCACTATGGTCACGGATTTGGGTGAATTATGTTTTATGGGTACCTTGTGACATCAGAAATAGATCCCCAATTGGATTTTTTCGAAAGACGCATATCTTTTAAGATATGAATTTTTTTAGTATTTTCCTAAAATCAAAGATTATTATAAAAATTGATTTTGCCGTATAGTTTTAAAGTTATAAAACTATTAGAGATATCCAAAAATGGTTTTCAACATTAGAAAGAACGTCAATTTTTTGACAAAAATAATTTTTTTTTTATATCGATAGTGTTTTGTTTTTTTTAGCTATTAGCTAAAAACTTTAAACTTAAATATCTCAAAAAACCCACCCCTAATATTTTTGAAAATTTTAGGATATATTTTTGACTATGTCTACTTTCAATAAACTAAATTACTGAAATGCACATTTTTATTATTATTTTTATATTTTCAATAGAATGTAAAAAATTCCAAAATGCTTGCCTAAGTAATTAATTTTCCTTAAACGTTGAAGGCTTTTAAAACTAGTTTCAAGCTTCATATTTTTAAGAAAATCAGCTTCTATTTGTTTCTAATGTTTATGTTTATACTCTGTTATGCAAAAAGCAACCAACCCACAAATTTAAAAAACGAGATAATGACGTATACTGATCTAGAAATGTCCAGACTACATTCCTACATCCAACCCACAATATGTGAAATATTTTGGGTTGGTTGCTTTTTGCATAACAGGGTCCAGTTATGAGTTTCACAAAGTCATAACAGTGATCCTTTTTCGATTTTTTTATATATTTAATTTGTTAAGGATTTATGTCTACATAAATAAATATTATTTTATTAGAAATGTTAACATAAAAACATGGTAATTAAAATATTTAACCCATACAGCTTCTATAAAAAAAAATAAAGAAAAAAACTAACTAAATATTTTAATTACCATGTTTTTATGTAAACATTTCTAATAAAATAATATTTATGTACAGACATAAATCCTTAACAAATGAAATGTATAAAAAACATCAAAAAAGGGTAATTATCATGAGTTTGTGAACCTCATAACTGAACCCTGTTATGCAAAAAGCAACCAACCCACAATATTTTACATATTGTGGGTTGGATGTAGGAATGTACGGACATTTCTAGATCTGTATACGTCAATATCTCGTTTTTTTTTTTTAATTTGTGGGTTGGTTGATTTTTGCATAACAGAGTCAAATTAATCCTACGTTTTATGAACAAAAATAAGCAACAAATTAAAGCTGTTTTTCTTTAAAACATAAAGCTTGAAACTAGATTTAAAAGCCTTCAACGTTTAAGGAAACTTGATTATTTATTTTATACCAAAGTTAAGCTCCCGGGGGGTAGGGGTAAGTAATTTTTTTAACAAAAATTAAAAAATAATAACAAAAATATGCATTTTAGTAATTTAGTTTATTAAAAGTATACTTTACTCTATAGACATAGTCAAAAATATATCCTAGAATTTTTAAAAACATTAAGGGTGGGTTTTTTGAGATATTTAAGTTTAAAGTTTTTAGCTAATATCTATAAAAAAAATTGAATTTTGTCAAGAAATTGACTTTGTTTCTAATGTTGAAAACCGTTTCTGGATATCTCTAAAAGTTATTATACGGCAAAGTCAATTTTTATACTAATCTTTGATTTTAGGAAAACACTAAAAAAGGCCATATCTTACAAAATATGCGTCTTTTGAAAAAATCCAAGTAGAGATCTATTTCTGATATCACAAGGTACCCATAAAACATAATTCACCCAAATCCGTGACCATAGTGCAGTCACCGTTGCCTGAATCCACGTGGAATAGGAAAGAAGAAGGAGACCATACCGTTTTACAAACAAAAACATTACAGTTGGCGTTTCTTTCAGATTTCTCAAGGAAGTTTTACTTATTTTTTACCTTCCACATAAGGGTAGTTTACTGAAAAACAAAAAAAAAAAGGAAATGGCTCTGACGGTTTTGTTTGTAACTAATGACATTATTCATGATTGACTCAAAAAAATTGTCAGGGGTAGGAAAAAACGGTTAAGTTTTGAAGGTTGTTTTTAAAAATCTTACTAAATAATTTAAAAGTTACGCTGAAATAATTAAAACCTTACGACTTATCGACATTTTTTGCAAGAAAATGTGCGGTGAAACACAGTTTTGACTTTAATGACCTATGCTCACTTAACCAAAAGAACTGATCCATTTTAATTTATAAATATCCATGGGTGTAATGTATTGTTATAAAGAAGGGTATCGTATTTTGGGCTAAATCGCCTGCAACGATAAGACTTTACATCCTTATAGATACATAAAAAATAAATACTAAGCCAAAATTTCAGCCCTTTTTATATACGGGAACATCCCCGAACATACTTATTTTAATTAATTATTAATTATTTTAATTACGAATTTTGACATACGTACTTTCACGATTAGGCAACATTGCACCTAACGAAACTTCAAGTGTCAAGTGTCATGTCGTCAAAATAAAAATAACTTTGCACATTGACTACTACAGTTGGGTTAAAGGAAAGGGTCTGTGTTGTGTTCAATGCTCTTGACTATAAAATTAAAATATTTTGTTGTGTTTTATTAGTTTTTACGGATTTAACATGCTGTAACTCAATGTAAAATTAGGGTGGACTGTTGTGACTAGTTTCTTAAGTTTCAGTACGATTATAGTTATTTTTGAGGTATTTATACTATAATAACATTTAAGCTTGGTTTGGTAACCCAACAATAATATTAGATAGTAGATGGCTGGATTAGGGTTATTTATATTAAAAAACGTTTTTTTACTAAAACTGCCGAAGTTTCGTTGGCTTTATTCCAACTTCTTCAAAAGGCACACTACAAGAAATGTAACAATTATGTTATAACTTTTTGCTTATGCTGATGATAATTCCACGTTAATATAAATATTTGTTCTTATACGAGGTTTAATTAAATTAAACCGTATTTTATTTCTATGTTTAGATTATAACACATAGTTTAATATAATTAATCAATGTCTTTTTTGTTTGCAAAACAATTTTAAACATGTTTTTATTATATATAAAAAAATCACATTTTATTACTTTATTAACGAATTTTTAAAGTTATATTATTTTCTTTCTGGCTCTTTGATTGTAAAAAAGTTATAACATAATTATTACATTTCTTGTTGTGTGCCTTTTGAAGAAGTTGGAATAAAGCCAACGAAACGTCGGCAGTTTTAGTAAAAAAACGTTTTTTAATATAAATAACCCTAATCCAGCCATCTACTATCTAATATAATAACATTGTAAGCAAACCAGCAGCTTTAACGATAACTCAAAGCATGTAGTTCCATGGGACAGTGTTGCCCCAGACAAGTAATTTAATGTGGCTTTCAACGTGTTGAATAAGTTTATTTCCATGGTATGATTTAAAACTAGATTATGAAAAAGTTACACATATAACTTAAATAAATATATTTAATTAATACTGTGTTATTAGTATACATTCTACCTAAATGTTATTATGTTGGTTTTTAGATAAACAAAAATATTACTTTTTTCAGTATGATAAAATTTAGGACAATAATAATGCGTTGTTGTCGGGATTACGGTAACAAATATTTCCTGATAAGTTTTTATTTTTTTTTCACTTTGTTCTTTATTAACAAATAAACTTGGTACACAGTTTTTTATCATTTCTTTTGATAATTTTGCACTTTTTTAAACAAAAACATGTTTTTCTCATTTATCCCAAAACTCACATTTAAAACGATATCCTTCTTTGTTTTTAATTTAAAATTTATTATTTTATTATTTATTATTTTTAAAATAATTTATTACCGCAATAACCTATAAAGTGATCTTGATATTTATTTGCCATATTACGTGTACTGTAATACTAATAAGAAATCGAGAGTTTCTTTATTGCATAAAATGGGAAAAATCGATTTTAGAAAACGACTTTATTTATTTGTGTTCCATAGCCAGAAAAAAACTTGATTTTTCTCTCGTAAAAGTTATGAGGGAGGTTCAGGTAAAACAATATGATACCTATTGATATCACTCTGCATTATTGTTTTAAATATTTTTTTTCATTTACCCTCGAGGGGTTTATTTATTGTACAATCCTTGTACAGCTGTGGGATCGTCCATAAAATACGTCCCACTTTTTTAGGTGATTTTAGACCCCTTCTCCCCTCATATCACACATTGTCCTAAAGTCTTGACCCTTCCTCCCAATGTGACGTCACACTCTGATTTTACTGCTGGAGTTTTGTTTGTAGACGCTCTTCTTGATGTAAAATAATATAACACTTCGAATCCACAGTTTGTCAGTGCTAGCTACCATTTTATCGTAAAACCATGAAGAAATTCCGACCGCCAAAATGTGACTAGTTAGATTAAAATATTCTTAAAAAACATGATTAACAGAATGTTAAAAAGCAATTTTGAGTGGGTCTGTATTTTTTTTGGTGTGAGGTCACACTCGACCTAGCCTCCCTTTCCTCATTCCACCCTTAGTCACAAATTCCTGACCCTCCCTCCCCCTAAAGGTGACACGTATTTTGTGGACGGCCCCTATCCAACAATCTTCTACAATCCTTAAAAATGCCTAACAATATTCCAAGATCTTTGATAATCTTCCACAATCGTCTACAATCCTCCACAATCATCTACTATCTTCCACAATCATGCAAAATCTTTCCACAATCTTTAACAATTTTCGACAATTTTTTGAAATATTTTATGTACTTTAGTATAAAGCAGTAATAATTTCTTTCACAATGCCAATAATCTTCCACAATCTTTGACAATCTTCTACAATCCTTGATTCTCACAATTCTAGTACACATTTTTTTTAGTAAATAAACCTCTCGTTTACCCTCCTGTGTTAGGTAATCATATAGAAAATTACTTAATTAAAAAATAAAATAAATATAGTATCACAGAAACATGAATAAATGAACTAAATACCCCACCTTTCTTAAAAATAGCTACTAAAAAATAAAATGAACTCAAACTTAACAAATATAAGAAACATTTACCAAGTAATAAATGAGGCAACAACCATTACAAAAAAAAAAACAGCAAAACATAAAAATGCATAACAATCTTGGGCAACTCTTAATTAATGACAAAGATTTAGCCAATATGATCACTTTTCTTTTTAACGGTAAAGTTCGATTAACGTACGAGGGTATAAAAAGTGATCATATTCGAGCATTTTCAGTGGGAGTCGACATGAAATATAACTACCATATAGGTATTTTAAGCAACGCCTATATAATGAACATGTCAATATTGTTAATCGATAAAAAACAAATTGAACCAAATTTCACAGGAGAGATTTTGTTCGAGAGAAGAAATCAGCAACTAAGAACGAAATAAAAATCATAAACTTCAGATTTTTTCGAGTATTTTGTATAGCTTCCTAGATTTAAAATCGGATATAAGATTTTTAAGCTTTTAGATAAGATTTCGGTAAAATCTTGAAAATCTTGTTAAAAATTATCGAGAATTTTTGTAAACATTTTGGAAAATTTGTAAACGTAGTGATTTAGCTCTCGCATTTTTATTATAACAAGATCTTCAAAAAAAAAAATAAATAAAATTAGACCTGTCCCTGACCTATAGCAGAGGATAAAAAATACTTCATATAACCGCTCTTGCTAAATATATTATGAAAAATAAAAAAAACAGAGGTGAGGGGGGCTAATTTTCAAATTAAGGTTAAACGATTCCAAAACCCCCAGGGTGCAATATAATTGTTAGAAGTTAATAATTGCATGTTCTCCACTACTACTCCTTTGGGGGGGAGTTTACCCAAATTCAGCTTTCTATCATTTATTGGCGCAGCAAGCCCTCCAATTTTCATTTTTGATCAATTTAAGTTAAAATGTTTAACAATTTTGCTTACAAAAATGGATGAAATAAGACAACGTTTGTTTTTGTGTGGCTTCAGCCCCCTCCTCCCCAAGAAAAATCCTGGATGCGCTATTGCTATCATTATCCTAAGGGAATTAAATATGGTACATAACAAGCAGAAAAACAAATCATTTGTTACTTGCAACTTCTCTGTTTGTCTATCGTAATTTGGCAGTCAGCTATTAATAAAATAATTCCAAATTACGCGATTCTGAAACTTTTAGTAACAAACTATGCGGTAGTTTTGTGTACTTGTACGCCGTAAGTAAGTTTTCGTAATAAATAATAGAAACGACGCAGTTTGTCGTAGAAAATTTTCATTTGGTGCGTAATGCGTAAAAAATTAAAAATTACGGCCCTGCTAAAATGAATGTACCATATATGGTATAATAACATGGTTTTCCAGATAGAACAGCTATACAATGGTTATCCCCAGAATATCTGTTTTGGGATTTACGACATCCCCAGGATATAGGATTTTGTCTATAGATATCCGTAGGACATCCTCAGGATATACTTTGTTACTAAACGGGAAGCCGAGCGAATTCCGATCCGTATATCCCGAGGGTATGTCCTGAGGATATGCTGTACATCTGTCCTAAAGAAAGCTATTAATTATGTACAACAGTCCCTGACAAAAGTGGCCATCAAATAGTATTGTTTCATTATTTTTTTTGTGAAATATTGCTATTATCAGCTTGCGCCTATGTGCAAGTTATTAAAATTTAAGCTAATAGTTTTACAAAAAAATAATAAAAGCATTACTACTTGATAGCCACTTTTGTCGGGGACATTTGCACATAATTTGTAACTTATCTGCGAAAGATATTTCCCTTTTCATCATAAATTTTTCAAAAAGTACTACTTAACCTTTGCAAAGGCCCATGAGCTCGTCCATAAAAAACGTAAAGCACTTAAGTCACGAAAAACGCGGTAAATTTAAAATAATGAAGGAAAAGCCATCGTAGGATATCCCAGGGATATCATGAAAGGAAATCCACGGGGCATCCCCTCGGAACGGCCCTGGGATGTAGGAAGGACATACCCTATATCCTTGGGATATACGGGCAGTATATCCTCAGGACATACCTTTCGGAATATCCTTGTGATATACGAGTAATATCCCGGGACATGCGACATTGAGACGACGTTGAGAGGATATTCGGGGTATATTGTTTGCTATATGGATTGGCGTTATGCGTGATGCGTACAAAATTAAAAATTACGGCTCTGCTAAAATGAATGTACCATAATAACACGGTTTGGCGTTATTCACTTTTAGTTCTATGATATTCACATTATAAGTAAACAAATTGTACAAGAAAACTGAGTGTTTTCCAAAGTCGAACTAAAAGTCCAAACGGCGAACCGTGATAATGTTATGACGTCAAGATGGCCATATTCGGAGGTGTTTAAAAATCCAAAATGAAGAAGAAAATCTCCATTTTGTTCTTAGTCTCTGGATAAAGTCGGAATATTCCACACGCGGAGAGTTATTTTTTATGGCCACCAGAATCCGATAATTTATTCGGTTTCAATTTCTTTTCGGAAAGTGAAAGAGTCTCGGTCAATGTCAATGACCGGTAAACCAACGAATTTTGAATGACAACATCCGAACAACATTATCTTTGCAAATACAAAACAATGCTGAGGATATTTTAAGTAATTTTCACTGGGAGTATTAAAAGTCTACATGTTACTTAAAAGTACTAATTTCTAGCAAATTATTTGCATTTGCAAATTATTACAAAGACCTAGTTTCCACTATGGGTGCTATATTTTATGTCCAGGTACTTTTTATCTATCTATGGCTACGTTTAACCGTATGTATTTTTTATTTATCTCTGTTTATAGCATTTTGTAAACAGAGATAGACGGATTAGGATTACCTGAACTTAAAATATAGTCCCCATAGCGTAAATCTGGTCAGTTTTTAGTGTAAAGAGAAATGATTTGCATAAAACGATTTTAGTTTTATTTTGGTACTAGTACAATTAAAATAAGGGCTATGCCCGTGGTTTCGCTATCATAGTAATAGCACAGACGGACTATCACCACGTTTATATTTAGCGTTAACTACCGGGATTTATAATTCATGTGGCAATCTCTTTTTCTTTAAAACAACTTTACAGAAAAAGACAGACTGCTATCTAGATTTATAAATCCACCAATCATACCCCACGTTTACACATAGCGCTAACTGCAGTTATAAATCCAGATCAGGGGCGGATTTATTTCATTTTAAGGGGGGGCATCCATAAGAAAAAAAATAGCGCGTTCACCAAAAATATAATTTTGAAGGCATTTCTATGCTAATATATCTCGCTGGGGAGGGGCATGGACCCCATGGCCCCCTAAATCCGCCGGTGATCCAGATAGCAGTTTGTCTCTTTCTGTAAAGTTCGCTTAGAGAAAGAGAGATTGATACAGGAGTTATAAATCCCGGTAGTTAACGCTATGTGTAAACGTGGTGTATGATATCGAAATCGCGGTCACAACCCTTATTTTAAAACGTGATTATAAGAGCCTTAGGGAACGTTCAAGTATTACGTAACGCAAATGTTGATCTTTTTGAACCCCCAACACCCCCCCCCCTCCCCTGTAACGCTATTTTCCTATACCATTTACATAGGCGTAACACTACAAAATGACCCCCACCCCCCTAGGAGCGTTGCGTAATACTTGAACGTTCCCTTATACTATTTACAGCGCGTGAGCCCCGGTATTTTGTTCTTCGAAAAATTTAGATTTAGCAAGTTAGTCTAAAAAATGTGTAAAATTCAAAAAGACTCCTTTCTCTAATTTGAGATCTAGAGTCCTTATTCTGTTATTTGGAGGCAGTCGTAATTTCCCTCCGTGCCACCCGCCTATGCCACGAAGATAAGTAATCTTGACCGTAAAAGTGGTACCATTGGTATTTTTTTCTTGAACTAAATAATTAGTCAACTTTCCAACAGATGGAGTACCATGTTCCTTAAATGTATTTATTAAAAAATTATAAAGGTGTGTATAAATGGTAGACTATGAGAAGGATTCATTTATGACAAGCTTGCAATTGTTTTTTTTTTCGTAACATTTTTTTATCCAACCAGTTTATCTCTCAGGTTAACGACCATGTGTACCATATTGGTGCACACCCTGTTTGCTGCACGGACCCTGTGTACCATATTGGTGTACACACACATCTCGTTGGTAATGTTCCAAGTAGTGTGGGTCTCACAGGGACGCATCTACATGGGTTTTAAATGTAATGTTTAGTAGATTTGGTCTCTGCGAAACAAAATGTTTTTCTTCCTAAAGACTCCTTCGTGCAACTTATTTAAAAAAATCATAGATGAAACTTCCTTTCAATAAAAAAATTCTCTGTTCCAGGAATAAATTTTTAAAATTTAACGCTGATCGTTAACCTGTTAACGAATATTTAAATAATTTATAATTTATAAATAATTCATTATAATTATTATTATTACACCCCACGGCAGTTGGAGATCTTTTGACAAAGGCAAGTTATCTCGCCCTGTCATACACTGTAAAAAATAAATAGAACATGATATCAATGAACGCGATATCATGATAAGCAGTCACAAAGTTTTCTACCTTTGTGTAAGCATTACTTGGCCGACCGAGGTGTTTATTATCTGAAATCGACGTTTAATTACATAGACCCACAAAAAAAATCAATTACTTTATTTTTCTTACGTATTTTTGGGCGCCGAAGACCAATATGACAATATATTGCGCTGACCCCCAAAGTACCTCGCCCCTTTTTATGTAAAGTAAAAGTAGTTTCAGTCTCATCAAGTTGAGTTTTGAATAGTCCACGACATAATGATCAAATGTTTCTACACACAGAAAAATATTGTCAAGAATATGGTGATTTGTATATAACGAAGAGAATATATTCTTCTTTTATGCATACCATATTCTTATCCTTTTATATTTGAGAAAATATTCTCCTTTCAAGCATACCATATTATTATCCTTTCATATTTAAAGCACAATTTCGCTTTAAATATCCAAATCACACATTCTTGATTTAAGACAATATTTTTTTTTGTGTAGAGACACAACTCCCAAAATTAAATTTAATTAAGTCTAGTTATTAACTCTTAAGGAGTAATTGAATCGGTTATTTCTAAAACACCCTAAGTCAAAATCCGATATTTAATAATGTGCTAAGTGCAAAAAAATAAGGAATTTGAGTAAACACTTTAGTGTTTAGTGTGCAGTAATAGTTACTGAGCACAAAACAAGTATTTACTCAAATTCCTATTTTTTTGTCACTTACCACATTATTTATTATCGTTTTTTGACTTAGCGTATTTTAGCATAACCCATTGAATTAACTTTTTTTTGTGGGCCGGTGTTGTTATAACACATTTTTAATTATGGCGAAGGCGCAACCATGTAAAATAAACTAATGGTTGATTAAATAGATTTTTTTTTCTAAATAATATTATAAAAAGCTAGCTGTAAGGTAGGACTTTTTATTAATTTTATTTCATCATATTGTAAAATAATTTAATTTTTTCACTATTAACTTTAGAACATACCATTATTTAATACTGTGAAATCAATTTTCTTCACCTATAGCAGCAATAATAATTTTTTCTCTCATAGTAGGAGTAAATTTTATAAACAATTGATTTCTGTCACTTTAAATGTTTCAGTTCTTTGTGCAATTTTTACTAATTAAACCCAAGAAAATAGCTTTAAATAACTTTTATTTATTAAATATAATTAATTATAATTATTACCAATTAATACAATCCATAATTTGCTAAATATTATGAAAAAATAAAAAAAAACTTATTTTTTTAAACGTTAGTTCAACGTATTTATTTGAGCAAATGTCGTTGATCAAGGTTATTTGATTTTTATGAAATTTCAAGAAATATAATTCCTGTTAACAATTTATTTTATAATTTGAATAAAATAGTTAAATAGTGCTAGTAGTGAAAAAACTAATATATAAACTACGGTCTAACCTGGCACTCTTAAATCCCTCGCTGCTACGTAGCTCGGGATAAAAAATGTCTTCTCTACCTTGGTATATAATTACTATTATCTGCGTGAATACCAAAAATACGATATATTTTTTTTTATTTTTAGGTAAGACTTCAAAATCCAACTCCAGTTTTAATAAAGGTAACAATTTTTATTTTTACTCCATTAAAAATTAAAAGCCATTATGTCTCACCGATTACTCAATTTAAAAATCTCATTGCGTACATGTGTCTTTTAGTGCAATCACTGGAATAGGCAACTATCTTAACAATATTGAAAAGAAGATTACATATATATATAATACTTTTAAGGTATTTTAAGATTTATTTTTACATAAAATTTGTACTTAAAGATTTTTAAGCACGGTAGGTTTTAAAAGATTTAAATTCGACTAAATAACACACGGAATATTCTTGTATAATATTGTTGTAGGATATATATATGGAGCAAAAAAATCGAAACCCCAAAATCTGGGAACCCCCCGTTTTTTTTCTTAGTAGTAGGGGTGGGTTATACAAAATTAAAAAATATAACTTTTTTGGATTCAATTGAGTATTCGCTAGGGTGTCCGAATTACGAAAATACCCTTTTTTTGTAAATCGGTTACGATTTCTTACGGAACCGGCCTAAAAAGTGGTTTTTGGTGTCACTTCCTATGTTTTGGGGCCTACCAATACAATTTCAAATCCAGTGTCGCAGGTAAGGGTGGGGGGAGGAAGTAGGATAATTATTTTCCGTTTTTGTAACTCGTTTTTAGAAAATTTTGTTAGTTAACTAAAAAATTTGCTTGGCAATTTTTCAAGAATACAAATTGTTTTTTACATTTTTTTTTAAATTATACTTTTTTTAATATTTTTTACAAACTCGCGTTATAAATGTTATTTATTGTACTATTCACAGCGGGTAGTGCCAGAATAGTAGTATACGGTAGTTTTGAATTTTCCAAAACCGCAAAAAAACGTCCTAGACAATACATTCTTGAATACCTACAAATCGCACTATGAGTACAAGACCACCATAACTCAAAATCGATAAATTTTGAGTTATGATGGTCTTGTACTTATAGTGCGAAATGTGTTTCATAACAAAAATAAGAAAATTTGAAAATGTCCGGCCGTCTGTCCGTCCGATGTCACGATTTTTGTTAACACGATAACTCAAGAACGAATTATCCGATCGGCTCGAAATTTTCAGGAAAAATCTAGTTCTAGTTCAATATTGTTTTTAAAAGGTATTCAAAAATAAAAAAGTTATGAGGGGTTATACTTTTAAAAAAACCGAAAAATGCTAAAGAAAAAGTCCGATTTACAAAAACGGAAAATAATTACCCTACTTCCCCCCCCCTTATGTGCAACACTAGATCTGACTTTTTTATTGTATTGGTAGTCCCCTAAAACATAGGAGGCGGCACCAAAAACATTTTTCTCAAGAAAAAAAAAAAAAAAAACGATTTATAACCAAAATCCCTAAAGATTTAACATTTTTCGGCCGGTTCCGTCCGAACTCGTAACCGATTTACAAAATAAGGGTATTTTCGTAATTCGGAAACCCTAGCGGAAAATTTAAGGGTGAACTTGAATCCAAAAAAGGTATTTTTTACCTCTGTGTAACCCACCCCTACTACTAAGAAAAAAAAACGGGGGGTTCCCAGATTTCGGGGTTTCGATTTTTTTACTCCATATATATCATACAACAATATTAGTAGTCAGGTTAAAAAAGTTTGGTCCTGTAATAGGATTATTGAAATAGCATGCCTTAATCCATTCAGGAAAGGTACTGAAAATGGTTTGCGTCGAGGTGCGTATACTATTTTTCCTACGACCTACCTAAACATAAAAAAAACGCAAAAATTGTCTAAAAATTAATTTGCCAATTTGAGGTTGTGTGTTTATGACGTTTACTTATTCTTTAATAGCAGATATGTAAAATTTGATTTTTACTTCCCGATCGCTGTCATGGCAACGGGTGGAAAATGAGCACTATCTAGTAACTACATAGTTAGAAAAATGTTTTTGATAGATACGCTAGAACAAATATTATAATCAGGGCCGTAGCTATAGGGGGGGGGAGCCTCCCCCCCACCTATCTTGAAATCAAAAAAGTTGCATATTTCATGGATTAAAAACATAAAAGTTGCATGTTCATGGGTTAAAAAAAAATAAAATAATAAATTTTTAATTTTGGGATAAAAGTTTTAAATTTTATGGCTTAAAAATATAAAAGTTGTGATTTTTAAACCTTAGAATAAAAAAAATTTGCATATTTCATGGATTAAAAATATAAAAGTTGCATATTTTTTCATGGGATAAAAAAATAAAATAATACATTTTTAATTTTGGGAAAAAGTGGTAAATTTCATGTATTAAAAATATAAAAGTTGGGATTTTCAAAAAACTTGTATATTTCGTGGATGCAAAATATAAAACTTGCATATTTCATTGGTTAAAAATAATAAAATTATAAATTTTTAATCTTGTGATAAAAGTTGTAAACTTCATAGATTAAGAAATATAAAAGTAAGGATTCTCATACCTAGCAAAAATATAAATAACTTAACCAGAAGGTGTAATTTGATAACTTTTTTTTTATGGGACCTTTTTTTTTTTAGTCATGAACTTTTTTTTATCGAGGAAAAAAGTTGTGTTTTTAGGCTAAAAAAAGTTGTAATTTTTGACTTCCTCCTCCCCCCACCAAATCTCCTTCGCTACGGCCCTGCTTATAATAAGCACGAAGGATATTTTCATAGACTATTCCTTAAAATATATGTGATAATTGCACTAGTGCAAATTATCGGTGTAATTTGTACTTGCGAAATAGTCAACGAAATTTTTAAATCAAGTCTCATTCTAAAACATTTCACGTATACGCATGTATGCTTAAGATTTATCAATGAGATAATAAAATAAGGCATGCAAGAAAATTATTACGAGATGAGAGACTGTAACAGTTTCACTCTCCGTCCAACTAGACCGTGACCGAGACCGAATTTATTATTTTATCACGACTTGCATTCCTTTTATTCATATTTTATTGTATTTATAGAATTGTCGATGGACATCAATCCATTATTAATCCAGCCTAGCGTCTGATTTATCAATGATAAATTACACTGGTCGACAAATCTGAAGATTTCTCTAACTGAGATTCCAGACATAGGTTTATACTAATTTTGAGTCGTTGAATCCAAATCCGAAGGCCGTTTGTCTCCATCACCCTCAGATTTTTTTATATCATAAAAAAAGTTAAAATTAGGAAAATCGATTTTGTGTAATTACAAGAAAATGCTTTGACTTATCACATTAAAATTAAGTACGGTTAATAGTGGTAATATAAGTTATTTATTCCCCTACTTACCCAAAAATATAATTGTGTGTATGTCAGAGGCGTACGTTCTAAAGTGTTTCTGTAATATATTTCTCCAACAAAATTTATGTTTAAGAATTTTACAATTTCGATAAAAAATTATTATTTATTGATTAATTTTACGTAAAAAACATATTGGACCTTTTCATCAAAGGTCAATAGTTTTCGCGAAAAATAGGTTTAAACATATCTCTGCAAGTTCCACTAAGAAAAAAACTGCTGCCAACAAGATAATACCTTCTCCTATAGGTCTAGGTTTATTAAAATAAAAATAAATAAATATAAAAAAAAAATTAAATTTTTTATTTTCCGAAAAAAGTCTCTTTTTTCGTTTTAACGAAAAATAAATTGAAAAAAAAAAAGTTTTAACCCCATCTTACCCCCATACCGCACCCGGATTTTTATCAAAAAAAAATATCCTAGCCACACAAAAAAGGTCAATAGTTTTTTTTCCCCTGTGTATTTTGAGGCGCTAGATCCGAATTTGAAGTCAAAATAGCCTTATCCAATTAGTTTTCCAGGCGATGTGCTATTTTGACCTCAAATTCGGATTCAGCGCCTCAAAATATCTAGGAAAAAAACTATTGACCTTTTTTTGTGTGGCTAGGATATTTTTTTTTGATAAAAATCCGGGTGCGGTATGGGGGTAAAATGGGGTTAAAACTTTTTTTTTTCAATTTATTTTTCGTTAAAACGAAAAAAGAGACTTTTTTCGGAAAATAAAAAATTTAATTTTTTTTTTAATTTATTTATTTTTATTTTTATTTTAATAAACCTAGACCTATAGGAGAAGGTATTATCTTGTTGGCAGCAGTTTTTTTCTTAGTGGAACTTGCAGAGATATGTTTAAACCTATTTTTCTCGAAAACTATTGACTTTTGATCAAAAGATCCAATATATTTTTTACGTAAAATTAATCAATAAATAATAATTTTTTATCGAAATTGTAAAATTCTTAAACATAAATTTTGTTGGAGAAATATATTACAGAAACACTTTAGAACGCAAGCCTCTGACATACACACAATTGTATTTTTGGGTAAGTAGGGGAATAAATAACTTATAGTACCACTATTAACCGTACTTAATTTTAATGTGATAAGTCAAAGCATTTTCTTGTAACTACACAAAATCGATTTTCCTAATTTTAACTTTTTTTATTATATAAAAAAATCTTAGGGTGATGGAGACAAACGGTCTTCGGATTTGGATTTAGCGACCCAAAATTAGTATAAACCTATGTCTGGAATCTCAGTTAGAAAAATCTTCAGATTTTTCGACCAGTATTATTATACGTTTTTTCTAGGAGCAACTAAATTGCAATAAATGTACACGGGCTGATATTTTAAAGGGATGGTAGCAGAACACTCCTGCTAGTTTGCACCGGTTGATTTGCGTAAGGGATGTCCGCTATCTTGAATTTTAGGGGGAGTGCAGTTATCCCGGTAAATATGCATCTTACGATAAAATGCATATAACCAATTTTGTTAAGGAGAAAATTTCCAACAATTTTTTCATAATAATAATAACAATCGAGTTATATTCAAAAATAACCATGTTGAAGGTAAAATTATTGTTTTCGATTTTTTAGCCAAATTATTAATCCGAGAATAAAATTGTTTACGAACAAACTTATAGCTCTTGAAATTCTCTATAAGTTTCATATACAGCCTGTTCCAGAACTCGCGTACCGAAATTTAAGAGGTGATTCTACATCCAAAAATATGAAAAAAAGTTTCTATAAAGGTTGGTCCGGAAATGAGCCCTAAGGGAGCTACGGCCCTTCGAAGATGACGTATTGAATGGGGAACAAAAAAAAGCACCAATAAAATTTTAATGCTGCAGGGTGATTCTTCATTTAAAACTGAGCAAAAAAGTATTATACACCAAAACACCTAAATTTAATATTAAAGGAGTAATAGCCTTTTAAAAACGTTTTTGGTGGCACAAAATGTTACTTCCTCTTAATTGCATTTTTTTTTTGATAACGGTTGCTCCTACAGTGTTACACTATATGATATTTTATATGTATTTTTACTCTAGAAATCTATATTTTTTACAACAAATCCAAAAAACATACACATAGAAAAGTTTGGGGCAAAAATGTTTTAAGCCTCATATATTTTGTCCGTCTGGGCACGCCTCTGGATAAATTAAAAAAATAAATTAACATAAACTTATTGCCCTTATTAATACTAGTATACATGCAAAAGCTCGCCGCTCTAGCTTAAACGGTACCCGAGTTATTAATTAAAAACCTTATTTTTATTACAATTTTAAAGGGCCCTAGATCCCTTAGGGTTCATTTCCGGACCAACCTTTATAGGAACTTTTTTTTATTTTTGGATCTAGAATCACCTCTTAAATTTTGGCATGCCAGTTATGGATCACCCTGTATTATGAATTGTCATAGGATTTTTCTTACGGTTACAGAGGGTGCAACTCGCTCTCTGCAACCGTTCCAACATACTTGAATGAAAATTCGTAATACAGTGCGGTCCAAAAGTCACCCCTCCCCCTTTTAACTTTTGAACGAGTTGAGATATCGACTTCAAATTTAGAACTCTTAAATAAGACAATTTAAATTATCTTTTAGCATATATTTGATATTTTCAGTTCTTAAAATGTGGGCCGGGGTGTATGGGGGGACATTTTTTTAAATGGAAAGGGGGGTCGTGTGATACATCATTTTAAAGCTTATAAAATTCTCTATTTAAACTAACATTTTTAAATTTTTTAAAAATGTTTTTTAAGGTTTTAATTTTTCAATTTTTTGTGCTAAAACATTCGATTTTTTAAGTTTTTTTTTTTATAAATTTTTATTTGTGTTAACTAAAATTAGTTTAAAAGTATAATTAACATTTTTTTATGATGAAATTAGGCATTTTTAAAAAATTATTTGTTTATTTAGAGGAATTTTGACATTAATACCCATTTTCAACCCCATTTTAAACCCATTTTTTTTTTAATTTAAAAATATGGAATTAAGTATTGTTGACTTGTATGCTGTGATAAATTAAATATTTAAAACGTTTTGTATTTCGGAATATGAATTTATTTAAAATTAGCCTAGCGCTTTCGATCTAAGATCATCATTCAGGGCTTAGCTCTGACGAAGCTAAGCCCTAGATCGAAAGCGCTAGGCTAATTTTAAATAAATTCATATGCTGAAATACAAAACCGTTTTAAATATTTAAAAATATGGAGTTAAATGGAGAATTTTATAAGCTTTAAAATGATGTATTACACAACCCCCCTTTCCATTTAAAAAAATGTGCCCCCATGCCCCCCGTCCCACATTTTAAGAGCTGAAAGTATTAAATATATGCTAAAAGATAGTTTAAGTTGTCTTATTTAAAAGTTCCAAATTTGAAGTCGATATCTCAACAGGTTCAAAAGTTAAGAGGGGGGGGGGTGACTTTTGGACCGCTCTGTATATGAAACTTTTAGAGAACTGCAAGAGCTACAAGTTTTCTCACAATCACTTTTATCCTTCGATGAATAATTTAAAAAGCTGAAAAGCGAAAAAGACAACTTCGCCCCCAACGTGGCCGTTTTTGAATATTTAACTCGATTGTTATTAATATATTAAAAAATTAATCAAACAAAAATTTTTGGAAATGCCTTTCTTAACAAAATTGTTTATATTCATTTTTATCGTAAGATGCATATTTAGCAAAAACGGCACTCACCCTTAAAATTCAAGATAGCTGACACCCCCCACATCACCCGGTGAAAAACTAACAGGAGTGTTCTGTGACCATCCACTACTACCCTTTAAATTATCAGCCTGTGTGCATTTATTACAATTTTAATATTGGCATTCCTCGTTATTTGACTGGACTATACACACAGTGTATTGTTTTTGAGCTAGAGGTCTACACAAGAATTTTTTGCGCATAACAACATTTTTAAATGACAAAATTTAAACGAATTACAATTTTTCTTCATTCAATACTTTTTTTTACTAAAAACATTAACTTTTTTTGTAAATTTTTATTTTTAAAAAACCTTAAAAAATGGAATTTACATTATGGGACGGCCCCGCCAACATAAAAGAGTAGCTTGAAACATTTTTAGATGATGATATATATCATATACAGTGTGTCCCCGGATCGACTTGACAATACCACAAAATTACCTTTTTTTTTCGAATTAAGAAAAACCGCTTTGGGATTTTGCCCTGCTTGCTTAAAAACTAATTTTTATAAAAATAAAATTTTGAAAAATTCTAGGTGGCGCCAGATATCAGTGAAAGAGTAAAAATTTTCAAACTTACCTTTCCGTAAAAGATACGAAAAAAAGTTATTTAAAAAATATATGTATGATAAAAAATAAGATCCGCATGTCAAAATTTAATACTTTTACTTAAAAAATTTTTTTATTCAAAAAAACACTGAAAACTTGACACTATTTAAAAAAATTATTACGAGTTAAAATTATTAAAACTTGACATGCGGCTCTTATTTTTGATTATAAATCTATTTTTTAAATAATTTTTTCTTGTATCTGTTACGTAAAGGTAACTTTACCTGAAAACTTTTTACTTTTTCACTGATATCTGGTGCCACTAACAATTAAAAAAAAAATTATTTTAACAAAGATTAGTTTTTACGCAAGCAGGGCAAAGTCCCAAATCAGTTTTTGTGGTATTGTCAAGTCGATCCGTGGACACACTGTATATATTAATATTAAATGCCAAATCTGATTAGGGTCACTCTATCTTGAGGCCGCTTCAGCTGTCGTAAAATTCACATTGTGCTGAATTTAACTTTATGTTAATCCAACCACAAACTTTGAAAACATCCAAAACTACCCATATTTTCTTATAATTTAAAAATTGTTTCAAAAATGGGAAACCAATTAACTTTTATTATAAATTCTTCATAAGGTTTTATAAAAATCTTGCTTTTTAATTGTATTATGTTACATAATTTATCTACGTCCGTGAGTTAAGAAGCTTATTAACTCATGCATTTTTATTCAGGCACTAATTTTCAAAAAAGAGTCCTGGTTTATTGCGAATAACTTTCAAACGAAACGTCTGAGAGCAGTGGTTCTGGGACGCCCCACGCTGAATTCGGATGGGGTACCCTAGAATTTTAAATTTCCGATCCGCCTGTCGCGGATGGGGTACCCTAGAATTTTAAATTTCCGATCCGCCTGTCGCGGTCCCAAATCCCTGGGATTTATGATAAAAGAGATAAATAATTTCAAAGTTTAAAATTTGTCCCAAAAATTAGGTTAGAAATTTCAGCCTATCAGAAAACACCCGGCTAAATGTGCGAATTGTCAGCCTATTTCCTCAGATTTCATTTAACGATACCCTGACTTTCAAATAGATAGAACTACCCCAAAATTTCGAGTTTCGGGGTGATTTCTGCAGAAAATCTTTTCCATGACTATCGAATTGCATGTGCGTTCTAAAATTTCCCGGGACAAATCTCTTTTATTCCCGGCAAGTGTGAAAAACCAACGGGAATACACGTGAGAAGCCACGTACTGATATCTGGGGTTGACGATAAATGTTACTCTAAAATTAGGCTCTAAGCGGGATTTAGGACCAGAAATTAAATCAACGCAACCTTTCCAAAAGATTGATGTACCAAAAGTCCGGTTTCGATAAACAATAAGGGCCTAAGCGACATTAGCATTATTATGTCTCAGCTCTTCTTAAACAACTATGAAAGGTACAGCATTTGATGTTTTCGTTAATAACTCTCTGAAAACAGTTTTATTCCGGTCCTAGCCTTAACCAATTCATTTTTGATACTCCAATGATTCCATTTTATACCCGATACCCCAGTTCTGAACTAAAATTAAGTTGCTGCACTCCCAAATCCCATCTTGTAAAATCAATAAGAAATTATTTTAATTTAAAAAAATTGCATTTTAAAATATTAAAAGTAAAAACTTTACGTTTTAGTTATGAAAAATATTAATTTAAAAAAATAATTTTTACACCAAACCGTTTTTCACTTTAAAGTAAAAGTATTGTCCCTTACTTTCTTATTTTAATCTTATTTTAATGTCTTCTTAGTAAAATTATAATATTTCCCTTTATATTGCTGAAAAATATCAATATATTAAAAGAATTCTTTTTAAAATAACCAGCTTTTGTATTTAAATCATTTACAAGTTTAAATTATTTAAGAGGAAACATTTTTCAAATTGCAATGAATATTTTTATTTTTACAATGGCTTATAAAATTAAAAAATATCTTTTTGAATTAACAAAAAACACTGTCGGAGCAAAAACATATTGGTTTTCTTTTAAATCATATGACTTTTGTTTGATTTTACAACGATTTTTCTCTGAGTGTGGGGGTATCAAAAGCCTGGGCTTTTGAGCTTCTCAACTTACGTGCGTAGATAAAATATTGTACAATATATGTGTTTGTGTTTATATGTGTTTGGACTCCATTAATATACTTGTGTGGTTACACAGCTCGTGGTACGCACTCGTTATGAAACTTCCACACGCGTGTCTTAATGATGCTGTTAACTCACTTGTATCGTAAATATCTATTATGTATGATAGATACATTTGAATATTACATTTGACATTTACTTTCATCATGAACGACATACATACTTTTTATTTTAATTTCATAACATCCTACTTTTTACGATAGCGGGGTGATTTCAAAATACAAATCCCATTTTTTAGTTTCTTTTTTTTAATTAAAAATTTACTTGAAAACAATGTTTTTAGTTACATTATCCAAACATCTAAACCTGGACATTTTCCGACCATCAGACAAGCAGCATCTTCGAGGTAACAACAAAAAGCTGTCTAAAGAGAGGTGTAACAAACTACTTAGGAAGAACTTCCTTACAAATCGAGTCATCTACTCTTGGAATAGTTTAAGTGAGGTGACTGTATGCGCAATCCGTAAACCAGTTCAAAGACAGATTGGATTAGAAAATGGCAGTTTGGAATAGCAATTTAGTACACTATATGTGATTTATTAATTTATTAACTTTTTAATTTGTGATTATTTTTATATTCAGGGGTAATATCATAAGTGATACTAGGTTAGGTATCGGTGGTTTTTTACATACATTTAACAAATATTAATCCCAATGACGAAAATGCAATGACTGCTTTAGCAGGAGTTGCATTTTCCAAAAATTGGGATTAATATGAGTAAAATTTGAAAAAAAAAAGCACCGGTACCTAACCTAGTATCACGACTTGATATTTAGGGAGAGAATATAATTTATATTTATTACACATACCCCTTAATTATAACGTATTAATTCACAAATAAATTATATTTTATAAATTAAAAAGCAAACAATAAGCATGATTTTAGATTAGAGAAAAGAGGGGTAAAAAAAACCATCGTAGGGGTAAGGTATTTTCAATTATCAGTACAGCATACTATATACACGGTGTATTTGAAATAGCGTAGGAAATTTTAACAGGTGATTCTACATAATAAAATATGACAAAAAGTTCCTATAAACATATGTCTAAAAATGTGTCATAAAGGAGCTACGCCCCTTTGAAAGTGGCTAGAAAAATCGGTTTTTATTTAATAACTCAGGAACCCTTTGAGATATATCAACGAGGTTTTGCACGTCAACTAATCCTACCAAGGCCCGTTTTTGTGTGTTATTTTCATGTATTTATTTCTACCAGGGGTGTGCGAAACGGGGGGGGCTTATCAGTTTTTTGTCCCAAACTTTTTTCTGTTTAACTTTTTTTCAATTTTATTTTTGAAATATGATTACTCAGGTCAAAATACATAAAAAAGGTACTCTTGTTGTAATACTGTAGGATTAACCGTTTACGAGAAAAAATCATTTGAAGGTGACATTCCACGGTTCGAGGACGAAAAATTAAATACCAAAATGTTGAAAACCAAAATTTTAATAATGCAATGTTATTCAACATCAAAAACTAAGAAAAAAAGTTTCCATACATGTAGGTCGAAAAAACGCTTTTAAAGCTACCATGGCCCTTTAAAAATGAATTTTTCTCGAAAACGGTTAATCCTACAGTATTACAACAAGAGAACCTTTTTTATGTATTTTGACCTGGGCAATCATATTTCAAAAATAAAATTGCAAAAAAGTTACACAGAAAAAAGTTTGGGACAAAAAACTGATAAGGCCCCCCCGTTTCGCACACCCCTGGTTTAAATAAGTACGTGAAAATGACATACAAAGATGGGTCTTATTGGATTAATTCACGTACAAAACCTCGTTAACATATCTCAAAGAGTTCCTGAGTTATTAAATAAAAACCGATTTTTTTAGCCAATTTCAAAGGGGCGTAGCTCCCGTATACTTATTTATTTTCATTATGCTATAATGCTATTATGATACTATGGTCTTTTTTTTCAAGCAAGATAGTAAATTCAAAATCGCACAGTGAAAATTTTCAAAACAGATTCGAATATTGGATGTGCGATTATACTGCGTGGTTTATTTTATAAAACATAACTACCTATATTCTACACACAAACATATATTATTCAAACCTGTTGTAAAAATATTTATTTGCGATTTTTAATTTACTATCTTGCTTGAAAAAACAGACCATAGTTATTCTTTTTTTTTAATTAAACGCATTCTTATCGGCTATGCCGCTCGTCTGTTTTGAATAAATTATTTTTATTATTATTATTAGTATTATATTATGATAAAGAAAATATGTTATTTTTTTAAATAATATAATTTGAAAATGTTTTTATGCTAAAATAGATTCATGTATCTAGCTCAAAAACAAACAAAAAATGGAGAACTTTTGTTTGGAGTCAATTAAAGAAAATTAGGTCTATATTAACTGGTAAAAATTTCATTTTGATAACTTTGTTAATAACGCCACAAATCGTCTGATCGGTCTACTGTGAAACACCCAGCATACACCGTAAAAATAATAAAATATATCTTAGAAATAAGTAAAATAATTTAACAGGTAGAGCTCTGGCTTAATAAAATTTTACGTTTTAAAACGTACTTAACTATTTATACAAAAAATACAAGTTTAATTACTTTTTCTTTGCGTAATAATAATGTTCAGCTTCTTCGATAGTATCTGGCAACGTACAATCCAAAGTTTCGGGAAGAAATATACAAAGCAGTGCTCCAATTATCGGAATGACTCCAAAAATAACAGGTGGTAACCAGGCCTTAACAGTAACTAAGTTAGCCACAAATGGTGCTATCATAGAGCCAATTCTTGCGAACGTAGACGAAGTGCCCACTCCAGTATTTCGTAAAAATGTGGGAAACAACTCCCCTGAATAAATGTAAACAACAGTAAACTCAAGGAATAAGCCAAATATATCTATAGTACATATTATGGTATTTATATACGAAGGCTGTTTTGGAGTAAAAGCGACGCAGATTATAACTGCTGAAAGGATGTTAGATACAATAAGCGACCACTTTCTACCCCAGTATTTAGTACTATAAAGTGCAAATAAGGTACCTGGTATGGTTATTAGAGCAGATATTGTTACATTTATAAATATATTTCCCGCCAATTGTCCTATATATTGCGATACACCGAAAAAACAAAAACCGCACACAAACCAATTATAGCAAATACAAATAGTATAGATTCTCATGACTTTAGTTTTGAATAGATCTATGATGTTTCCAGCGCGCTTGGCTTTTATATCTGCTTTCTGAAGATAATTATCCACGTTAATTCTGACGTTTTCAACAGGCATTTTGTTCTTTTTAGCCGCTCGTTCCATGATCTTAATCGCTTCCTCTTTTCTACCAGCTGTAAGCAGATATCTCGGAGATTCAGGCAGGATCCAGTAGTACGATATTAGGAACACAGGTATAATAGAAAAGGTAAAATGGAAGTATCTCCAATCGCGAATCAGATAACTGAGTAACGGCAGAGTAAGATGTCCTACGTTAAACGGTATCTGGTATATGACACCAAAAACTGTTCTCCATTTGGTTCCAATAATTTCCATGAGTAACACAAAGCTCATTACCATCCCTCCACCGGTAGCAACAGCAGCAACAAATCTCATGAACAGAAAAAGTCCAAACCATGGCGAAAAAGCTGCAGACACACCTGCTATAACTTGAATTAGCATCGATAAAGTTAGAGGATTTTTCCTTCCAAATCTGTCCGATATATATCCAAATACCATGCTTCCGACCAATATTCCCAACATAGTTATAGTTTGAGTAAGACTGGTTAAATACTCTTTATCACATACCAAATCCCATTCACTAATAATTGTTGTTTTGAAAATTGATTTGTCGTAGATGCGTTTGGTACATTTTGATGAACATTTGTCTATATCCTTATCTTCGCAGTGAAATTTTGTACGTGGTGCAAGGAAAATTATACCCATTTGGTGCCATGCCACCGGAGGTTTGCAAAGAAATATGGCTATAATAATACCAACGTGCCATCTGCCCAATACGCCTATACAATGCTCAACGATCTCATGGTCTTGTTTCTTAACTTCATTTCCACTCGTTGCGGCCTGATCTTGGCCTATTTGCATTATCTAACAGTAATGTCAATTTTTTCTTTGACAACTGGAAATTGTCAAAGCGTTGACAAGAAATTTTTAAATTATTTGGAAGATCTGTTAAGTCACGTTCTCAGAGTGTCGACATGCATCCAGCAGCACGTCTGCCGCGAGATGCCAGCGGCAGGAAAATATTTGACAACGTCACTTTTGCGAACCGACGCTACTTAAATATATTGTTTAAAATGAATAAAATTGTAAATAAATCTATTAATTAATTTTACATTTAAATCTACCCATCCTATAAAAAAAAATTCTTGTCAGAGACAAAATCACTTGACACACGATAAACATAACCTCGACAAGCAAGCGGTAGCCGTGCAGTTAAATATTTTGAACTTCATCTGTCAAAATCGGCAGCACGGGGAACAATTGGGAGAAAGCTCTTTTTAGGTGCCGCCATAATGCCGCAGCACGTTTTTGCTCTGAGAACGCGTCTTTAAACTACAGTAGTGCCGTGATAAATTAAAGGGCAGTAAGTGACATTGATTAATTGCAGCATTTTCAAAATATTACATCAGGGTTGACGTAAAAACGCCGCTATGCCACAATGTCACTTACTGCCCTTTACTTTAACAGGGCAGAGTAGTGGTCTGGGATCTGTAGCTAACTTTAAAGATTTAGCCATAGTTAATTTACTTCACCCCAAAAATACAGTTCCATAAATAAAGAATTTGTGCAATATTTGGCTTTAGTAATCCAAAAAATCCAAATATTTGGATTGATAAAGCCAAATATTGCATAAATTCTTTCAAAAACTAATAATTTTCTTTGAAAACGGGATCAGATTAGATCCCGAAACGTTAGAAGTTAACTTTTATTCAGTTTTTCGTTCTTTTTTAATTATTTTAACGATTTATCAAGAATTTTATTGAAAATTCTTTATTTAGCCAAAATATTTATTTATTCATTTATTTATAGCCCAATTACAAATAGGGAGTAAAAAAGAATATAAAAATATTACTTAACAATACATAAAAAATGAGATTTTAAAAAGAAGAAAATATAGCAGATAAGTATTATTTTAAACGCAATACCTTACCAGCGCATCTAGAAATAGGTGCGCCTGATAAGAATATTTTAATTTTATTTTCTGTTTTAGATTTTTTATCGATATAAATAGTCGTTGAGGCGAAATGGCTCAAATTAATAATACTGTAAATAGTTTTAAAAAATTTCACCTACAAAGTCCGACACCTCTGATGTTTTTTCTGATTATGGTTCTGGAACATATTTTAAGCATTTTTTGCAAAAATTAAAAAAATTGTTAGTTAGATTTTTTTGCAACATCGCGATGTACGATGTACGATGCATCGTCTTAAACTTTTTCCAAGAATCAGACATTTCTCCATGACCAAACAAAAACAAGTTTCCTTACAGATTTTGAGCTGCTGAATTCGTATCTATTCTTAAAATTCAGTTAATCTATTCTTAAAATTCAGTTAAGCTTTTTAGTTTTTGCTTAATGTCGGATTTAATATTCAAAAAGTTCAAATTTTACCTATTTCTGTAACTGCTACACTAAAAACACAAATATTTCGAAGTGTAAAAGTTTAAAAATTAAATTACATTTTATGCACCGAATGTTTTTTTATAAAATTACATGTTCCATACCGTAGAATTAGAAAAAAAAACAATATTTTTTCGGTATGTTCTTCGTAAAATAAATAAACATTCAGGTTATTTTGTTGCCCATATGTAAATTTATTTTTACCTCTAAAAATTATAAAATTACATTAAGCTTTCCGGAATTTTATCGGTATTAATTGTGGTAACAAAATAACCGACAATGCGTACCGGAATCCTTTCTTTCAGTCACTGCTACACTAAAAAAACAAACATTTCGAAGTGTAAAAGTTTAAAAATTAAATTACATTTTAAGTACCGAATGTTTTTTTATAAAATGACATGTTCCATACCGTAGAATTAGAAAAAAACAATAATTTTTCCCTTTCTTTCAGTCACTGCTACACTAAAAAAACAAACATTTCGAAGTGTAAAAGTTTAAAAATTAAATTACATTTTATGTACCGAATGTTTTTTATAAAATGACATGTTCCATACCGTAGAATTATTGAAATATTATGTCAATTATGACATATATTTAGTGTGTACTAGTAAAAATAATTAAATTTATATACAGAGACGTCAAATAAACGAGTAGAGAAGTAAAGAGGAGAGAAGTAAAAGAATAGAGATGTGAAAGAGCAGAGACGTAAACGAGTAAAGATGTGAGTGCCCCGTAATTACTGTAAAAAACTCATCATTTTTTACCTGCCATTATTTTTTTAAATTTAATTTTGAAAAAACAAATATTAAAAAGGCAAAATATGAGATTTTTTTTCAGTTCTATTCATATATTAAACAAAATAGCCTAAAATAACCAATAACTCCCCGTAAAATGTGACTGGATTCAATCTAAATTTTTTTTATTTTTACAAACCTCACATGGGTGTTAGAGTTGCTTATAAAAATCAGAGTCGTATCTTTGGTATCCACATTTATATAAAATTTTCATGAAAATATAGCAAAAAAATCTCATTTTTTGAATTTAGAAGCTTATTAAAAACAAACGAATTAAGATAAAGGGTGTTCCAGAACTCGCGTAGAGAAATTTTAGAGGGTATTCTTAGGGACACTAGATCTAGGTATTCTACATACAAATAAGAAAAAAAGTTCCTGTTAAAGTCTTTAACTGCAATTTTCTCGAAAATGGTTAGTTCTACAGTGTTATACTAAGAGTACCTTTTTTTATGTATTTTATTAAGAAAATGTCAAAATGAACACAGATAAAAAAAGTGACATAGACCCCCCATTTTGCACATTCCTGGTTAGAATTACCAAATAAAAATTACATAAAATGATAGCCTTTATCAATGCCAAGGCATGTGCAAAAATTCTTTACTGTGGTTAATAGCGTAAAAGACATGTTAAATAAAAACTCTTTTTTAGGGGAACTCTTAAAAGGGCCGTAGTTCCCTTAGGGCTCGTTTTCGGACCAACCTTTATAAAAACTTTTTTTTATATTTTTGTATGTAGGATCACCTCTCAAATTTCTCTATGCGAAATCTGGAACGCCCTCTATTTTAAATCCGTTTTTTTTGCTTAGAGCCCTGGAGAAGCAATCCACGGCAAAAAAATTAATTAGACTATATTATTTTCTTTACTCCAACTATAGACAAAAAAAACACTGTGCGGTATATCTCCAAAAACGAGTAGATGGTGAAAAACGAAGCAAGCTTCCGAAAATAGGTCTAGAATTAACTAAAATGGTCAAGGTCAAATGTCTAAAAAACGGTCAGATACCGTTTTTTAGAATAATCGTGATTTTCTGAGACTAGCAAAGGTTCAAGATGCTTTTAACAAGTCGATAAAATGTAAAAGGGTGATCCAAAAAAGGGCATTTTTTAGACATTTGACCCTGATTTTTGACTTTTCTAAGGTCACAAAAACAAATTTCTCATAGAACATTTTTGACGTGAAATTTTCCGCTCTTTTCAAATCCGCAGTCAATAATAGGGGTTTCCATCTTGACACTCAAATGACCTTCAAAATTGATCTCAAGTCAAAATTAATAGTACCGTTAAATGACCCCCTATGTCCCGTACAATTTTTATCTGAACCATTTTTTTATAATAATTAGATGGAGTATTTTAAGAGACATTTGGATCCATAGATTAAAATGGGTCACCCTGTATTTTAAAAATACTTTAACCTAAAAATTTCTTGTCAAAACTTTTACAATTGCCAGTTGTCAAAGAAAAAATTAACATTATTGTTAGAAAATGCAAAGAGGCCAAGATCAGGCCGCAACGAGTGGAAATGAAGACGACAAGAAACAAGACCCTGCGATCGTTGAGCATTGTATAGGCGTATTGGGCAGATGGCACGTTTGTATTATTATAGCATTATTTCTTTGCAAACCTGCGGTGGCTTGGCATCAAATGGGCATAATTTTCCTTGCACCACCTACAAAATTTCACTGCAAAAACGAGGACATAGACAAATGTTCATCAAAATGTACTAAACGTATTTACGACAAATCCATTTTTAAAAAAACAATTATTAGTGAATGGGATTTGGTATGTGATAAAGAGTACTTAACCAGTCTTACTCAAACCATAACTATGTTGGGAATATTGGTTGGAGGCATGGTATTTGGATATGTATCGGACAGGTTTGGTAGGAAAAATCCTCTAACTTTAGCGATTTTAATTCAAGTTATAGCAGGCGTGTCTGCAGCTTTTTCGCCATGGCTTATACTGTTTCTGTTCATGAAATTTTTTGCTGCTGTTGCTACCGGTGGATCAATGGTAGTGAGCTTTGTGTTACTTATGGAACTTATTGGAACCAGATGGAGAACAGTATTCGGTGTCGTATACCAGATACCGTTTAACTTAGGACATCTTACTCTGCCTTTATTCAGTTATCTGATTCGAGATTGGAGATACTTCCATTTTACCTTTTCTATTATACCTGTGTTACTGCTATCGTATTACTGGATACTGCCTGAATCCCCAAGATATCTGCTTATAGCTGGTAGAAAAGAAGATGCGATTAAGATAATGGAACGAGCGGCTAAAAAGAACAAAATGCCTGTTGAAAACGTCAGAATTAACGTGGATAATTATCTTCAGAAAGCAGATATAAAAGCCAAGCGTGCTGGAAACATCATAGATCTATTCAAAACTAAAGTCATGAGAATCTATACTATTTGTATTTGCTATAATTGGTTAGTGTGCGGTTTTTGTTTTTTCGGTGTATCGCAATATATAGGACAACTGGCAGGAAATATATTTATAAATGTAACAATATCTGCTCTAATAACCATACCTGGTACCTTATTTGCACTTTATAGTACTAAATACTGGGGTAGAAAGTGGTCGCTTATTGTATCTAACATCCTTTCAGCAGTTATAATCTGCGTCGCTTTTACTCCAAAACAGCCTTCGTATATAAATACCATAATATGTACTATAGCTATATTTGGCTTGTTCCTTGAGTTTACTGTTGTCTATATTTATTCCGGGGAATTATTTCCCACATTTTTACGAAATACTGGTGTGGGCACTTCGTCTATGTCCGCAAGAATTGGCTCCATGATAGCACCATTTGTGGCGAACTTAGTTACTGTTCAGGCCTGGTTACCTCCTGTTATTTTTGGAGTCATTCCGATAATTGGAGCACTGCTTTGTATATTGCTTCCCGAAACTTTGGATTGTAAGTTGCCAGATACTATTGAAGAAGCTGAACATTATTACTACTCAAAGAAAAAAAATAAGAATTAATGTAATTTTTGTATAAAGAAGTCAGTTTGTTTTAAAATGTAAAACATTATTAGGTTAGAGTTATACCTGTTGTTAAATTATAATTATAATAATAATTATTATTTTAATCTATCTATAAAGAATACAAATTTTATCAGATAATGTGTATATTTATTTTTTTCCAACAAGTGATACAAACGTAAGTATCCTGCTACGCGTAGTTTTTAACAGTTGGGGCTACCATTCGTAAAATGTTTATAAAAAATATCGGTACCCAAAAATATTGGTATTATCATGAGGGAATGTAACACAGGACCACAAAAAAAATGAATTCGATTTTTCGGAAACCATACTATATTTTTTCTACGTATTTTTGGGTGCTGAAAAAGAAATAAAGTAATAAATTCTTGACCCTCAAAATCTTGAGATATAGCGCACACTGGTTTTTTTTGTATGCGTTCGAGGCAAAAAAATAAATCCACAGGATTTCATAAAAAAATTCTTTACGAAAATATTGCTAAATAAGAATCATTCATGTTATATTTTGCAGATTTTAAATATCTACCCTGGTTAATTTTTTACAGGGCCTCAAATTCCAAATATGGCACTTTTTATTGTTTTTTTCGATATATTTCATTAAAAATTTTATACTAATTATTTTTGTTCACCATATTAAATCCGCCATTCTATTTATTGAAAATTTATTACTATTTTTAAAATGGACGATCTCTTAAACTCTTGTTTATCAATTTTTCAAAAAAAAAAAATTATTTTCGGTTTTTACCAGTTTTATGATAAAATTTTGCCACTGTGCGTGTGGTTTTAAATTAAATTAGGGATCAGGGTGGTTTTTTATTAGCAAATATGTTTAAATAGCTAAAAAAACTTGAGAAAAACAGTCTGGTTAAGGGTATCAGACAATTTTGTTATATTTCTTTTAACATGTGCAAGGTTAAACCCCCCCTGACTCTCCACCACTGGAGATAAAAAAATATGTAATTTTTTTGTAAAGCATATACATGTAGTAGTTTTACATACAGGGTGTATCAGAACTTACATTAAAAAAATTACATAATATGTACATATTATGTACTTATACAGCAATAAAAAGAAATTGAGCAAAATTTCAGAGGGTGGTATGTATGAAATTTTTAAAAAAATTTATAAATTTTTGGCTGTATCCGTATTTTTATATAAAATTTTTAATGAAATATATCGTCAAAACACGAAAAAAGTGTCATATTTGGAATTTGAGGCACTGTAAAAAATTAAGTAGGGTAGGTTTTTAAAATCTGCAAGTAATGGAATAAATCATTTTTATTTATCAATGTTTTCATAAAAAAAAAATGATAAATTCTTGCGGATTTATTTTTTTTGCTTCAAATGCATAGAAAAAAAAACATTGTGCGCTATATTTAAGATTTCTTAAGATTTCGAGGGTCAAGAATTTTGTTCATTGCCATATTGTCTGATTTCTGAAAAATCGACTTTATTTTTTTTGTGTTCCTGTGTAATTGGTGTTACTACTAAACCATCCTCGTTATTGCTAGTTTGTTTGGTTTATTTTAGGCTTAAGACCTATGGCTTTTTATACTATTCACAGCGCGTAAGCGCCAGAATAGTATAAAAGTTTCGAATTTCCCAAAATCGCCAAACAACGTCCTAGACAAAAAATAGTTGGATACAAATGTGTTTTATGAAAAAATTAGAGACTTTGAAAATGTCCGTCTGTCCGTCTATCCGTACGATGTCACGATTTTTGTGCATACGATAAATTAAGAACGAATTATCTGATCGACTCGAAATTTTCAGGAAAAATCAAGTTCTATGAGGGGAAGATCCCTATTGTTTGTAAAAATAATTCCCCCAAAAACTTAAAAAAATGAAAAAAAAACTAGCATTTTCAGGAGAAGTAAAAAAAATATTTTTTTTTAATTTTTTTTCAAAAATTTTTCGTTTTTCGAAAAAAAAAATATTTTCTTAAATTTTTTTTCAATTATTTAGGAGAATGCATGTAATATACCATTTACTGCAAATAGTACCTATAATTATATATTACATATCTTCACATCTTGATGAATACAATTTTTGGTTTGAATGGTGATAATCCAATTTTACTAAATGGATTAGATTTGTACCCTCAATTGGCTTTTTGCTTCTTTTTCGCAACTACGTTTTTAACTTTTTGTCTACAAAATTGCCGTAATTGCGCATTACATCAGATAACGATATTTTACTTAAATAAACCTATGCTTTTGTATTTACATTTTAATAGGGTCAGGTTTCAATAGTGAAAACATCATAATAATGTACAAGAAGTCTAACGAAATTGATTACTCTTAGTAAATAGATATCTTTAAAACTAGGTACATCTTTTCTAGACGGGTGCCAATATGTTTAAATTGCTTTATTTCGAAAACTACAGCCTGTTCCAGAACTAGCATACAGAAATTTGAGGGTATATTAAAAACCCTCTGGAAAATATAAAAAATATGTAAAAAAAATCCATCTTCGTTGAATTCAAAAATAAGAACGCTTTAAGTGGACCAATACTGTTGCTGATGTTAAATTACCTTTAAAAGTTGAATTTGTAGCTATGGAAGCAAATTTAATTATTGCAGGTACATATTCTGTAGGTTGACATGGTGATTAATGTGACATAAATATTTATTAATGTCAAAAAACCACCGCCGGATGGAGTGACCCTATAAAAATAGAATATTTGACAGCCTCTGTCGGTTTTGTCAAAATATAATAACCTAAAAAGATTCTAAAGTTAAAAGTCTCAAACAATGCATGTGTCAACAATTGCAAGTCCAAATCATAGTTACTATTATAACTAATAAGTAGGGAAAAACTAATGTGTAGGTAATTTAACATCAGCAACAGGATTGGTCAGATTAAATAGCTTCCTTTTTAATTAGTATTGAAGATTGAATTAAAAAAAAAATCATATTTTCCAGAGGGTTTTTAATATACTCTCAAATTTCTGTACGCGAGTTCTGGAACAGGATGTATAAGTCCTACGACAATAACACTGTGCGACAAAACATTTAGGCATGAGATCTGTTAATGTCAGTTGTTGATTTAGGACCACTATAGTCGAGTCTTCACGGGGTTTCGCTACTTTAGGTCATTTAAGCGATTTTTTTTAATTTGAAGTTTCCAATGCACGCTAGTATTATAAGCGATTTTTTTTAATTTGAAGTTTCCAATGCACGCTAGTATGCAAGACCAATTTTTAGCGTTCCAAAATTTTGGCAGGTAAATTCTTATTAAAAGACATGGAAAAAAGTCATATACCCAAAAATGCTTAGTAAGGGAGCTAGGTCCCTTTAATGACAACCCTAAAAATTAAAATTTTCTTCAATATCTCATGAACTATTAGAGCTAGAGAAACGAGTTTATGCATGTGTTCTTCCATCAAATAAGGCCAACTACTACACTCTAAAAATAGTACAACCAAACGTTGTTGTAACAAGTTTGAGGTATATAATACCATTTTTACACGACCAAGACTAAAACTTAATTTTACGCTCTCATTTTCGGGACTAAACTTGCCGTTTTTGTCCCAAGGGAATAAAAATCACGGCAACCTTGATAACATTAAAATATTATACTTACTATATGGTTTACTGGTACAAAAATTAGGTTTGGTGAAGTTTTGTAATAAATTAGCCATTCAAACAAATTTATTTGATTTTAACAAAGAAAACCTTAAAAAATAACATTGTTTATATTACTTTAAATTTATCGTCTTCGTCCATTTTTTTGAACTGACATTTGTATCAACCGTATTAAAAAACAATTGAAATCGCGATAGCCGTGAAACTTTTCGCAATTCAAAAGCATCTTGATTAAATTACGAAAATAAAACACCCGATTTTAGACGCATGGTTTTTAATTTTAATTTTATCTATATAAATAACTATTTTACGATTAATCTATAACGTTATATTCGAAATCAGCGGTATCAAAAATACTCTTATGCAAAAATTTAAATTTTCGTCCATCCTTTTTTTTCTCAGTCCACAGTGCAACGTTAGTTTTCGTTAACGTTAGTTTGCACAACCGAAAAAAGAATGTTATTTTTAATAACAGATTACCCTGGTGATATTAATCTCCTTAAAAGGAACTCATGACTACTGAAAAAAATGGGGCATTTCCGCAAAGAACGATTACCATTTTCGGATTCAGGGGGTCCAAATAACTGGAGTAAACATCATTTCCAACGAAAACAGATTTCCATAACGTTTTTTTGCCAAAACTAAAAATACATAAAAAATCGCCACAGAAAGAAAACGGTGCATTTCCGCAAAGAACGATTACCATTTTCGGATTCGGCGGCGTCCACAAAGGCAAAAAATATATATATTTTTTTAAATGTAGCTGATTTCCTGCAAACGGAAGTTGACCCGGCAAAATTTTACAATTTTTTTTTTATTTTGGTAATTAAATTGCACTGTATAGATTTTACAGTGTAGTTATGTAACGTGCGAAAAAATAATAACTTAATTAATGTATATATACAAATACGCAACCGAAATTTTAAATTAATGGTGTTTCGTGTAAAAGGTAAACCATAAACAATGATACTCAGAACTGTGAACTTTTACCACAGTGTCATTCAATGCAGTTTTATAAAACTTTTTACAATAAATTTAATGTAGTTTTTAATGTATTATATTCATGAACAATTAATTTAAGAAAGAAACGAGCTGTCGAACGCATTCGTGGGAATACTTTTTACCCTGCTGAATATTCATGGATCATGAATAATTATTATTCATGATCACTTATAAGTGGTCTGATCATCTTATACATTATTGGGTCTAGATATGAAAAAAAATCCCAAAAAGTGTTCCATTTAGTTAAATAACGTTTAAAGGGTCTACTTTAATTAATTTTAAGTAATTTAAACAATGTTATTTTTAAAGGTTTTCCTTGTTAAAATCAAATAAATTCGGTTGAATCGTTAATTTATTACAAAACATCACTAAACCTATTTTTTGTTCCAGTAAAGCATATAGTATGTATAATATTTTAATATTATCAAGGTTGCCGTGATTTTTTTTGCCTTGGGAGAAAAACGGCTAAACCTAATTAAACCCAATTAGTCCCGAAAATAAAAGCCTAAAATTAAGTGTAAATGAATACATTGATCCAAGCTCTGATAATAACTAATTCATCCATCCATTCACTTGTTTTCGGGAGAAATAAGTTCAAAATACTAAAAATTACAATTTTACATTTTTTTACATCGTTTTTTACGAAAATCAAACCTGGTTCTAAGTCTATTCTAATTCCAAATTCGGATTCAACGATCTCTAAGAATCAGATCTTTTATATCAATTAATTCAGAAAAAAATAACCTACGTCACACAGTGCTTCGATCAATCAACAAAAGTCCAATTTTGACATGTGATATAATTATACCTAGGGTGCGAAATTTTAAGGCGTGATTCTACATCAGAAAATATGACAAAATTAGCTTTTGTCCCAAACTTTTTTCTGTGTAAATTTTTCGTAATTTTATTTTTTGACTATGATTCCTTAGACCAATATGCATAAAAAAGTTACTCTAGTTGTAATACTGTAGGATTAACCGTTTTCGAGAAAAAATTATTTCACGGTTCGAAGACGAAAAATTAAATACTAAAATATTGAAAACCGAACTTTCAATATCGCAGCTCGAATTAACATCAAAAACTAAGAAAAAAACCCCATATACAGGTACTTCCAAAAATCAATCCTAAGTTAGCTATGGTCTCCTAAAAATGGACCATTTTTAAAGGGCCATAGTAGCTTTAAAAGCGATTTTTCGACCTACATGTATAGAAACTTTTTTTCTTAGTTTTTGATATTGAATAACCCTGCATCATTGAAATTTTGCTTTTTAACATTTTAGTATTTAATTTTTCGCCCTCGAACCGTGAAATTTCACCTTCAAATCAGTTTTTCTCGCAAACGGTTAACATAGAAACATAAATAATCTAGCTGCATTTTTGCTAAAATTCCAGAACTCGGATTCGTTAACCTCGATAAATCAATTCGAGTCTGCCTTGGTCTCTTTCGTGTGTTTTCTTAGATTAGACTTTGACAGTTAAAATATGTAAGTTATATTTTGTTTATTCAAGTTGTTAACTCATTTGGACTTTTTTTATTTAGAATTTAGAATAAAAAATTGAAAAAGTGGAAAAATATATATCCAGAAACATAAAAACTTAATGGAAAAACGTCTAATAAAATGGTAAATATTTTGAAAAAAAAACATAATAGCTTTACTTTCCCACACATCTATGATATTATTTCGAACGCGTATGAAATATGACACATTCTTACACTTTAAACTGTGTAAAATTTGTCGTTTTCATAGATCGTCGAATAATTATTATTATTTAAATCTTTAATTAAAATTACCCACATCAAAGTGTTTGGTAATATCTCAAAATTAACATTTATTGTACGTACACTCAGAGAAAAATCGTTGTAAAATCAAACAAAAGTCATATGCTTTAAAAGAAAACCAATATGTTTTTGCTCCGACAGTGTTTTTTGTTAATTCAATAAGATATTTTTTAATTTTATAAGCCATTATAAAAATAAAAATATTCCTTGTAATTTAAAAAATGTTTCCTTTTAAATCATTTGTAAACTTCTAAATAATTTGAATATAAAACTGGTATTTTAAAAAGAATTCTTTTAATATATTGATATTTTTCCACAATATAAAGGGAAATATTATAATTTTATTAAGAAAACATTAAAATAAGAAAGTAATTGACAATACTTTTACTTTAAAGTGAAAAACGTTTTGGTGTAAACATTATTTTTTTAAATTAGTATTATTTATAACTAAAACGTAAAGTTTTTACTTTTAATATTTTAAGAGACAATTTTTTTAAATCAAAATAATTTCTTATTGATTTTACAAGTTGACATTTTTCTGAGTGTATGGTCTCGGATTTAGAAACTTTGAATCTTATAATAATAGAGATGTCTACTGCAGTTTATTGTTGTTTTATTATTTCCATTATTTATATGGGTGTGCCCAGTGGGTATTATTGTCTCATTACTAATAAATATGCTGATTTGCCAATTTTCTAAGACTTATATTTTAACTATTAAATTAGCTATCTAAAGTTAAGATTTTTCAAATAGCCTGATTGCTTCGATTCCCCGGTATGATATCACATCACGTCTACATGGAATGTGAATCGCTTTCCAGGAGACAAACTAAATTGTCCATTTGGTGTGATTTATTATTTGTTTAAAATGATTTATGGGTATACCTTCAGATTTAAAATAACAATACATCCATGTTGAAACAAACCAATTTATAAACAATTAAACTGTAGGTAGCATTAAAACTTCCATGACAGATTTTCGTGTAGTTCTTGCGCAACTACAGATATTTTATATAATTAGGTAGCATTTGTCATTTATCTGAATAGTTTACAATAGTTATTTATATACCAATGGACTAAACGAACTGTTTTAGTCCCGCTGCATGAGTGGTTCCTGAGCGAGCGTAGCGAGCGAGGGAAACAGAAATGCAAGGGACTAAAACAGCCACGTTTAGTCCTGAGGTATATACAAAATTTTTTGCAGGACCAAACATAATTTAGGTAGGTAGATAAAATTAAAATTAAAAATCATGCGTCCAAAATGGGTGTGTTTTATTTTCGTAATTTAATCAAGATGCCTATGAATTTCCAAAGGCAGTTTAACGGCTATCGCGATTTCAATTGTTTTTTAATATGGTTGACACAAACGTCAGTTCGAAAAAATGGTCGAAGACGATAAATTTTAAATAATTTAAGCAATGTTATTTTTAAAGGTTTTCTTTGTTAAAATCAAATAAATTCGTTTGAATCGCTAATTTATTACAAAACATCATCAAACCTATTTTTTGTTCCAGTAAAGCATATAGTAGGTATGTATAATATTTTAATATTATCAAGGTTGTCGTGATTTTTTTTCCTTGGGAGAAAAACGTTGTTTAAACCCAATTAGTCTTGAAAATGAAAGCGTAAAATTAAGTTTTAGTCTTGGTCGTGCAAAAAAATATTTTTGTCCAAAACCTTTAAAAAAAACTGTTTTAGAGCTGTAGACATGGGAGTAAATTGAAGGAAAATTTAAATATGTAGTTACTAATTCTTCAGTTAAAAAAGTTGGAAAAAATTGAGCTGACGAGCTTTATTTGTCATCCTGTTTTTTTTTGGAAAACATCCAAACACCGAAAAGTTGACGAAATTGAAATTTACCTCCCTCAACAAGTTGCCCTCGCTAATGCTTTGTCTTGTTTACTTCGGTTATTTTAAATAAGTAATGTAACTGTTTAAATACTGTTAAATTTACTTTACGTTGCTCCTAGCAACGTAGGCTATTTTTAATTTAACTAACTCAGACAGAAAGAATTGAAAAACTACTAATAAAGAAATCTCAAACTGTGACGTTTTAACGTTATTTGTAAAATCCATTAAAAAACATATTTTCAGCAAAACAAACAGGTATTGGACAAAACTTTTTATGATACGCATGCGCAGTATTTAGATAAATTGATCTAAATACAATTTTTTTTAGTTAAAGGAAATGTTTCTTTTTTTCTTTTAAAACAGCTTATCTATCTATCTGACCTTTTGGTGACCAGACAAAACAAAATTAATTTTTATTTATTTTTTGTAAGAATTTCTTACGTAATGCCTCGTATCTATAGCTATTTATCAAAATATAGTTAAGGTTGGTTTATGCAAAATTTAACGAAGCTAACTGGAAATGTTTAGTGATAATTAACTATCTTACTAGAAATATAATTAATTGTATGACCACACTGAGCATGCTTAAGTATAACTGCAACTTAATTATGCCACCTAGCTATACTTACGCATGCGCAGTGTATTCATATAATTAATTATATTTCTAGTTTTAAATTATCAGAATAGACATAAAATTACTTATATTTCTTGTTAGCTTCGTTCCCAACTAGCATTCTTAAAAAAATTGGTCAAAAAATAACAAAATGGCAGACGTTTGGATGTTTTTGTTTAAAAATTTTTGAAAAACATCCGCCATTTTGTTACTTTTTGGCCAAAAAAAAATTCTTCTAGTTCGGGCTATAACGACTTCAATACTGAATAATATCCCTTTTTGTTTTTGATTTTCAGCCGATCCAAACGGCCGGAATCATGGCGACCACCGTTTTTTTTCAAAAAAAAAATTAATGGCCAAAAAATGGCACTTTAAAAATCTATTTTTTTTTGTATTCTTTGAATATAAATAAACGTACCTACAAAATTTCACAATGATATCTTTTTTCTTTGTATAAAAAAAATGTTTAAAATAATATATATTTTTAAAATTTAAAGGTAGATAGACACCTTAATATAATTAATATTAGATAGGTATGTGAAAAGAAATAAAAAAAATTTGATACATTCTCTGAACTTTACATGATGATTATTAATATTATATAAAAAAATTAATTTTGCAAGTGCAGCAAAGTAAATGTTATTAGGTAGCAAATAAATAATTAATATTATTAAAACTCATTTTCATTATTAAAATTTCATTTGAAGATTTTTACTATTTGAATTAAGAAAGTAACTGAAAATTGTTATTAAATATGTCTTAGTTTTATGTAATGTTTGTTTACTAATAACCCACGCTTAATATAGCAAAATCCATTATAACGCGATTACTTTGAAGGGTTTTTAACAAAAAATATTATTTTTAACCCTTTGCGGCCCAATTAATTTTTCATTGTCGGTTTTACTACTTTTGACTTATTTTAGGTGGAAGGGGTGGAGGTAGAAAATTTTGATTATCGGATTTTGTTTCAGTGACCTTTACCCTTTTTATCAATTTTAACGAAAATATTGTAACATTTTAACACCCCGGAGGTGAAGTTAAATAAATATTATTCCAGATTCAATTTTGTCGACCTTAAAACCCTTTATATACTAATTTTCACGAAAATAGTAAAAACATTTAAAAATAATTACTAGATAGATATTATTAGATTCAGTCTCAGGAACTCCCAAAAACCCTTATACATGCCAATTTTCAAGTTTTTGTGAAAAGATATTATATTTTCCCAATTTGCCCCTCTGCCCTATACCTATTTTTACCAAAAACAATTCTGAGATCTTTTGATAATACAGCTGTATTCGACATAAAACGTCATAATACGCAAAAAAATATTTCGAGTATTTTTTGCAGGAATATGGGAAAGCAAAAGTAAAAATTTAATGTAAGTATACGGCATACAGCCTGTTCCAGAACTCGCGTACCGAAATTTGAGGGTATATTAAAAATCCTCTGGAAAACATGAAAATTTCAAAAAAAATCCATCTTCGTTCAATTCAAAAATAAGAACGCTTTAAGTGGACCAATACTGTTGCTGATTATAAATTACCATTAAAGGTTGAATTTGTAGCTATGGAAGCAAATTTTATTATTGCAGGTACATATTCTGTAGGTTGACATGGCGATTAATGTGACATAAATATTTATTAATGTCATAAAAAAATATCAAAACTTTCATGATGTTTACTTCAGAAGAGTATTGCGAAATGCTAATTTTATATGGCGAGTGTGGCCGGAGTGCTTCAGCTACATCTGTAGAATATTCTATTCGTTTTCCCAATAGAGAACATCCTAGCAGAAATGTTATTTTAAGATTGGTGCAAAGGGCAAGAAATTCTGGAAATTTAACTCCAAACAAAAAAGAGATTGGAGGCGCTCCGCGAACTGCAAGAACTGTTGATAATGAAGAAGCTGTCATTCAGGCTTTTGAAGAAGAACCTGAAACAAGCCTTAGTATCGTGGCTAGAAATCTTGATATGTCTAAGACCTCTGTTCAAAGAATTCTAAAAGATGAAAAAATGCATCCCTTTCATTACACTCGAGTACAATGCTTGACACCGGAGGACTATCCTTTACGAGTCGAATTTTGCACATGGCTGTTGCAGAAACATCAAGAAAATGAAAACTTTGTAAAAAGCATTCTTTTTACGGATGAGTCTGGGTTTCAAAGAGATGGTTTTTTTAATTCAAGGAATTCTCATGTTTGGGGACAGGAAAATCCCCATGCCTTCAGGCAAGGAAATCCCCAACGAAGGTTTTCCTTGAATATTTGGGCCGGAATATTGGGAGATGCTATAGTAAGTTATTTTGAGAAATAAACCACCATAAAATGCTTAAAATATTTGTTTTTAGGTTGGACCCCATGAGTTTCCTGGCAGATTGAATGGCGAAACCTACACTAACTTCTTAAGGGATGAAGTGGAAAATCTTATTGATGACATCCCACTTCAAAGTTGGCAAATGTGAATAACATCTGATTTCAACATGATGGCTGTCCAGTGCATTTCTCAGAAACGGCAAGAAGCCAACTCGACATCAGTTTTCCAAACAGTTGGATAGGCCGTGGGGGTCCCAGAAGGTGGCCTCCTAGATCCCCTGATCTCACTCCAATGGACTTCTTTTTATGGGGCCATGTAAAAAATTTAGTGTATAGAAATATGCCAGACACTGTAGAAGAACTAGGAGACCGAATACATGAAACGCTTGAGTCAGTAACTCCAAATATGATTATTAATGCCAGGAGAAGTCTGTTAAAAAGAGCTGCTTTATGTGTTCAAGTTGGTGGAGATCATTTTGAACATATTCTTTAGCATGCTTCATACATTGAACGCGAGTTTGCTAAAAATAATGCGTTTCTTCATCTTTTAGAGTTCATTAAACACAGGACAGACATATCAAGATTTCTTGCCACGATACTAATGCTTGTTCCAGATTATTCTTTAAAAGTCTAAATGACAGCTTCTTTATTATCAACAGTTTTTGCATTTCGCGAAGTGTCTCCAACCACTTTTCTGTTTGCGTTTAAACTTCCAAAATTCCTTGCCCTCTGCACCAATCTTAAAATTACATTCTAGCTAGAATGTTCTCTTTTCGGAACACCGATAAAAAATTTTCCTATGTTCATTACTATGAAATAAATAAATAAAATTCAGTTATTGTATTTTTATTTTATTAATTTGTATTAAGAATTTATATCCAGTAAATCAATTAAAAGATCTGAGTTTCTAATAAAAAAAAACACTACATTCAGCGCGCTGAATGGAGTTGCAGCGGCAGTTAATTGCTGCCGTCTAAGACGGGTATCATAAAACCACCGCCGGATGGAGTGACCCTATAAAAATAGAATATTTGATAGCCTCTGTCGGTTTTGTCAAAATATAATAACCTAAAAAAATTCTAAAGTTGAAAGTCTTAAACAATGCACGAGTCAACCATTAAAATGCAACCATAGTTACTAATAAGTAGGGAAAAACTAATTTTTAGGTAATTTAACATCAGCAACAGGATTGGTCAGATTAAATAGCTTCCTTTTTAATTAGTATTGAAGATGGATTTTTTTTTTAAATTTTTTTCATATTTTCCAGAGGGTTTTTAATATACCCTCAAATTTCGGTACGCGAGTTCTGGAACAGGCTGTATATTCCGAAAAAAAAACATTTTTAATTGCCGCGACATCGGACCGGAACCTAATAATTCCAATGTTGTGGCTGCCCCGACAGTGGACCGCAAAGAGTTAAATAAAGGGCATAGCTTTCTATCTTTAAGTGAGTCCAACAGACAGATAAACATAATTTAACTATGGGTAAACCCAGTGCGGGCCTTTGCACAACGCTGAGTTAATCCCCTGCTTCAGGGCGCCAGCGCAGAGGGGCGCCGGCGCACTATGGAACAAGTATATGGTGTAGGTCGGACATCATAATATGATATATTATAAAAATTTATATAAATTATACAAATTGAAAATTACATCGGCACTTAGTGTTACTAAGAGTGCTGATGTACTGAAATCTTCGCTGAAAGGTCAAAATCTTTAACCATGTTTGTTTCACATTTCTCGATGTTTTAGACCTTTCTGATTCATAATCAGTAAAAAAAATTTTCGTCCGTCTGTCTGTCTGTCTGTAAACTCGATAAATCCATTTCTAAATAAGATATCGACAAGCGGTTTTTGCATATTATTTCTTATCGTATTTCGAAGAGCTGATTAGATTTTGGGGGTAAACGATTGGGGGTAAAGAGGTAAGAATAGGGTAAAACTCCTATTTGGTGCGTTTTTTGGTTATAATTAAGGCAATTTTTATTGTATTTTATTAATTCAGCACTTAAATGAAAGCTAATTTTAAGTTGGTCAAAAAATGTAACTATTTTTTCCTAAAATGCATTGTTTTCGAGGTATTGGCGTTTAAAGCAGTAAAACTTTTTTTAGCATATCTCACCCGATTTCAAAAAATTATATTTTAAATAAGCTGTTTTTAAGCCCTATAAAAAATGCTATACAGTTTTTTGCTAGAATATAATGTTTGGCAGATACAGACTTTCAAACGTTAATAAATTATGCAGGTGTATTAATGGTTGCCTATCCATGTGATCACACAACTTTCATTTTCAATTAAAAGTTTTCATAACGTTTCAAATAATGCCTAGTGCCGAAGTTTTGACAAGGTGGTTGCAACTGTTTAGCTGGTTTAAACAAAAAATATTGTTTGGACTTTTTGGGTAAAATTGTTTAATATAAAATAATTAACTTTATATAATGAGTAAAAATTACATTTTCTCACTACCAACTAGGTAAGTTTACTTAATCAAAAAGTCGATAGTAATGGAAAGTACTATATCAAGCATACTTAGTGATAAATAAAATCAATACAAACAAAATCGTAATTAAATACAGAAAAAACGATTTACCGCACAATGACACTAAGTGTGCTTACATTTACCGCAGGAGGACGTCTAGACACAAGACTACTATTTTTAATTTTATAGAGTGATTCCATAAAAAAATTATTTCTTAAATTGTCTCACATATAAATGTCAAAAATATTATTAATAAAATAACATTTTAACTCCATGGTAGTGATAAAAACGTAATGCGCCACTCGTAGGAAAGTTTTTTTTTCTGCCTTCGGTCGTGTTTATGGACCTCAGCTCCGCTTCGATCCGAAAAATACGACCTCACACAGAAAAATTCACTTACCTCTACTAGAAGCGCAAATAACTATTTTTCGTATTAGGTGTAATAAATAAGTAATAGAATCTACGGAAAATATTATGTTATTATCTTTTTAGATATAAAAAAAAATATTAAAAATATTACAACTGCTAAATTACTAAGTAGTACTAATATAAGTACTTGCAAATAAATATATTTTTTAGAAAAAAAATTTTTTTTTCTTGTATTAATCTAGTGTTCAAAAAATAAAATAAATAATTTAATTAAAAAAAACACCCGACTTTTTTCTAACTAAAAAGTATAAAACAAGAATAATGAAAATGAAAAAAATATTATTATAAATAATTGATTTTTATTCAATTAAATGTGAATAAAGTACCTGTGAATTAAAAAAAAAAAATCTCTAACTTTGCCCCATATTAACCTAGAAAAAAAAAGCTTTTCGAATATGAAAAAACCATTCTCCTAAAAGTAATTGCAACAAAGTTATTCAAATTGTTTATGCTAAAAATGAAAGTTACAAAAAAGAGATTTTGTAATGCTAAATTTTTTTTTTGTTTAATTAATAATTTCTTTTTAAAAAACAACTCTTCCGCCTTCAAAAGATACCCGTAGAGTCATTATATCTTTATTATTGTACGCATAATATTATTGCAAAAAAAACATCTCTGGGATAAACAATTGCAATTTTGCAAAAACTATTAAATTAATCGTTCTGAAATTTTAACCACATATTGAGTACTATTATAATAAGACGCAACTTTTTACACAATAACAAAGTAGTAGGTTGATTTTTTCAAAATTTATTGTTTATTGAATAATATGCTAATTTTGATAGTTTTTTGCAGTTTTCTAAAGCAACAAATGATCCTATCGACATTAAAAAAAAACATTTTGAAGGTTTTTTTTAATTTCCTACAAGATTCGTACTATGATTGTTGATAAAAAGCTCAATTTGTTTACTGATATGCAAAAATGTACAAAAATAGACATTTTCTGACATAGACATTGTTAATATCTTAAAGTCCAAACCAAATCCACCGCAGCATAGGCATTTTCCAGAGGTGATGATCTTTTTTTACTCATCAATTTTTTTTACCGGGTTAAAGATTTTTTTAGAGGTGATGACCTTTTTTTATACTCATCAATCATTTTTTACCGAAATGATAAGACCGGCCCTGGGTAACACAATGTGTGTACAATAAATTTGTACAAAGACTTCCAAGATTTTTCTTTTTCTGTGACCATGCCGACATAAATTTTTGAGCTTTTCGGTAAGATTCCTGAAAAATCTTCACAAGTTACCGAGATATTTCTGATTTTTGTTCAGATTTTTAGAAAAATTCATTTTCCTTTTTTTTTAAATAGTTCAAAATATTGTGAAAATTATTCTATTCTATATTCAGTATTTTTTATCAGAAGGGTTTCAAGAAAATTTAATATGTACACAAGAGTAAGTATACTAGAATATAGTGTGGGTGGTTTGAATTGGATAGAACAACAGCATTAGAAATTGCACAAACAAAACCCAACAATTAGAATCTGATAGTTTGAGATAATAATGCGGGTCATAAATAAAAAAATTACGATTTTCCCCGGTATAAGCTTAATCATATCCTAATGTATTTAGAACATAAAATATTATAAAAATATGTGTAAATGGAGACACTTAATTTAGGGGAACATTTTTTGCGGCGTATCTTAGTTTTGCAAGTTTTGTCAGTTACGTTGTTACGCGAGATAGGAGACGATAAGATCAAGTTATTTGATCACTAGGAAAATTATCGTACTTCAGGTACGATAATTTTCCTTTAATACGGAGCCGAGATATTAAGCCTAAATACAGCCATAATCAACTGTGGCGCTTTTTCATTACACAGGACAACATTTTTTTTCTGTCGGTTGACGTTGATCAGAAATGGTTTTCTAGGTGTATTTTTGGTCGCTGAACACGAATCTGTCGTCCGTTTTGGCGCCTCACCTCAGAATTTTTTTTAATAGGAAAAACAAACTATTTTTTTCCGTTCGAAATTTTAATTTCGCTTATATTTTCCAAAATATTAATCTGAAGGTATTATATGCCTATATTTTTGGAATCAACGCCTCGAGATCTATAGACATAATTTTTTTTAAAATCCAGACGATGACCGAAATTTGACGATTTTGAACATATCTCGGATTTTTTTTTAATTATGTCGCATATAATACCTTTAGATTAATATTTTGGAAAATATGATCGAAATAAATTGTTCAAAAAGAAACTTGTTTTTCGTATTTAAACAAAAAACCTGACGTAGTGGGCCAAAACGGAAGACAGATTCGTGTTTAGCAAATCAAAAATAGACCAAGTAAAACCATTTCTGATCCACGTCAACCGACAAAAAAAAATTGTGCTCCTGTGTTATTAAAATGTATCTATCCTTAAAGCCTTGCATCTAGTCAAGTTGCTTAGGTCACAGTTGAAACTAGTTGTAAATAACATTAGTTTGCAAGGTTTTTACCCCCATGAATTTTACATAGCTTTCGGATTAATTTGTTTTCGATAATTTTTGATAATTTCTATAATTTTTTATATTCTTTTCACCAAAAGATCCGATTAAACTCATTTTTAAGAAAAAAAAAATAGATTTAGACTTGTTTGATAGTTAATTACTTATTATTAACCCACACTAATGAATAGCCTAAAGCACATGACTAAAATTAAATTTTTCGTAGTGAAACAATGTGTACTTGGACATTAATAACTTTTCTTTATGTTCATTTTTCATTTTTAATTATAACTGTCTAGATCAAATATATTACGAAACATATAAATTGAAAGTGTTATGCAAAACTAAAAGCTATTTTTAGGGTCCCGTACCTTAAATACAAAAAACGGAACCCTTATAGGGTCGCGGGTCACAGCCGCTTATCTGAAAAACTATATAAACTAAAAATCTGTAATTTGGCATATACGTAGCTTGGCGAGAATTTAATCCAGGTATAAAAAACTCTATTTCATTTCATTATTAGTAACTATTTATTTATTAGTACTTTTGATTTTTATAATTGTTGCCTAATATTAGTTGTTTTGACTAAGGTTGCAATCATGGTATCAATTTTAAAGTTTTTAAAAATGATTTTTCTCTTGTGACTGTCAATAATAAAATTTCGTATTTTTTTCTTTGAAAATGCCTCCATAAATTTTATATAAGCAAACAGTGATATAATTAAGTGATAAAATAAATAAGTGTATAACAAATAAGTGATAAATAAGTGATTATAAATTGTGGTGGATATTTAACAGCATATAGAGACTTTTAAGGTATTTTCCAATAATGCTTTAAAATACTGTTGTAAAATGTTTGCCACTTTCTTCGTCATATTTGGGCAAAGCCTCAGAACATACATTTTATCATATTTGTATTAATAATTATAAAAAAATGCAAAAGTTCATATTCTATCTAAATGATATGACATAATATTTTTTCAAGGTATATTTATAAGTTAATTCAAATTTACGCAAAATGCCGTTTTCCACCAGAAGATCTACATACAAAGCTAAACTAAAGCTAGTAACATTTTTAGTTACTAATAATGAAATAAAATAGGGTATATATATATTTAGATTTTGCTTTTGCTTTGTCAAAAGAGTAAAATTAATTTTATTATTTTTTTTAAGCCATATTAAAGGTGTTTTATGAGGTCTTTTATTACGCATCTAAAATATGTATATTTAAAATAAAAACATACATTGACTATCAAATTAATTTTTTGTATGGTCCCCCTATTTCGAAAACTAACAGAGAAAAAATTCTCAAAAAACTATGGATGAAGAGCATAAAATAAACTTTTAAGCAAAACTATAGAATATGTTATTCGGGTGGGGTAAAAGGGTCAAGGGACAAAAAAACAATTTTTTTTATATCGATAAAATTAAACCAAAAGAATAATTCTTTACAAAACAAATCATATGCATTTTTAAGCTATGTAGGACTAGATATATGGACACGAAAAGAAAACATCTAGGTACGAAACCCTCAATTACATTTATTATGCATAGCTAGGGTTTCCAGTTCCGAAATTCGGGATCCGGAAAGTTCGGGATATCCCGAAGATTTTTGAATCCCGAAATCCCGAAAAATCCCGAAAATCTCGAAAATCCCGAAAAAAAATCCCGAAAAATTAGAATTTATTTATTCAACTCGAATCTGGTTACTCGATATGTAATTGTGATTTGCGTATAATATTATTTGTTTACGATGGTGAAAATGCACCCCTAAAGAAGGTCATAGTCTATGACTCATAGACCTAACGAAACAATTTCTTGGAAAACGGGCTGAGTTAAGAGTATTATCCCTGATTTTTTTCAGAAGTTTTGAAAAAATCTAGAGGTCGCTCATGACCATTTTTTTAAAAGATAAGCTAATAAAAAACATTAAGAAATTCTAGATCCTTACTCATATTGGAGTTGATTTAAATAAACCGTAGAAAAAATGTTATCTCTCCAAAATATATTTTTAGATTTGTTCTTCGTTCTGACTTGAATGAACATAGGAAAAACTTTAAGCTTTTTGCAGGACTTTAGGAACCAAATATCCAAAGAAACTTTTTTCCTGGCGTAGTTTAGTTCTTTGTACCATCGGATCTTTTTGCTACGACTAGCATTAATCAAATTAAGGAATTCTAGATCCTAACTCATATTGGAGTTGATTTAAATAAACCATAGAAAAAACATAATTTTAATTTAAAATTTTTAAGTTTGTTTATAATTACTTTTATATATTTTTTTTATATGAATTTATATTTTAATGTTGTTTGTTTTGTTTTGTTGGTACTACCAACTTGGTAGTTTTAGATGTAACTTTTTATTTAATTTATTTATTTTAACTTTTAAAAAGTTTGTTTTTTTTAACTTTTTATTTAATTTATTTGTTTTGACTTTTAAAAAGTTTGTTTTTTTTTTTAAATAATAAATATTTTACTAAATATTTGTTTTTTTCTTGATGTTTATTTTATTTTTTATTTTTCTTAATTTAGTAAAATATTACTTATTATACTGGTTATTTTAATAAAAGTTTTTGGTTTAAATTTTATAATTTTATTTATTTAATATAAGATAATTAATTTTTGATGAAATGAGACATTTTTAAATTTCGGGATCGGGATCGGGATCGGGATCCCGAACTTTTTGAAATTTTCGGGATTTCGGGATCGGGATCCCGAAACCTCGATTCCCTATGTATAGCCTTGGGGCAAAATAACGTATTCTTTTCACATATGTATGTACTTTATAAAATCTATACAGACAGACAGACAAAAATAGAGATATGTTATAGAGTAAAAAATATTATAGTAAAAAATATGCTGCTCTAATATGCATTACTAGGGTGGTTCAAAACAAAAAAGTTGGAATTTTTTGCTGCTTATGGAGGATAAACACCTTTTTATGAGTTAATATCCCACAAAAAAAATTGTTGATTTTTATACCACAACTTAAGTAGTACATAAAGACTATATTTTGCAAATTTCAGGCCTTTTGAGGAAACGCTTAATTTTCTGCTTCATAACTTCAAGTTTCCCATAAAAAAAATTAAAAATTTTTTGCGTCCGTCTGTCTGTCTGTCTGGGTGTAAACTCTCTAACTCCATTTCTACATGAGATATCGACTTGCGGTTTTTTGCATATTGTTTCTTATCGTATTCCGAAGAGCTGAGTAGATTTTGGGTTTAAAGGATTGGGGGTAAGGGGGTAACAATAGGGTAAAACTCCTATTTTTAGCGTTTTTTGTTTATAATTAAGGCAATTATTATTGTATTTGGTTAATTTAGCACTTATATAAAAGATAATTTTAAATTGGTCAAAAAATGTTATAAACAACGTTTTCCTAAAACGCATTGTTTTCGAGATATTGGCGTTTAAAGCGTTTAAAGCATATCTCACATATTTATAACCCGATTTCCAAAAATTATATTTTAAATATAAGCTATTTTTAAGCCCTATAAAAAATGTTATATACAGTTTTTTGCTAGAATATAATGTTTTAAAGATACAGAATTTAAAATCAAACAAAACACCTAGTTTGAAATTTGCAAACTAGATAGCTCTAGTGTACAACAGTGCCGATGTTTTGACAGGGTGCTTGCAACGTTTCATCTAGTTTATTTTATAAAATCATTCAATGAGTTATCAATTTTAAAAAGTCATAGGTGGTTCTCTTACACAAGAGTGTTTAAATTTTCTTTATTAAATTAACTTGAAGCGCATATGATTTTTTGTATGGGGTTTTACGGTGCTTCATGAAAAGAAACGTCAAAACAATTATAATTCTCTTCGCTTTACAATGGAAGATTTATTTATTTATTTATTTATTTTAACTATAACATACTAGTATGGATTGAAGAGTGTTGTTTAAATGACGACATAGTTAGTTGGTAAAGAAGGACACTATTATACCAAAATCTTTTTCGAGGTTAAAAAGTTGATTGAGTTGTTTATTTTACGATATTTGAAATTAAGAACCGAAAATGAGGTGTAGAAGGAAAAAATTAGGCTTGTCCTAACTTTGCAAGAACATTTTTGCATAAAGCTTATAAATTACTTACTTTTATTTAACTCATTTATTATAGGTACCTACATTATTCACGAATGATATGTGACGATTATTTAAAATTATTTCAGTTTAATCCGTTCTTGCACAAAAAAGTGCCTGGAAAAACAATCTTACAAATATTTTTAATGTCTGGCTTACCCAAAAAAATTATACCTAACCTATTTTTTCCTCTTCTTGTTCGAAAAAATATGATTTGGAGTGAACAGAAATATAATAGAAAAGGATAGAAATACTTGTGAGCAAACCACCTAGGGTACGTGGTTACTACGAATAGTTAGTGTGACGTCATTGTTTGTTGTAGTTAAGTAATAAAATGTGTGTAGTAGTATCTTATAGTAACGATAATAAAATTTGATTCATGTCTAAGATCAAAAAAAAAAAAGTTGTTTTTATCTTTTTATTTATTGAATTCTTTAGCTTAAATAAAGCATTCTCGAGTTATCGTAGTCACAAATTTCCCGAGCAGAAAAACCAACAGATAGATTTTTTTTATGGAAATCATGTTTTTTGGATATAAAACGACAAGAAACGTAAAAAGCAATAAAAAAAATCCAAACTTTTTTACTAACGCAATACTTTCTTCGGGGAAAGTAAAATACTTGGGATAGTATACATTAGAGTATGCGGAGCATCACATATCTCCATAACATGTTATATTGATTAAAATCAATACGAGATAAAAATCTTAGTGTATTTTTTTTACAATGTACAAACGTATAGGAGAAATTCTATTGTGTTTTTTAATGCAATTTTGTCTAGATAAACCTTGACTTATCATTCTTTCTTTTTATAATCATGGCTGGATATTTTAATAAATACTTCATTATAAAACATATTAAAAATTTCTAAAAACTCTTTCAAGACTGGTCTGAGGCATCTCTTCATCTCAGAATATGCAAAAATTTTTAATTTACCCATTTCGATGTTTACACGGTTCACCTGGGCGATTTTAAATAAAAATTTCTTGGACCCCTACATTTTTTGGACTAAAACATAACTGATGACATAAGAAATAAATTCCCGTTTCAAAGAGTAATAAAGTGTGTCAAAAAATCGCGATTTCAAAATCAAAAACGCTCTCTGGCTTAAAAGTTGCTACTTAATAAAAAACAGTGGCCACTCAAAAATGAGCCAAATCGATAAATGTTTAGAGGTAGCTCAAAGCACTTAAACTTAAAAAAAAATCGGTACCTGTTTTTCGGATAAAATCTGATACCGATAAAAATTGAGAAAATTTTGGAGGGTTTCTTTGGTAATATTTAGAAACAATACTAAATGTAAGAACTAAAACAATTATATCCCCCCTCCCCTTAAGTTAGAACATGAAAAAATCGCCAATTATTTGAAGATTTCGCGAAAATTTTATTTTTGCAAGTTTTTAAAAGTGCATAAAAAATAGTTTTAAATAAAAAATCTGCAAAATTATATATTAGTTTATAAGCATATATACATGTTAACCTACATGACTATACAGAAAACATAATTTTTTTCCTCAAGTTGAGTAAAAAAAAATAATTTCGATTAGAAACCGGGTGTATATTCTGGTTTTTGCCTAAAACTTTTTTCGGTGTACTTTTTTTTGATTTTTTGGTTGGAATACTTTTTTATGTAAAAATACGCAAAAAAAGTTTTTGTGGTTTAACATCGCAGGTTTAATCGTTTTAAAGATAAATGCATTTAAAAGTAAATTTTTACGCATGAAGAACCAAAAATAAAAAAATAAAAAAATATAAAGCAAAAATCAAATATTTTAGTAATAAGTGGTTATTTAACATTAAAAACATAGAAAAAGTTTATATGCACCTTGGTCAAAAAATCATTCCTAAGGAAGTTATGTCCTTTTAAATATGCCCATTTTTAATAAATTTTCGCGAAATCTTCAAATTATTGGCGTTTTTTATGTTCTAACTTAAGGGGAGGAGGAATATAATTTTTTTAGTTTTCTCACAATTAGTATTGTTTCTAAATATTACCAAAGAAACCCTCCAAAATTTCCTCAATTTTATATACAATCACTTTTTATCCGAAAAACAGATACCATTATTTTTCAAAGTTTGAGTGCTTTGAGCTACCTCTAAACATTAATCGATTTGGCTCATTTTTGAGTGGCCACAGTTTTTTACTAATGAGCAACTTTTGAGCCAGAGAGCGTTTTCAATTTCGCAAATCGGAATTTTTTGACACACCCTACTACTCAAAAAAAAAAACGTTTTTTTATCTTTCTAAAAAAGTGTATCTTTTACGATTTTCTTTCAAATGGAAATTGATTTCTTATGTCATCAGGTATGTTTTAGTCCAAAAAATGTAGGGGTCCACGAAATTTTTATTTAAAATCGCCCAGGTGAACCGTGTTTAGTAGGGACAAATAGGGACTGCAATTACCGTCCCTATTTATCTGTTGCGGTCCCTAAAGACATATTTTCCATTCCTATTTTTAAGCGCTGAAGACTTTTTAGACGTCATTAACGAACGAGTTTGAAGTTGTGGTATGGTGACGCACAGTGTTTTGTATGTCCAAAAAAGTGGTCACGGGCCTATATCTTTTTTATTTAAAAAGATTTTTTTACAAAAATTTCACACAATTACCCTAAGTATATGTTCTATATGTTGGTAAAATCAAATGTCGAAAAAAAAGTCAGGGCTGTTCGTTAAAAGGGCTCAAAATCAAAAAATATATTTTTAGTGTCTTTTTTTTTAAATCTGAATGATAGTTTTGAAGCAAATTAACCTAATAAAAAAAATTTAAAAATAAAAATATCAGTGCCATTCGTTAAAAGGGGTAAAAAATAAGTGTTTTTTAACTGATTTTTTTTTTCGACAAATATGATTATTTTAGTGATCTTTCTAAGCAAAAAGATTTATTTTTTTTATTTTAATGTGTAACATATATGTAAAAGCAAATTTAAAAGAGAGGTTCGTATAAAAACATATTTAAATTAGTTTAAAATAAATCACTTTATTTAAATCTCCACTCGATCTCCAACAACTATAAGGAATGGATTTTTACACTTTTTTTTAATGAAAATGAAAAAGCTTTGGTATAAATATTTTATTAGTAAATTTTTAGCTTCAGCTGTTAGTTTAGTTGTCTTATGTTTAAATTGTCAATGTCCAAGATCTTCGAAAAAATTATTTTTGAGCAAATACTGAATCATTGCAATTTACACAATGTCATTCCCCCTAACCAATGTGGTTTTAGGAAAGGTTACAGCACATCAACTGCGCTTGTATCTGTAACTGATGATATTATAAATAACTGTGATAAAGAGTTTATTACTGCATTGATTCTACTTGACTTCAGTAAGGCATTTGACACCATCGATCCTGGTCTTCTGTTGGCCAAATTAGAATACATCGGTTTTGACAACGAGTCTTTAGAATTAGTTAAATCATATTTTTCAGATCGAAAACAAAAAATTGTATTTAATAATACTTCTTCTTCCTTCACAGATATCTTTTCAGGCGTTCCGCAAGGAAGTATCCTTGGACCGCTTCTTTTTTGTATATATACGGCAGATTTAATTACATCTGTAAAAAACTGCTTGTCGGTGATTTTTGCGGATGATACTCAACTATATTTAAAATTTAAAAAAAATGAATATATTGAAGCAACTCGTCTTATTAATTCCGATCTTAATACAATATTTCAACTTTCAAAGGATCATAATTTAAAATTAAACGCAGCCAAAAGTAATGTTATTTTTTTTGGTAACAAGCAATCAATAAAATTTCTTGAGAATAACATGAGTATTGAGATCGATGGTGTTAGACTGCCTTCAACCAATGTCGCAAAAAATTTAGGGTTATTCGTGGATAATGAATTAAGATTTGTAGATCACGTTAATAGTTTAATAAAAAAATCAATGTCAAGTTTAAAACTGCTCTATTCCAACAGACACATTCTTACCGAACATCTAAAGAAAAGTCTTTCAGAATCTGTTGTACTTTCCCATTTCAATTATTGCGATTTTATTTATGGTCCTTGTCTTGATGAAAACAGTAAATTTAAAATTCAAAAAGTGCAAAATAGTTGTTGTAGGTTTATCAAGGGGGTCAACAGGTACAACCGTATGTCCCCTATAATATCACAGTTAAAATGGCTAAAAATGGAACAGAGGCGTAAGTTACATCTTTTAGTATTTACTCACAAATCCTTACAAACGAACCCAGTACAAATTATTGCTAATAAATATGTTACTAGAAATCAAATTCATTCCATTAATACAAGAAATAATGTACAACTTAATATGCCTACTTTCAGTAAAAGTTTTTTTAAACGATCTTTCAGTTATAATTCTATAAATGAATATAATAAGTTACCTGAGTCATTTAAGTTGCTTAAAATTAACCCATTTAAAACAAAAGTTCAGCAAATTCTTTTTGAAAATCAATAAAGTATTTTGTATTTTTAAATTTCTCCAATCAATAGTCTTTTAAGTGTGTTGCAGGAGTGTGTGTATTTGTGGTTAATAATTATAATTATCATTTAATTTTATTTTAAGTTAAAGTATTTTTGCGCCATGCTTAGGTGTAAGTTAGTATTAGTTTCAAATAAAAATCAATCCTATATTTAAAATGTAGTAAAACATATCTTGTGGTTGAGTAAGAGTAGCCTAGCTAGACTTCGCCGCTTGTTATGTATTTTTTATAAATAAAGTCTTTTTATTATTATTATTATTATTATTTAGTCCTTAAACTAGTAACAAAGGAATCTGAAGAAATAAGGAGCTTTTCAATTAAATCCTCATTGGACAATAACCTTGAACATTTTCGGGTATTATTTTCCCTAAACTTTTCAAAATCTTTGTTCCTTGCCTCCTGAGCATCTTCTGATTAGGTAAATACTTACTCAAATACTGTACTAGAAATACAAAACTTTTCATAAGGTAATTAATTAATCTTTAAGCTATTATCATTTTAAAAATTTTACGCAAAAAACGCCATGCAACATAACGGTTTTTTGGACATAAAATCCTTGGACGCTAAAGGACGCGGCAACCATTTTAGGCCAACATTTTTAAGGTACCAAGGAACACATTTAAAAAAAAAGTGCGGCGGCAAGCGGCGATAACAACGAAAGGTCCATTTTAAAAAATATATTTAAAAAATATGTATTACTTTTTTCAGTGTACATTTTTGGTCTGTTAGGAACAACAAAACATGTTAAATTTGGATGAAAATATTTACAAAGGACACAAATTTTAGATAAATATATATATTTGTTTAATAGTTGAAGAGAAATAAAGTTATGTGCTCTTAAACTAGCATCTAGGAAAAAAATGCTATTATGAAAACGCCAGCTTTAAGAATGTATTTTGCCTACGAATATAATTTTCAATAAAAAAAGTATTATCAATCCTTATAGACCCATCAATATATAATAGTAAATTATATTAAAAAAAATAAATTTCCAAAGTTTTTTAAAACCTCAAAAGGCCAACTTTTCGCCCTGACAAAACACTGTGTCACGTCCTTAAAGTTCCAGTTGTACCATAGACCTTTATATTTCAAAAATATTTCTTGCTTTTTTGCATTTTTGTGATGTTTAAATTGTTTTAAAATTTAAAAAGTCCATATAATTTGTAAAAATTTAAGCCTTCGGCGATCAGTTTTTTTTTAAATGTGAGACTGCAAGTAAAACCAGAACGTGAAATTCGTAAATATTTTTACCTGCGGCGCTAGAGATATCTTAAATTTTCGTGAAATTTTACTTATAAATTAAAATTTTACAATCTTAAATAAAAAACGCAAGAAATTAGAATAGGACTTACTTAATCTAGAGCAGAGATCCTAAATATGAAATAACCAGTTTAGGCTCATATCAAAAGTGACACCCAAAAATTTTACTTTGTTGCTATATTCTAAATCTATTGTTTTAAGTTGAAATAAAATTTATTTTAAATTTAATTTTTTTAAGGTATAGTTATTTTAAACCTTTCCGCGTTTAAACAATCTCGAAATTATCATAGCAACGTAAGATACGCATGCGTCGTAAGCGAAATGACTAGGCCCAATTTAAACAACCGTAAAACGTTGACGCGCCATTAACGAGAACAAAATAATGATTTATTCCTCTATATTATTGGAATAAAAGCGATTCTATAAGCAAATTTTGTTTCTACAGGAATAAAAAAGTGTTTTTAGCAACAGCTTTATCAATTCTCTTTTTCATCAGAAAAACAAAGTAAGTAAACAAAAATTATAAATTTTGGTTATGTTGACATTCAAAACAAGCCACATGCTTCAGTGTAAATCGGACTTTGTGGAGTATTTAGCGGCAAATTTAAAATAACTATACCTTAAAACAATAAACTTTAGTATCTATTAACATATTATCAGGAAATAAAGATTCTTTGAAATCACAGGTCTTAATTTATGAGGTTTTAAAAGAAAGGTAGCCATATTTATACTTATGCCATAAATTTTATGGCATTACAAATTAACGCATTTTATATACATTTTATAAAGCTATCAAATAGATGATCAGCTTTTACATAAGTGCAATAAGTAAATATTATTTCAAAATCTTTTTCAGACAATACACACTATTGCTGCAAAGATTTCATACTTGAGAAATAAAAACTGTAGATTAGCAGAATGTTTGACTAAAATGTTTATATTAAAGTTTCTAAAACCAGACGTCTGCAACCTTAATTTTTGAAATTTCATTCGATACAAGTTATAGAGTTATACTCATCCCCTAAAAACGAACAACAACTTTTGTTTTTTAAATAGTAATTAATATAATAACCAGTACTCGGCGAATTTCCAGTACTCGCATATGCGCCGCGTCGACTCTAGCGTTGACGCGAGGTTTTAAATATTTACATTTTTATTTATGTTTCCTTGATTTTTTTTAATGATTCCATTTAAACGAGTAAGGTGTGAAAAAAGTTATCAATAAATAAAAATTAAAAACTTTGGTATTCTTAAAAGATAAAAATCGAATGTCGGTTTTTTTCTTTGAAATATACCGATATATATATATATATATATATATATATATATATATATATATATATATATATATATATATATTATATTATAATATTTCTTCTTTTTTATATAAAATAATGAAGTAATTGGCTTAAAACAAGATTGTCGCAGCATAAGTCCAGTTGTAATAATATTGTTTATAATAAAACTGCCTTGAGCAACCACCATTTTAATTTAGGACATTTTTTTGATTTTGAAAATGTAGAAATTTTGGATAGGGAAAAAAATAGATTTAAAAGGAATTTTTTGGAAATGATAAATATAAAAATTAATAATAATACGGTAAATTATAGGACAGACACTCAATATCTCAGTAAAATATACTTAAATATTATTAAATAATGAATTTTGTATATTTTTTTTTGTCAATTTATTTTTTACTTATTCACATATCTTAATTTTTTACTTATTTACATATCTTAACTAAACACTTATACCTATACTTTATACACTTATACATCTATACACCTTTACACCTTTACCTATTTTAATTAATTTTCATCTATCAGTTTTTTTTACAATTAGATTTTAAATTTGTATAATTTTTTATTTCTATTTTTAATTTTTACCCTGAAGAAGAAGGGACATATTACCTTCGAAACGTTGTAACTGTTCA